>HG995320.1:11029693-11702128 GCA_905333045.1 Lysandra bellargus | reverse complement strand
GACATTTTTGGGCGTGAGATACCACGAAGGATTATTTTTCTTTTGTGGCGTACCGCTTCTGAATTGAAATAAATCAGCCAAACGCACTGCACACTTTATTCATTTATTCATTGATTCACACTTTATAATTCACGTCACAATTCATTCATTCACTTGCATACACTAATTAACACTGTTAAACTTTTATCGTTAAACACTAGTACACTAGAGACACGAATTCCATAAATTTCAGGATGAAACAACCTCAGTTTGTGGTGAAGTAGGAACCTTTATAGTATTTCCCCCTCACTTTTCCCTCCAACGATCTGTTACCGGATATGACATTCCAATATCATTCAAATTCAACATTTCCCAACACTTGTTCCAAAAATCATTACTCATGTCAAAATAACTTTACAGAATAAATTATGATTTATAATAAACACATACAAAACAATTATACATTCTTAGTTAATTTCAATTTTAATAAGCGTAACTTCCTGTTAAATTATTTACATAATAACCAACAAATCTTTATAAATAATTATACTAAAATCAATAAAATAATTAATGCAATTTATTTGTTTTAAAAATAAGATTAAACATTTATTTTAGGATGTAATTATGAAAATTATTGATTAAAATTAAAACTCATATTGACTTGAAGCTATAAAAATGTTGTAAAATGTAATAATCTAAATTCCATAAATCTAACATTAATAATTGGAAATGAAGAAAAGCTGAGTGAACAATTGTATTACGTAGTTACAATACGTATAAACTACGTTTTATTTATTGGTGTTTATGATTTATACAATACTTTTATTTAGCAAGCCTAAGCCATTTCTGACATCAGAAGTGGGATCGGCCCTTACGCCGTTGAATTTTAATGCATTTTTTTTCCTTCTAGCAGAAACAAAATGGATGCCAACTGGTTAAAAATATTCTGAACCCAACAATAAGCGAATTACAAAATGGATGCCAACTGGTTAACATGTATTTTTGAACCCAACATTGAGGCAGTTATATATATGTGTTAATAAGTTGCTTACATTCTCGTCAATTGAGAATATTTTTCCCGAAAAAATATTTTTACAACTTACAAGATTTCCAAGAATACAGCCATAGACCATTTACAGAGTGTTTGTTTAATGTAAATGTACTTACATATTATATTATCTAAGAATTTTTTTCTTCCTTTCACACAATGATTCAATAACATGAGAGAACTCGCAATTACTGTACACTTATTCGCTAACTGTAAGCGTATTGTGTGTACGAGATTGTGGATAATATTAAAGTTGGCACAAAATATCAAAGGCACAAAATATCACTTCACAAATAACATAATGTATAATTTACTGTATAATTATAAATACAAGTAACTTATTTTCCAACAAGAAAAAAAAATAACAAGTACTGAGGTTAGTTTGTAAAAATTTGCGTAAAAATAGAATGCCATAGAATGTGTCGTATTACTAGATGTGGCAATCTTGTACGATCTAATATTATTACGTTGTTGTACGTAATACTTTGGTGGTATTCGTTTTGTTTAATTTGTTTAGTTTAACAAAAGACGTAAAAAGTAAAATGTTTAGAAGGCTATGGAAAATTAATACTTAAAAACACGAAAGAGTAATTCATGGATTAAGTCAAAATAATTGTCGTGATGATAATATTATGAGGAATTGAGAATTTGATAAAAACTTGTGGTAAAATTTTTCTTTACTATTGTTTTGCTTATTACTGAATAAGTCAATGTTTTAATTGAAACTATTCATATCGGCCTTATTTTCCTGTTCTGTGATTTAAGCAGTTCTGATAAAGTTACTCTTACAATAATTGATTGAGTAAACAAGCTGATATATTTATTTTATCTGGATTTGTTGGTGGAAAACATGTAGACAATAGACATGGATAAAAATAATTTATACAATTATTTTGTGCTATTTTACCCTGGTATATATAATTTATTATGTAACGTATATTGTGTTGAAGAGACATAGATAATTTTGAATGGACACAGTTAAAGGCATGTTATGTGGTGTTTCGTAATAATTGTTTACTTTAGAGGTTTTTGTTTCGAGTGTTAAAACCTGATAGATATTTTTTGAATAAATCAGATTATAACAGCTATAATATCAAGTGTTGTATGGGTGCCACACTATGGAAGTATATTAAACTGGAATAAGTGCTAACATATTACACCAGGGAGCAATGTCAGAATATTACTTCTGTAATGTGTTTGAGGAGGAATTAGATCTTAGGACGAATCCTAACATTTTATTGGCCTTATTGTTAATAATTTTATAGTGATTTAGAGCCATGATTGCGGATTGTATTAGACAACGTAGATCGGTAAAGTATCGTATGTTGATGAATAGTACGACGTAGAACGTAGTAAGATAGATACAGTAAATAAAAAATAATATTGTATAATTAACATGTAGGGTGAGGCCGCCAATTTTTGCTGATATGACGCAGAAAAATTGTTGTGACGTTGGTGCACCTAAATTGTAGGAAATTTATTTCTCTACGCTATCATAGCGTTGAGAAATATGCCGTTGGAGCACCAAAATGATAGCGTAGAGGCTATCATAGCGTAGAGAAAATCAAACTTATCTCTGTAAATAATACACAATGCGGTTTGTATTATAGCCCCAAACATGGACCTTTTGACTACTCACATGATGCATTGATCGTTTTATGTGAAACAGTAATACTTACATTTGTGTCACAAAAAAACTTCCTTTGAAAAAACTGTGTACACAGCCCGACTGAGGTTCAAATGTGAACTGTTGAGAAATGGCGAATATTACGAGATTTTCCATAGCATACGTAAAAACTCAGCGTTGCCACTTCCCGATTTTACCTTCCCTAACACCCAACGACAACAATAAATCGGTATTATTGATGACGTTTAAAATGTGGGGTAGAATTGATGTTTCTAACGATTCATTTGATTTGAAAAAGTTTATAAAGAAAGTTATCTTAAAATACTATAAGAATTAGATGAGGTAATAGCCATTTATATAAGTATTCATAACATATCAGATTTATCTTCAAATCTGTCATACTTACTTCTACAGCGACAGTTAAAGTGTACCTCTTCCACGGCGGATTGTATATTTTAAGCTATTTTCTTACCGTTTTTATGTTTAATTGTAAATATATTTTTAGACTATTATTGGAACTCAAATAATTTTAATGCATGCTTGAGCACTTTGTTTTCTTTGTTAGAATCAGTTTTCGAGCATAAGATAAACACAATACTTTTTAAAATACAAAGGGCGGAGAAAAATAATTGCAAAATCAGCAAAAATTGGCGGCCTTGCCCGTATACAATATTCATCATAACTTAAATTCCAACGAACAAAATCGTAAGTTACACTTGCAATATATTTTTCAATAGAAATTCTAATGTAAACTGTTGTAAGTAGTACAAACTACAGTTTACGTTAATCCTTATCCGGCGTGGACAATCGCAACTGATACATACGATGTGTGAATTCGGGCATCTGCTTCCCTATTATTCCGCGTAGACTATCGCTAAGGGACTTACGATAAATAACGTCGGAGGCGTTTGAAACATTTTTTTTTTCAAGTTTACGTTTCGAAAAAGGCACTTATACTTCGAATTTAATATTTTTTCTTGAAGCTCCTAAAAGATCTAACATGGATGCATGATATGCATTTTCGCAATAAAACGAAATTTGCCATTTTGTGGCTTACAATAGTCTACCTAGGAGCAGTCGATATTATTAATGCGAAAGTGTGTCTGTCTGTTTGTCTGTCTGTCAGTCTGTCTGTTATCTCTTCACGCTTAAACCACTGAACCGATTTTGCTGAAATTTGGCATGGAGATACATTGAGTCCCGGGAAAGGACATAGGATAGTTTTATCCCGGTAAAATGTACGGTTTCAGCGCGATAAACAAATTTTGGCGCAACGAAGTTGCGGGCGTCTGCTAGTCATTACTATATTTTTAGGCGACATCTGAAGAATCTCCATGATGCTCGTTGAATGATGTCTCTATTTTTTTCTCAATATCCATATTTTGTAATAAAAGAACTCATCTCGGTGGAATTCGTCGTAATTATGAGTAATATTGGTGGGGGGATGATAAATTGTAAAACCTTCGTGACTGGTTATATTTCTGAGCAGACAGCTTCCAAGGTCTTAGGGATGAGACCTAGTCGATAAATTGTAGAAATAAAAACAACTGTAGTAGCATTGTGCACATTTTTAGACCTGATCGAAAAATCGTAAAAAGGGAGAGTAGACAATAGGCGGCGAGGCGTAGAGAAGTATGTAATATAAATATTAAATAGTATATATTATTATGTATGTCAATATCAGTATATCTATGTTACTTTCTGCGGTCTTCTCTCCTCATCTATGCCAAACGGCATCGAAATTGGTCCTCGTAATTAGAGCCCATTTAAACAAACATCGTAATATTTAAGTCTTTATTTAAACTAAAAGACGTTAACTTTAATAAAGTTGAAGTTTAGTGAAGTTGCATAAAGCCTTTTAAATAGGTTGAGCGTTCGTCTCTTTATTAAATTTTAAACAACTTGTTAAAAATTACATTTTTAAACCTAAACTGAGTTTTAAAAGATTTCTTTACTAAGTTTATAAGAAATAAGTTATCACTGTTTCTGTTTATTATTCATTAATATAACCCATGTCAACTATCTTTTTGAATTGAGTTTTTAACGCTATGTAATGTGTATGTAGCGTATAAAATATGATATTGTACTTAACTTATTATAATATGCAATATCTAATCTAACATTAAAATTTTGATATTTTTTGTAAAGTAAAAACACACCGATGACTGAAATTGCTACAACAAATAAGCAAGAAATAAACATTTATCGACAAATATACATTGACAATGTCCCCTCACTATTGTTGTTTAATTAATATTATACAGTGAGCGGGCAAGTTTCCTTACTTTGTCTGCTAGTTAGTTAATAGCTATGGAATTCCATTCCGAATACTTAGCCTTATATTTTTCTTTTCAAATTTTTTTCCTTGAAAGTAGAGATGTAAATAATAAATAGTACCGATTATTATTACTTAGTAAATTTCAAATGTTTTGTCGTCTCTATTCCAGACTGGACTAATTATACTTATGCGATGTTTTGTTCTCGTCTGGTACATTAAAAAGGTATCGTTTGTCCACTCGGTCGACAACAACAAATTCTATTTATTCATGCTTACAAGAATTGTAATGGTGAAATAAAAATTCTACTATTTGTCTTTCAAAGGCTATATTTAAAATTTTAATCTATCGCTTAGTTAAATAACTTTAGCCCAGGGGAAATAAGTTACATAAAGTCGTTTCTTGAACAAAATTCTCTTTATAAGCTTTAAATGTAACCTTAAAACGTTAGGGCCCAATTCCGCCTTTGTGTTAATCGTCTGTCAAAATATAAAATATATATACTAAAACATAACAAAAGAAGAGCAAGAAGAATACAAAGAAGGAGAAAAAAACCACAGAACCGAATTTAATGAAAGAAATTATACCTTCTACCAGAATCTGATGGCAAAAAGTGAGAAAATAAATTGACTCTAGCAATACCGGGGTAGTAGGAATAAAACATTTTCATCCTTTTTTATTCTTTTAGCGGCTTATTTTGTGTGTGAAACATGAAAATATAAAAATTTATCCAATAAGATCAAGGATATTTTTTGAAAATCTGCTGTCAAAAATTGCCATTAGATTCTGGTAGACCTATAGAAACATTAAGTTTGAGTCATAAAGTTAATATACCTATTAGGTATATTACCTTTATGGTTTGAGTACAGCTCGACAAGGCTTTAAATGAACGTGGGTGACATTGACGGGAGCGCTGCTGGTATAGGAGAACTGTGAAATAAATGTCAAAAATGACGTTTTTGCATGATAGAAGCATAGTTCCTTTTCTCGCCACGTTCATATAAAGCCTTGTCGAACTGTAGTAAAAACTGTTGTCTGTCTCTTCTTGATTATTTACTTGGGTTAAATAAGCTGTTTTGTTTATTTCACCATGTTATCAGTCGTGATTTATCGAAGCTGGAATTAACGTAACCTGACAAAATCCATACTTAGGGCCTGTTTCACCGCTTCCTGATAAGGTGCCCGATAGGCTTATTTGACAGATTCTCCATACTCTGTGTGTCAAGTTAAGTGGTGGATAGCCTTATCAGGAAGCGGTGAAACAGGCCCTAAATATCATTAATGCAAAAGTGTGTCTGTCTGTTACCACTTTACAACGAAACCGCTGAACCGATTTTGCTGGAATTAAGTATGGAGATACTTTGAGTCTCTCGAAAGGTACATGTACGGTTCACGCGATAAACCAATTTTGTCATAATGAAGACTTGAGCGTCATCTAGATAAAACATAAGTCCACCATCTGCCTATAAATCTTGGTATACTATGCTATCTCTCTCTATAACGATCAGCTTTAACTAACGTCGGTGTAATCGGTCCTAAGATTGCACTGAATTAGCCTAAATGGGGCTTTATACAATCTTTTAAATAATGACCCAGACTTGGTTCTGAGAACAATTTATTCCTAAGGATTTGGACAAGAGGTAGATGAATTTTATTTGGAAACAAATAAGTCTTTATTATGTTCGCTTAGGCATTTTTAACGGACAGAACTATGTTTTATATAAAACAACTGATATGTATTCATAATATACGTAGCACCAACGTAGTGGTACGAAAATACGTAGCACCAACATAGTGCTACGAAAATACGTAGCACCAACGTAGTGGTACGAAAATACGTAGCACCAACATAGTGCTACGAAAATACGTAGCACCAACGTAGTGGTACGAAAATACGTAGCACCAACATAGTGCTACGAAAATACGTAGCACCAACGTAGTGGTACGAAAATACGTAGCACCAACATAGTGCTACGAAAATACGTAGCACCAACATAGTGCTACGAAAATACGTAGCACCAACATAGTGCTACGAAAATACGTAGCACCAACATAGTGCTACGAAAATACGTAGCACCAACATAGTGCTACGAAAATACGTAGCACCAACATAGTGCTACGAAAATACGTAGCACCAACATAGTGCTACGAAAATACGTAGCACCAACATAGTGCTACGAAAATACGTAGCACCAACATAGTGCTACGAAAATACGTAGCACCAACATAGTGCTACGAAAATACGTAGCACCAACATAGTGGTACGAAAATACGTAGCACCAACGTAGTGGTACGAAAATACGTAGCACCAACATAGTGCTACGAAAATACGTAGCACCAACATAGTGCTACGAAAATACGTAGCACCAACATAGTGCTACGAAAATACGTAGCACCAACGTAGTGGTATGAAAATACGTAGCACCAACGTAGTGGTACGAAAATACGTAGCACCAACGTAGTGGTACGAAAATACGTAGCACCAACGTAGTGGTACGAAAATACGTAGCACCAACATAGTGCCACGAAAATACGTAGCACCAACGTAGTGGTACGAAAATACGTAGCACCAACATAGTGGTACGAAAATACGTAGCACCAACGTAGTGGTACGAAAATACGTAGCACCAACATAGTGCTACGAAAATACGTAGCACCAACATAGTGCCACGAAAATACGTAGCACCAACGTAGTGGTACGAAAATACGTAGCACCAACATAGTGCTACGAAAATACGTAGCACCAACATAGTGCTACGAAAATACGTAGCACCAACATAGTGGTACGAAAATACGTAGCACCAACGTAGTGGTACGAAAATACGTAGTAGTAACGTAGTGCAATGAAAATACTAGCGTAAATTTAAATGTTATGAAGTTTATATTTTAACACAATAAATTTCCGAAAAAACTTTACTAGACACGAGACAACGAGGAGCAATACAAAATTAATTGTAAAATTTATTTGACGTGTAATAATATGTTCTCTCTTTTTATAATCTCTGTGATAGTAGTTTGAGCTCGTATTATGATACAGTGTGTTCATTGTTTGTATCTGTGTGTAATTTGAATATAATATGTAATTATCCTTTATACCGTTTCGTACTAACGTTATAAAGGGGTTTGGGTAATATTGGCGTCATTTTCAAATCTCGGGGCCACTAACCAAACCGGCATATTATGAAAGAACGTATCAGGGGGAGTAAACTTTATTATGGGGGGCATATAGCTAAACTATATCAGAGCCGAGATAATAGGCATTTTAAGTTCGTATTTTCAACTAAAAGTAAATTCAATCATAACATGAATACTCAGTAAAATACAAAAAAAAACTGCATTATTTATTAGCTTAAAGCCTTCTACGATAAATGGGCTATCCAATATAAAAAGAATTTTTCAAATCGAACATGCAGTTCCTGAGATTAACACTTTCAAACACACAAACACTTCAGCTGCATAGTATTAGTATACAAGGTATAACAAAACTAAGTGATAATACTTTAGTGTGTGTACTGTGTATGAGTCCCGTGTATAAAGATTACTGTAAAAGTAGTAGCGCTGAAAGATATATTTTTTTTTCGTTTTTGTATGGGGAAACTCTTTACGCCAGGGCGCTTGCCCATGCAAATCACAAAATAGTTTCTTAGCAGACAGGAGCATAAAGGTCGTAGTTGACGGCGAATGCTCGGAAACTCAGTCTGTTGATGCTGGTGTCCCTCAAGGCTGTGTGCTATCGCCTACCCTATTCATACTGCATATTAATGACATGTTACTGACCAACGGCATTCATTGCTATGCGGATGATGCGGTATATACCGGCTCCCCCAATATTTCTCGGCTAAATGTCATTGAGAGTCGAAACGAACATATTGTGTCTAAAATAGAAAATTCATTGGAGAAATTATCTGAATGGGGTAGACGTAACTTAGTCCAATTCAATCCCGTCAAGACACAAGACGCCTGCGCGTTCACCGCTAAAAAGTCACCTATGCTCGTACATCCTCGTTTTGAGGGCACATCTTTAACCATCTTCACTAGCATTGAAATACTTGGCATTAGGCGAGCGAAGTCCAGTTCCGATATCATCTAGACTCTAGAGGGTAAGGCCAAGTTAGCCTCGAAGAAGCTTGGTGTTCTCGACAGAGCGAGACAGTACTTCTGTCAGTCCAGACCAACGCCTACAACTCTATAAGGCGCAGGTTCGGCCTCATATGGAATATTGTCCTCATCTCTGGGCAGGAGCGCCAAAATACCAACTGCTCCCGCTGGATCGTATCCAACGAAGGGCCGCTCGAATTGTTGACTGCCATAGTGTTTCAAACAGCTTATACCCCTTGGAAATACGCCGAGATGTAGCTTCACTCTGCATCCTCTTTTGGTTGTATCACGGGGAGTGCTCTGAGGAATTGTTCGGAATCATACCACCTGCAACTTTTCGCCTTCATCCAACGCGAAAAATATTCCATCCTCATCACCTTGATGAGTGGCAGTCTTCCACCGTGCGTTTCTCGCGTAACTTTCTGCCGCGCACTGTAAAACTCTGGAACGAACTGTCACCAGCAGTATTTTCGGACGGATACCTTCAAGTAGAAGAAGAAGTAGAAGAGCGTATTCC
Source organism: Lysandra bellargus (assembly GCA_905333045.1). Lineage (NCBI taxonomy): Eukaryota > Metazoa > Arthropoda > Insecta > Lepidoptera > Lycaenidae > Lysandra > Lysandra bellargus. The sequence continues at coordinate 11,692,583 of HG995320.1, read as the reverse complement.
CTCTTAAAAGGCCGGCAACGCACCTGTAGCTCTTCTGATGTTGCGAGTGTCCATAGGCGACGGTAGTTGCTTTCCATCAGGTGACCCGTTTGCTCGTTTGCCCTCCTTATTTTATAAAAAAAAAAAAATTATCACTTAGTTTTGTTACAACCTGTAAATATAGATACTAGCATAATATTTTAATTTTAGTTATTCTTACATTTTAGACCATTCAACATACAGCTCGACAAGGCTGTATATGAACGTGGCGAGAAAAGGAACTAACGCTTCTATCATACAAAAACCTCATTTTTGACAGTTCTCCTTTACCAGCAGCGCCCATTGACATCATTGACATATTCATTTAAAGCCTTGTCGAACTGTACAACAACGTGATTTTTTAACTATTTATTTTTCTTTTACAAAAAAATGCAAATCCACTTTTTCTCGAATTTCTCAAAGAGGGCCGTTTTGTTTTTTTTTTATATATATATACATTTTGTGTAAGTAAATAGTTAATATTCTATGTGGCTGTAGTATATGCTATAATGAGCCGGGAAGTAGATTAAAAGCTAAACTGAAAATTCTGCTGAAAGGTGGCGTCCAGCGTCAGTGCACTATGGCACGGAATATATTTTATAGTACCAAACTATGGCCAAAATTCGCGAAATAGTGGAAATAATCGACATTATATTAAGGGAACAACATCCTAGAGCCATTTTTAAAACACAATAAAACACAAGATCAATAATTACAATTGCCTAATATTGCATCCGGCCATTAGAAACCACTGTCTAATGAAATATAGTCTCAAGTCTGGCTATATTTTAGTCGGACGAGAGTTATAGTGTGAAAATATGTATGAAAAATTATTCATTTATTTGACGCGGACGAAGTCGTGGGCAATAGCTAGTGAGAAACATATATCCGACAGATTAATGGTATATTAACTTTCTATATCTGTTAGTTAAGGATAACTCCATAAAGTAATGTTAATTACTATTGATTTTGTGAATATAAGGTGCAAAAATATATATACTAAAACTAGCTGTCCCGGCAAACGTTTCTTTGCCATAATATAAAATATTTCGCCCATTTAATTTTATTGAAGTGACTAAATAAATAAGTATGTCGCCATGGCAACGTCGATCGCTATCCCGTCGCACAAACAATAGTCGCCGTCAGTCTCAGGTTGTAATAACATTTTACTATTATTTATTCAACAAATGCACTTATCAATATATAAAGTACCCAGTAGCCGATTCTCAGACCTACTGAATATGCATTGCAGAAGACACGAGAATTTTATATATAAAATAATCATAGCTCAGCTCCGATATTACTTAGAACAATTTTTATCTATATATATAAAAATGGATTTTTCAAATGTGTTAGTCGCGCTAAAACTCGAAAACGGCTGAACGGATTGGGCTGATTTTAGTCTTAAAATATTCGTAGAAGTCCTGGGAAGGTTTTAAAGTGACACGAAGTTCACCGGGACAGCTAGTTACCGGTGTATGTTTCTCTACTGTAGTGCTACAAAATAGTAATGATTTTATCCCTGGCCGCTGGAAAAAAAATGACGCCACAGGTCCATACAAAGTTACCCAATGCCCTTTATGTGTTATATGTGTTATACATTTTGCTTAAACTATTATTGTTATTTTCCATTTTTTTGGTAAAAGGTGGCCCCGTGCGAGTTTCTTACGCCGGTTCTTTTCGCCGGGGCTAGTTCCCGAACCGGTGGTAGGCACCGTGTAGACTTTCTGAGAACATTCGTTTCAAATTTAAAAAAAAAAAAATCAATTTTTATTTTATTTTAAAGACGAATGTATGTGAGTATATTTGTAACATCTTCACGTAAAAAATACTGAACTTTTAAGTACTTTTCAATTCGGAAAACTAGTTCCGTAGGTTACTTTACGTTTGCGATAGCAAAAGCTATTACAATACAATTGTCCATGCAAATAGCAAGTTTTCTTCACAATCGCTTGTTTACTTGTCACTACTGTAGGTGCCCGCATCGCGCTCTTTGTTTATCGCTTGTTTTATACATCACAGCCTTACTAACTTTCTCGCAAAGAAACATGCACCTTAACACCTTCGAATATGGTTGAAATTTAGAGACTACAGGATAATCCAGGAAATATGTTATGGACAGTCAAAGAAAATTATACTTTATGGCTTTACATTAAGGTTAAACTTCAATGTAGTGTGCTTAGGAACGAGGAAATATATGGGAGATGAAAATTGTTTTTGATGTTATATTTTATGCGAATGTCTATAAAAATAAAGAATAATTTCAGTATCAATAAAATTTTATTATAATATAATATCCAATGTTATGAAAATGTAGAAAATACTACTTATATAAAATAAGAATAATTATTTAATAAATATAATCAATAAATCGTTTGATAAAAATCATTAAAATTGTAATAGTAGACAAAAGATATAACATGGTACGTTGTGGCATTGGTTGTGGCAAAATGCCTGCAGATTAAAAGGAACGCACATTTTTTCTTGTTTGAAGATTTTTATATCTATAAAAGTATATTGCGGACTTTGTAGTTGCGTACCTATCACTTGTATAATAAATTTATATAATGTAATATAAGTGTACTTTATATAATAAATTATACGATCATTATTATTACTTCTATAAAAGTATTATGAAACTATTATCCACCACAATCCACAATTTAAGAATAACAACTTTACACTATTAGCTGCATTGAGGGTGTTTGAAATTCTATTTGCCACGGTGCCGCTTCCAGTCCACACGGCGCGTTGCGTCAGCGTTGCGTCGACGCTGCGCTGCCGTTGCGTTGTTTTACATACAAATAACCAAGGTGTTCACACTGCAAACTGCGTCGTCGCAACGCACACATGACGGACAGCAGCTGCCCCCGAGAAGAAGCGGGAGGAGGTGTTGACGTGACTGCTTCGTAATAACGCTGCGATGACGCAGCGCCCGTGTGGCCGGATATGCGTCAAAATATTTGCGTTGCGACGACGACGCAACGCTCTTAAGGGCTAGGCCGCAACACTGTTTTGCGGCGTCTCACCGTACAAATCTACGACGTCGTAGAACACATCGTGAAAAATTCCGATGTAAAGAGTGCTACTACATAATATATGAATTTATTGCGTTGCGACATCGCACCTCGTGCGATGTTATTTTTGCGATACGACGCTGCAACGCAATGTTACTGGCCTGGCCCTTAGGATATATCGTGTCAAATAGGCATATTATTGTGACACATGACAGCTATATAATGACAGACAGCAGTTTGACACGATAGACCCTAAGGCAGTCGCTCCCAACCTTTTTAGAACTGTTACCTCTATGGCCTGTTAGAGAAACTGATTTTAACCCCCCCCCCCCCTCCCGCCAGAGTTTAGAGGCCACTCTCGCATTTACAAGTAGTTGCTAACGGTACCAATTACCCCTTATACGGGGATACTTACCCCCAGGTTGGGAACCCCTGCCCTAAGGCTACATGGCGGCACCCGGTGGCAAATAGAATTTCAAACACCCTTATTAAAATAAAAAAGGAAATTTTAAAATTGGAGCCTGTTCCATATTTAAATGTATACAGGAGGTAAGTGGTTGAATGTTTCCCGACAGTTAGCGAGCGACCTGCAGCACAATCACCCATTACTCTTGTTTGCATTGCAGTGATGTGCGGGTGTATATGAAAATATCGATGGAAGGTTTATCGATAAAAGTGTATAGGAGATTTTTGAAATAAACAAATGGCTACTGCCAAGCAAAGACTTCTCCTTAGGTTTTCTATTGCATTTTAGCGTTACCGTAGATCAATCTGACTTGTATGGCCAACAAAGAAGATTGTTGAATCAAAATTATTGTTCTTAGGTATTTGTTTTGTAATTTACTGAAAAACTTAATTTGTGGAAAAGTTTCGACGTTCTTTAAGTATGAATACAGACAAATACTAAAATAGCAAAATTGTTGCACTAAAAATAATTAAAATATTAAAAAGATACAAAATCCGACTGCGTCTTTGTGTAATTTTTAAATTATAAAATCAGTTACTTTTTTTATACACCGTTGGGATTTTTCATCTTTCACAGCAAACACGAATCTAACGATACTTCCCAAGCTAAAATCCATTTAGAGTCTAAATCCGTGGAGTGTGGCAAAAATTATTAAGTATATAAACATAGATACATTGGTACTATCAAGGAAGTTGATTAAAAGGCAGATGGCGGACCTATGTTATTTGGTTGCGTTATGTCAAAATCAGCCGACGGATCATGACTAATATTGAATTGACATAGGTTCGCCAACTCACAACTGCCAATGACAACTGCCTATCGTCGTTGCGCCTGATAATTCCTGTATGTGTTTTTAGTCCAATTTTTAGGGGTAGACAGTTATAAACTATTTCATTGAATGATTGATGGATTTATCAATAAATTAAAGGTCGCAGTTCATACATAATAATTAATAAGATTTGTCACCATACTGCATTTTTAATTTATTGATAAGTCCATCCATCAATTAAATAAAATAGTTCATTGTTTACCCCTGAAAATTTTACTAAAAACACATACAGGATTTGGCAGACGCAACGACGATATTAATCTCGATGGTACACACATCTATGGTACATACTTATCATACATACATAAATGAGTGTTAATCTTTAGCACCAATCTTATTCTTTTTATTTGCTTGAAATGAAATCACGAAAACGGATTATAGCGTAATATTGTCGCGCACATCCATAGCGCGGGTCAAGTGGCTCGCCGGTGTTAAGTTTAATTTTTAAGCGTCCCGTCAAAGGCTCGGCCACTCGCGCACTCGTTAGTACCAACTTACCGACTTCCATAATTACTGCCTTAAGAAATCTCTGATGTTACTATTTAAGCTGGGTTTTAATTAAAGCACGAAATATACAATTTCTTAAGGGTTTATTTTGTAGATCAGTGTTTTTCAACTTTGAAGATGGGAGGGAGGGGGGAGATTAAACAATATTTAGAGCCAACCCTTCCCTTACCTGATATGCTTATAGATATCCCCCAGGGACCGCGACCCACAGGTTGAAAAACACTGTTGTAGATGATGCTTACGATACTAAATTTAGTATAGTTTCCATTTTAAATTTATTATAAACAATTTTTTTAAATATATTTTTTAAGGTTCACCACAGAATGATACAAAAAATTTAAATTTATATTTTCATAATAACTCATTTTGGTCACCGACGGGGCCTTAGTGATTTGAAAACACAAGGAATAACTTAGCATTTATTATAAAATGAAATATTTACTGAACCCTTAGCTGCCGCACTCAAAGTAGTTATTCAAGACGAATATTATAATATAATATAAATAATATGATATATCTATTTATAAATATATATATAAATAAATGGATTTTCAAATGTGTTAGTCGCGCTAAAACTCGAAAACGGCTGAACGGATTGGGCTGATTTTAGTCTTAAAATATTCGTAGAAGTCCAGGGAAGGTTTTAAAGTGACCTGTGACACGAAGTTCACCGGGACAGCTAGTTATATATAATAATGAAGATTTTGACAGAAGCCCCATACATTATTATCTGTCAAACTCTTCATTAGATTAAGTTTAATCATCATAAAATGTGTGCGGTTGTTAATCTGTATTCTGATATTATAGTATGCTCTCTGTTAATTTTAAACGCCAGTCCTAACTAAACTAATTTATACAACTGTGATATACACGCGCTGCCTGCGGTAAATACGTATATTCAAAGTCCTACATTTCTTTACAAAGAAAACGTAAAAGTAAATATATTTAAGTCCACTCTTGAAACTTACTTACGGACGCTATCTTGTTAAAATTAATTGAAGGTCTCTCATTCCATCTCGAAGTTTCGAACGGTGGACTTATTCTCATCATTCGAATGTCACTTCGAGCGCAGGCTTCTCGCTCGCACGCACTCAACAGCTGTTTATGCGACTGTGATAGTCTGCAATCGAGGTTCGAAGCATGAGAATAAAACCCCAGTTGAAGAGGTGCTTCGCGTCGTTTTTATCTCTGTTTCGAGCACAATTTTGATATATCATTAAAAATGTTAAGTGTATCAATGTACACTCAAAGAATCTTTTGATGTACAGAATGATTTAGATTTCGTTTGTAGAAACAGCAGAACTAATTTGACCATTTTAATAAGCGACTTATGTTTTGGAGACGCAAATACCTGTGTACTCTCTGGAACAGTTAGGATCAAAATTAGGAAATTCTATTGACGTGTTTTGGTATTACATAAACTAGAATTTTGTTTTCAACTATAAGAAAATCCGTCACATCAAAAATACTTGCCCTAAAAAATAAAACGCAAGCGACATTTCACAAAAAGAACAAACATTTTAACGAAACGAAACAAAATATTTTATTTCTTTTCAAAAACATTTTCTTCGTAAAACATAAATATTCAAATCCGGTTTCAAAAGGAATTAATTTATTGGGTCAATTGCTAACAAAAGGTTGCAAGTGAAAAGGGAAAAAGAGAAATCTTTTGATATTTCGCCCCGTTCTCGACTTGTACGCGTTACTAACACTCTGCACACAAAATCAAAAGACTTTGAAATGCACTTGCTATACTCCTGTTAAATTCATCGTACCGACAAGGTTATTGGCTTTTGGCGTTTATTCCGAGTAAAGTTTGAAATCTTTATATATTTTATAGCCGCTCTTAGAGGGATTTAATGATTACTTGCCTTAATTTAATGAAGATTTTGAAATAAACTCCATATATTTTCTGTTTTGTTTGTTATCAGAATCCCCTGAGAGAGTCGCGTGATGAGGTCCGCAATTCCGCAAAAACTGAATTCAGTTGCGCCAAAATTCGTTTATCGCGTTGGAACCGTATATTTATCCGAGATTAAAATGTTCTTTCCCGGGTGAGTCCCGGGAAAGAACAGTATCCCCATACCAAATTTCAGCAAAATCGGCTCAGCGGTTTGTGTGGTAACAGACTTTTGCATTTATAATATTACAATGGATAATCTTCTCATGAACAAAAATCTTGCAAAATCTTTATTTATGAAAAGGTAGTCAGGATACCGCTTACTTGTATAGCTTTGTTTAAAGCTTGTACAAATAAATAATGTTCTATTCTATTTTATAATAGATATTCACACTTCCCACCTAATTACCTTCCCTGGACTTCTACGAATATTTCAAGACTTAAATTAGCCAAATCGGATCAGGCCTTCTCGATTTTTAATGAGACTATCAGTCTGTTCTCGGATCCCGTCCGATGAACACGCGTTTCCCGCTCAAGTGCACGCTGCTAGGCGACTGTGGTGCTGTCTCTTTCTATAGACAGCGCGCTCTCGTTCGGCACACTTTGTGCTTGTTGCGATTTCGCGATCACGTCCGCGCCTCGAGGTTTTTCGATTTTAGTGTGTCCGCGATCGAGCGAACTCTGCGCCGGCGCTTGTTCGCCTCGCCCGAGTGTGGGCCCTCGCCCGCGCTTGCCGCCGTAGGTCGCGCCGCGCCTTGCTCGCCAGCGCCCGAGTGCTAGTGCTGTGAGTTTTGTGTGTGTTTCCCGACTGCCAGGAACACATCGTAAGTACGGTGATACGAAAAATAGGTACACTACACGAGGTTCGTACCTCTTTACACACCTCCCCTCCCGGTCGCCGGGCGGGGTTGTACCCTCTCGAAAATTCTCCATTAAGAGCAGACTGACCGACCGACATCATGGCCGACATGATTGACAAATTCTTGTCATTCCTTAAAGTTGAGTACCCCGACGCCGCAAAAAGATGGGACAACTTCGTGAGAAATCACGATGCTGATTCCCCCGTATCTCCCGACTGTGACACCGCCGTGACTCCCGTAGAGTCCGTGGCCCCCCGACTTACTTACTCGTCTCCTTCTGAGATGTCTTGCTCGGAGCAAGAGACTGACCTTGGTGAAGGTGACTTCACCACGGTTGTCAGTAAAAAGACGAAGAAGAGAAAGCGCGCCGAAGGCTCTTCCTCTTCAGTCTTGTCCTCCCCGAAGTCGAGAAAGACTAAACCGGCCCCTAGGCCCGAGCTACCCGCGACGTCCGTGCAGACTAGCAGTGCCGCGTCCCCCGTTCGCCCCCCGATCGCCCCTCAGGCATCCCAGGCCTCGCAGGCCTCGCAAATAGTTCCGTCTCAGGCCCCTCTGGCTTCCGTGACGGAACACGCTCCCAAAATGCCTCCTCCTATCATAGTACAGGAGAAGGAAAAATGGAATATCATTTCCGCCGCGATAAACGAGAAAAAGCTTCGCTACTCGACGGCTACCACAACTCCGATCGGGATAAAGGTCCAGGTCCAAACGCCTCAGGACCATCGCCTCCTAACTGCATTCCTCCGCGGAAAAAATATAGGTTACCACACCTATGCCTTAGAGGACGAACGTGTCCTCCGCGTCGTCATAGTAGGTGTCGACAAGTTCATCTCCGAAAGGGATGTACTTGAAGACCTATTAGCCCAAGGCTACCCGGCGACCGAGGTACACAGGATGTACCACCCCGTCAAAAAACACGTGTACAACATGGTACTAGTGATCCTCCCCCTTACCCCCGAGGGTAAGGAAATTTTTAACATACGCGCTGTATGTAACATAACCGGCATACGCGTGGAACCCCCCCGTAAAAGAGGCACTCCTGGCCAATGCCACAGGTGCCAACTTTACGGGCACTCCGCGCGAAACTGCCAAGCCCGACCGCGTTGTGTCAAGTGCCTCGGAGACCACGGTACCTCTGACTGCCCACGCAAAGCACCAGCTGAGGAGTCCGAACCCCCCAGCTGTGTGCTATGCAAAACACAAGGCCACCCGGCTAATTACAGAGGGTGTGTAAAAGCACCTAAAGTAAAGAGACGAATTGCGCCTCAAACAAAGAGAAATAATAATAAGGAAAAAACAAAGCAGAGATTTATCCCTGCTCCGCTTCCCACTAAACCACCTTGGGTGAACAACAGTAGTGCCCCAAATAACTTCCCCGTGCCCCCCAACAGGGCCCAGCCCACCGCCGCGCAAAAACCCGCGCCCTCCGCGACAAAACCCGCGCCCCCAGCGACAAAGCCCGCAACACCCGCGGCAAAAGCCGCGCCTCCCGCGAAAAAGCCCACTCTCCCCGCGAATATAACCCCCAATTACGGAGACGATCTGGGGTACGTGACCGATTTCCTAAGCCTCATAAACCCGTCAGAGGTAGCCGATTTCTCCTACGGACTACGGACGGCTAGGACTTTTTCACAATTATCCGCCTGTCTGTCGACTTACAACGACTTGATCCGCAGGATCAATTCCCTCAATTTATCACCATCGTTTAACTAATGGATTCCACTGGAAGGATAAAACCGCGCTCCCTACAGGTAGTTACGTTTAATACAAACGGCATACATAATAATATAGACGAAATCCGCGAATTCGTCATAAACCACAATGTCGATATTTTACTAGTGCAGGAGACGTTCCTTAAGCCTAGTAGAAAAAGCCCCAAAATAGCTAACTATAAAATAGTTAGAAATGACAGAACCCGATCCCAACTCGGAGGCACAATGATTTATTACAAAAAATCATTGCACTGTGTTCCCCTAGAACCCCTAACCCTAACTAATTTAGAAACTTCTATTTGTCACATTAGCATGACAGACCATCAACCTATCATAATTGTATCTGCCTATTTAGCCAGCAAAATGCCCATAACTTCTAGCGAATTAAGATCACTATTTAATTTAGGCAACGCCGTCATTATTGCCGGCGACCTAAACTGCAAACACACAGAGTGGGGCAATGTCATATCTAATACGAATGGCATTAGATTATCCGTCTTAAGCGACTCCTTGAATTTTGCAATTTTAGCCCCAAACGACCCCACTCGCTACGACACTGCTAGCCGTAGTAACAACCTTATTCATAACCCTAGTGTTATTGATATTGCGTTAGTTAAAAACATTAACCTCAACATCTCTTTGGAAACAATCCACGAGCTTAACTCGGACCACAGACCAGTTAAAATTGCGCTTGGCAATTCTAACCAACTCGCTGCTAGTACTAAAAAGATAATTGATTATAAATTACTAGCAGATAACCTAGAAAACCTTCAATCGAGTCACCTCGATCTCATTCCCGATTTCATCGAAAACTCTAAAGTGGCGCTTGAGGCCTCTCTCCACTTGACTGATCATCTGGTAGAGAACATCGAAAAATCTTCTAGGGAAATGCCAACGATTCATGAGAATCGCTGGCCTCTCCCAGATGATATAAAAGAGTCCATCAGACTCCGTAACGCGGCTAAACGCACATACGATCGCTACCCATCGGAAGACTGGAGGAGGGCCCTCCGTCACTACGAGAGGGAAGTTAAATATAAAATCAAACAACACAAAGCCGAGAGGTGGGATCGACTTCTTAGCGAACTCGAACCGTCTCACACGGCCTACTGGCCGCTCGCGAAGTCCCTCAAAAAAGATACGGAGAGCGACATGCCTCCACTAAACAGACCAAATCGTCCTCCTGCACTGGAGGATATCGACAAAGCCGAATGCTTGGCCGACACCATAGAAAATCAGTGCCGACCTAGTACTCTCCCGACCGACCCTGATCATGATAATCTAGTCAATACCGAGGTAGAAAGCCGACTCATGGCCCCACCATCAGAGCCCCTCAGGCCGGTGGATACGGAGGAAATCAAAGATATTATTAAAGATTTGAATTCCAGAAAGGCCCCAGGCCTGGACGGTATCTCAAATAAAACCCTTAAATTACTACCTGCCACTATAATTGAATTGCTCGTGAACATCTTTAACGCCCTTTTACTAGGATGTTCATTCCCAGATATTTGGAAAGTAGCTATAATAATAGGTATCCACAAACCGGGTAAACTCCGGACGGAACCAAGTAGTTACAGACCAATTAGCTTAATTAGTTGCCTCGGTAAAATTTACGAAAGAGTTATACTAAGACGCCTAAAAGACGTCATAGTTGATAAAAAACTCTTACCTGACGAACAATTCGCATTCCGCGAATTCCACAGCTGTCCCGCTCAGGTACACCGCCTAACGGAGTACATATTAGAACAAAAGAACAATAGGAGACCGACTTGCGCTGTTTTCTTTGATGTCGCAAAAGCATTCGACAAAATTTGGCACAATGGGCTAATTTATAAACTTTTTAAACTCGGCATTCCCGATAGTCTTGTTATAATAGTAAGTAACTACCTCAAAAACCGTAAATTTCGTTTTAGAGTCGAAGGCATTCTGTCTTCACTTAGAGATCTAGAGGCTGGAGTACCGCAGGGCTCGGTTCTCTCCCCGACCCTCTACAATCTCTACACGTCCGATTTACCCACTCACCCTCGAGTACAAAAAGCGCTATTCGCAGACGACACGGCCCTTTTCTTTGCTCATCGCCAAATAGCTTTCGCGTCCAAAAAACTCCAAGAAGCAGTTACCGAACTCGGTAAATGGTTCGCAAAATGGAGAATCGAACTAAACCCCGACAAAAGTCACGCTATATTATTTAACGGACTAAAACGTAAGAAAATGCAACCTATTAGTCTGCACGGAAAATTAATTCCCGAAGTCACGGCTGTCAAATACTTAGGAGTAGTACTAAACAAGTCGATGTCATTCACGAACCATATATCGAATACCGTACGTAAAGCGAAATTTGTATTATACAAATTATATCCTTTACTCAACGCGAGTAGCAAGATGTCCTTAAGACATAAGCTCACCTTATACAAAACATGTATAAGAACGATACTCACTTATGCGTGCGTCTCTTTCGCACACATAAGTGACAATCAGATGAACCAATTGCAACGAGTTCAAAACCGTTTTTTGCGCATGGCAACAGGTGCCCCCCGTTACATGCGAAACATCGACTTGCATAGAGACTGCGAGCTTATCACTATCAAAGCCTATATCAAAGAACTCTCAGAGAGATTCTTTGAGAAAGGCAAAGTACATCCCAATCCGCTCATTCGTAAGGCTGTGGACTATGAACATGACGCACGGACATTCCGATACCCCTTCAGACGGCCTAAGCATATCTTAGCCGACCCTGTAGACCCCATCACAGAATACGTAACGTACTGTGTACAGTTACGTAAATACAAATCACACTCACCCGCGTGGTTAGTACTGCACCGGGGACGACGCCGGCGCCTTCCCCGAGGACTTAACACGACCCGAACGACAAACAGACAGACCGACCGAAATCCGGTGCCGAGCTCGATCCCGGGTTCGAGTTCGCATGCGGATAGCATAGGAACACACCTAAATCATGACCGCGACCGCGACATTGTCGTAGAGAGCTCTACCAATTACTTTGACATTAGAACATACACGCGTATGTCACCCCAACCGGACTCGGAAGGGGAGAGGGACGGCCCTCTTTTATGCAATAACATTAATAACTTGAGCTCATCTACCGCGATAACTCGTACGCAGCTAGTTTGTGCTATCGCGCGCGAGCAGCCTCACTCGTCAGAGAGTGAGTAAGGGGTCGGACCCCTTAAGAGCAGGGGGGATCCGTGTCCCCACGTCAGATGAAAATAGCTTATTTTCGTAGCTCTCCCCAATATTGCCCGATTAGAATGTCACACGTATGACTTTAGGGGAGGGGGCCAGGCCTCCTCATTGTTTATCTCCAAACCAACTAGCAACAGACTAGTTATAGCCACGATTAAACTACCATGGTCTTAACCAGACCAGTAGCTTAGACCCTTTCGAAAAAAAAAAAAAAAAAAAAATGAGACTATCACCCCTTAATCGCTGAACATTTAATATTCAGACTTATAATGTAAAAATGCATTCATATTGTACGGGTACGGAGATATTTGGACCCCTTAAAAGGAAAGAAGATTTGTTCTTATGCAACACTTTCGCATTTATAATATTGTTATGGATGGATTCATTTAAGATGGGGTCCACGTCGCGTTGGCCCATGGACAAGGCTATGAACGTGTTAAAGCCATATTCGTCTATGATTGCCTATGATGGCGCGATATATCATATTATGGTCGTAATATACGCTTATGGTCGATTTACACGGGTGACTAACGGGTCGATTTTAGTCGCCCGGCAAGTCACCAGTCGAATCGCCTGTCCAAGTCGAATCGCCACCCCATTTACACGTTCTACAAAAATCGCTTGTGACTAGTGCCGACAAACTATCAATTTGCAGCAAGCGATCTCTTGCGACTGAGCGTTTGCACGGTCAATTTTAGTCACCAGCCGTATGCGGCCATTGGCCGCACGACTTTGGGGCTTGCGGCTTTAGCCGCGTGCGGCGTAGTCGAATTGCCATTTAGACGGGTCTATTTTACCATTAGCGCGCGACAATCAAAGTTACTACGTGAACTAAGTTTGAAACTCAAACACAAAAAAAAAAATATTCGGTATTTTATTAAACTAGTGCCTACCACCGGCAAGGTCCACCGGTAGTCTAGTTCTTTCTAGCTTTTGTAAACACTGTTCTCGCAATGTGTAGTTTGTTACAAAGTATCGTCCATTTTCCGCTCGTTAGAGTCGCTGAAACAATTGTATCGAATGTGTCGGTTATTTTACTCCTCGAGAAACATATAAATTGAAGCTGCCCACTGCTAAATTGATCGTGAAATGAAAACGTTTGGAGCGGAAAATATTTTTCGGATATAGATATAGGTTTTCCGTTTCGTTTCTGCTATAATCAAAACAACGAGGTACAGAATTTCATACAAATTTGGACATTTCATATGAATTTTTGCCACGATTCAAAAAAGATTTCAGAAAAGAGAGAAGAAGAACACCAGCGCAGACTGCAAACAAAGTTTTATTCGACGTTTGACGACGTTTATGTTCTGATATTATGACGTGTGCAGTGTGCACGTGGGAGAGCCATGCTTCGGCATGAATGGCCGGCTCGACCGGAGAAATACCACGTCCTCAAAGAAAACCGGCGTGAAACAGCGCTTGCGCTGTGTTTCGTCGAGTGAGTTAGTTTACCGGAGGCCCAATCCCCTATCCTTTTCCCTTCCCTACCCTTCCCTATTTCCTTCCCTACCCTCCCCTATTACCCCTTAAAGGCCGGCAACGCACCTGCAGCTCTGATGCTAGTGTCTATGGGCGACGGAAGTTGCTTTCCATCAGGTGACCCGCTTGCTCGTTTGCCCCCTTATTGCATTAAAAAAAAGTGCAACATGTCGTATTTTGGTAGGATTATTTACTGTTAGGCTAGTGACTCTTTTCCGACCTTTGGGTAATACTCTCTATTGACAAACTTGCCGCTCGCAGTCTTGGGCTACCTATATAAAATTTTTAACGGCTAATTTAAAAATTGCATCACATTGCCTCGTAACAGTGCGGTATGACCCTAAGGGTTTCCACATAAAACTGCGAATTCGCATCGCATCGCATCGTAATGTCATATTTTTATTATGAATTTTCTCTCTTAAGAGCCCGGGTTACCCTCGAAATTCTCATACATACGTAATACCAAAATCATTTTGTCATACGAAAATATTTAACATGTTTGAGTTATTTTTGAGCTTAAAATAGTAATTACCTAGGTTCCTGAACAAAAATTAACTTCAAAATATTGAAACACAAAAAAAAAAATTTTTGTGTATAAATTTTTTTTACTAAATTTACTACTAAATATTTAAACACTAAAAAATAGAGTAAAAAATAGAGTAAAACACTAAATATAATATATATATATATATATATATATATATATATATATATATATATATATATATATATATATATATATATATAAATAGTAAATTTACTACTAAATATTTGAATACTAAAAAATATTTTTTAGAGTTGAAATATTTAGTAGTAAATTTACTATTTATTTGTATATTTTTTTGTGTTTTACTATATTTTTTAGTGTTTAAATATTTAGTAGTAAATTTAGTAAAAAAAATTATACACAAAAATTTTTTTTTAGTGTCTAAATATTTTGAAGTTAATTTTTGTTCAGGAACCTAGGTAATTACTATTTTAAGCTGAAAAATAACTCAAACATGTTAAATATTTTCGTATGACAAAATGATTTTGGTATTACGTATGTATGAGAATTTCGAGGGTAACCCGGGCTCTTAATCAGTAATGTGTGGGAGCCCTTCTAAAGTTTTGTTGTTAGTCACTATAAATCACTACTTATGTAGACTAGTAAAAGATTCCTCGAACCCAACCTTACAATGACTGGCACTTTACTGTATTGATGATGATGACTACGCAGGTCGATTGTATGGCGTTCAAGTAAATATTCCAAATGTGTTTTTCATTTATAGTGTCGATTTCATGTATTAAATCTGAGAACCGAAGAAACCAGCTAGCATAGCACATTGAACAAAGAAAACACACACTGGACATTTGAATAAAAAGGCCTCTGAGATTACTTTCGTTGTAATTTTTGTCTTACATAAATAAAACGTATTATTGATAACTAACCGTAACCGCAAGAGACTAAAAGTATATTAAACTAAGCTAACCGCGAGAGAGAGAGAAAAAAGTGCAATTTCGTCGATAAAAAATGCCATGCCATATTGTACTACATATTGCCCGCAACTCAGTTGCGCCAAAATTCGTTTATCGTGCGGGAACCGTAAATGTTTTCGGGAAAGAAAGTATCTTATGTTCTTTCTTGGGACTCAAAGTATCTCCATACCCAGCTAAATCGGTTCAGCGGCTTGGGCGTGAAGAGGTGACAGACAGACAGACGGATAGACAGACATACTTTCGCATTTATAATATTAGTATGGATAATCATAACACTAAAGGATCGCAGACTAGTGTTGGCACACATATATAACTATCTTAGACTCTGAGTTATATGCCCCTATGACAAGCATATAACTCAGAGCGATTAATCTCTATTCCCTATAATAGGGGAGGAGAAGAGGGGATTTCTGGAGTAGCTCGAGCGTGTCAAATTAAGCTTGTATAATGTATAAGGCTTCCGACATGTGTCTAGTTATCATGGTACAGAAATCAGATTTCTCAAGTGGTGGGTTATTTTTTTTTAAATATTGAAATGTCATCCGATCTGTCAGACTAAGATAGGGGATGTTTAGTATATCCCAAAGAAGCTTCCATAAAAAGCACTGACGATTCAAAGGTCAGGTAAGCCTGTAGGGACATTTTAAATATATAAAAAAAATTAACCTTCATATTTTCCTAACTATACTTCGCAGATATTTTATTTTGTATTAAACTAAATAATTTAGTCCTTGTTGTCTAAAATATATTTATAATTTACCTAAATAAGCAATTTTCTGAATATATTTTCTCTTTCAAAACTTTAAAATGGCTGTAGTTTCTGAACCCACCGCTAAAATAAAATACGCGCTTATTATTTTTTATCACTTTTACATAATGTAAAAAACCTACTAGGTCTCCATGACGCTCGAGTGACTACACAAATAGCACCCTCCCCTCCTCTACTACTATGTAAGCCGCTACACCTAGTACATGGAAATCCACTGGATCGAGAAATTGTTTCGTCACACTGAGAACCAGCGAATGTAACATTTAACGACGATTAATAGAACGCTATTTTCTAAGGTAGATCCATATTGTAAATACGAAAGTGTATCTGTCTGTTCGTTTGTTACTTCTTCACGCTCAAACCGCTGAGCCAATTTTGCTAGGTATGGAAATACTTTGATTCCCCGGACACACTTTAAACTTTTCATCCCGGAAAAATGTGCGATTCTCGCACGATAGCGTCATTGAGTATTATTTTAAGTAAGAATATACTGTTCATTTAATTAAGTTCAAGCACTAAAGTTTATATATTTTATCTGTCACTCAAATGGTCATCTTGACATCACTAGGGTGGTGTCATATCGACTACATAATTCATATTATGACACCACCGGTAATGTCGTTTTGGTGGTGTCAAGTAGAAGGAACGAATCATACTGCTAATTGCTATAGCTGTGCTCGAAAAAGGGTTAAAAATATAAATGAAGACACTCTTTCTTTAAATAAATAATTATTTCATTATCACTATCTTTGTTTATTCAAAATAAGGCGTCAAAAAAAAAATAAGGTTCTTTTGGTGATAAAAGAAAACAATTATTCTATAGGTATTTCATTTTCATACAGCAAAAAATCAACACCAAAAATTTCATTAAGCTCCACGTAATTATGTTTGGCGTTTTAAATTTTTGCCTCCATTTTATTTGCGGTGAACGCTGAGTAAGCGCTTAGTGATTTTTAGAGCAAGTCAGGTGGAAGGTAAAGGGTTTCCGCGAGGCCGCACACGTCTATTCATCAATGTTTAAACGGGAGTAATTATTGACAAAAAAGGGTGTTTTGGAGTTACAAAGTAAAAAAAAGTTTATTTACTTATTTATTTGTTGATTATTCTTATTCATATAATTTTAAAAACGGCTTCATCTAATATTATGGTACGGATTTTGTGTTGAGATATTTGAAAAAAAAAAGATCTAACTAGGTTTTATTCCACTTATTTACTTGTTTTTTTTCGTACTATCAAAATTCCAGCAAAGCATGCTCAAATTACAAATTAATAATCGGCCAAGTGCGAGTCGGACTCGCGCACGAAGTGTTCCGTACCGTTATAGAGCAAAAATAGGCCAAAAATTGTATTTTTTGTATGGGATTTTGTGTGGGCCTTAATTTTTTATTTCATTTAAATATTATTATTAATTAATAAAGTACAATTATATTTAAGGCCTTCGTGAAAGTTTCAAGTGCCTATCTCTTATCATTATTGACTACGAGCAAAAAAGGCCAAAAAAATCACATTTGTCGTATGGGAGCCTCCCTTAAATATTTGATTTAATTTGTTTTTAGTACCTATTTGTTGTTATAGCGGCAACAGATATACACAATCTGTAAAAAATTCAGAAGTGCTATAGCGGTTCTTGAGTTACAGCCTGGTGACAGACAGACGGACAGACGGACAGACGGAAAGACATCGAAGTCTTAGTAATAGGGTTCCGTTTTCACCCTTGGGTACGGAACCCTAAAAACTAAAAAGTATTGTAAACGAAGTTCTAAGATGGCCTTTTTTAGCATCTTTTTATACTATAACATTACTAGTTAGACCTCGTTTTCCAAAATATTATATTTAAAGTACATGGCCCATTATAATTTACCCTGTTTTTAACTCAAGGTAAGATAGATAAAGATAAAACTAGCAATAAAAGAGGCTTATACGGCGAGCATTCTAAAACCGGATCCGCCTGAAATATAAAAGGCTTTTGGAAATATTATAGTCGAATATTCTAGCACAATACATAACTTGGAAACTAAAAATATAATTTCAAAATGGCCGTCTGCATCTGCCGCACTCTGCTCCAACTTTTATTCGGTTAAATATTTGGATTTTAGGCTTACAATTTTGTTCGGCCTAGCATAAATTAAATTTATTATACAGTAGCTTTAGAGTTACTGCTGTATAATAAATGAAATTTAGATACTAATATCTACCAAGGATTTTTTCTCGTTTAAAAGCTTTTATTAGAGCAGTTACTGATTGGTATCTATCGTTTCGATCTATAGCAAAAGAAAAATATTTACCGGTTGCTTATTTTTAGTACCTAATAGGAGTTTTTTACTTTTTATAATTGCCTTCAAAGAAACCAGAATACCTACTTGCGACTGCACTATAGGAGAGAACACACCTGGATGAATTACATTTAAAAAACATTTTTTTATCTGCAAAGAATGTTTAACTTAAACTTAATCGTACCGAAATAAACTAGTAAATTTGTACGTGAATTTTCGAATCGTTCCCCGGAGTTAGACCGAAAAGGAAATAATAATTCGTTGGCTATAGACGATAAAAAATCGAATACCCAATAGCCAGAAAGTTTTTTTTTGTGGTGATTAAACTACGAATAATAAATACTATGGAAGAGTAATTGGGGTGGGTTGTACCAACTTACTTTAACTATAACTTTAACTATTTATTACAAAATGTCATATGAACTGTCAAATCTCTTGTTAAAGTCAAAAATGGACGTCATATTCGATAATAAGCAACGCCTCTGGTGCAACCCACCCTAAAAAAATAGCTTCACGAAATGCAAACTTAGGTCTAACTTTCATTCTATTAGTTAGTAGTCAAACTCGGATGCGTCCTAGAATCGTAAAAATGTGGCTAGTCTTTGTGACAGTAACTAGAACCATATTTGAGCAGTCTATCTGTATTCTATCTTCTTCTGATTTCTTTGTGGGTCTCAAGATATCTTAAGCATGTCCCTCGGGCTCCCTGAGATCATATCAAAGGGTTTTCGTGGTTGGGTTGGGTTCCGCTATCGAGCCTGACGACACAGGAGATAATGGTGGGAATGTATGGTGGGGCAAATCTCGTATAAAAAGTCAAATAAATCAGAATGATCGTTCTGTATGGAATAAGCTAATATTTAAGATTAGTCTATGGTACTTTCTAAAAAAAGGATAAAAATAGCCCAATTTAAATTATTTTTGTGGTGTTTAACCGAAATAATTTAAATATGGTAATATTACAACAGTATGTTGCCGCTGCACGCGCCATTACCAGCCATTTATTAAACTATTCACATATTAAATTGTTCACCGCAAAATCGTTTGCACCGAATTACACGCTTTTTATTACGGTCAAATAAAATCAGACATTATATAAAACTACATGATGCGTGTGTGATGTACGACCCGCTTTACTCTACCTCCTGTCAATGTGAATTGGCTCTGAGTACTTTGAACAAAGATCGTTATAAGTATTTATTTGGTTAAAACGCTTCTTGGCCTTTTGTGTAATATCAGTTCTTTCAGCTTAATAATTGGAAATGAAGAAAAGCTGAGTGAATAATTGTATTACGTAGTTACAATACGTATAAACTACGTTTTATTTATTGGTGTTTATGATTTATACAATACTTTTATTTAGCAAGCTTAAGCTATTTCTGACACGTGCAACTGTTGCGCAAAATTCGTTTATCGTGCAAGAACCGTACATTTTTTAGGGATAGAAAGTGTCCTATGTCCTTTCCCGGGACTCAAAGTATCTTCGTACCCAACAAAATCGGTTACTAGATGACGCCTGCAATTCCGTTGCGCGAAATTCGTTAATCGTGCAGTAACCGTACATTTATTTGGGTTAAAAAGTATCCTATGTCCTTTCCCGGGACTTAAAGTACCTCGACCATACCAAATTTCAGCAAAATTGGTTCAGCGGTTTGGGCGTGACAAACAGACATACTTTCTCATTTATAATATTAAGTACAGATATCGTACTACCGAGAGGAAGCTGGGGAGTGAGCCAAGATCTTTTCTTTATCGCTTCTTTATATAATCGCCTATCAAAATGTATGGAATTGACTTAGAAGACGAGTCGAACGACAACGTCATATTAACGAACGCTTATGTCAATTCCATACATTTTGATCGGCGATTGTATAACGAAGCGATATCGAAAAAGTCTTAGCTAAATGCCCTGACACTTACTTTTGGTTTCACCGAGTTGGATAAAAAACCTTATATTGGAAACTACAATTAATAAAGTCCAATTCCAATTTACTTCCGAGGTTAAACTTTCCGAACCATTCTCATTTCTATTTGCATTTCTTGAGAGGTTTCACGACTTTAATAATTGTACTACTTTAGAGCAGCCAGTCTTTACGCTTTTACATCTGAGAGACAATATGTCGGAGAACGGAGAGACATTTTTGCCTCCAATTTTAGTATTTCTTTGTAAAGCGAAGAAGATAATAGAAGGCGTGAGTGGATGGATGGTGTAAGAGCCCTTTTCCTGTCATGTGCGATGTCGTGCACGGATCCTAAACTGAACCTGGTTCGGTGTTATAACGCCTAAATTTCGTCATGTTTATTCTAAAACTAGCTGTCCCGTTGAACTTCGTGTCACTTTAAAACCTTCCCTGGACTTATACGAATATTTTAAATTTAAAATCAGCCCAATCCATTCAGCTGTTTTAGAGTTTTAGCGCGACTAACACATTTGAAAATCCATTTTTATATATGGCTGCTGTTTAGCATTGGTGATCTATTCCACATAAAATCGGGTTTTGAGATAATAATGCAGTTTTATTCTTTAGAACATAAGGTTTACGACAGTGAAATCCATTTTTTTGAAAACCCACTGTAGCATATTCTAGAGTACAAAAATGGTTAATGCTTATTCCTCTAAGTGAGGTTTTGTATATAGCATTTATATACTATGTTTCTAAAATGATTTGCGCTTAAACCACTGAACCGATTTTGATAAAAATTTGTATGCAGATACTTTGAATCAATTTAAACGACATTAGATACTTTTTGTCCCGGAAAATGTACGGTTCCCGCGCAGTAAACAAAAATGAATATTTTGGCTTATGATATCGTTATTACGTTAGGTTTTGGAGAAGGACATAGGATATTTTATCATGGAAAATGTTCGGTTTTCACGCAATAAACATTATTAATTTGCGTTTAAGCTGCTGGACTGATTTTGAATAAATTTAGTTAATGTAGAAATAATTAGTTTATCATGTGCCGAGTAATTTTAATCAGATTACAAATACATCAGATTGATGAAGTATTAATTGTACATCTGAAATTACCCATAAGTTGTGTTATTTATAATTAAATGTATTCTAATTTTAGTTTGGAATAATTAGATTAATAATTTAATTAGACTAACGAGTATTTCAATAATTATGTCCAATGTCCAATGCTGGTAATTATAATAATTAATAAATAAAAAAACTCCCACACCGGTGGCCTGTTTCAATAAAACCAGGCCTGTTACGCAGGAGTAATTTTATAGTGCCCAAGTGTGCGCGCAATACACAAGAACACTCTGGTTTTGAATGAAACCAGGCCAGCTAAGCAGGAGTATTTTTATAGTGCCCAAGTGTGTGCGCAATACACAAGAGCACTCTGGGTTCAATGAAACCAGGCCAGTTACGCAGGAGTAATTTTATAGTGCCCTAGTGTGTGCGCGCATACATAAGAGCACTCTGGTTTCAATGAAACCAGGCCAGTTACACAGGAGTAATTTTATAGTGCCAAAGTGTGTGCGCAATACACAAGACCACTCTGGTTTCAATGAAACCAGGCCAGTTACGCAGGAGTAATTTTATAGTGCCCAAGTGTGCGCGCAATACACAAGAGCACTCTGGTTTCAATGAAAACAGGCCAGTTAAGTAGGAGTAATTTTATAGTACCCAAATGTGTGCGCAATACATAAGAGCACTCTGCGGGAAGCGCGGGAAGGGAAGAAGAAGCGGAAACTCTCTGTACTTTCCCGAGACATAACGTATCTGCATACCAAATATCATCAAAATCCATGTAGCTGTATAAGCAGAAATCATTTTAATTAACGCCTGGGAACCGTACATTTTCTGAGATAAAAAGGATCCTATAGCCTTTTCCGGGAATCCAAGTATCTCCATACCAAGTTTCATCAAAATCTGTTCAGCGGCTTAGGCGCAAAATAGGAAATTTTATAACGCGGTAACCGTACATTTTTCAAGACAATAATTATCTTATGTCCTTTTACGAGAGTGTGCAAACCAATTTGCATCAAAATTGGTTCAGTGGTTTAGACGCAAATCATATTTGTTTATTACACTGGTACCGTATCTTTTTCCCGGATGTAAAGTATCCTATGTCCTTTCCCGAGACATAACGTATCTGTATACCAAATATCGAAATCCACGTAGGGGTATAAGCAGAAATCATTTTTGTTTAATGCCTGAGAACCGTACATTTTAAGAATAAATAAAAAGGACCCCTATGTCCTTTCCCGGGACTCAAAGTATCTCCATACCAAATTTCAGAAGAATCAGTTCAGCGGTTTGGGCGTGACGAGGTAATTTTATAACACTTTGTTGCACTTACATTTGTATTAAAAGAACAAATCAGAATTTTGCATTTATGTCAAATATCACAAAGGACATAAATGGTCTGTAATAATACCCTATAGCAATATTGTACGTTTTCTCTTAAAAATGAATGTAAAATTAAAATGTTTTTTCATAATCATAATCTACGCAATACGTATTTCAACAAAAAAAAGATACCGCACAATATCATTTTTTGCTTAAAATAAGCAGAAAATAAAGATTATTAAAAAAAAAAAAAAAACTTAAAACGCGGATTACTCAAAACTAGTCCGATGTGAGATGGAACACGAACGTTTAACAGCATCCATATAAGACTAGCTGTCCCGGACCCCGGTGAACTTCGTGCCACTTTAAAACCTTCCCTGGACTTCTACGAATATTTTAAGACTAAAATCAGCCGAATCCATTCAGCCGTTTTCCATTTGAAAATCCATTTTTCTATATAAGAAGAAGATTAGCTGTCCCGGTGAACTTCGTGTCACTTTAAAACCTTCTCTGGACTTCTACGAATATTTAGGACTAAAATCAGCCCAATCCGTTCAGCCGTTTTCGAGTTTTAGCGCGACTAACACATTTTTAAATCCATTTTTATATATAAGATGATAATAATACAAAAGTTCCTGGTAAATATTATTGCTTTGTAAGTAACACTTCTTCTTTCTAACACTTAGAACTTATGGCAAAAAGTTACAATAGTACATACACAATTACACATTAAGGATTATAATATTTATCACGGTTATTGCACTTTTACTTACAGGCTATTACATCATGCTATATAAAACGGCTTATTAATATGTAAAAGACAAAATAAAATAAATTTAAAATTAAAATGATATCATTAAAAATTAGTAAATGTCCGGGCAAATCAGAAATCACTTTAATAATACTAACAATTACAAAAATAGATTAAATTAATTAGATTACAAAACATTTAAATTAACAATATAAAACAAATTCATTACAATTATTTAGAATACATTCACATTAAAATAAAATCATAAAAAGTATAACAAGTAAAGATAAAATTCGGCTCATTAAAACTAACGGAGATATGAAGAAAATGTCTATATAATACTACCTCATAATATTAGTGATATACACTGCATAGTCATAAATAATAAATATATTGTAGAATATAATATTAGTGTCCATTTTAGCCCCGAGATTATGCAGCGCATAGAGTGGTTACTGCATATTATGCCAAACCACGAAATTCTTGAGATACCAGGCTTCATTAATTTTCATGGCTGTTTATAAAGTTTTAACTCTTACAACTGACTTTTGGTTAGCTTTTAGAATGTTTTATTTAATACTATGTAACGCCCGCAACTTTGTTGCGCCAAAATTTGCATGGCAAACGTAATTTTTTTCTAAAAAAAAAAACTCATAATATTATGTCCTTTCCTGGAAATGCAAGTATCTCCGAACCATAATCAAAATCGGTTCAGCGGTTTTGGCGTAAATAGGTAACAGAGAGACAGACACACTTTTGCATATTTTATAATATCAGTATGGATTTAACCTTTAAGTACACGCGTTGTTTTGGGTAACGTTCCGTTCCGTTAAACGCGTGGGGTCTAGAGGTACCCCAATATAAATATACGTATAAATTCAGAATGGTTTAGTAATTTTTAAAACTCGTTTTATATAATAAGAATAGATATTATTTTATCTATGAAAAGCATTTATTAATAATAAACTAACCATTATTTAGACACTAGACAGTAAAGAGCATTTTTATGAACTAACCAATCTCGTGCATAGAATTTGTAGGGCACATGTTTAATGTACTAAAATTCAATAAAAATGTCTACTTCTGACTAACTCATTGTTTTTTTTCTCATAAAATAAGACTTAGAAATAAATAATCAAAATAAAAATTAACACTAACATTTACGGAAAAATAATTAACAATCCTTGAAAAGTACGACTCTAAACTAAAATTATTCCTTGAGTAAGCTAGGTAAGTAATAATTTTACTGAATGAGACTTGCAAATAGTTTTATAATAAGGGCAATAATAATTAGTTCTGGGACAATAATAGCATCTTCGCCTCATTTTTGGTGCACTAGGTCTAGCTACCTCTAACTCTTTCAAAATGTTTCCAAAAACTTTCAGAGACATTAAATTGCTTAATATGATTTGAGCAATTTGATTTTCTGTTAGTCGGCAACAAATTTTCCATTTATACATAGACAATTAAAAAAAAAAACAAATAAACACATAACCAATGTGAAAAAAGTACATACGTTAAATCACGGGTGGGGTCTGCAGGTATCCCCACATAAGCAAAAATGTAACTTCTCTTATCAGAGGAGCGACGGACTTTTACTCACTGAAAAACCTCGCGTTGAATTGAGATTAGCTGAAAACATGCGATCGTAACTTGCCAATTTAAAAAAATATCGACAAAAAACAGCGCGTGGGGTCTGCGTAGACCCCGCCCGTGACGTTAAAGGTTAAAACTATTTTATTCCCCTTTATACAAACAACAGTTCTAAAATTCAAATTAAATTCGCTAGTTTCCACTAGTTCCGCTCGGCTCGCCTTAACCCCCGATGCACGCAGGCCGTTTCCCGCTCTGCTGGGCCCAGTCGAGGACAGTCCCCTGTGCTAACTGGTAGTCCGAATACAATCCCCAAAGTGATGGAAATACATTCCAGTTGTAGTATTATATTAGATTGTTACTATTGTAGTAGTAGAAAAGCAAAATTTTTAAATCAAAATTATTAGTTACCCGAAAAAAGCTTGATTTCCTTCACAGAAAAATTGTATAATGGCCGCACTCGAAGACATTTATTAATTACTTAACTTTAATTTAATGAATTTCTTTATGAGTTTCAATGAAAATACCTAAATATTGACTACTCTACATAATAATTGTTACATGACGGAAAAATGCAGTTTTTAGGACATATATTAAGCTACTTATGTATTAGACAGGATATTTTTAATAACAAAAAATTAAAACCGACTTCCAAGGTAAAACAATAATAACATCCTTATAATATGAACTAAAAAGTACTGTACTCAATCTTCATCATTTTGAAGTCGGTACCAGATGAATCTTCTGTTCTCTGACAGAATATTTGAAACTTTTGGAACTGGCACCGACTTCAAAATTATGAAGATTGAGTACAGAAATAGTTTTAGCCGAATTCGTAAAAAGGCACTATTAGATAGGAATAATTATTTAATACTTTTTAGTTCATATTATAAGGATGTTATTATTGTTTTACCTTGGAAGTCGGTTTTAATTTTTTGTTAAAAATAATAATTTCACTCTTTTTAGTTACCTAGTAAGCAAACGCGTACTATACGTAGAATAATACACGTGTATATTATTCTACGTATCTTATTACAGTCACACTTACAAAATATTATAATATCAGCTACAGCCTGCAGATAATTTTAAGCAATACATTTAAAAAAGTCGAAGTGAACACGTGTGACGTGCTAAATAGCCGGTCACCGGACTAGTTTCACTAGGCTGGCACTCGCTCGACTTGTCGCACACGCAGCGCACATAGTACCTCCGTGAGTAATTTGTATTCTGTACATAGTACCCGGCCCGCGCCCGCGCCGCCGCGCCGCTTGCTTGACAGCCCTGGCAGATATTAGATGCGATGCGTTATTATACTATGAACGCTAAACGCAATGCAAAAGGTTGAAATTAGGTTGTTTTCCAGAATATCTCGGCAAAGTGAAACAGAATGTTACATTATCGAAGCAACTTTAACTTCTCAGGAGTAATGTCAAATGTGTGCCTTATGCTCTGGAGATAAGGTTGAATTTGGTGACATTGGTGACCCTGACGTGGTAATGATGATGATGATGATGATGATGATGAGGAATGTAATTTGCATAGTAGCATATGCTTTCAGTTCTTAAAACAGCGCCTAAACTCCCAAACTTGAATCTAGAAGGAATCCGGAGTTCTCTTAGTAGCTTCGGAACCATAGTATACCTCGGTGCAAAATCTTGCGTTTTGGTAGCATATGCTTAGGATGCTTCTCATAAAACCAAAATCATCATATGTTTCCATATAAATTTCGAGGAGTTCCCTCGATTACTCATGGATCCCATCATCAGGTCACCACTTTTGTGAACATGGTATCAAATTTGAGTGAAACCTAATACAACAAAACAAAAATTTCGAAAATCGATTCACAAACGGCGGAGTAATCGTTGAACATACAAAAAAAACCACAGCCGAACATATAACCTCCTCGTTTTTTGGAAGTCGGTTAAAAAGTAAAAAATGTATGATCTCTCTGTGATAAACTAATTAAGTAGAGATTCCTGAAGAACGAAGTAGCAATGAACATGTAGTTTGTTATGTCTACAAACAATACACAACCCAGTTCAAAATGTTTAAGCCCGAGGCGCTTTGTATATGAATAAATGTTGATACAACCGTTAAATATTAAACAGGAGTTAGTATAAGGCCGGCCATAGACGGACCGCATCTTGCAGTCCGACACCGACTGCAAAATGCGGTCGCCGCACAGTGATTTGCAGTTTTCATACTAAATTCATATCCATCATTCACGGACCGCTCGAGCAGTTCTTGAGCTGTTGATATATATTATAATAGTATTTTTAAATTGTATGTAATTGAGAATAAAAATTGCCTTATCTCAAAAATTACTCAACCAATTTTGATAAAACTTGTAAAATGTTCCCTAAGTTTTCACAATACCTAGTACAACAAAAAGAATTACTTAAATCGGACTTGCAGTTCCGGAGATATGCGAATATAAACATTAAAACATACATACATACACTTTTGAGGCACATTTGTTCAGACACTGAAATAGACTAACATATACAAAAACTGGGTAGTTATAGAAATATTACATACATACGCGTCAAATTGATAAGCTACTTTTTTTGAAGTCGGTTAAAAATTCCAATGCGACCGCTCTAGAGCAGTCGGTCCCGTCTGCAACTTGCGGTCTGCCGTAGATAATACAATGGTCCGTCTATGGCCGGGCTAAGGGCCGCGCTACACCGGAATGGCAGCAGCGAGGCGAGCACTTTTAGTGTCATATGATTTTAAACTTTATCTTCATTATTGTAATACATAGTATCGCTTCAGAAGTCTACGGTCTCCCGTGGCCGCTCGTGGCCGCTCGAGGACGCTGGCGGCTGCCGGCGGCGGCGATTTCTCAAGCGATACTATGTATTACAATACTTTGATCCGGTCAAGCTACATTATGTATTCGTGAGCGGTAACAATAATAGTTAGAATCAATAGGCATCATGTAGGACATTCTGAAAATATTTATTTTAAATTTATTCAGAAATAAAACAATTTTGATTTTGATTTTTGATTTTCAATAGCTACGAGGTCTTCCTCTAGAGAGGGTTCGTTCAGTGGCTGAAGGTAAGTTGGAGATAGCGATTTTTTCCGTTTAAATTAAGAAGTAAGTTGTGTTTAAACAAAATAATCTATTATAGGACATTTAAAAAATTTATAATATCTCTTACAATATTAAAATCTATCGCTAAATGTGTGTAAGCATTAATCTCGATAATGGCTGGCTGAATTTTTAAACGACTTCGCTAATTCTTTTTTTTCACATTACGAGGAGAAAAATTAAGATGACTTAATTATGGTGTGCGGGCCTATTAGTTATACTCAGGTCATGAACCTAAAGTTAAGGCCTAAAAGCAGCACTTAGGTCTAGATAAAAGCAACCTTAGCAAGCGATTAATTAAATGCTACGCTAAAATTAATGATCGCTTAATGTTTCGCTTCATTTATTTCCCAAAAATTTGTTGATACAACCACCGTATATGCTACCTATAAGATACAGTCGAATTTCAACCTTATGTCAATAGATTAGGGTGTAGAATGTGCCGTCAACGGCCTGTCACTCTCCTCGATCAATCATTGTGGGAGAACATTTTCTTTGTTTTCGCCGGATTGCTCAGAGCTGTATGTGGGTATAAAGATACCTAATTCCTCTGATAGAGATAGCAGACCTCTGCCAAGTACTCAAAGTATGAGATAAATAACGAATTTACTTATTTGGTTCAGAAGAATAACAGTGTGCAAAAAATTACTCAATTTGATCAGAAGTCCATTTTTTTTAAAACGCCATTTCTAAGGAGGTAACGTAGAGGGTCAAAAGCCAGTAAGTAGAGCTGGATAAAGCACAGGCTTTATCCAGCGACTCACTAACATTAGTATACTAATACGTACATGGCACAGCAAGTTCCAAGACAAAGCATGCCCCTCGGGCTCCCTAAGATCATATCAAAAGCTTTTCGTGATTGGATACTGCTGTCGATCCTGGCGAATGTTGAGGGACCTATCTTGGTAATAAGTGACATTGAGTGAAATATTACGAGTACTGGTTGATTGGTTGAATACTTACTACATGCAAACTCTTTCATAAGGATGTGACTACACACATTGAAATAGTAATTTGGAGGGGCGCGCCATGTTATCGTAGTTTATCTCTACCTAACATGTACTATCAGAGAAGTTGATTCCTAGGCAGTTGACGGACCTACGTTATTTGGTCGGCTTATGTCAATTCAATATTAGCTGTGACCGGTCGGCTGGGTTTGACGTAACGCGACCAAATTACTTAGGTCCGCCATATGCCTAGAATAGAGAAATCAACTTCTCTGATAGTACCATAAAGTACGTAATATTATCTACTAGCTAGCGAACGCCCGCAACTCTCACTGTGCCGATAAACTAATTATATTACAGGTTTCCTAGAACATTTTTTGACCTGATTACTATCAAGCAAATTTTTCGTGAGTAACTTCATTTCCTCTTCGGAAATTCTCGAAAGTGGTAGCTAACAGAGATAGAAAGAAAGCTACTCACGAAAAATTCACTTGATAGTAATCAAGTCAAAAAATGTTCTAGGGAACCTGTGCTATTAGTTTATCATTCGGGCATCGTTCATTTGTGACGTTATCAGCGTGAAGGGACCTTATTGTCGGTATTGAGTTATTAGCATCCCCATAATCTACATTTAATAAGCTATCGAACCATGTAAATAACATGCATGTAGGCCTAGCAAATATTTAAAAAAAAATGTTGAAACTCGAAAGTCGTAAAAGGTGATATTGAGAAAATCGCATTCAAACTTCGAAACCCAAAAAATGTATGTTATTGTGGGAAGTTACATAGATATTATGTTTTTTGAGAAGTACATTACATGGTCTTTTAGATTTTAACTTCAATTATATAATTTTATAACTCTATTCCTATTGTTTACCACGCCAAAGTGCATGATGTAATGAAAATGCCCAAGATGGTTTTTACTAAATATTTCACTTATACTATGTTTTCTATTGGATTTTATAAAAGAATAATATAAAGCGGATCAGTTTTTACTAAATAGAGACGTCTTCGATATTAAACAATATTGTTTATTGTATTAAAAAAATTTTGAACAAATAAATATTGTGCTTCTACTAATCTTATTAATCAGTCAAAATCAACAAAATATATATTTAATACAGTTAAACATAGTCAAATGAGATCAAATATATAAACTTCTATTTAAAAAGTAACTTTTTTCTGTCTTAAAATTCAAGGTAAAGTTTAGTAAAAAGCTGGTACAAATACTTAACACTTTTGAAAAGGGACCTTATTGTCGGTGATTAAAAGTTTAGTAATATCACATAAAAATAAATATACATTTTTATTAACATTGAAGTTCTTATTTTTTAAATAACTTTAATTATCCTTTAGTAACAAGACGTGTACCAAAAACATGTAATTTCTCATAGTTACCATAGAAGTATTCATAAATATTAAAAGGGACCTTATGTCGGTCGTTACATTTTTAGTAATAAAGTTAAAAGAAGATACAAAAATACTATTAATTTCGTAGTTGTAACATTATTTTTTATTTATTTAAATATTTATTTAATTATATTTTTCATTATTTCATTATATTTCTGAGATTTCTTTATAAAAATAAAGGAACCTCAGACTTGGTACGACTTTGTCTAGATTTCATTACTTTTTAATAGGGTTCCGTAGTCAACAAGGAACCCTTATTAGAGATAAACAATCAGCTCCATCGAGATTCGAGACTTGGCTAGTTTTTTTACATAATGTTTTTGGTGGGATTTCACTTCTTTTTTTTAGAAACATATTGATTTTTAAGCTGAGCCGTAAGTAGTGGGTTTCATCATATCGCTCGTGTAGGATTGCGCTCTCGTGTAAACGTCACCATCAGCATCACACGTATTACATACGCCTCCGTGGTCTAGTTGTTTAGTGCGTGGCTCTTGACTCGGAGGTCGTAAGTTGGATTCCCGAGTTGAAAACGTATTATTTCCAAGTTTGGTTAGGACAATGCAGGTTGATCACCTTTGATCAGGATTAATTTGAAATTAAAATTTAAGGGGGGCTCCCATACAAAAAACCTAATTTCGAGTCCGACTCGCACGTGGCTAATTTTTATGGTTTTCCCTATAAATAGCCAATAAACCATATACTGTGCTAAATTTCAGCTCTCTGAGTCTATGGGAAGTACTTCTTATTTCTGTGGAAGTACTAGTTCTATTTTGATGATCTTGAGTGAGTGAGTGAGTGTCATAAATGAGAAACTTTGCTTTAGCTTAAATTCGGAACTTAATGACCTCTAGAGGTTCTCAAATAGGGGCCTAAAATGTGGTGAAATGGTTCCTGTAAATGATGGTACTGCAGTGTTTGCTTCGCGCTCTACTTGGCGGGTGCACTGCCGTGCCCAGATATTCTAATCAATGTTACCGATTTTTAGCTTGGTGTAAATTACTAGTAGTATAACAGTAGATACCGTGCCGAAAGAAAGCCGTAATCGACTCTCGACTTCAGCACCGACAATAAGGTCCCTTTTTCACTAAACTTTAAGTTCAATTTTAACCTATAAAAAATCGTTTTTAAAACCTGTGTCTTTGTCATATCAAAATTTAGAGTCTGTTTATTAACATGGAGCAAAAAAAAG
Source organism: Lysandra bellargus (assembly GCA_905333045.1). Classification (NCBI taxonomy): domain Eukaryota; kingdom Metazoa; phylum Arthropoda; class Insecta; order Lepidoptera; family Lycaenidae; genus Lysandra; species Lysandra bellargus. Next base: position 11,660,776 of record HG995320.1, on the reverse strand, counting down.
AAAAAATGATTTTTTTCGACACTTTAGTATAAATGCGATTATCTCGGAAACTAAAACCCTCCATAAGGTCCCTTTTCCCAGATAACGTCACATTTATCCGCAATAACTATCCTATGTCAGTAACTATTTAGTTATCTATGCCCAAGTCCTTTACTCATAAAGTATCTCTATACCCATGAAAATCGGTTGAACCGTTTCGTTTAAACGTAAAGAGGTGACAGACACTATTTTGAATTTACATATTTATTTAAAGACTTAAGAAAAAAATATTTATTTATTTATTTATTTAAACACTTAAGAAAAAAATATTAAGCTCATAAATTATTATTGTAAAATAAATTATTATTTAATATCATATTAGATTGTTTTGTAATAATTTGTCATTTTTGTAGAAGTAATTAATTAATTAAATAATATTGTATTTTTTCTTTTATTCTTTTGTATTAGTAATTGAAAATTTACATGTTAATGCTAATTATAATACTATAGTGGACATTATTATTATTTTGTAATTTTATAAGTAATTTATTCTTTCAGATAATATCCAAAATTTCTTGTAATTTTTCTTATTGACATTGAATAATTTTTATTACTGACATTTAATAATTGATTTTTATTAACTTTACTAATTGTTAAGTCTTAAATGTTGCATTGTGTTTTAATATGAATGTTGTGCATGTCTCTAATTGATATGAATGCTGTAAAAGGACCTAATTGTTGATTATTAATTTGTATTCATATTGTTGATATGCCTAGTAAATAAATAAATAAATAAATAAACACTTCATGCAAATATTTACATTGGCAGGCTAAATGCCTAGTGGCATTCTCTACCGGCCAACCTTAGGGTGATGATGAGAATGTAGAAAAGGCGCATTTATCTATATACTAGATGACGCCCGCAACTCCGTTGCGCCAAAACTCGTTTATTGCGCGGGAACCGTACATTTCCCCGCGTCAAAAAGTATCCTATGTCCTTTCCCGGGACTCAAAGTATCTTCATGCCAAATCTCATCAAAATCGGTTCAGCGGTTTGAGCGTGAAGCAGTAATAGACAGACAGACAGACAGACACACTTTCGCATATATAATGACTGACAAGTGACATGGCGACCTATCAACGCACAGTCCAAACCACTGGACGAATCGGGCTGTGCAGGTAAATTTTATGACGTAGGCATCCGCTAAGAAAGGATTTTGATAAATTCCAACCTCAAGGGTTTATAATAGGGGATGAAAGTTTGTATACAATAATACTTCTTAACGCGAGAGAAGCCGCGGGCAAAAGCTCGTAATATATATATTTATTTATTCAAAACTAGATGACGCCCGCAACTCCGTTGCGCCAAAATGCGTTTATCGCGCGGGAACCGTACATTTTTCCGGGACAAAAGTATCCTATGTCCTTTCCCGGGACTCAAAATATCTTCATGTTAAAGTTCAGTAAAATCGGTTGAGCGGTTTGAGCGTGAAGAGGTAACAGACTGACAGACGGACAGACAGACAGATAGACACACTTTCGCATTTATAATATTAGTATGGATTGATTTCGTGCGGCGTTTAGTCCAGCGTAATTTACGTTTTCCAAGACTAATGTCGGTCCCGGGGGCCCTTACCTAATTCCCGGACTCTAAGAATTAATGATTCTTTTCACTTTCTTTCCCTTACCTTTTCAACATTCATATCAAAACATTGTATCGTATAGCCTTTGAGCAGACGACGAGCGAATATCAACCTTGTGATGAAAGGAATAGAGACTGCAATGTGACCTAATATTTGGCTGGCCAGAATTTAAAAGCGCACATATTTTGTTGAATGTCTTACTATTTGTTACGGAGTTACTCGTTATTTATAATGGGAGATTTCCATTCTACATGAAGCATTGTGAAGCTCTCTATATCCATTACTATATTATATTATGTGAAGTCACTATATCCGTCATTTTTGCTTTATTATATTTTTCTGCATATTTACTATCAGAGATAGGTTTGAAGTTAGCGGACATCTTTGTACATGTAATTGATTGTAGACACTGACCTCCATTATTGTATAGTAGAGATCAGTATAGATTAACTACGATAACATGGCGCGCCCCTCCAAAATTCAAAACGTTTGAAGTGCGTTGTCAAAACGTTTGAAGTGCGTTTTCTTGCATTACACAAATTGAAACAGTTATTTGGAGGGGCGCGCCATGTTATCGTAGTTGATCTCTATTGTCGGTTCTTGGTGGAAATTCACATTGAACACATTAGTGCACGAAAAATTGTATTTTATTAAAATCACAACTTTTCGTGCACTTTTTCCACTACATTAAGGAATTATTATAAATTTTTAACGAAATACGCCACCGGTTTTTCAAATAATTCATTTCGAATATACGAATTAATGCTAAGTCATAAAATAATTTGAGTATAATAATAATAGTTTATGAGTAAGGCCGCCAGAATAGGCATGATGACTATTTTTTTTTCTTATTGGTAATTGAAAGACCCTTAAAAAATAGAAACATCGCTGAAAGAATGACTCTAATAGCTTAAAAATTCACCAAGATATGTCAATTTTAAATATCTCATAAAATAGACCTGCCCGAAACACTTCATACAAAGTGCTACGAAAGACTGACGTCACTCTTTCGTAGTTTGTACGGATCGGGAGAGAATTTTGTTCGGTAGGTATATTAAATATTGCGTTTATGAAAGTGGTTTATAACAAAAGTTGCTTTTAATTGCATAATTTATCGAATGGTATACAAATATTACGAAATTTAATTGAAAAAAAAAAATCGTCTTGATTATCCAACTTTGAAGCATAACAAAAAAAAAATACAAATGCTATCAAGCTGAAATTTCGGGAACACTTATTTTTAACCGTGATTTCTTTATTTTATTAACAAAATTCGCTAATCTTGGACCTTGTCATCATCCCTATTGTCAAATAGTAACACAAAATATTTTGTGTTACCGTTACACAAACGTGACACAATTTTTGGATAAAGGTGGTTTTATAATGGTGAAATAAATAACCTACATCTTTTTTTATTTCTATACGACGCTTTAATACAAGTGTGTCAATGAAATGTGTGTCTGGGTTGGTTGGTTGACACAGGTGTACAACATGTGCTATAGGCGCATGACGGAGGGCTGGGGAGGTTTTGGTGGGTAGACCTCTTTGGGGAGTCCCACATACCCCCGCCCCTTCCCTCGAGTGGGTGGGGGATACGCAAAGTATTTCCCCTCCTAAAAAAAAAGTACAACACGTAAGTAACTCACAACTTGAAAACCATTACTAGAGCTCATCATTACGAATAACTTTTTGTATGGAAGTAACAGTGAAATAGTGAAAAAATAAATCGGCTATTCCATACTTTTCAAGTGAAGTCAATTGAAATAAAATACCTACTTTTTCACATTTTCAGTGTTGCTTCCTTCCATATAAAAGTAATTTGTGACGATGAGCCCGAGTAGTTTTCAAGCTATGCGTTAATTTAGTTACACGTTGTATGGCCGTCCAAATACCACTATGCATTCGGATTTATAAATCGATAACACAAATGTAACACTAATGTATTATAATCGTAACACAAATGCAACACAAAAGGCTTAAAATTTACAACAATTTTAGATTATATTTAGGTTATTTATTATCAACTAGACATTAATGGGCAATTTATAATATACCTTTGACCTCATCGCTAACAAATATAATACAATAACATTAAAATATCTGTTTATTACCTTAGAATTTACATTTACTTTTATTTTTTCCACGTAAACAAAAACGTAACGACCAGTTTAGACTCATTTACTCCTGAAACAATAAACCTAGCATTTTTTTCTTAATTTTGTTGATGACAGTGTTGCCGTATTAACTCTGCATTTGCACGTTGACTCTTTAAATAGTAGCTTTGGGATAAAAATTCGTCACACAAATAATTTGTAACACAAAATAAAAAGTCATATTTTATTTTAAAGTATCGATAAAACAAGTCAGTTGAAGGGTTTTCGCAACAATATTAATATTAGAGCAAGGGTCTATTATCTAATTCTTCGACGGTATACTTATTATTCAGATATTCTCAACAATTTAACGGATATTCCAACCATAAGATACTGCAGAAAAAAACGACAAAAACGTCACACAAATAATTGACAATTTTGGCGGCCTTACCCTTATATGGTTTCTCAACAAAGACGACAGCAAGAATTTCTCATAAAATCACTCAAACTCGAGTTCAGTCGAAAATTTAAAAAACCAGTGGTAAGGGCCGCATCACAGAAACGTAAGAACACAAAGAGATTGGGGCAGTCATCACGAAAAGTTCACTTGATGGAGCGTTCTACATTTGTGCCCAAATATACGCGACAGTACCTTTATGAACGTACCTACTTTTATACTACATAGTTATTGCTATACAGCCTTAAGAGTCCGTATACGAAATTTTGCCGATGAATACGAAATTGCAAAGGTTCGCTACAGAAATTGAAAACTGGTATTTTTCCAAATTATCAATTAAGGGATGTAATTAAAAACCAACATAATCTCACAACAATATATATTCTCATGTTCATTTCCAAAAGATTTACCTACAAAAAGTTAGATAATAACTACACATTAAGGTTAAATATTTAGACTATATAATTGGTTTGCTTAAATAACTTTTAACCCATGGGCTGTCGCTGTCAAAATATATTTTATTGCTATCTGTCGCTGTCACTGACAGCTCAAATTTTTTTAAGGTTAAGTTTTGGTTCTAGTTAGATTTCCCAGATTCTAATTGGAATGAGGTTAATTGGCATTACAAATCATAAAGTATAATAAATTGCCTTTATTTACTTCTAATTTTGTGTCTGGCTAAACATAAAAATGAATCTAGTACAGAACTTTAAAAAAAAGATTACAGGAAATCTAAAAAAATGTCTGATTTATATTTAAATAAAACAAAATAAAACAATATTAGATCCTCAAATTGTATTTTATTTACACTTCAGCACATTAGGTATAATATACAAATGAAACTTCACATACATTTTATTTACACAACACATGTTTTACATGTTTTAAAATAATCATAAACTGTCACTGTATATAGTGAATTTTTCATTGACGTTTCCGACAGTCAAGGGGTTAACTTAAATAATTCTCATTGGAGACAAACAAAGGATTATTCTTTCAGGGTCGCGTTACCAGTTCGCGTGTCTTGATCAAATTTACTATACCCATATTTTATTGTTTCAAGAGATTTTGAATATTTAGTTTTAAACAATCCGAGATGACTATAATAATCTATTTACAACAAGTCCTTGTGTTGATTTTGGTGGTCTTCTGTACGGTAGCGGCTCCGAGAGGAAACAAAGTTAACGGTCGGAGCGTCTACCGATAGATTCCTAGCTCCTGACCTTGAGACATTGACCTGGATTGATGTGGAGTGAGGATCTGAGGTTTGTACCTTATATCCTTCTATACAACATTTGCTCGGACCTCGGTATGAGTTTCATTGCACAAAACTGTGACTTCTAAAATAGTCAAAGAAGCTTCTTCATTAGGAAACTGCTGGATTTCTGTTGCTACAATATATTCAAAAGTAGAAGAAAAGGAATGTAGTAAGATGTAAGAATTAATGACCCATCTGAAAAGACAAGACATCTATGAGAAAACACATCTAACAACTACAATACCGAATAAATGGAAATTATGGGTTTTACATACCACGACGGCTGCTACAACATAATTATTTGAGTTTTCAAAGACTAAACCATTGCCAGCGTGATACTCCCTCCTCTGCCTGTGGACAACGAATGTTATCAAGCCATGTGCTAAGCCCTAGGGCTTCAGATTTGATAAAATATGGTATCAGCATCATAAGACACTTACCGCTGTTAATTATTTTTGGCCTATAAGCCATGAGATCTATAGAATAGATGCTGATTATTCTAGATTGGAACACAGCCAAACTCAGATAAACTCTGGAAAGCCAGCTCCAAAAATGCTCCTCTGGAGAGATGACTGACAACTCCTCTAACGGCAAATGCCAATGTCCTCATGACATTGACGTAATGACAGGTAATGACATTTCTTTTTTTTTCATATTTTGGCAAGGAAATGACAATCAAAGTGTCGTGTTCGTTTGCCATAGAGAAAAAAAAACACGATACAAGTAAAAAATTGAATGCAAAGAAATTGCAACGTTACAAAATATTATTAGGTTTTTCCCCTTATTAGACTTAAAAAAATATATATTAATTATTAGATTTAAAATATATTTGAGCGCGGAAAGCCGACTCGAACCTTGCGGCCAGTAATATAATTTAGGTTGTTTTGAATCGTGTTTTTTGGCACAATTTGTTTTTTTTTCTTTTTTCTCGAATTGGATAGAATTTTATCTATAGATTATTTCTGTCGTTTTCTTTTTATGAATTACAGCTCCAAGTTGCCGAAATAAACAGCAATTCTTTGCCCATTTTCTCTAAAATTTTGCCGAGTTACATATTTTTTTACTCAACTATTTCATATTAAAGTGGTAAAAAGTAATTCCAACATTTAATAGACGACTTTCTCAACACATTACATACATACATTGTATTATTTTCATACCGTTAAGACGTCAATACAATCCATAAACAGGTGATATTCTAAACCTTTTACAGCAAAAATCACAAAACTGTCGCGGGTTTGAGTTGGATTATTTAAAAATACTTAAAAAAATAAAAAATCTAGCTCCAACATTGGATTATAATTGAAATGATCTTACATGTTGTGCATTAAAACTTATAGAAATACTGTATTTTAACTGTTAAATCACGTCTGTTAAATCAGCGAAATCGTCAAATTACGTATACGGACCCTTAAGTCCGCCTTTGTAACTTTATGTGTGTGTGTGTGTGTGTAAATAAAAAAATAACCTCTGTGGCTCAGAGGATGGCAGATAGCGCGTTGCTAGCTCAAGCCGGGGGTCACGGGTTCGAATCTTAAATGTATGTTTAGTATAAAAGTATTAAATATATTTCCGTTATGGTACCCGTAACACAAGTCCTTCAGGTACTTACCACGGGACCAGACTGACGTGGTGTGAAACGCCCATAGATATCATTATTATATTATTAATTATTGTACTTGTATGGCAAACAATAATTATTGTGTCACGTAAAAAAATGTACACTTTCCAAAAACGTTCATATCTCTGGAAATTGTGCCAATGTAATTTTTTTTTTCACTGGGAAATGTTCAACGGGAGAGTTAAAGTCAGTTAAAGTTTCTCATCCATACTGACTTATATTATTATAAACTAGACGACGAATGCAACTCCGTTGCTGCAAAATTCGTTTATCGCACGGGAACCGTATATTTTTCCGGGATAAAAATATCTTATGTCTTTTCCCTAGTCTCAAAGTATCTCCGTACGGTAGGTCCCAGCAAAATCGGTTCAACGGTTAGGGCGTGAAGAGGTAACAGAGAGACACACTTTCGCATTTTTAATATTAGTATGGATGCGAAAGTGCGTCTGTCTGTCTGTTACCTCTTCATGCTTAAACCGCTGAACCGATCTGATGAAAAGTGGACGGGTAAAAACGTAATATGGGTAATGTATATAATGTAGTAGTAGTAATATCTGTACTCTGTGCAACGGAGCTATAGGCATTAACTAGTTTAAAGTGGAAGAGTTTGTTTGTTTGAACGCGCTAATCTCAGGAACTACTGGTCCGATTTGAAAAAATCTTTCAGTGTTAGATAGCCAATTTATCGAGGAAGGCTATATTTTATCACGTTAAAAAAAACACGTTTATTTCAGGCTTTTTAACCCATATTAAGAAAGAAATAAATAAGTTAGTTTAAGTACTTGCCACCTTCTGCCTGTTAAGACTTAAGACTAATAGGAGCGAAGAAATAGAGGAGAATGTGGAAGAAACGAGGAAAATTATATGAAATTGCTTAAGTGTTATCTTAAGAACTATTGGAGCAATTTTCATATTATTTGGCACACATGAAGAATAGACCATGTGAAGGGACATAGGCCATTTTTAGCGGAAAAATGTACGGTGTCCGTGAAATTCCTAAGTTACGCGTGCGAAGCCGCGCGGAATATCTAGTTTATAATAATTATATAAAAATATGCAAATATCAGACTCTACATATATTTATAAATACCTAAATATGAATAAGAAATAGGTCTACAAGGACGTCTTTGGAACACTAAGCAGTAAGCTTGAGCTTCACTAAACCGATATCAGATTATGCAAATAGGCTTAGTTTGAATCCTCAACCACCTAAATATTTATATTACCTAATATTTTGATGAGGGTATATTGTAATTAATATTTTGGCACCTCTAATGTTTTGATAAATATTTAATGTTTATGGCTTTTTCCATTTCAATTGAATGTTAAATTATTATGAATACTTAGAGGCAGTGATACTCAATATTTTATTATACAGGCCACAAACATGTTGATGTCGCGGGCCGCAACGAATTTTTAATCCACCGATAAATTCCCGGCGGCTATAGTCAACCTGCGGCCCGCGGGCCGTTGAGTATAGCCGCTTAAAGGTGTCTAGAAACAAAACGTAGTCACCGCGAGCGTCTCTATTTTGCAGGCAACAATAGCTTACTAGTTAGAATATGTTTCCATCTCTTCCTGATATCGTGTCTGTGGTTACTGAGGTCTTCTGACCGGAGTTAATCTATTCAACAGCGTTGTTGATCGGTTAATGTTTGGTTAGCCAATCACAAGCACTGTTTTAATTTCTATGAGAACCTAAAAAGCTGGCTGGACAATTACGTATCTTGTGAATTAAATTCAGTATCGTGTAACGTATCAAGCTGTCAAAAATTTCATGTACAAAACTTTTTTGACAAATAGCTGATAAGCTATGTCCACATTATGCGCTTTCGTCTTCAATTTTCGTCATCTTCTTTCATTCAACTTTCGTTTGGCACATTCAATAATAATTGAATGCGTCAAAGAACGCAACGTCGACTGCCTAGCCAGCAAAGTACCATCGCAGAAATTGATTCATAGGTAGTTGACGGACCTACGTCATTTTTGATTTTGGTTGGCTAATGTCAATTTAATATGTCCTTGTGCGTTTTAAGGTGATATGCGTGACACATAATAATTGACAATAGTAGGGAAATTACCTAAAAAAATTAATCGATAATTTAAAAATATCGAATCACTTCGTAAATTAATTGCAATCGAAATTATCGATTTCGTACTGACGTTTCAGAGTGGCGCCTTCGATTTAAGATAGCCGCCCTTTTTATCGATTTGATTTCGATTCAACATTGGCAATCTCTATTGACATAAGATCCGTTTCATGCATCTGAAATTTTTCAAATGTTTTCGTAACAATAATGTTATACTCCTATTTCACAGTTAATATTTATAATTTTATATTAATAAGTTTGTATTTAGCAACTTTTCATTTTTATTCATTTACAATTATAGGAAACATTTATTTTTGTACTAGATGGAACATGATTTATTTACATTTAGATTTTTTTTTGTTTTCTTGTAAAAAAAATCCGTAGCAAGGAATATGAGAACTGTCACCCATATTATCATCATAAAACGCACAAATTATAGTCGCGATCTGTTGAGCTGGGTTTGGCAAAACGCGACCAAATTACGCAGGTCGGCAATCTACCTATGAACTCTTCTCTGATCATTCAGGAATGCTCAATCCTTCCTCTATAATGTATGTGACATTAATTCCTCAAGTGAAGCCACGCGATCACGTATGGGTGAGTGGTCAAAGCTCTATAGGATCCGTATTAGGGTCTTGCTTTATAATCTTGCCATCTTGTTGCCTATTATACCAAAAGCTACGAAAGGTTAATATTATACTAGATGACGCCTGCAACTCCGTTGCGTCAATATTCGTTTACCTTGTGGGAGCTAGTACCTCCATACCAAATTTCAGCAAAATCGATTCAGCGGTTTGAGCGTGAAGTGGTAACAGACAGACGCACTTTCGCATTTATAATATTAGTATGTACTAGATAACGCCCGCAACTTCGTTGCAACAAAATTAGTTCATAGGAACCGTACATTTTTCCGGGATAAAAAGTATACTATGTCCTTTCCCGTGACTCAAAGTATATCCATACCTCTTCAAAATCGGTTCAGTGGTTTAATCGTGTAGAGGTAATAGACAGACAGACAAACACACATTCGCATGAATAATATTAGTATTGATATCGATCTACAATAAAATATGTACTATGTTTAAATCCAAATAGATATTCACAAAATGTAAAATTCTACTAAATATTTAATTTATATACTTAGTAAACGTAGTAACTAGTAAGTAACCTTTACATTGAAAGAATTTTGTATTTAATTGTATTTCAATTCTCTCTCTATGCTTCGATAATACTGTATCCCAAGGAAACGGTAAAGTTTCTCGCGATAAAAAGCTTAATATTATGTCCTTCAACGTGGTGACCTTATTATCTGTGCACTGCGACAAACATAACAAAAAAATTAAAACCGACTTCCAAGGTAAAAACAATAGTAATATTATGAACTAAAAAGTATTAAATAACTCTTACTTTTTAATAGTGCCTTTTTCAGAATTCGTCTAAATCTCAACTATTTCTGTGCATGCTACAGTCTTCATTACTTCGAAGTCGGTACCAGCTAATTTAATCGTGAGTTCAGTCAATGTCAGAATATCTGAAACTTTTGGAACTGGTACCGACTTCAAACTTGTAGTATGCACAGAAATAGTTGAGATGTAGACGAATTCTGAAAAAGGCACTATTAAAGAGTATAAGAGTTATTTAATACTTTTTAGTTCATAATATTACTATTGTTTTTACCTTGGAAGTCGGTTTTAATTTTTTTGTTAAAAATAATAATTTCACTCTTTTTAGTTAAGTATCTACAAAATAAGGCTTTATGTGTAAATAACCAATATGAATGTTAACTATTCACATTATGTTACTGTAAGCGAAATTGTGGTAAATGCTTGCAGTTATCTAAGAGATGCTGCAATTTCCAAACTTTTATCTTTAAAGGTTCAGGAGTTCTGTTCAGTGCTTTTGGACCAAGAGACACCTTTGTATGAAATTTCTCTTATTCGTAACATAATATTATGTTTAATTTACTAGAGGCAACATTTTTACCACTATGAGTGTTTTGATAAATATCAAGGATTTCCCTCGATTGCTCATAGATCCCATCATCAGCACACCACTTTCGTAATTGTTAAGTATACAAAATTAAGATTATATCCTATACAACAACACGAGAAATTTGAAAATATGTACTCAAACAGCGAAATCATCATCAAAAACATCTGCTTCGATGCAAAATATCACGAAAAGTACCAATAATTGGGTCATAGTGTGATGACCAATGGTATAATGATGGTTGTGATGATGATGACCAATCAAATTTATGTGTTAGCTTATGCTTTTAGTTGTTTAAACAACGCCGAAATCCCCGAACCTGTACCTATAAATATTCAAAAGTTCTGTTCGGTACCTTTGGATCCAGGGTATAACCTGGTGCAAAATCTTACTTTATTGGTAGCATTGACCTCGAATGCTTCAGAAATAATTAAAATGACTATATGTTTCCATACAAATTTTAAGGAGTCCCCACGATTCCTCAAGGATCCTATCATCAGATCACCACTTTTGTGAACATGGTACCAAATTAGAGTTGAACCCTATACAACACAAAAAGAATTTTGAAAATTGGACGACAAACGGCTGAGTGATCGGTGAACACACATAAAAAAAATACATACAGCCGAACGTATTACCTCCTCCTTTTTGGAAGGTCGGTCAAAAAGAGAATTTTTCATGTCTTTTCCTGTTTCCATCCTAGCAAACAAATCTTACTACTTTTTTATATACCTACCTAAATAAAATAAATTTTAAATTTTGTTAGTCTAGCTGAAACTCGAGAAAGGCTGAACCGATTTGGTCTTTTGTCTTGAAATATTTGTGGAAGTCCGGGGAAGGTTAGCGTTAGGAGAAAGTGGTTCGAAGTAATCTAGTACATATTGGAATAGATATACTTAAGAATATACGTATTTGATGTAATAATTTCTGCATCCTCGTTACACACGCGTGGCATGTACAATAAATAAATAAAGGATATTGCTAAGATCATAAAAAATGTTGTATATCAGATCATGGTCCTTATGAAGTCACTTTTGTTTTCGTCTCACGTACCTTATACTCTCAGTGACTTATAAATTATGAACATGTACGAAAACCTTAACAAAATTAATTTGTTCCAAATACAAAATCAGGTGTTGTGAGAAAAAAATACTATTTCTTAATGTTCGTTGGCAGTTATGTACTATCAAAGGAGTTGGTTCCTAGGCAGATGGGAGACCTACATAGTTTGGTCGCGTTATGTCAAACCCAGGCCCCAGCCGAAAGATTAATAAGATAATTGACATTGAATTGACATGATCCGACCAAATGACGTTGGTCTGTCAACTGCCTAGCAGTGGTGTTCCTAACGGCTATATTTTCATAGCGCGCTAGATGGAATACGCTACATTTTTCAAGCGCGCTAGTTTTGACGCTACGTTATAACGAATGAAATCTCGATTCGTTCAAGCGTGCTAGTTTTGACGCTACGTTATAACGAATTTCAAGCGCGCTAGTTTTGACGCTACGTTATAACGAATTTCAAGCGCGCTAGTTTTGACGCTACGTTTTAACGGATTTCAAGCGTGCTAGTTTTGACGCTACGTTATAACTTAGAACAGTTATAACGAACGAAATCTCGATTCTTTCAAGCGCGCTAGTTTTGACGCTACGTTATAATGAATGATACGTTATAACGATCGATTGGACACGTTGTAAAGTTACCGACGTTATTGAATTCTTTCGTTAATAATTATAACGCGGTGGGTGAGTTAATATAATATAACGTGTTTGTTATATCATATTAACTCACCTAACTATAAATTACTTAGAATAATATAATCGTTTGAAGGCATTATTATTTATTTGGTTAATTTTATTATGTTTGAAATATTAAATTTTTTTATTTTTGGTAATATAAGTACTTAAATTATTTTTACATCTTTTTTTTATATCAGTTTTTTTAACATTTTATTTACATTTAAAAATATAATAACGTATCCAGATTTAGAAAAAATACGTTCACATGGAACGGAAGTTACCATTATATTACATTACAGTGCTCTTCGGAGCAGGGGGTCAATTACTGATGACTATAAAACATTATAATTTACCTATGCACGCAACGCAACACTGGAAAAATTATGACAGCCGAAGTCACCCGATATGGACCCGAACGACACGACAACGAATCAACGAAAGTCGCGCGCGATCGGCGCCGCGCTAAGTCAGTGACCGCGCGATACATTATAACGTAGCATCTTATGCATAGTTTTATAGCGCGCGCTATTCGTTGCCAAGAAAAAGCGCGCTACTTTTTTCAGCTATACGTTATATTAACCACCACTACTGCCTAGGAATCAATTTCCTCGATGGTACCATTGGAGAAATTGATTCATAGGCAGTCGTCATTTGGTCGGTATATTGGCAGTTATAATGCGTCCGTGGTCCAGTGGTTAAGAGCGTGGCTCTTGACTCTGAGGTCGTGGGTTCGATTCCCGCCTTGGAAACATGTTATTTCCAAGTTTGGTTAGGATATTGCAGTCTGACAAGTAATATGACCCATGCGTCGGATGGGCATGTAAAAAGTCGGTCGTGCGCCTGATCTCTCGCCAGTCGTGTCGGTCTTCCGTCCCACTGGGTTATGAGCGTAAAAGGAATAGAGAGTGCTCTTGCGTACTGCGTACACACTTGGGCATTATAAAATGTAGTACCTGCGTAGTTACGCAGGAGTAATTTTAAAACCGGTGTGGGAGCTATTATTATTATATCGGCAGTTGCTTTCCATCAGCTGACCCATTTGCCCCGCTAATTTTATAGACAAAAACCTGCATGTAACTAGCAAGTAGGTATAATTTGCTTGGACACACTATTAAGGCGCTATATCGAAAGTAATTTTACCGCAAGGGCAATTTTATACTTAATTTGTATGACTATAAAGCCGTGAATACGCTGCGGTCAGAAGTTATCGCATCGCTTGGAAAACATGCGAAAAAACGCAATTATAATCATTTAAAAAATAACTAGGAGCATTTAAGCAAAATGCTTCTACACGATTTTGAGTTGCAAAGGTGTCCATCAATTAGACTAATTTCCTACAATACATCTATTTTCGTTTAAAAATTATCTTCAAATTTCGTATTTTTAAGAGGTCATTTCGAAAATTAAATGTATCGAGGCTAAATACATTAATCGTATTTCTAGTTCTTCTCAAACCTAGATAATGCTATGAAGATATGTATATCTCATTACCAGATTTGTAACATTTCTGAGGGTCATATAGTATTACGTCAAAAAGGACAGTTTTTTCAATATAGTGCCTTAAGAGGACCGTAATATTATTCTTAATAGTTTTCTGTCATAGTAACATACAACTCGATGTTAATGATTAATTGAATTATATATTGTGTAGGCCTCTGCTGCGAACAGTCTAAATGATTATTTTGTTTTGCTCGTGATTGGCGCCATTGCGTCTCCGTGCGAATGCCTTAACATGTTACTGTCTCGCCATCGTAAACTGAACCCAAATACAAACAAATAGGGATGATATTCGCTCGTTATAGGCCTTAACCTTAACCATCAAGTAAGGAGGCTTTTATGAGAAAGGTTCCTATTATTACGTAATTGGAATTCCAATTCTATTCCCTTCTAATAGAGGATATATTCTAATGAATGCTAATCGCAAAAATTAAATATTGCAGCGAAAATGTAATTGTTATACGCCATTTAGAATTTCTAAGCAACGTTCGTTGTGAAATGAACCTTAAAACCGTGATTTAAAGTTTGAATTAAGTTGTGAAATTGTTGGTATTTGGTATAATTGGCAATTTTCCGTAAGTGTAAAGCTTTTAATTTAAAATTATATGATAGCTTAATTTAAGCGTAATCTCCGTAAATCCCATTGTGATAACCGATACTGCAGGAAAATGGGAAATATGATAAAATAACGTTTTACTTCAGTTTTTTATTTTGTCAATAGAAAAAATATTATAAACTAGATGATGCCCGCAACTCCGTTGCGCCAAATCTCGTTTATCGCGCGGGGACCGTACATTTTTTGGAACAAAAAGCAAATTTCAGCAAAAATCGGTTTACGCGGTTTGGGCGTGAAGATGTAACAGACAAACCGACAGACACACTTTTACATTTATAATATTAGTATGGATGCGAAAGTATGTCGTTGTCTGCCTGTCTGTCTGTCTGTATGTTATCTCTTCACGCCCAAGCCGCTTAACCGATGTGTTACTGGGTGTGAAGTTGTTTTTGTGTAACTTGAGTACCGGAAGAGGATATAGAACTACAAGCCCGATTTAAGTAATTCTTTTTCTTGTTGTACTAGGTATTGTTCAACTTAGGGAATACTGCAAGTTCCGTTAAAATTGGTTCACTAGTTTGTGAGATGGGAATTTTCATTTTCAATTATGAACAATTTTGAAGTCGGTTTTATCTTTCTAAAATACTATTAAATTATGTATTAGAAGGTTTCTGCTCTATGACGTACAATTTGGAAGTCTGCTTTATCTTTTTAAAATACTATTGTTATGTACGGGGCCCCCGCTACCATATGTGCAATGTGTGCAATGCACACGGGCGCCATCCTCTAGGGGTGCCAGATCGCCATATTTAGGGGCGCCAAAACCAAGGACCCAAAACATTTGCCTAAATGCCCTTTAGGCAAATGTTTAGTAAAGGGGCGCCAAAATCCTTTTTTTGCACACAGGCGCCAGAAGCCCTTACGGGGGCCCTGGTTATGTATTTCAAGGTTTAACTATGACGTATATGAACACACACATTTTCCTCGTAAAATATTGGTATCAGTCAGTCAGTCATCTTTATTATGTGACTGACTGACATGGTGATCTATCAACGCGCAGCCCAAACCACTGGACGGATCGGGCTGAAATTTGCAGGTCAATGTTATGACGTAGGCATCCGCTTAGAAAGGATTTTGATTAACTTTGCCCCCAAGGGATAAAATAGGGGATGAAAGTTTGTATCAAACTTTGTAAATTTTAAACCGATCGGACTGAAACTTTGATAGCTAATTAATAATAATACTTCTTAACGCGATCGGAGCCGCGGGCAAAAGCTAGTTCAGTATATAACCGGTTACAGGTTTCCCTTTCTACTTAAGGAATTAAATTTCGACCTTTTCGGGGACAGCCTGGAGCGTTTGCCCTTTCAAACAGGTATTGCTATTGTTGTTCTTACTAAAAGCACTTCCTGGTACCGGAAATGCTGTTTTGATAGGATACTAAGTCTTCCGCAACACTTAAAAACATTATGTCTTTTTTAGGGAAACATTTACATATTTTTACTTTGATTTTTTCGTTTGGATTAATCACTATA
Source organism: Lysandra bellargus (assembly GCA_905333045.1). Lineage (NCBI taxonomy): Eukaryota > Metazoa > Arthropoda > Insecta > Lepidoptera > Lycaenidae > Lysandra > Lysandra bellargus. The sequence goes on along the minus strand of HG995320.1, from coordinate 11,644,318 downwards.
AGCTGTCCAATGTCATTTAGTAGAGCTATTTCACATCAATGTTGTATTTGGCTGGACATAACTCAACCAAATGACTTAGGTCACCATCTTCAATCGTATAGGTAGTCAGGAAGAAAAGGAACTCAAAAAGTTGACCACACCTGTTCTAACAACTGTTATAAACAAAGGCATAAAAAGTTGGGCACCTCTGCCAGGAGTTCCTTGGACTGGCGCATGCGTGCAGGCCAGGCGAGGCCTCGGCCTAGTCCTGTCAGTCTCCCGCGAGCCGTGGTCGCGAGAGGACGCGCCTGGCCTCAGCCGCCAACCACCTGTTCCGGACAAAAATAAACACAGGCTAGTCCACCTAATTAGATTGTCCTATTTCGATTATCTTTTGTTTCATTTATGTTATATGTTTTTGAATTTTCAGTTATAATTTTTACTTCAGTTATACTTTGATTTTATAAGAGTAAGCTAAAAGCTGATGATGATTTGTCAATATTCATATAACATTTTATTACACAACATCCTTGTTGCGCATTATAAAAATCACAGGTAGTTTTATAATCACAGGTAGTTTTATCTATCTGATCCTGTTAGAAATACAGAACCGATCACCCGGTCTTAAATATAGTAGATCAATAGTAGGCTATTATGAGAAGTTTACGAGACAAAACATTTACACACAATATTATAACTAGATAGCTTCATAAATAATGTACACGAAAAAAATCTGTTCACGAATAATTAAAATACATTTAATTTAGAGATAAAACTTAGTGAAATCGGTCCAAATATTCTAGAATCAAGAATTAGGATTAGGAATCAAGATCATTTATTCACAGATATGCAGTCAAAAGGGTAACAAAGGTTCTAGAGCCTAAGCAAGTTATTTTCATCAAATTCCATTCTTATTTTAACTTAATAGATAATAATAATAAAATACAGCACGAAAATAAATTAACAAGGTAAAGAGTCTGATGACTAGTTCATCATCTAATTTTCATATTTACAGAATATATTTTTGAACTTAGCTTTTAGAAAATATCGCCACACAAAATGCTATTTGCTAACGGTATATCAACATAATAAATAACATGAATCCATACTAATATTATAAATGCGAAAGTGTGTCTGTCTGTCTGTCTGTCCGTCTGCCTGTCTGTCTGTCTGTTAACTCTTCACGCTCAAATCGCTGAACCGATTTTGCTGAAATTTGGCATGGAGATACTTTGAGTCCCGGGAAAGGACATAAGATAGTTTTTATCCTGGAAAAATATCCTCGCGATAAACGAATTTTGGCGCAACGGAGTTGCGGGCGTCATCTAGTTAATTATATATTATTTATTTTATTACAGGACTCCTTCTTATCTAATTAAATGAAAATACAATTGTTGCTAGTTTCTGCATATTTTCAACAAATGTTGCCCGCAATAGAACACGTGGTCTCTTATGGCGGGCACCACAGTATAGCAATATGGTAGGAATATTGCTAAACTGTGGCGGGCACTATACATTTTCTGAGATAGAAACTATACTAATATGTCATAATATGTCAGTTTCCTCAATTCACAGTTCTTTGCCCATTAAAATTCATTAAGCGGTGTAAGCATGAAGAAGTAACAAACAGTCCGACAGATATAGCATTTATTATTATGAGTATAGAATGTTATTATAAAAGCTTAATTTTAAACAAAAACAACCATACATATTTTATTTATGTATGCTACTATCCAAATCATAAAAGTTAGCCATATTTTTCGACTTTTCCAGAAATATTTCCGAAAAATTGATCTATGAGATTTGTATCCATTGTTCAAACCGTAACACGGCGGAGGCTTCGCTGGATTACGCCGAGAGGATTTGGCTCTGATACGATCAAATATCGATGTATTGAATACAATTTTGTTAAAAAAAAGACGGGTTGCACTCCGGGAGTGCCGGCAGAAGTGAAAACTTGATTATTAACGTTGTGCATTTTTTTAACCCATTTTTAATGAAAATCGATTATTAAAAAATAGTTTTTTTTTAATTAATCGAAACCCTTACAATCGATTAAATTTTTAACCCATTTTTTATGAAAATCGATTCTTAAAAAATCGATTTTTTATTTAATCGAAACCCTTACAATCAATTCGAGTTCGAGTTCGAGTTCGAGTTCGACACAAAACACGAGTAGTGTCCAACCGTCTTACTGTTTTTCCAAGGTTTTTCGATCAGCACGAGAATCTGACGCGAGTTTCACAGTTTTTACCTATCCCACAAAAGTGCTCAACGCCGCTAAAGAAGTTTTCACTTCAAAAAAACATTAAAATGTTGCTAGCTTTGCATAAATTTCGTAGTAAATAAAATATTTTATTCTTTTTGTGATACATATACAGAGTGTTTCAAATAGGGTAAAATACTAGTAAGATAATATAGTTGAATATTTTTCTATGTAAAAGCAATTTTTTTTTGCAAATTTCCAAAAGTCATAGAACAAAAGTTGTTCAGGATACTTACTATACCTTATTTGAAACACCCTGCATAAAAAACTAGCACACTCGGATTTTTTCACATAATTATATAGGGTATTCCGCGTATGAAATGTATGAAAAAACGACGACTAAAAACCTACAGGATAATCACACAAAATTTTATTAATATCGGTCCAGTCGTTTCGGAAAAATGTTACAACAAACACGTAAAGCTTTATTTAATAACTATATGTATATAGATGACCCGGTGAACTTTGTATCACTTCCATCCTAATATAAACCTTCCATAGACTTCCACAAAACGAAATTTAAAATTCATTGTCATTTATAAAAAAATATTTCTCAGTATTTATAATTCTAAGTAATAAAGGAACCTAACTAATATCTAAGTTAAAAATGACGGAATGTCTACGAGCGTAGCCCTTTCGTAGCGGATTCGTAGCGCGTAGAACTTTCGTAGCGGATTCGTAGCGCGTGGCACTTTCGTAGCGGATTCGTAGCGATTCGTAGCGCGTAGCACTGCTACGTAACTACGTGCTATGTAACGTAACCGAATATGACGGGACTATCTTATCTACTCCAAAATTAAGGAGCCCGCAACCCCGTTGCGCCAAAGTTCGTTTATCGCATGGGAACCATATATTTATCCGGGACAAAAAGTATGTCCTTTCGCGTGACTCAAGGTATCTCCGTGACAAATTTCAGCAAAATCGGTTCAGTGGTATGAAGACTGAATAGGTAACAGTCAGACAGACAGACACACTTTCGCATTTATAATATTAGTATAGATACTCGTCTCTGAGTGCGGCAGTATTTAACCGGACACAACGAGACTAGATTATCTAGAATTATCTAGTCTCTCTGTCATGTAATGTGACATTTTAAGTGCACCACGCGACGCCATGTAATGTTTTATGCCCACGATGTTGTGACAGTGCGTTATTTCGTATGATTTTAAGATGAGTACGCAAAATAAATACACTTTGTCATTAATTATGTTTAATTCAATGCTAGTTGTTAAATAAAATACGATAGATCTACGACTCTACAAAGAACGACGTTATGTCATTTTTAATCATCCTATTTCAAATTTTATTTAATAACTAACATGTTTACTAAAATACATAAAAGTGCCCATTTATTGTTTCGATGTTTGTTTTTAAATCTATGCTAATATTATATATGCGAAAGTGTGTCTGTCCGTCACCTCATCGCGCCCAGAGTACTAAACCGATTTTTCTGAAAGGCATGGGGGTAATTTTGAATCCCGGAAAAGGACATACACTACTTTTAATCCAACCTTGAAAATCTACGGTTTCGAATAAACGAATTTTGGCGCAACGGAATTATAGGCTCTAGTCAGTAATAATAACGGTCTATTTAATAAAATAATATGGAATTTAGATATGTATTATTTATGATTTTAATTCTACGGATAATGAAAACTAAGAAAGAGTAACTTCGTCAAAAAATATGCTCCAAAATACTTGTCAAAAAAGTGTACCTTAGGTACACATTTAAATACATTTGCAATATTTTGGTGGCTTTGAGCGGTATAAAGGCTGACGTTACATGACAGTTCGAATGGAACCAAATTTAAAATGGGAGTAACGTTTCCTTAGTTTTTATTATTCGTAGTTTTAATTGAATAATATTTTCCTGTTAGGAAGTATTATGTTTCTCACAGATGGTAGATACGTGACATATAATATGCCACACGTAGATCACCGCGGTACTTAAGATCGATCAGCAATTTGTGATGCAATTTATATTGGTAATTATAGTATGTAATAGATTTACCTGAGATCTTGATCAAACTTGATCGCGATCAAGGATATAGCAAATATATAAACCAATTAAAGATTAATCTGATCTAGGTTTTGTTGGTACACATTTTTGATTACAAGTTTAAGTTGTAGATCTTTTCACGTTATACATAAAATTATACAAGTATATCTCCTTATTGAAAACAAAAACACAGCTAGTGTATCCCAAGGGCCTATATTTCACTACTTTCTGATAAAGTGCCGAACAGGCTATTCACAACTTTTTTACAGATTCTTCATACTTCATCTGTCAAGTTAAGTGGTTCGGCACTTATCAGGAAGTGGTGAAACAGGCCCTAAATCTATCAAAGTTATTAGGCTCGATTTACGATTGGCAACGAAATTACAAGTAATAGCATGTAACGATTTATTTGAATAAAATATCTTTATTCTCTCAAAATAGCCATTACGTACACACATATAAATCAAGCCTTACGTGATCTCGCGGCCGGCCCACGGCGTCAAGCTGCCTAGTTTTTTAGTTCGTAAAGGCTGCCTCTACTACATCTCAAAAGCTAGAGAGACCCAAATAATTGTTGATAGAAGCCCTATAAAAGTTTGTCGACCGCAATCAGAGACATTTAATATTATTACTTAACACTTTCGAGGACAGAACGACATTATACGTCTTAGTTCGAAATTTTGATACGGCACAACGTATGATGACGTCCAAATAACATTTGGATTTTACAGCAGAACGTTCATTTCCGATTAACGTTCAAGTTAAAATCCCTTTAAATGTATCTTGTGTCACAACATGTAAAATTCCCGAAGCTCTACTGTCACGTAGAGTAGGTTTTAAGCTTTTTCAAATAAGTGCCGATGACAGTGGTGGTGACGTTACTCGCACACGCACAACGTGCTTATACGTCCCGCGCGCTTCCCGCGCTCCTACATTCAGTGCGGCTGCGTCACTGCGGAGGTGCGCTCGCATCAGGGTAACATTTCGTGGCGTATATTTTCCGCTGCAAAATATCTTAAGTATTTAGTTTATTTTATTTATATGTTATTATTTCGCTAGACAAAATGTTATTTAACTATAAATTAATAATTTTATACTGAGAAAATGGATTATTTTATGCGTTTTAGATGAATAAGCGCTATATATAGCGCGAAATAGGACTATGAGCATTTTCGATGTTTTCGACAATGATGATGATGGAGAATTTGGTTCGGATAAATCCATTGAGAGTGATCATTCGCTCACTGTGAACTCCCCATCACCGCAAGCTCTACCTTATCACATTTTCAAGAGGAGGGTTAGGAGGAGTTCTAGTCTAGGTCTAGTTAATTTTACTTTTAATAACGTAACGTATTGATACGATGACGTAATAAAACGGTTGTGTCATGATTTGTATAAAACAATATGATTTCATGGGACGCCTACGTACTCATACGTCGTATAATTTGTATGGGCATTTACTGTGTCATTTTGTTATACAGTCAAGTGATACCGTCCTTGAGAGTGTTAACTATAATTGTATGAACAATTTGAAATAATGTCTATAAAAATATTCATTATAATAAAATTAAGGCCGTAAAAGTATTTTCTCGGCGCAAAAAGGTTTATCCCAACATCCAAAGTACTTACTAATTAATTACTCATTAAGGACCCACATCATCAGTAATGCATTACGTCCCTGAATAAGGTATGTGAACTCAGTGGATGGTCATTTTCTTATAGGTTTTGGGGATTTTTGTTTATTTTCGTAAAATAAAGTAAACAAGTCTTAAGGTACAAGTTGGAAGCCGGCTACATGAAGCGGCAGCGGACGACGTGTCGTCACGATACTGGTTTCTATGTATTTCTATGAATAAGTGTCGCTAGCTTCGTGTCGCTAGCTGCGGAGGGTATTTCATACAAATACATAGAAACCAGTAGTGTCGCGACGACACGTCGTCTGCAGTTATCGCGTGTCGCTCGGTTCCAACTTGTACCTTTAATCTCTCTGTTACCTCCTCATGCTTTTAAGCTTGAAGCCGTTGGATTGAATTGATATTTGTCTGTTCGCCGCTAAACTGATTTTGATGAAATTAAGTGTACAGATACTTTGAGTTTGGGAGAGGTTTAAAGGATAGTTTTTTAATAACTATTCCACGTGATTCGTTAGCATAATAAAGCGATGTTATGAGTTATCGCAGGCGAAATGTATTTTATTTAAAGGAGTATCTTCTTGATTTATGCAATTATAATTCAAATACGTCTAGTCGAATGCACACAAATACCGTGCCGAAGTCTGGCAACGTCGCACCACTGTGTCGGTCTCGGTAGGTGCGGCGAGCACTACACACCGAGCCACACCGTGCCGAAGTCTGCCGAACTAAAACGACGTTATACCAATGTGAGGTATTTTTCGTTACGGAATTTCTTGAGTCGGTTTCGGATTCACCGCGCTCAAAGCTCACTCTGAAAGCTATTCAATATCTTAAAAGCTTTTAGTTAGTAGTAGGAGTCGCCTCGTCACGTTGAAATACGAACTGACCCTAATAAGGTTAAACTTTCTCCTTGTTAGTTGATGTATTAATCTCGTGTCAAAACTTATCGCAAGTTGCGACCGTCCATTTGCTATCGTTCACAACTTTGGCGTTTAACATTCGACCCAACTATTAATCATTAAACATTCATTAGTATGTTAGGAATATTCGTAATTAGATTCCAAAACTAGTTAGAATTTTGTATTAATAGCTTTGGAGTAAGCTACAATTTAGTGTGTATTTTTTATATTCTTTTGCTGGATTTAATAGCTCCACGTGGAAGAGCGGTTTAGCCGCTACGACGCGAGACCACAAACAAATGTATGTAACGATTTATTTAAATAGCAGCGCGGTAGCACTGTCATTCACATATATTTTTCATCTAAAGGTGGCTTTCGGATCTTTGCTGCGAGCGACCGCGACCGGTAAAAAATCAAATAAAATGCTACGTATATAATATTTTACTAATATAAGTACACTGCCGCCGACGGCGGCGGTGTAAAAGCTAGTAGGTAGGGTAAAATGAAACCAATCGCCTATGACCTATTTTCGTCGGTCGTGGTCGCACACGGCAAAGATCCGATAGCCACCTTTATGGTGTAGCCGCCAAATCGCGCGTTTAGGCGGTCGCATATAAATCGATTATCGAGCCTCAGCTTATTAATAAAAATATACGTGAGTCTTATTACCCATCAACCACAATGACTCATGAACTTTATCTGTGCTTTAATGTGATAATTCCATCTCTTCCTCTTTCCTCTGTATGCCAAAATACTTGCTTAATTTTTGCTTAAGAAATATAATCCATATTTATTAATCAAACTAGCTGTCCTGGTGAACTTCGTGTCACTTAAAAACCTTCCCAGGACTTCAAAGATTATTTTCAGACTAAAATTATCAGAATCGGTTCAGTCGTTATCGAGTTATAGTGTTACTAACATAATTGGAAATTAATTTTTATATATATATAGATACATAACAATTAATTTAGTTTAGTCCTATCGATGAAAATACAAATCGGAATATAACGTTGGAAGTTGATAAACAAAAGACGGGACTTTGAAGGACTTTGCCCCAATTTATTTGAGTCGAATATTTTATTCTTTGTAGATATCGCTTTATTATAGATTTTCTTTCATTGTTTACTTATTTTTTGTTGCATTAGAATAATTTTTTTTTTCTAAAATATTAAGTTAAAAAAAGCTGTTATAACTAAAACGTATTTAAATATATCTAAAATATTTAATTTAATTCAATTCGTTTATTTATTCTAAGTTATTTGTATACTAAACGATACTTACTTCTTGTGCAATAAATATTTAAAAAGGTGCCAATTTTTTTACAACTAAGCTGCGTTTTTCTCTTAAACAATGTTATTCTTAAAAAACATTTGCGAAAGCCCCGTTTTAAACCAATATCACTTATACATTTTTATATACTATAAACCTGCTAACTACATATTAGGTAATATAAACGAATAAGGGATGCCGCCATCAGAGGGTTTATTAGGGTTGAGCTTATTTTCCTGTTCTGAGGGGTTGAGCTTGGGGCCCTTTTACGTCCTCGTGAGCCCTTATAAATCCTCAAAGACTGTTAGAGTTCTTTATAGAGCTATAATAACTATAACATATACAAAATGATGTGAAAAAAGAAGTAGTAGTAAAGCTTTAGTGTTCTTTGTATTCTGATTTTTATTTCTCTAGATCAGTGGTTCTTAACCTTTTAGTCATGAGGGACCATTTTACCAAATGTTTGTCTTAAGGGGACCGCTCAGCTGGTTTACCTAAATTAAGAGTTGTTTGACAAAGAAAACAAGCATATCTTTATAATAATTAGCATTCATTTATTTTTTATTTGGCAAAAATCTAAAAGTTACAGATTTTAATATAATCTGATTTTTGTGACTGTATACTCTTTAGTCTTTACTAACTTCTGAATTCTCACAATATGTTATTAGGATGGCTTCGCGGACCACTTGGATTACCTCCAGGGACCACCAGTGGTCCGCGGACCACCGGCTAAGAACCACTGCTCTAGATGTTAGAAGCGTAAGCGCGTAGATATAGCTTTCAAAATTGAAGAAGTAGAAGAAAAAGGAAACTCAACCTGCTGACCGCTGAACTTTAATAGGAAGAGGGCACTAAATGATGATGATGATTATTGAAGCGTAAAAAAACAGAAAAACAGCCCCGTATAAACATAATATTATGTCCTTTTTCGGGACTCAAAATATCGCCATTCACAATCTCATCAAAATATAGTACAGCTGACGCCTGCAACTTCGTTGCGCCAAAATTCGTTTATCGCGCGGGAACCATACACTTTTCCGGGATAAAAAGTGTCCTATTTTCCTATCCCGGGATTCAAAGTATCTCCAGGCCAAATTTTAGCAAAATCGATTTAGCGGTTTGGACGTCAAAAAGTAACAGACAGACAGACAAACGGACAGTCAGACATACACACTTTCGCATTTATAATATTAGTATGGAAGTATGGGTTGGCAATTGGCATGGCTTTAAAAAGAATCTTTGATGTGTAAGGCAGTGACTCAAAGTAAGGCAGCATTAAAAATTTTTTACTTACGTAAATTAAACGGAACGGTCAGTACTATTTTCTTTTTAACATTTTCATAAACGAATGTATTTTCATTTTCAGAAGCATAACTTTTAGCCAAAAAGTTTTTCTTTATCCGGCTAGTGTAAGCGACGTTTTATATATCCAGTTCATATTGCAACGTGAAAATTTACTTTAACACATTAAACAGAGAGAGAGAAATATCTGTTTAGAGATACTTACACATTATATTGACAGACTAGCTCTCTGCTCCAAATTTGAATGGTTCATTTATAAATATCATACCAAGTTGCAATATAAACTGTCCCTAAGCTATAAAAAACAGGAAAAATCGGAAAGAAATAAAAAATGGAATATATTCAATAATCAATGCTGGGTTTGGCAGAGCCCACCGATCTCTATAGGCCAATAGTACTTGGCAGACTCCCAACGGTTTATCCGGCTATATCAGAGTAACTTCCCTAAAAGAACCAGTGATATTGTTTATTTTATACAAACTTTATCTAAACACGGAAAATATTTGTTGATAAAATCTGCTTTGCCCGCGTAAAATAGTATTAGGGGTGGACTTTTGGAAATCCTTTCTTTATTTACATCATTGCTATAGAGCAGCCTTTCTCAAAGTAGGCGATAGCTTGTGGGCGCTGAAGTTCTAAAGGGGGCCGCCCCCCTTTAAAACTTAACTTGGGACCCAAAAAAAAAATGAGGGCGTTATGTAATGGCTTGGGGGGTGATTTATTTCATCTGGATGCATTTTAAACTGAAACAATAGGGGCGCTTAAACATTATTTTTTCTCAAAGTCGGCAGTAGATAAAATAAGTTTGGAAACCTCTGCTATAGAGTATAGGAGAAACAAGTGTGGGAATTTTCAAGTCGGCTCCAAAAACCTCATTAAAAATTACACGAAATATAATTACAAAAATTCGTAATGATAAAGATTAGGTATTCTTAGTGTTTAGTTAAATTACTAGATATACGCCCGCAACCCGCAAGTTCATTTCACCAAAATTCGTCTATCGCGCGGGAAGCGTACATTTTTCCGGAATAAAATGTATCCTATATTTTTCCCGGGAACCTTCCCCGGGACTCTAATATTCTGTATACCAAATTTCAGCAAAATCGCTTTGGGTGTGAGGAGGTAACAGACAGACATACAGATACACTTTCGCATTTATAATATTAGTATGGATAGTGTTTTTATATTAAAGTTTTTAATATTGTTAAACATTTGAATCTTCTTTAGCATATTGACGTTAATAGGGAATAATAAGCAAATATTGAAGCAGAGGGCTACTCTAGTGTACAAACACTAGAGTAGCCCTTTACTTCAATGCTGTAAGCACAAGCTTACAGCAATAATCCGACGTGTTGACCATAATCAGAATATAGACAGAAACGTTGTCAAACGTCAAACAAAACTTTTTGTTTACTTCTTAAACTGGCGCTGTCCTCTAGCGTCATAACATAGCAGTAATATTATACTCTATAATTACTTCAACATTTTATCTTACAGTTAAAGATATATTAGTTTCCACGTCTGAAAAGTCGGGCTTTTCCTATTATTTTTAAATTTTCCTATTATTTCCTATTATAATTACTATAACTTTGCGAAAACATAATGTAAGTGTACAGTTTTTGGACTGTTGGAATAACCTTGAACCCAACTACTTTATATTTGATTCGCCCCGGGGTCTGCCAAACAGGAAATGAGAAATAAACCAGGGAAAGTGGCGGGCCGATATCGACCCGAACCGCACTAGAAAGTATTTTTAATAGAGATGGGAAAGACAAAATTAAGGGGATATCGAAAATATATTTTTTTATTCATATATTTAAATTCCTGTCTTTAAAACACAAAGCCCGTTTTTGTTTGCACATTCTGCAGTATGTTTTTTTTTTTTTTTAATTTCTTTTTTTGATTCGACACTCCTCATGGTTTCTCCCAGTTTTTCATATCACACTGCACAATTTCGCCGTTTAACGCTCATCTCAAGGACATGATTTTTTGTTTCCTGCGTTGTTGTTAATTTTATAAAATGAATAATTATTGTATTTTAAAAAGATAAACTTCAAAATCGTACGTAATTGGGAATCAAAATTACCTATTTTAAACACTACTGAACCGATTTTGATGAACAGTATTCCCGAAGTTAAATAGTACCCAGTACAAAAAAAGAATTACTTTAATCGCACTAGTAGTTCCGAAGATGTGCGAACACAAACATAAAAACCATGTATGTCACTTTAGAAATTTGTCACATTTGTTCAGATGCTGATAATATAGAGTAAAACATATCAAAACTAGGCAGTTCTGAATATAATACATACAATATACAGGTTGAATTGATAACCTTTTTTTGAAGTCGGTTAAAAAACGCGACGTACGTCAGCTACGACTTACGATAGATTGCACATCACTAACTGGCGAGGCGGACGCTCGGTGCGGTATCGGGTCGCCAACCGCCTGCTTGTACGGCGGGCCGCAAAAGGCCCACTGCCGCACTGAGTTGATTTTTGACACCTCCAGTGCGTGGTGGGCCGATAACGACCTGCCATAATTTTTTTATAGGAAAGACCTATAATTTTAAACACAATCTCAAATATATATTTGCCTCTGTCGTACCTTTACAAACACCTGAGATAATCGTTCCGCACCGAGTGAGAGAACATAGTTTTCTTCGTCCGCACCAGCTGAAATTCCGCGGCGGGCCGATTTCAGCCCGCCCCGCAGTGAAGGTGTTAATAACCCATGTCTCACGTAGTCTACTATATATTCGTCTCAAATAACATAAAAATTGCTCTAGTAGTCTGTGAGATATTAGCCCTTTCAAATAATTTTCCCCGTTTTTTACATTTTCCTCTGTATTTTTGCTTTTATTAGTCTTAGCGTGATAAAATATAGCTCATAGGCTTCCTCGATAAATAGGCTATCAAACACTGAAAGATTTTTTCAAATCAGGCCAGTAGTTCTTGAGATTAGTGCGTTCAAACAAACAAACTAACCAACAAACTCTTCAGCTTTATTTTTAAATTTTCCTCTGTAACTTTGCTCCTATTAGTCTTAGCGTGATAAAATATAGGCTATAGCCTTCCACGATAAATAGGCTATCAAACACTGAAATATTCTTTCAAATCGGATGAGTAGCTCCTGAGATTAGCGCGTTCAAACAAACAAACTCTTCAGCTTTATAATATTACTGGACGTTCCGCGCTGCTTAGCCCGCGTTAATTAGATATTTCACAGACAAATTAGTCCACAATAAATAGCCTATGATCCTTCACGTTTCTACTTTTTATCTGTGCCAAATAACAGAAAAATTACCTCAGTAGTTCGTGAAATAAGCCCTTTCAAATAATTTCCCCCGTTTTTTCCATAATTTCCTCTATTTCTTCGCTTATAAATGTCTTAGCGTAAAAAAATATAACCTATAGCCTTCCTTGATAAATGGGCTATCTAACACTGAAAGAATTTTTCAAATCGGACCAGTAATTACTGACTCATACTAAGATTAGCGCGTTTAAATAATGCTTCTTCTTCTTCTTTTTATGTTGTTTAACATCTTTATCGTGCAAATATGAGTCCTAAAATGAATTAAGCATTCTTAAGTCATCCGAATATGATACCGAACTTGGAATCTATACTAATATTATAAATGCGAAAGTATCTCTGTCTGTCTGTCTGTCTCGCTTTCACGCCAAAACTACTAAACCGATTGTAATGAAATTTTGTACACAGATAGTCTAAAGCCTGAGAAAGGACATAGGCTACTTTTTAGCTGGAAAATGGGGTTGTAAGGGGGTGAAAATGCGTAAATTTGTTAAAAATAAGTTAGTTCCAAAAATTCATAACAGATTTCGCTTTGAGTCGCCTGCATCGCGCTATCGCTTCCTCATAAGTCTTTCTATAAGTGATGGTACCATGTTAAGTCGCGATCCCGATTCTTTCGATTGTTATACACGTTTTTAAATAGCTCACTACTCACTACTCTGTACTTTATGTTGTCTAATGGTTAGCTTTAAATTTGGTATAAATAAAATTTAATTAAAAAAAAGTGAAATATTATGTGCACACTGCACAGCTGCTGTTTTTGGGTATTTTGATTTAAGGGGTACCAGGGTTTTAAAAAGCTTTAAAAATTGACACCAATTTTGTTGACACCGCGCGCTATAAACTGAAGTCCACGCGGACGAAGTCGCGGGAAACAGCTAGTATTACTATAATTAATGCCTATGTACAGATTGAGACTCTATTTTCCTCCAGAGCAGAAGCTGCTAAAATTAAAAAAAAATTACATCAAAAATCGCGGTGGCTCCACATCTTAAATCCATCCTTGGGCCATAAGGACCAATCCTACCAAAGGAAATCTTTGGTTCAGCAATAGCCGTATAATTTACCGTACACACGCAACTACCATGATACTTTTCTTTGAATGTGTGTCACATCCGTACATAGTACAAACACGTTTGAAGAGAATGATATGTTTTGAAATATATGCGAAGTTTTGCAGATGTAAATTTGTGTATTTAACGTAGAATTATTGTTAAACTTTTGATGACACAGATGTTTTATAATATATCTATATGCCTGTCTATTTTACGGAGAATGATAAGTTTTTCATTCTTTACATGAAATGTTTTAGTTGTTAAAAAACCCACAATACAGTTTCAGTTTTTCCACGGATTTTTAAAATAATATTTTATTTAAATATATGTCACTGTCTTAAAACTTTTATAAATTCAAAAAAGTCTGTTTGTCTGTCTGTCTGTTACCTCTTGCCCAAACCGCTGAAATTTGGTATGGAGATAATTTGTGTCTTGGGAAAGGATTCTTTTCTCAAGACTATTTTTCATCCCGGAAAAAATGTACAGTTCTCGTGCGATAACGAATTTTGACGCTACTGAGTTGTGGGCGTCATTTAGTACCTACATAAATGACGTCTGTCTGTACAGTGTTCACTTTTTATTAGTAAGTTTTCTCCAGAAACCCCTATTCGCCAAACTATTTACAAAACATGTAAGACTGCGCAGTATCTTTTAAATAATATTGCTCTATACGACGCTCGGTCGGATTTCTTGCAACCTTTTATTACATTTTTATTTCCTTTTGGGTAAGATAATTGGGTAATAAGTAGGGATGGGGTTGCACATAAAATTTATCGATATATTCACTTTACACCTTAAGCCCACCTTTACGAGTTAAAAATATCAAAATATATGTTTTTAAATGTAATTATATAACACGGTGAATTTCGTATCAATTTCCTCCCAATAAAAACTTTCCTTGGACTTCCACGAATATTTCTCGACTAAACTTTACCAAATAGGTTCAGCCGTTCTCGGGTTTTAGCGAAACTAACAAAATATGAAAATTAGTTTTTATTATATTACTAGCTGTCCCGGTGAATTTCGTGTCACTTTAAAACCTTCTCTGGACTTCTACGAATATTTTAAGACTAAAATCAGCCCAACCCATTCAGCCGTTTTCGAGTTTTAGCGCCACTAACACATTTGAAAATTCATTTTATATATAAGAAGATTATAAATTATAATATATATTTTATCTTAAATCCGTCAATGCGCCTTTAGTAATTATTATAAATTATAATTAATTTGTATTTAATCAAAAGCGTAATAATTTTGAATACTTGAATATTATGAAGTTGAAAAGGCCTTGTTTGTCTTTATAAAAATACGAAATTTGTGCAGAAGCGGTGTTGGCGTTTCCTTGATAAAGTCATACAATTTAATTCAATGTTAAATGTTTGATGACATATTTAGTGGAGGCATTGAAGGTTTTCACCTCCGATTTCGTTGAACCTTCATCGATTTTCATGAAAATTGGTAAGTAGGAGGTGGATACCCTAAGAAACAAAAGTGACATAGTGCCAACTTGCGCTTTTGCCCTGGGGGTGGATGCCAACCCTTCTCGGGGGGTTAATTTTTTTACATAAAAATAACCCCATTTGTCAATAGACACATAAACTCTAAGCAAAATTTGTTATATAAAGTTTTTTGAATAAATCAATACTTTCGGAGTTATTAAAGATCAAAGATCATGTTTTTGCGTGAGAAAAATACTTGTCTTAATGCGGTTTTTCATAATTAACTAAGGAACTATAGGTTTTTACGAAAAATGTCTAATCATCAAAATTAAAGCCAATAAAAAAACAAACTGATATCTACTCTAAAATGCCTTCCTATTTTCATTTAAAGTGAGGTATAGGTGAATAAATATATTTTTTCTTTCGGAGAGTACCTAAGTCTTAGCATTCAAACTTAAATAACGGTGAACCGATGCATTTTATGACATGTACTTCCTTTAAACTTTTTAAAGTGCTTAAAAATACCTCTCCAATAAGCATTGTAAAAAGTTATAAGCATCAAAATTGAACAAGTTATAATAAAAATAAGATGACACTTTCAAATTTTTTTGGAAAAATCTAAAAATAAAATGTTGACAATAATTAAAATTTATAGTTATCCCCAAAGGCTTTTCTTTATTTTAGCATAAGTAATGACCTCAAAAATGTTTCTTGGTTTGGAATGCTTAGTTTTGAAAAACAGAATGATTTAATAAAATCGAAATTATTCAAATTTTCGTAAATATCATTTTGTTTTGAACATAACTTTAAAAATATTGAACATTCGTAAAAGTAAGAAAGAACGTAATTGGTGTCCACTTTTTAACAAATCTTTTGATTTTCTTTTGATTTTTATAGGATGAAAAACAACGTTTAAAGCCTAACTTTTACTGCAAGAACCATGAAATCGGGACCTCTTAACCCTAATTTTTTTAAAAGCCAAGGGCTTTAAAACGTATTGTTCAAGTTGATCTTAAAGCTCTTTAAATTGCCTTTGAAATAGTTTATAAGTGAATACAATAACTTAAAAATTAACAGAGCTATTGTGATAAAACAAAAATATTTTTTTTGAAAATCATTTTGAAGTAGAGATTTGGGATGCAAATATTGTAGGAAAACCTGTCAATTGGTACATCTATACTAATATTATAAATGCTTAAGTGTTTTTGTCTACCTGTTACCTCTTAACACCCAAACGGTTCAACCGATTTTTCTGAAATTTAGTATGAAAATTGAGTCTTGGGAATGGATAATATGGCCATAGGATACTTTTTATATCGAAAAAATGTACGGTTCCAGCGTGATTGCAGGCGTCATATAGTCCTTACTAAATATACGTTAATCTTTTCAAGTCTTTCTATATTCAGAAACTAAACAAAACTTTAAATGTCGACTCGATAAGAGAGCGGCTTTTTATAATGACGTGCGTCTATTAAATATTTCAGTCTAGCAGATTCAGCCTTTTTCCAGCCAGCAGATTTTGCGTCAATTTTTTGCACAAAGGGTAGTTTGAAATTGTTGTTTGAATATTTTGGACTAAATAATATCAATGTTTGAAATATATTAATAAAATTTATCTTAACTATGAAAAAATATTCGAACTCATTAAAGCTGATAAAAAACTTAAAATAAAAACTTAAAGCTTGACAAACAATTCAGACATTGGGTGAAAAAGTTTCGTAAAAAAACTAAATAATAAATTAATACTAACTAAATAAACTGAAAAAAATCGGTTCAAAAACATAAACCTATTAAGTTTTTGAACCCAATTTTTACCGTGATTCCGCAATAAAGGGGTACTTAGGTAATAAGGTAGGTTTAATGTAAACAACATTTCAGTCTTATCCAAAAATTATATCATAAATATTTAAAAAACTGTTTATACAATGTAAATATGCGATTTTAAAGTTCAGAAATACAATAAGTATTTTTTACGATTAAAGGGATGGTTGGAAAATTAATTAAATAATCATAAAATATTATGAAAAAAAAAACATTAAGACATTTATTTTATCGAATTAAACACAATTAGTAAAGCCAGAATGGTTAAATCTGCATTTTTTCTATTTTCAATAAAAAGGGTGGATTTCACCCCTAAAATAAAAAAAGCGCAATACGAGCGTATCCAAATCGATGGAGGTTCATCGAAATCGGAGGTTGCACCTGATTTTTGCCTTCATTTACTGTACTAATTGTGGTTTTGTAATTTTGCGTGTGTTCATTTGTTAGTAGGCTAACATTGGTATGAACAATATCATTTGGCTTTCCGTCATACATTTTAATTAAAACAAATATAGATATGTTTGTATCTCCGAAACTACTGACCCGATGTGTATAAAATTCAACACAAATATAGAGAAAGCAACTTGTCTTTTCATTGCAAAAAAATACGAGCATCTGCGGGAGTCACTTTTTTATAATTGAGATTATTACTTTATATCTTATTATTTTTAAAATTGTAAGTAATTAAAACGGATTCGAATTAGTTTAAGTAAAGAGCAAACGTAACAAATAAAAAAAAAAACTTTTTAAAACATTATTGAAATTCAAATCGAAAAGAATAGAAAAATATCACAGTCGCACAGTGTGATAAAAACCTCGATTTTGTTTCACCGCGTTTTTCTTTCAAAATACTATAGATGATAGCTATATAAACATTAGAGTAAAACTCCGAGATCGATATTCTTTGTAGTTATTTTTTTAAAGAGTGTCAAAGTTGGCTTTTTTTTTCGGGTCAAAAATTTGCATAAAAATTAATTAAAAAAAATAATAATCAAGTAACATTAATTTTGTTTATACCAATTGAACAAGCACTTAATACTTTACTTTTTAGTAAAGTAGGGTTTAAAGTAGGGAGATATTTATTTATTTAATAATTTTAGTTTTTCATTTTTAATTTCGCGATTAGATCGAGTTAGAAAAATTTTTAAGCATGAAACGATAGTGTGAGTAATCCTTTATCAATGTTATTAAAATCACACTCTAATAACCTGTGTGTCAGAAGTTATATGCAATTCAAATTTTTTAAATAAAAATTTGGATTTTTTTATACCTAGGTTTGTCACTAAAGTTGATATTTTATTTTCCCCGACTACATCAGAAGGTGACTACAGATTAGATACTGTTTGTACTATGCGGATGACATGGTCTTGCTGAGTGCCTCGGTCTGTGGTCTCAAAAAGCTGCTTGGTATTTGTGAGCGTTACGCAGCGGAGCATGGGCTGATTTACAATAGTAAAAAGAGTCAGTACATGGTCTTTCACAGTGGAACCAGAAAGGTGGATACAGTGCTGTCGGTTAGGGCGAATATGGTTGTTAGGAGGTTTGCGAGATGCTCGTTAGAAGTAAAAATGACGTTGTTTAGAGCTTTTTGTACATCCTTCTACACTTGCAGCCTCTGGGCAGCATATACGCAAAGGGCCTAAAGCGCCCTTCGCGTCCAATATAACAACGCGTTCAGGATGCTGGTGGGGCTCCCCCGCTGGTGCAGCGCTTCGGCGATGTTCGCATGCGCACGAGTGGACTCTTTCTTTGCCACAATGCGCATTCGAGCATCGTCGCTGGTGCAGCGCATGCGGGGGAGCTCCAACGGCATGCTGGCCGCGCTCTGTGTACGTCCTGATAACCTGTATATCAGTCACTGCCGTCGCATGCATGCAGAATACAGGCTAAAATAATAATTGTTATAAGATTATGTAAGTATTGTGTATTTTTTTTTCTTCAAATGTGACTTTTGTTAATGTAATTTGATCTCCACGTATATATATGAGTCTAAGACACTTGAAATACATGATTATTATTATTATTATTATAGTATTTTGAAAGAAAAACGGGGTGAAACAAAATCGAGTTTTTATCACACTGTGAGTCGGCCTCAAATAATATTCATTTAAATATAAATACAGAAACATCCGCACTGATTAAAGTCCATTGTTTAGAACATAATGGATATCATTTTGTTTTCAATTTCATATTTTCTCCATTAATTTGATAAAACTTTACACAGTAGGAACGTTTAACTAAATTACTTTTTCAAATGGAGGTCCATATTTAATTTCTTTAGTTGGATTTCATCACTTGTAATTTAAAAGCTTCCAGGGGTAATAATATTTTGTTAGAAAATAAAATATTTTAGGTACAGTGTTTTTAGTGTTTGAGGCTAGTCCATTAGTTTTTACTCGTATATTTATAACAATATAATATTTTTAATAGTGTACATTGGTAAATAGTCTTAATAGACACGGACCAAATTGTGTATAGCATATCTAATGTAATTGTGTAACTATAACATTTATTAGTGAGCATAATATTATGAAGTAAAATAATTACAAAAGCTAAATATTTATCGATATGACTACATTACTGTACTAATATTGCCAAAATTTCGCAATTTATCGACAAACTCTCGTCACTATCGTTAAAATACCGTCATAAATCAAATTTGTTTACCCTATCGATAATTTTATCGGTAAATTTGGAGCAGCACTAGCGAGTTATGCACGTAAGAGGATTTGGGCGGTATCTCTCCCGGACGGGAACCCGGGTTACTTCAGATATATTTAACTGTGATAGTCAAATTCTAATTCTCAGCTATCTTTGTTAAGTTTTAAGGTTAAAAGTTTCGCTATCCTTTGTGGCTCTTGACATCCTAGGAGGTCGTGGTTTCGATTCCCACGTTGGAAACAACATGTTATTTCCAGGTTTGGTTAGGAAAATGTAGGCTGATCACCTGATTGTCTGAAAATGGATATGGAATCGGCCACGTAAAATTATAAAAATCTTATATATAAAATTCTCGTGTCACAATGTTAGTCCACAAACTCCTCCGAAACGGCTTTACTGATTTTTACCAAATTTTATATGCATATTCAGTAGGTCTGAGAATCGGCTACTGGGTACTTTATATATTGATAAGTGCATTTGTTGAATAAATAATAGTAAATTATTACAACCTGAGACTGACGGCGACCATTGTTTGTGCGACGGGATAGCGATCGACGTTGCCATGGCGACATACTTATTTAGTCACTTCAATAAAATAATATGGGCGATACACCTACTTTATAATATGGCAAAGAAACGTTTGCCGGGACAGCTTGTTTTATATATAAGATTAGTAGACAAAAACAAAGTACATTCATATAATATTTTGTTGCATAATTACACACATATATACAAATAAATTGGTAACTGAACAACGCTTCGATATAAGCTTTAGGTTCGGTCGAGGCTCGGTTTCCCAATTTAGGGTCAACTACCGTTCCCAGTTCTAGGAATTAGTTCTACTATATTAGTTTCACCAACTAGAATTGAACATACCACAAAACGGTTTTTTGGGGTTAATTTATTAGCAACTAAATGTTGCCTGCAAATTGGTATACGCAGTACATTTTACTGTACTCAAAGTGGGTTCAGCGGATTATCGTGAAGAGGTAAAAGATAGACAGACTTTCATAATTATTTAAAATTTTAATATACACTTTAATAATTTTGTCTGTTTTCTATTATCCCAAAAATAAACGCAAGGAACAAAGAGAGATAGTTAGGGAAATCCATATCCATACTAATATTATAAATGCGAAAGTGTGTCTGTCTGTCTATCTGTCTGTTTGTTACCACTTCACGCCCAAACCGCTGAACCGATTTTGCTGAAATTCGGTAAGGAGATACTTTGAGTTCCGAGGAAGGACATAGGATGCTTTTTATCCCGGAAAAATGTACGGTCCCCGCGCGATAAACGAAATTAGGCACAACGGAGTTGCGGGCGTCATCTAGTTGCTAATAAACTCATATCATTTAATATTTCGAAATGGGTCTCTTAGCGCAAATCGCAGCAATTAGATAAGGAAAGTAGAAATTTCATTTTAACATCGAAAGCGGTATAAGGCTGCGTTTCCACTGAAGCAGCGCGGAGCTTAGCGGTGCCCGAATTGACCAATCGTGCTATTCCAAAGGAATGACAGCGAAGCGGAGCGAAGATTTCGAGTATGGTGATTGGTCAATTCAGCACCGCTAAGCTCCGCTTCAGTGGAAACGCAGCCTAATACACAATCTTCCTTTAACTCCATAGAAGGAAACAAAGGTGTGTTATTAGTCTTATCTGTCTGTCCGTCTATGAGAGAGGTGTTATTAGTCTTATTTGTCTGTCCGTCTATGTGTGCGTCTATCCATGGCATCCTAGCAAGCAAACAGGTGGATTTCGACCTAAATCTTGTTTGAAAGCTTACATAAATCAAAATATCAAAAGTGTTCATACCAATAAAATTTTAATAAATCAGCTATGCTTAGTACTAGAAAATTTAGGCTTATTATTTTGTTTATATGAAGGATTCTCGACTAAAAATTTCTCAATTCTGCTTGAATAATACTTACGTATGTAAAAAGGCGTGAGTATTCTAAATATTAAAA
Source organism: Lysandra bellargus (assembly GCA_905333045.1). Taxonomy (NCBI): domain Eukaryota; kingdom Metazoa; phylum Arthropoda; class Insecta; order Lepidoptera; family Lycaenidae; genus Lysandra; species Lysandra bellargus. Next base: position 11,622,717 of record HG995320.1, on the reverse strand, counting down.
AAAATAATAAGCTATAGCTCGTCTGCCTTGATCCAGAATTTTCATTTTATAACGTAATGCAGAGGTTATCTTAAGTTGGTTTAACTTTTTTAATTACTCCTTACTGACCTCATTAAAATTTTATGTCTTTTATAACACTTTACATAAGTGGATGAGATTTAATTTAATAAATTGCTAGGTTAAAAATGAGATGGAATAAAGCATAAAAAATTTAAAGTATCCCAATTTTTTAATCTCTAAGAAAGTATAATTGACTATGTAAATACTGTATTCTATTTCGATGACAAGAGATCAAAGAATTATAGGTGAATCTGTAGTAAAGTATCTAGCATGAAAAAAAAGCAACAAAAACAGGCTTTATAGCGTTACAAATGACGGGTTTTCAAATTCAAATATTGTACATTTTACAAGTTGTAAAATATCATAAACGGGTATGGCGGGGAAAAAAACAATTTGTCGCTGGCAATCGGAGGTGCCGTTGGCGCTCAATTTCCGTTGGCGTTGTCGCCCCCATATTGCCACGTGTTTGTAAACCTAAAATCTAGATTACTACTTCAGATTATTACTTTTTATTGAGGATGAAAAGCGCGGTTTATGCACTCTTCAGATAACTATAAAACTGTGACCGAACTTTGCAATACGACAACAATATGTCATCCAACAAATTACTTTTGATTTTAGATTTTTAGTATGAAAAGGTGTCGTTATCATCACTAAATTTGTTGGAAAGTCGCACGTTTGCACGGCTGCATTTATATGCGGCTTGGCCGCTACACCATCACAAGCAATTATTATGGTATGTAAATGACCGCGATATTTAAATAAATCGTTACATACTATTGCAGACAATTGCTTGAGATATGCGGTGTAGTCGCCGAACCGCGCGTTCGGACGAACTCATATAAATCGAGCCTATAAATTCTAAGAACATTCGAGTCTATTAGTTTTAAGAACTATGTGCACCGGCGGTTCGCGTAGTATTTAATATATTCTTTGCTGGCGGTCTATATTTGCACAGATCAATAGCCCGCCCGCGTGAATTATATAATATCTCATAATATCGCGACGAATATATTAAATGACCCAATTAATAACTAGTTCTAAGCTAATGGGCTAGCTTTTTTAGCTCCGTCGAAAATAACACAGTCTTTATTTTAATTATTTTTTTCTATTGACAAAAACGCGGCTTTACTTAGTGACTTTTGACGATTAAAAGTTTAGTTTAAAGAAGAGTTTATTTTTGAAGTTCAAAAAGTTGTCAAAAAAAGTAATAGAGTAGGTATAAGTCAATATCTTAATTAAATTAATTCATTAAGTTTTCATTAAGGATGTATATAAGGTCAAATTCCATAGTACATCCAATTAAATTATGAAAGTACTAAATATGTAAAAAATTGGACACCCAGACACTTATTATTAATTATAATGATTATTTATAATAGATTTTTAAGGAATTATTCGATATTTAATTATTATTGAAAAAAATTGAGATGTAATTTGACCACCGCTAATAAATTACAAACACAATGGTCGTCATGGCAATGTTCCTTTCGCATGCGCAAATTTAAAAACCAGTGTCAGTGTTAGTGTCATGTGTCAATATCTGACAGAAGTTGATTTATTTTATATTACTGCACATGCGCGAAAGCTGGCATATGCGCATTGAAAATGAAAGAAATATGTCTAATCTAATAGCTGTATCGCCATTACTTTTCGAAGGAAAGTTTTTATCAATTTCAATTTGAAATATTTAACCAGAATTACCGGTGAACCCACTTTTTTGTGGGGTTAAAAAAATCGAAAATCGTACAAACTAACTGATAGCAGTTTTTCAGGCATTTCTCTTTGTTACAAATTTCCCAATTCTGACGAATTCTCAAAAATTGTACTACTTCCGGCACGTTTACGTATGATACATGGAAATTTTAAAATGAATTATTTCACATAACTTGTCGGTAAGGTATTGATTTTTTGGTATCAATCAATGCAGGATGTTTTATTCTACTACATATTTCGAATTTAGGTCAAAATCTTTGAATTTATAAATGTCATATACATCCTTAAAATATGTTCGAGTGCGGCCGTTAAAAATCTTTCTCGTTTGTCAAATTGTACTTGATTACAATGCTACAAGGATAGATCCGCCATCTTGTATAACTTGAGAGACAGCTGTTTCACAACCACGTGTCCTTGTCAATGTCATCTATAGTGTCATACAAATATAATGATGTGACCGAAGGATATATTAACGCAACGTTTTCACACTAGAGGCAGCACGAGCACACAGGTATAGTAAACAAAAACTTTTATTCGACGTTTGACAACGTTTCTGTCCATATACTGATATGATGACGTGTGCACCATGTCGGATTTTAGTCGGATTATTTACAGTTTGTGCTAGTAGCACCTGCTCATCTATGCGTACAATTTTCTATTATGAATGATCTGGTGTCACTGTGCGTGCAGCAGCTGTACATGATAGCTGTATCACATTCACTACCTCGTGACATTGTCATCCAAGCGCAATCCTTGTGTATCTGTATCATTTACCAATGTATTTCTGATAGATGTTTTCTCCATCAATTTCAATGTTCAACTGTTTTTCGGTGGTTTTGAAAACGTACTGATTCGAATGTAGCCAATTTAAATTCGAAAGTAACAAGTTGAAATACTAGGGGTGTATTATTGTTGAAGAGTTCTCGACGCAGCGCGGGAACTCTGAGTGTTGCCTTTTTTCAGAATTTTCCCATATTAATGCACGAAACAGCGTACTTTAACTAATTTTGCTTGTTCACGTGTAAAAATGGAAGCACACTTATGTGTACTTCTTTACGCTTATTTTTCGAGCACAGTAAAAGCAAATTATAACAACTATTTTTTTACTAAGTTTGTATATTTTATAAGCGTCAGAAACCATATGCTTAGTAAAAGTGCCATCAATAATTATTTTGACAGTGAATACCTATATCTAAAATGTGAATAATATACTAGAATGCAAGTTAAGTAAGTACCCAACTTCGAAAAACGTTCGAAAACCCGATAAAGTATGGAAGTTCCTGCAAATGTTTACCGAAGTCTTATGATCGGAGCTAACTTTAATGGAGGTTACCTAAGTCCATTAGGCGATTTATTATATGATGGCAATATCGATTGACGAAAATAAGAGTAATTGCATTTTGTTAAAAAAAAAAACTGCTTACGCCATTCTGATTTGTATAATGTAGCTGTACTAGGTACTAGAGGGTGGACAAAATATACGTTTACATTCTTAAACATGAATATGACACGCAGTTTAGGCTCTATAGCAAACATACACGCGCTTTAAAAAAATAAGTAGCAACAAAAACTCAAGAACCTTAATTTCAAATTCCTGACTCTGACGCTTACTGAAAAAATATTTGAAACTTTTCAAAATGCCTTCACTAAAGTTTTTTGTTTTTTATATTTTTTTAATGTATGTTTAATTTCGTACATTCTTTTCATCAAATATTTTATTACATTCCCTATTTTACTGGCTGTTTTAATTTAGTTGTGTGGATATAGTGAACACAGCCTGAAAGGGGCGGAAGATATACAAGAAAGTTAAATAAAGGCGAAAAGCTGGCGGACTCTTACGCAATGGGTAAGTTTTTTAATTTAATAAAGTTAAGCTTCTATTTGTTATAGGGTTAATATAAGACTAAGTTTGCATTATATGTTTAAACAGTGTTTTATGGCTGGTGGCTATTTAAAAAATAAATTAAAAGAAAGCTAATAAATTGAAAAATGTCTGGTATTATTTAAAGGGCAAGAACTTTGTACTTATGGAAGTGATTGGTGTAAATCCATACTAAAATGATGAACGCAAATCTGTCCGTCTGCTTGTAACCTCCTAACGTCTCCACAGAACCAATTTTGATGGAAGTTAGTACAAACTACGGAGACACTATAAGTGTCCAGCGGGCGTAGCATGGTCACCATAGAAATGGTTTATTTCTACGGAAGAATAGACAAAGTGACAGTTAGACACGACAAAGTGACAGTTAGACAATGAAAATCCATTTTGTCAATAAAATCTGTCAGTATGTTGATTCTTTCCTATGTCTACTGTTGTTATGCTAGCCCTGCTGGTGGGTGGGAAAGGCAGTTTCTATCCTTTAAAAGTGTACAGCGGGGCTAAAATGGTCGCTTTGTTGAATCATGATATGAATCATAATATGATTCAATTCTTTAAAATCGCAAAATGCAACTCTGCTTGCAATTCATTTCTGTATTTTTGTACTGATTTGACATATTTTGTCAGTTTGACAGTTTTGACAATTCATTTGCTGAATTGATTGAGAGGAATTGCTAAATGTTACCTTTTTGGCCCCGCAGTTCTCTTATGATAAACGGATTTCTGAGTTCTGACTAACGATGTCGTCAACATCTGATTTCGTATGATTCCCTGAAGCTTTCAAGCGGACTATTCCTCAATTTGATAACAAATAGATACTAGGAACTCGAACTATAGACAGTGATCAAACGAACATCCGCTCGAAACCGGTGCAGTCTGGTTGACGTGAAATTGGATTGGTCCAGAATTTAGATTAGCTGCGATTGGTCAAAGTTGGTCCCAGTCGAGTTTATACTGGGCAAATAGTTCTGCAGATTGTTGACTTGTTCGGTGGGATTAATAAGATATACTTACGGATAGTAGGAAAGTTGTCTAGTAAGGAAAATTGTTACAAATGGTAATTCAAAATGTCCTAATAGAGGTAGTCAGCACAAGAGTCAGGCTGGATTTATATGCAGCAGCGCGAACGCGCGGTTCCGTCGCGGTTATGATTGTATAATGAACTAGTTGACGCGCGCAACTTTGTTGCGCCAAAACTCGTTTATCACGCGGGAACCGTACATTTTTCCGGGGTAAAAGTATCCTTTTGTCCTTTCCCGGGACTCAAAGTACCTCCACGCCAAATTTCAGCAAAATCGGTTCAGCGGTTTGAGCGTAAAGAGGTAACAAACAAACACACTTTCGCATTTATAATATTACTAGATGACGCGCGCAATTCCGTTGCGCCAAAACTCATTTATCGCGCGGGAACCGTACATTTTTCTGGGGTAAAAAGTATCCTATGTCCTTTCCCGGGACTCAAAGTATCTCCACACCAAATTTCAGCAAAATCGGTCCAGCGGTTTGAGCGTGAGGAGGTAATAGATAGACAGACAGACAGACAGACACACTTTCGTATTTATAGTATTAGTAAGTAAAGTAAGTAAAGTAAGTATAGTATGGACTTACATAAAAACTTTTTACTGTACTTACCTATAAACACTGAACTCTTCGCGCGCTAGTATGACTCGCACTTGGACGATTTTTAAATTTTACTTGACTTACGTATTTTGAAATAATTGTCGTTTGTAAAACTTCAGTGGGGCGTTTTACAAATACGTCAGTTGTATGGAAAGTGAAGTGTTGCGTCGTGTCGTACCGCCTAGTGTCGCGTAGTGCGGTCTTACGGTCTTACCTTTAAGCCGGGTCCAGACGAGTGTAACGTATAAAGATTACGTGTAATTTAGCGTCAACAGTGTGGACGGCATACGAACTCAGAGCGAATTGTCCAAACGAGCCTTTGTGCTCGCGCGACAGCCGATGGATAAACCCCAAGCGTTACATGTAATGCTCGTAGTGCCGTCCACACGTAGAATTCGTGTTACATTACACGTTACACTCGTCTGGACCCGGCTTAACATTGTTTACCATTTTGTGTCGAAACCGCTGCTGAGTGAAAGATGAAAAGTAAGGGGAAAAAATTATACAAAAACCAGTTATCAAAATAATTTCGTAAAAGTAAAATACATATTATCCACTAATTGACACACAGTGTATTTTGATTAATGTCATGTTCAATAACCGAATTTGATATTATTCAAATAGGCAATCATGTAAAATGCATATATCGGCCATATTGGTACACGTTTCCCGCCTATATTCCACAGACGAGGCGCGCACAGAGTCGGCATATTAATGATGACGTCAGCACTCCGTTTCCAAATCAGCGGGTCACGTGATCGATCGGTGACAGGTTACAAGTTCATGCATAGAGTAGCTGCAGGCAGAGACCTTATCTGTATTTTGGAACGAAGTTCCTTATCGTGCGTTGCGCCTTGCGGGCGCTAGACGGGAACAGCTGTAACGACACTTTTTTATTAGTACCTGCATAGTAGGGGCAGGGGGCTTTGATAGTTTAGTTTTTTTATATTGAATCTTAAAAGACAAATAATGCACAGCCAGTCTGTCATCATTTGTCATTTGACTTAATTAATCTGAGACTGTCGCAGTAATTTTGTCTACAAATTAATAATAGTTAATATTTTGACAATAGAATATCAATAGAAAAGCGTTGAAATTTAAAACTTATAATTTGATTTTTTATTTGAGGTCGAATTTCGACCATCGGGCGATCTCTAGTATTTAATTGAGAAATAGTCAAATAGATATTTTGTAACTTCGTTCCATCGGGTGTCCCTTGACACCTCTTAAGTTTTTTTTAATGTGCCTTTTACGATAATTTTTGTATTAGCTCACTAGCCATACAAGAGCTTTAAGGAAATTATATAATTGTAAGGTATTCAAAATAGTTTGATATCAAGAGCTTGTAACACTTATTTGACCGCACTCTAGAAGCAGCATCATAAGTTACAGTTTGACTTTAAAATTACTTAATCCTTAAAATTTCATGTCTAAAGACTAAAAGAAGCGTCTTGTATGTCTAACGTTACGAAAAAGCCGCATAGTTGTTACAACTTACAACCGACAAAAATATATATTTCTGCTACGTTTGTTTTAAAAACCCTTTGTTAGGCAGCTTAAATAAACGTGTACAGGGTGTGACAATAATATAATCGGCGATACATGCACAAGTGCGAAAAATGTGCCTGCGGTTGTATAAAGCGGCCCCGAGTTAAAATATCGTATACAATATATTCGGGCTTAAAAACTGGAACTTTTTAAAATCGAATGCATACAAAATTCCGAAGTATACTTTCTGTATAATCATACTGAATGTAATGCATTGATAACATTTTTTTAATCAACAAATCGGGTGTCGTATCAGGATACGTTATTTTTCATACGTATCTCGGTATTATATAACTTCATTTTATAATCCTTAGGTAATCTTTACGATCGTACGCATACCCTAAAATCACTAATAGTTTACAGCTTAAATCTTTGCTATAATAACTTAACTAGCTTAAACCCTATAAAAATTTGCCATTAGAAACATTTGTAAGACGTTACTTCTTACAGCCTCAAACCCAAACTATAACAATAATCGTAAACCCAAGCACACGGTTGGGTGGAAAATTTTCCGTCAAAAGCAAGAAGACTCAGTGGCGTTTTCCGGCAGCGCGGGACCCATAGCTCATGTTGGAATAAAATGGGTTTACTTTTGATTTTGTCTTACATTTAAATATGTGATGCTCGCTTTCTAAGGCTATTCAATATAATAAGAGCGTTTAATATTTATTAAAATTTAATTATCAGTGTTTTTTTATTCAGCCATTCAAATGCTATACCTAGTGACTTGTTTTCTGTCATAAAACTTCAAAAACCATGCAAAAAAACATAAACGTAATTTTACTAGTTTCACTATGAAACCTATGATGAAACTTAACATGAAAATCGAAATCTACATCACACTGTTTTTAAATGAGAATGTTTTGGCGTTTCTAAAGCTGCCGCACACTTTGTTCAAAGGGACTAGACGATGGAGCGCGGGGCCTCTAGCACGTGTTATAATATGGTTAATCCGACTCTGAGCAGACTATTACGACTATTGTTATTACAGAAATATCATAACAGTTTTATCGTCATATCCAATTAGGTCTCAGATTTTAGGCTTTAAGGGCGTAAAAGATGATCCTGAAAAAAAAAATTGATTTAAAATTATAGGCATGTACTGACTATTCTTTACCGTATTTATTCTAGTAAATATGAGAAAAGATAAGACAAATTTGCTGTAATAATGAGAACGACATAGTATAGTGTGAGCACAGTACACATTAGGCTGCTCCATCCATACTTCCATACTAATATCCATATCCATACTAATATTATAAATGCGAAAGTGTCTGTCTGTCTGTCTATCTGTTACCTCTTCACGCCCAAACGCTGAACCGATTTTGCTGAAATTTGGCATGGAGATACTTTGAGTCCCGGGAAAGGACATAGGATACTTTTTGTCCCGAAAAAATGTACGGTTTCCGCGTGATAAACGAGTCTTGGCGCAACGGAGTTGCAGGCGTCATCTAGTATATTATAACATTGTCTAATGAAAACAGTATATGTAGCTACGTCAAAATATATTATCTAGCAAAAAGGAGATAATATTATTATGCATTATTTGTTTTCTGTCTTTAAACGCGTGTATCTTACTTTTTACGTAATTTTAAATTTCACTTATATATTTATTAATATACTACTAGCTATTTGACCGAGCTTTGCTCGGTATTTGATAAGACACGAATAAAATGACATTTTCTAAAAGTGATTCCTAGCTAGATCGATTTATCGCCCCCGAAACCCCCTATATACTTAATTTCATGAAAATCGTTGGAGCCGATACCGAGATTCCAATTATATTATATATATTTATATACAAGAATTGCTCGTTTAAAGATATAAGATAAGATTCGACTTTAGTTAATTGCCTTCTGTCGATAATTCCGATTTATTACCAAACTATTTAATTTTAAAATTGTCCTATAACTTTGATTAATAGTCATTACTCAAAGGAGTTTAGTGTTCTAACCTTCTCGCAATATATTTATAGCTTTTAAAATCGAAACTTCGTAATGGGATCATAAATTTTATGAATGAAGTTCAGAGTTAATTTTCTTGAAAATTTAGTAGAATTTTGATTTTATTGGCCAATAACCATAAAATATTTGTTTTGAATTGAAAGAATATACATTTATTAATAAGAATATAATTTTATTTATGTATATTATATCTTATAATAAATGTATATTATATAAACAAAATACGGCTCCTGGAGACAAATAAAAGTAACCCCGTCTAGCGTCGCGCGGCTCCTGGGGCCGCGGCGGGTACGAGATTTTATTTTTTCTTCTCATTTAAAAAGTAAAGCTTGTTCACAAGTGTTCGGTGTTCTGTACTCCGGACCGGACTATAGACCGGACATAGACCGGACTTCATACTGTATCTATGGCAAGTGAATTTATTAAAAAATATAATCTGCGAGGTGCCATTTTTATGTCAATGTGACGGCAGTCATTGTTATTGTTGTGAAATGTTATTGTTTCTTTTTTTTTTTTTTAATCAAAAATCTTTATTAACTTCTCCCACAGTACAAAAGAAAGTAATACAATTATTAACAAGATGTTACAAATAATAGCAGGAGACTGGTGCCCTAACTAGGTTGCCCTGAGCTAAGGGGTCACCAGGCCCCCCCTCAAAACATTAAGTGCTTAACATCATATTTTAGAGGTAAGTCGAGGTTAGTGAGAGTATTTTACACGTGTGTGTGTGTGTGTGTGTGTGTGTGTGTGTGTGTGTGTATGTGTGGGTGGGTGTGTATTTGTTTCTGTGATTATTATATTGCTAAGAAAGTGTGTATTAAGATGATAAATAAATATTATTTTTATTTATGGCAGCAACACCCTAGCCCTACGACTATTGTCTTGGGATCAGTTGAAAAACTGCTAGGGTGCACTGAATTGTGACTAATATAAACTAGTATAACAAAAATTAATGATGTACTAAATAGTTACAACACCCTAGCCCTACGACAGAAGTCTTGGAGGTTATTGTGAGTGTAAATTAATCGGGAAAAAGATAATAACGTAAGTAAATCATATATTTAACTAATAAACAGTAAGTTTCTTGCGTATGTATTAAGTTTTTTCCATAAATAGTCAAAGCGTCGCCTGCCGACGGTCGGCAGTGTGTGAAAAATCTCATGTTTTGTGTTTGCACCAAGATTATTACAAGATTATTAGTATTATAGGTATTACAGTTACGTCGTCATATAGGAAATTTATTCTAGATTGTAAACATATATGATAAATACAGGGCATAAAATAACAATTCATTTTTATAATCTTGGAAACCCAAGCGCGGGAAAACCGCGCGAACAGCTTTCGCGAATTTCCCATGTAATACGACACTAGACGGCTTTTTTTTTATTAAATAAGGGGGCAAACGAGCAAACGGGTCACCTGATGGTAAGCAACTACCGTCGCCCATGGACACTCGCAACATCAGAAGAGCTGCAGGTGCGTTGCCGGCCTTTTAAGAGGGAATACGCTCTTTTCTTGAAGGTTTGCAGGTCGTATAGGTCCGGCTTTGACATTTTGAGAGCCCGACGCTTGAGAGGTCTAGATTCTAGAATCTAGAGCATAGAGTCTGTCAAAGAAATAAAAAAAAAAACGAGTGCCACTCAAGGACTGCCGCGGTAAAACTATTGCATAGCATTTTTAATCAACTTTTGCAATTATAATTCACATACGCCTAGTCAAACACAAACACCGTGCCGAAGTCTGGCAACGTCGCACCGCGTGCCGGTTGGAGGTGTTAGGTTTTTTTTCGTTACGGATTTTTTTTCGGTTACCGCGCTCAAAGCCCGCGATAAAAAAGCTAAACAATATTAAAAAACCTTTTCATCAGGCGTGGTCTATTAAACTTTTCATAATGTAAGTAACCTTCAGAGACACTATTTTAGCATTATGATTGTGCAGTTTAATTTCGTTTCTGAGTGTAATTAATAACAGAGGTTGCAGAAGTGTAATTTAAATATACTGGAGATTTCAGCAAAAAACTTTGTACTCCCTCGCTTCCTTCAAGTTAAAAGTTGGCCATTCAAGTGAAATTATTAAGTCGTTATTTAAATTATCTGCTTGATTAATAGATGTTTCTTGACTAAGTTTTTGTAGAATATTAAAGCAAGAATGTTTTAAAATCAGAAATATTATGGTATGAAATATTTTATACTTGTACTACAATAATATCTTAACACAGTTTATGTCGTATATATGTTACTGTAAAAGCTCGAACTTCGGTAAATCTTAAGATTTAAGTGTCAACTGGTAAATGTTGGTTTTAGGAATAAAACAATGCCTTAATAAACTATAAAACAAAACAGGTACGTACATATTATAGTTAACATAATGCTTACGCTACTATAATTCAATCAATATTCTTCTTATATTTGGTTAAATATATTTTAATGTTTTTTCTCCATAACAGCACGGAACCCTTCGTGCGCGAGTCTGACTCTCACTTGGCTGTTTTTTTTCAACATATACCATGCCTTTACTGTAAATCCTAAGATTTACCAACTATATGGTGGTAAAAGTTCGTATCGCAAACCTTTTCGGACATTTACCATTAGGGATTGGTAGATCTTAGGTTTTACTAGAAAATCTTAGGATTGACTGCAGTTCGAGCTTTTACAGTAACATATAAACTTATATATTACTAGATGACGCCCGCAATTACTCCGTTGCGCCAAAACTCGTTTATTGCGCGGGAACTGTACAATTTTACGGGATAAAAAGTATTCTATGTTAAGACATAGAATACTTTTTATCCCGGGACTCAAAGTATCTCCATACCAAATTTCAGCAAAATCGGTTCAGCGATTTGAGCGTGAAGAGGTAACAGACAGACAGACTAGACACCTTCGCATTTATAATATTAGTATGGATGGCATCTATTTACGGTTTTTGTTTTAATTTAAATATGTTTGGTTATTAATACATGAACATTAATGAACATTAATTTATCTTTATAACTATTTGTTTTAAAGAAAATTTGTTACTACTGTGTGCGTATAATAATATACAGTGTTCTTTAATGTCACAGTAAACACACGGTATCGACAGAAATACTAGTAAATAATCCTCCTTATATTCTATCTTAAGACGAGGATCCTCCTCCTGTTTGGAAAACGGTTAAAAAGCGTACAATCATGATTCATGATGCTGTCATATCTTTTGCCGCGATCCATTCCTTACGATCAGGAAAAATCTAGGTGACATGGGATAATATACTACTACAATACAATTTTTTCACGCTAGACGGCAGTGCCAGCACAGACAGCAGACAAAAAGTTTTGGTTCGACGTTTAAAATCGTTTCTGTCAATATTCTGATATGACGTGTGCAACATGTCGGATTTTCGTCGGATTATTTACTGTATGTGCTACTAGCGCCCTCTGATCCGAGCTTTGCGTAATTTGCATTTTTTGTAAGGCCTACCTGAAAACCTTTTGGCTAATGGTCCAGTGGAGCCGGCAAAGGCCGCGTGTGCATTATTTATGTCCGCTTCGACGAGTGGACAGCCTTCGTCGAAATGATGGATACTGGGAACACGGCGAGGGACAGCTTTTAACGTGTTCATATACACCTGACGAATTTTAATTGGAATTCAAAAAATTTACTGACAGTTAAAAATATTCTGTACCAGATGACGTCCGCGACTCTGTTGCGCCAAAATTAGTTTATCGCGTGGGAACCGTAGGTTTTTCCGGGATAAAAAGTATCCTATGTCCTTTCCTGGGAATCAAAGTACCAATTTCATAAAATCGCTTCAGAAAAACAGACAAATAGACATACTTTCCTATTATTATTTCTGCTATTAACAAGTATCATCTACTATGAGTTCGCGCGCGATGTTTGTTGCCAAGCTCCTCCTACCGATGAAATTTTCTCCGTGTTTATCTGCTAGGTCTGAGAATTTTCTTAACCGAATAAACGTAGTGGATCAAACAATGCGCATCTGTATCGAAGACAGCGCGATTCAGTATTGTAAGAAGGGCCGCTCGAATTGTTGACTGCCATAGTGTTTCAAACAGCTTGGACCCCTTGGAATTACGCCGAGATGTAGCTTCACTCTGCATCCTCTATCGGTTGTATCACGGGGAGTGCTTTGAGGAGTTGTTCGGAATCATACCACATGCAACTTTTCGCTATCGTCCATCGCGAAAAACATACCATCCTCATCACCTTGATGAGTGGCAGTCTTCCACGGTGCGTTTTTCGCGTAACTTTCTGCCGCGCACTGTAAAACTCTGGAACGAACTGTCACCAGCAGTATTTCCGAACCTATACGACCTGCAAACCTTCAAGAAAAGAGCGTATTTCCTCTTAAAAGGCCGGCAACGCACCTGCAGCTCTTCTGATGTTGCGAGTGTCCATGGGCGACGGTAGTTGCTTACCATAAGGTGACCCGTTTGTTCGTTTGCCCCCTTATTTAATAAAAAAAAATCAGGATTGTGATCAGTTTGTCTGAAAGTATGTCCGAAAATGATACATTTTCTACCTAAACTTACAAGCACATATAAAATGTCGTATTTTGGTGTACACCTATGAAACATGTGCCAATCGAGAGAGATGTTTACAAACAATAAATACTCTTTGTCAAAATGAAGTAAATAATATACTTTTCGAGTTATTTCAGTTTCAAAATGTAAAATAAATAACATTTTAGATATATAATCTGAAATATTTCAAAAAGTATGTCATTTACCACATTTTGTCAAAGAATATATTTTGTTGTTTGTAATTATTTTCTCTGTCGATTGGCGTATGTTTCATAGGTGTACACGAAAATAACTTGAGGTATGCCACGCTCAATACAAAAAGGTTGGAACTCTTTTGTAGGTTCTGAAAGGAGTTGTCATTTTGGACATTGCGCGTTGGTCGGTATTTCTTTCAGGCTGCATGGCAAAAATATCCAATATCACAAATCATTCGTAGCTTGTCTACGGCGTAGAGGGTGCTACGAATGTGCTATGAAAATTAAAAATGAAAATTAAAAAAAAAATTATTTTATGGATTCTCCTTTGATTTATACAATACACTTCTTCATACTGTATGTGATATGTTAATATAGGAAACAACTAGCGACCCGTCCCGGCGTCGCACGGGTATAAAATATATGGGTGAGGCCGCCAATTTTTGCTGATATGACGCAGAAAAATTTTGCGAGAGAAAGAAAATCTACGCTACTTGTGACACGTTGGAGCACTTAAATTGTAGGGAATTTATTTCTCTACGCTATCATAGCGTTGAGAAATATGCCATTGGAGCACCAAAATGATAGCGTAGAGGCTATCATAGCGTAGAGAAAATCAAACTTATCTCTGTAAATAATACACAATGCGGTTTGTATTATAGCCCCAAACATGGCCCTTTTGACTACTCACATAATGCATTGATCGTTTTATGTGAAACAGTAACACTTACATTTGTGTCACAAAAAAACTTCCTTTGAAAAAACTGTGTACACAGCCCGACTGAGGTTCAAATGTGAACTGTCGAGAAATGGCGAATATTACGAGATTTTCCATAGAATACGTAAAAACTCAGCGTTGCCAGCGAAGATACAATAGGGAAGCGATTTTACCTTCCCTAACACCCAACGATAACAATAAATCGGTATTATTGATGACGTTTAAAATATGGGGTAGAATTGATGTTTCGAACGATTCATTTGATTTGAAAAAGTTTATAAAGAAAGTTATCTTAAATACTATAAAAATTAGATGAGGTAATAGCCATATATAGTATTCATAACATATCAGATTTATCTTCAAATCTGTCATACTTACTGCTACAGCGACAGTTAAAGTGCACCTCTTCCACGGCGGATTGTATATTTTAAGCTATTTTCTTACCTTTTTTTATGTATAATTGTAAATATATTTTTTGACTATAAATGGAACTCAAATAATTCTAATGCATGCTTGAGTACTTTGTTTTCTTCGTTAGAATCAGTTTTCGAGCATAAGATAAACACAATACTTTTTAAAATACAAAGGGCGGAGAAAAATAATTGCAAAATCAGCAAAAATTGGCGGCCTCGCCCATATAGCCACTGAAAAAATTATTAAATATAGCCTATAGCCTTTCTCAATAAATGGGCTATCTAACACTGAAAGAATTTTTCAAATCGGACCAGTAGTTCCTGAGATTAGCGCGTTCAAGTTAGCCCTTTCAAATAATTTTCCCCGTTTTTTCCACATTTTCCTCTATTTCTGTGCTTCTTTTAATCTTAGCGTGATAAAATATAGTCTATAACCTTCCTCGATAAATGGGCTATCTAACACTGAAAGAATCATCAAAATCCGTTGCGTAGTTTTAAAGATTAAAGGGAACAAAGGGACATGAGGGAAAAAAAGCGACTTTGTTTTATAATAAGTATAGATAAAGCTATTTGGACGATGTAAATATAAAATATGGGTACATTTGTATGAGCGACGTGGCGGTAGCTAACGCGCTCATACATACATAATGATGCACAGAGCAGTTATTTATAGAGACCCAGATTTATTATTCAGTAAATTGGTCGATTCTGAGGTTGATCGATATAAGCTCATACGCTTCAGATGCAGATGGCTTCATCAAGTTTTTAATATAGCATAAAGGGTGCAAAAATAATAATTATTATCAATAGTTATACTCGAGTAGAAAAAAAATCGTTTAATTGAGCATACAAATTTATACCTACTGTATAATTAAAATGGCTTACTGTCATTCATATAGCAGTAGTTTGTAAATGTGAACACGCCTAATATGTGAATTTTGTATTTTTTAAGTTGGCCACGTTATTTGTGAGGAAAAAAAATTGGTAATTTTTTTTTAACTCTTAATTCCACCCACTGCTTCATACATACTTTAAAAACTTTGCTAGTACAAGGCTAGTCAACAAAGCAACGTGGCTTTACTTTCCTTCATACTTGATAGATATAATTCATAAAATACTAGCTGTACACCGCGGTGTTACCCGCGGTTTATTAGGGAAAAATAAATCGTGATATCTTCCCACTGTGAAAAGTAGCTATGTTAATCCAGGGTATCAAATAACTCCATAGCGATTAAAGTTGCTCCAGCCGTTTAGACGTAAAAAATTAACAAACAAACAAACTCACAAATTTTCGCCTTTCAAATATTTGTGTGACAATTTTTAAATTAAGAATGTAATCATTGAAATGTGTTACGTAAGGCTTCGTCCACATTTGTATCATTTGCGCGATCAGATCTCCGTCGCGTATCATCGAAGCGTGTCAAAATGATACGCGTATCATGATACGCCCCTATCGCTATTAACCACGTATCTGATACGTGTCGTATCAAACACACGCATGATCGGCAGAATGATCTAATAGGCGTCCACACTATGATATGCGTATCATAGTGTGGATGTTGATACGGCGCGATGATCGCGACGGAGATCTGATCGGAGATCTGATCGCGCAAATGATACAAATGTGGACGCACCGTAAAGTAAATAATAAATTTAGCGATATTCGCGAATATGAGATATTAAAATTAATCAGATAATTTTCATTTTTTATGTGTTCGTAATAACGCAAATGGTTTTGCGAGTGTATTAAATTTCGTATAGCGTAAGAGCCAACGACAGCCAGACTTTCGTCATTTTAGATAAGCTAAAAGTTCTGTATATGGACCCTATAGAGGTAGGAACGACCAGCATGGAGTTTCGGTCCTAGTTACTTTAGGAGGTATGTATCTACTTCTGAAAGCCTACCTAACCTTTAATAAAGTATAAAACTTGTCTTTTATCGTATTTTTTAAGCGATAACTGCAAGACTCCTGTCTCCCAATAGCGGTCATGTTTAACAGTAACAGTTCCTTCCCACGGCTAGATACTCCTAAAGGGGCCTAAAGTATTAGAATTTGAGGTGGAGGAGCTTGTATAAAATGACGAAAGTCCGACTGTCACCGGCTCTTGGGCCAGTGGGCATTTTATCCCGTACTCGGCCGGATGGGGTAAATTTTACGCCAAGCGTAAGGTTAATTTTGTGCGGATTCACACGGCGTAAGGTTAATTTTTAAGTAAGGATGAACGTTGGGATTCATTTCACACCAATTCATCATTTTGTCTTCGCCTCGCGTGTTATAATCTCGATTTGGAGTAAGGTGAAAAATTGCTGTTGTAGGGGCGAGGAAACAAGGTTACAACGTGTAGGAAAGGAAATGGGAGGTTACCTGCAGGTGGTTGAAGCAGCTGAACTGGGTAGACGGCACTGACATCTATAAAACAGTGGACCGGCGATCGCTATCAATAAAATGTTCCTATTTGAAAGTCGCCATATTGGCGCTGATTGCTATGTGAAAGCAGTAGTGAGTGTACTTGGAACTACTATATTGCAAATGGCGGTTGCAATTTTCTATGTAATTAGTTCACAGTACGCCTACCAGTGGCGCTTCAAATCGGCACAAAAAATAGCTGTCATTTTGTACGGCATAGCCAGTCCAGTGTATTATAGAGGTCAGCGGTAGACGGGCTGAGAAGTGTTGATGTGGTCACACGACACTCACTATTGTCTTTAGTTTTATTTAATTTTCACTGAGCTGAGATACACGGGCAGATAGTTAATCGCGAAGTTTGGGGCCGACAGCTAGCCGAGAGATTTTCATATAGCGATCACGAGCGTCAGTTATAGTGGACTGATTGCTGTGTCACTTGTCAGGCTTGACGTATACAACTGACAGCGACTCATGCGCATTATTGCCAACTGCTACATTCGTCGCGTCAAAGTTTAGCGCGAACAGCTTTTTTGAATCCTCATTCATTCAATGATTTACGAGAAGGCGGTATCTGCTTGGGCAAAAATAACTACTTATTCACAGGCAATATCGTATTTATATATCAGACTCTGTTAATAGAATTTGACAGCTAGCAAATGGCGGATTTTGTCAAGTCAAAAGTAACTTAACGTGAATATTAATTAATTTCTTTCGTGATACAAAAGATGCACAGCCTTAAAATTTTAAAACTAAGGCTCAATTTACAACGGAATAGAAGCGGAATGGACGCGTCAATTTCGCTTCATGACGAGGGAATTTTGCGAGTATGCTCAAGCATTCCAGCGAGATCCCGCGTCATTCAAATTCAAATTCAATTAATTTATTTCAGATTTTCATCCATAGTGTCATGGGGACATCTCATTGTTTAGTCTGTATTTTTTACTTGACTAGACGCGCGGCCAGTTTTTTGGCTCGTAAAATATTTTAATTTGTTCATTATGCTATTGTATAGTTTCGTTGCAAAAATTCGCTTCCATTTTATTCCGCGCCGGTATAAATTGAACCTAAGGGGATGATACAAGCTACTTTCGAAAGTTTACGCTTCTGAGATAACAATAACGTGGGCGAAGCCTCGCAACATCTAGTCCGTAAATTTCATTAGAATCAGTCAAGCCGGTAGCCTAGATTACCATAACAGAGATTAGAATCAATTTGCGTGCTCCAGTGATTCGCTGATATTCGGGAACGGCACGACAAACGAGGAATAATTTTGACGGCCATTGAAAGAGAAGGGTTCGGAATATAGAAAAAATCCCTTTCAATTCTACTGGTGTAGTTCAAGGAAATCCATTTGTCAATCATCCGTCCATCGTCCATACTAATTATAAGTGTGAATGTGTGTCTGTCTGTTATTTTTATCATCATGTCATCTAGTCAAAAATATTTTTTAGTTTTAGGACATTCTGTAGGTTGCATATTTTCGATAATACACAAGTAAGCTAGGTGACGAACTAAAGCGCAAAATCTTATATTATAAAATTCTCATATATCACATAAAAATGTTAGTTACCGTACTCCTCCGAAACAGCTTTACTGATTTTTACCAAATTTTATATGCATGTTCAGTAGGTCTGAGAATCGACTACTGGCTACTTTTTATATTGATAAGTGCATTTGTATATAATTTGTATATATGCATAATAGTAAAATATTACAACTCGAGACTGACAGTGACCATTGTTTGTGCAACGGGATATCGATGGACGTTTGCCACGGTGCCATTCTTATTCAGTCACTTCAATAAAATAATATCCAGGCGAAATACTTTATAATATGGCAAAACAACGTTTACCGGGACTTCTAGTATCTTATAAAATGTTATTTGTATTAAATTCTGTGCTTCGTTATTTTGATTGTACCTCCTAAGATATAATATACTGTAAATATAATACCTAATTTGACCCGGAAAACGTTGTCTTGCCATATATAAACTATTCCTAGTATCAATATAAAAAATAGATAAAAACCTATTCTCAGGCCTAACGAATGTACATACAAAATTTAATTAAAATCCGTTGAACTGTTTTGGAGGAGTTCGCGCGCTAACACTGTGACACAAGGATTTTATATATTAGATACGGTAGTTTCACTTAGTTGTTAACTAGCAATTATTGTGATGGTGATGATGATCCAAGATGGCCGTACAGTTAGCTTGTCGCAGCTTGCGGTTAAGCCTATATTAAGCTCTAACAGCTGTGATTTACTAGTGGTTGTAGGGGTCGGTTTGTGGTTGTATACTGATTAGTAACTAAGGGTTATTTAGTGAATATTTAAAACAATATTCATACTAATATTACAGTGAAATTGTGTGTTTGTCTGTTACCTATTCAGTCTTGACACTTAAACTTTTGGTTTGATTGATACTTGATATGTATAGAGTCCAGGTAAGGAACATAGAAAAATTTTTGTTCTATGTTAAAGCATACGGTAAACGAATTTCGGCACAATATATTTTGTTTAAATTTAGTTATTACTTATTGAGGACCCGTTCTTCCAAATTCACGTTTCTAGAATGAGTAATTTTCATTAAAAAAAACTGAAAAATATATACATGTATAGATACATCTTTTAATTAGTGACTTTTTTGGTTAGAAACAATACAGATAATTTTACTCGATAAAAAAAAATCCGAAACAACCTCGATTTTAAAAACATTTTGAGTTTTATAGGACTTACAGGGACTCAATCAAAAAACCAAATCGAACTGTCCAAAGACAGTTCGATTACTATTAAAATCTTACAGGGAAATGATTGAATACATGTTTAGTTATAATATTTTTTATCTAAGTAAAAAGATTTTTTCTCCTATTTCGCCCTATCATGGACGCGGCGAGCGTCATAACCGCCACCGTACAAGGCGCACTGATATGAATGTTATTTTAATGTTATTTACGTCGATATTCGCACTGACAGACAATCGACCTGCTAATTTTGGAAGAACGGGCCCTTAATAATAATTTGCAACCTCTTCTATTAAATATATTACATTATACGTTATTACCGAGTATATCATTATTATACTTCTTTTAGCGGGCTCCTAGGGCCTAGATGATGAATTTTATTGCTCAATATCACGTATTGCGTAATATTATTGACCGTTTAGGGTTAATATAAGGTTATAGGGTTAATGTAAGGAGCAAATACCTCTAAAACAGTTGCATACGCCTGTAATTAACTATTGTGTTAGTTTAAAACAAAAATGTACAAGTTTCAAGTTATTAATGTTGTCACAATATGTTGTTGGTGTATCTATAAATAAATAAAATAAAAAAATAAAATATATAACATCGCGCGCCTTCAATCTTATTGTCAAATAAATTGCACAGTAAAATACTGTTCAATATTATTGTAGGGTTAGGAGCTGCCTTAGGCCTACAATAATCAGTTAGAGCCATTAAAACTACTTTTCACTGCTTCTACATTTACATAATATGACCTATTATTATGATTGGCGCCTAATAATTACCTACTTCAGTTCCATAAATGCATGCTCCACAGAATATCACAAACGTTGAACATACATTATAATATACTATGACTCCGCGGAATTACAGTATAAATGTTTGATATCTGTAATGGAATATAACATGTATTTATTGTATAATGTATATTCTATTCCAATTTACTGTGTGTCTAAATGTTAATAGAGCGTAGGACTATAGAGTACCAATTTAAGCAACGCATTATATTCAATACTAGCGACCGGCCCCGGCGTCGCACGGGTATAAAATATATAGGCACTGCATAAATGATTAAAATCGACAGCCTATGATCCTTCACGTGGTATACTTCTTATAATCTGTGCCAAATAACATAAAAATTGCTCCAGTAGTTCGCGAGATAAGCCCTTTCAAATAATTTCCCCCGTTTTTTTCACAGTCTCCTATTAGTCTTAGCGTGATAAAATATAGCCTATAGCCTTCCTCAATAAATGTGCTATTTAACACTGAAAGAATCATCAAAATCCGTTGCGTAGTTTTAAAGATTAAAGGGAACAAAGGGACATGAGGGAAAAAAGCGACTTTGTTTTATACTATGTATATTGTATAGATAGAAGATGTATATTAAAGATGTACAAAAATTTTACCTCTACAATTTTATTATATGTATAGATATAGATAGATAGATACCTATAGATAAATAATAACATATATACACTAAAACAAATAATAACTGAAAAAACCGGCCAAGTGCGAGTTGGACTCGCCACTGAAGGGTTCCGCATTAGCAATAAGGTTTATTTCTATAAAATTAAAAGGTTTTTGATTTATTTTTATATTTTAGTTGATTTAATGAAAGTGAAATTAAGGTTTACCATTTATGACGTATAAAAAAACTACTTGATAAATCTCGTTGAAACCAATTTTCGTTGGTAGTTTTATAGTAATGTACATAATATATTTTTTTTTAGAATTATCATGCCCCTACTTTAGAAGTTAGAGGGGGGGGGGGGGGGACACACATTTTACCACTTTGGAAGAGTCTCTCTCGCAAACTATTCAGATTAGAAAAAAATGATATTAGAAACCTCAATATGATTTTTGAAGACCTATCCATAGATACGCGTAGGTTAGACGAAAAAAAAAATTTTGTTTCAGTTGTACCTATGGGGACCCCTAAAATTTTTAATAATTTCTCCATTTTTGTATCAAAATCTTAATGCGGTTCACAGACTACACCTACTTACCAAGTTTCAATAGTGTAGCTCTTATAGTTTCGGAGAAAAGTGGCTGCGGCATACGGACGGACAGACAGACAGACAGACAGACAGACATGACGAATCTATGAGGGTTCCGTTTTTTGCCATTTTGGCTACGGAACTCTAAAAACGAGGGGAGGGGAGGGGAGAGGAGGGGAAATACCCCCCGTACCAAATCCACACTGAGAAACCCCCCAGTATTGGAGCTACTCACCTTTGAAATTTTCGGGATTCTGATGCTACATCATATTTTATTCTCGGCAATTTGCATAGCGTGTTTTGTGACGGTCATCGGCTGCTGCCGCAGCACAGTCACAGTTCTAAAAAAACCAACTTTTGGACTTTCTGGATTGTGTTTGTCTTTGTTTTAGCGGGGGACTGCGTCCCACGAACCCCCCCCCCCCCCCTTCTTTTATAATGGTCGCTGGCTGCTGCCGCAGCACGCACGCTGCGCTCGCTCGGCTCCCTCTGTGTTGTGGTCTAAGTTCTAACCTAACCTAACCTACTTTTGGAATTTCTTGATTGTGTTTGTTTTTGTTTTGACGGGGGCTGCGCCCCCCGAGCCCCCCTTTCTTAGGTAGGCCTTTCTAAGGGGGCCTTCTGTTAAGTCTTTTCATTAATAATGAAATGAAATAAAAATGATGCGCTTGATACGGCGCCGGCAGTCATTTCGGCAACTTGCTGGGGAAGGTACAAACCTTCCCCAGCAAGTTGCCGAAATGACACAATGTTCACAAGAACCTTAGCCAAAAAAACAACTTTCTTAGCTTATAATATTATACACGTTTAATACTCCGTTAACCTACAAAACTAAAAATCTATACCAGAACGTGATCAGAACCAGATAAGCACGGATTTAAAAAAAATACGGATGTAACTTTGTCTAATCCCGAGTGAAGCACAGTAATGGCCGCCCGTGTAGGATGTGTGCGTGTCATTGGCGCCGTCACTCTATGTACAATGACAGCGAGTTGTAGTACCTAGTTGCGTGTGTGAGTGTCGGTCACGTGTACAATAAACGAAATTGTGACGAAATTGTAATACCTTGCATGCTTCACCTCTTTATAGTGTAATGTTCCATCCGTATTTTTTTTAATCCGTACAGATAAGTACTTAAATTGACAAATTGAATACAAAAATTCAAAACCTACATACACAGTTTAACTAATACCTAATAATTACACAAAAAATGTATTTTTTAAATTGATAAAGGAATTAAAAAAATGTCTATACTCAGAATAATTAAATAACAAAAACTAAAATATGAAAGTTATCGCAAATCACAAAAATAAAATATGAAGATTTCAAAATGAGTTTGACTGTGCATAAAATTTGAATTTCGAATTTAGAATGCTACTTACTTTTTTTTCAGCTAGTCAGGTCAGTCAAGAGTCAAGACATAATTTACTCATAATATAATACTTTAGGATGTGTACGTGTTCTTTGTACTTCGTATACTGTAGAGAGCTCATTGTGAAAGTAGCAGCGCTGAAAGACCAAACTTTTTTTTTCACTTATGTATGAGGAAACTGGTGACGCTCGGGCCCTTGCCCATTCAAAAGTGAAAAAAATGCGTCTTTCAGCGCTGCTACTTTCACAGTGAACTCTCTACAAAGAACACGTACACACCCTAAAGTATTATCACTTAGTTTTGTCACACACTGTATTTTAGTTATAAACCGTACTCCTCCGAAACGGCTACACTGATTTTTATATTATAAGTTGCCATGGTGCCATACTTATTAATCGCCTCACTAAAATACTTTATATGGCAAAAGAACGTTTGCCGGGACAGCAAGTATTATTATAAAACACAATAACATTTTTTCGAAACATGAGCATCCCTTCTTACATCGCACCGCGCACGTCTGTGTGATACTGAGAACACTTCCCCAAAATTTTCAGTCTCTACGATCAGTGGCTTAGGTTTTATCGTAATTCCATTTTCATATCTAATAATTGCCCTAGATTTCGCCTAAAACACAGGGTAAACTAATTCTAGCAGCACTGTAAACTAATACCACGTATATTCATTATTAATACTTACTGAAAATTATTAAGTAAGTTAGTATTATGATTATTATATTATTCAAGACAAATCCTGTTATTGATAATATGTATATATTATTATAAATTAAATAGATTAGTAAAAGCGTGACTTCATTTCTTATAAAAAAAATTACACAATCTTTTGTGCATAAAATTAAATCTCAATGAAAAAAAAAACAGCAATTCATACAGGAATAATTAATTTTGAATTTCGAACGCCAATATTTTTTTAACATTATGATGACAACTTTGAGTGACACAATATAATGTAAAACCCTCCATTCAAGACAATCTTTCTAAATTCTACAAAAATATAAGAAAACAATAATATCATACAATAAATTGTTACAAATATATAGTTATTATTTAGATTTAATAACTAATTGTTACGATAATATAATAGGCTTCATAAGTTGCAATTTCGATTGTAAATCTAGATAATTTACAAATAGAATGAGATCGCTTTATCGTGAATGGTGGCTTTATTTCATAAGCAATAGAGTATTTACTCAAATGAGCTCTAATGGCTGGCTTACACGTATTAAGTGGATAAGTAGTTAACAAAATTTTTACCTAATTTTAAGTTATCAATTGCATGTAAACACAAATTTAGTGGCAAGTAGCATGTTCAAATTTAGTGAAGTAATTATAAAGTCATATAAGTTAAAATTTAGTTGACTACTTATCTACCTAATACGTGTAAACCAGCCATAACTTGCTTGGCAAAAATAGAGTACACAGATTATGTCTATTATGGCAAAAAGCAGTGATTGGCGTCTCTAACTCTGCTAGAGTAGACTCTAGCGCTGTAAACTGTTCATGCTTTTTAACGACATTTAAGGATACATTTCAACAAACTATGAATTACATCTTCCATAAAATAATAAAGACGCGAATTTCCGAGCAGATTGGACTAAGGAATCGAGTTGTCCCATACTAACTTCATTCCCCCTTTTCACACCCTTAGGAGAGGAATTTCTAAAAATCCCTTCTTATCGCACGCCTACGTTATACAAAGAACACTCCCTCCAAATTTCAAGTATTTACAATCAGTGGTTTAGGCCGTGGCGTGATTCCATTTTCATGTCATTCAGGACAAAGCCTTTTATATAATGATATAGATTACTATACTGTGGCATTACCATACTTTTATTATTAAGTTTGGAATAGATTAATCCAAAATTAAGTAATATTCTAGTAGCAGGTGATATTCCGTAAACAACTTAAATTATGTATTTGACTTGAAAAGAAAATGGCCTTTATCTGGGCCTTTAGTTAAGGGCAATCGACAAATCAAACAAAAGTGAGACATCCATACTTACTATAAATGCGAAAGTGTCTCTGTCTGTCTGTCTGTTATCTCTTTACACCCAAACCGCTGAACCGATTTTGCAGAAATTTCTTATGGATATACATAAAGCTCCGGAAAAGGACATAGAATACTTTCATCCCAGAAAAAATGCACGGTTTCCGTGCCATAAACGAGTTTTAGCGCAACGACGTTGCTAGCGTTTTGGTAATATTATAGTGTTTGTTGTGCCTAATTTTAAATCCCATACACATTTTTTAACTTTGCTGCCGAAATCGAATGCAGTTTGACTATCTACCCTGTTGTAGATTGTAGAGTTTGGTAGCGTTAATTTAAACTGTCATATGATTACCCCGGCACCACATTACAGCGGTTATCGTCGCCGTTATCACAGCTGGACCACGGCCAAATATAAACTGTAATCGACGATTGCCCAAAACAAGGTTTAATAAAACTATAGTTCAAACTATGAGAGAAGTCACAAAAGTAAAAAATACTTGTGGCACTCGGGGACTGCCGTGGTAAAGCTATTGCATAGCATTTTTTATCAACTTATGCTATTATAATTAGCATACATCTAGTTACACGCACACAATCACCGTGCCGAAGCCTGGTAAGTCCACACCGATGTGTTAGGTTCTTTTCGTTACGGAACGGAATTTCTTGATGCGGTCACCGCGGTCAAAGCTCATAAAAGCTATGAAATAGCTAATGTTTAAGTATTGTGCTTAGCCTTGTGGTGACTTATATTATACTAGACTAGCGAACCGCCCCGACGTCGCACGGGTATAAAATATTTATAGCCACTGAAAAAAATGATTAAAATCGATAGCCTATGATCCTTCACGTGGTCTACTTCTTATCTTTTTTTTTTCATGAACTAAGGGGGCAAACGAGCAAACGGGTCACCTGATGGAAAGCAACTTCCGTCGCCCATGGACACTCGCAGCATCAGAAGAGCTGCAGGTGCGTTGCCGGCCTTTTAAGAGGAAATAGGGTAAAAAGGGAGGGTAGGGATGGGAAGGGAATAGGGGAGGGTAGGGAAGGGAATAGGGATTAGGGTAGGGGATTGGGCCTCCGGTAAACTCACTCACTCGGCGAAACACAGCGCAAGCGCTGTTTCACGCCGGTTTTCTGTGAGAACGTGGTATTTCTCCGGTCGAGCCGGCCCATTCGTGCCGAAGCATGGCTCCCCCACGTATAGATACTAGAAAGATGGCACTATCTGTGCCAAATAACATAAAAATTGCTCCAATAGTTCGCGAGATAAGCCCTTTCAAATAATTTCCCCCGTTTTTTCCACATTCCACGTCTTAGCGTGATAAAACATAGCCTATAGCCTTTCTCAATAAATGGGCTATCTAACACTGAAAGAGTTTTTCAAATCGGACCAGTAGTTCCTGAGATTAGTGCGTTCAAGTTAGCTCTTTCAAGTAGTTTTCCCCGTTTTTTCCACATTTTTCTCCATTTCTTCGCTCCTATTAGACATATCGTGCGGTCTTAGCGTGCAGTCTTAGCGTGATAAAATATAGCCTATAGCCTTTCTCAATAAATGGGCTATCTAACACTGAAAGAGTTTTTCAAATCGGACCAGTAGTTCCTGAGATTAGCGCGTTCAAGTTAGCTCTTTCAAGTAGTTTTCCCCGTTTTTTCCACATTTTTCTCTATTTCTTCGCTCCTATTAGTCTTATCGTGCGGTCTTAGCGTGCAGTCTTAGCGTGATAAAATATAGCCGAAGCATGGCTCCCCCACGTATAGATACTAGAAAGATGGCACTATCTGTGCCAAATAACATAAAAATTGCTCCAATAGTTCGCGAGATAAGCCCTTTCAAATAATTTCCCCCGTTTTTTCCACATTCCACGTCTTAGCGTGATAAAACATAGCCTATAGCCTTTCTCAATAAATGGGCTATCTAACACTGAAAGAGTTTTTCAAATCGGACCAGTAGTTCCTGAGATTAGCGCGTTCAAGTTAGCTCTTTCAAGTAGTTTTCCCCGTTTTTTCCACATTTTTCTCTATTTCTTCGCTCCTATTAGACTTATCGTGCGGTCTTAGCGTGCAGTCTTAGCGTGATAAAATATAGCCTATAGCCTTTCTCAATAAATGGGCTATCTAACACTGAAAGAGTTTTTCAAATCGGACCAGTAGTTCCTGAGATTAGCGCGTTCAAGTTAGCTCTTTCAAGTAGTTTTCCCCGTTTTTTCCACATTTTTCTCTATTTCTTCGCTCCTATTAGTCTTATCGTGCGGTCTTAGCGTGCAGTCTTAGCGTGATAAAATATAGCCTATAACCTTCCTCGATAAATGGGCTATGTAACACTGAAAGAATCATCAAAATTCGTTGCGTAGTTTTAAAGATTAAAGGGAACAAAGGGACATGAGGGAAAAAGAAGCGACTTTGTTTTATAATAATTATAGATTATAGATGACGCCCGCAACTCCGTTGCGCCAAAATTCGTTTATCGCGCGGGAACCGTAAATTTTTTCAGAATAAAAACTATCCTTTGTCCTTTCTCGGGATTCAAAGTATCTCCAAGCCAAATTTCAGCAAAATCGGTTCAGCGATTCAAGCGTAAAGAGGTAACAGACAGACAGACAGACGGACAGACAGACAGATAGACAGACACACTTTCGCATTTATAATATTAGTATGGAAGTATGGAAGTATGGATATGGATGTTAAATTCACCACTTCACATTGCATCGTGAGGAAGCGATGAGAAGACTTACGCATCGTATCGCGTCGACTCGTTACTTTCAATGACAACTGACCCTAAGAAGAGAGACGTTTAAATACCTACTCATTAAATATACAAAAGTATTAGCGGTTTTACGGAAATGCCCTTTTACATTTAAACATAAGCACTGATTGGCGAATCACTGCTCTGTAAGTGTTACTAAATAAATACATTATTTACTCATCAGTAAATAAAAAGAATTGAAATGCGCAAGTTTTTTTTTACACGGAAAAATCATCGTTTTACACTTCTTCTTCTTTAAAAATGGCCTCCCTTAAGGAATAGCCAGTGTCAGTAATTTGATGAGTTCGTTTTACACTTAGAAAAATAAAATAAAAAATTCTTGAGGAAACTTAAGAAATTAAGATGTTTTTGATCATAACTCCCTTATCTTTGCTATCTTTACGGCTCGGTCGACAGTTAAATTAAACATTAGTACTAACTTTACGAGTTATATTTTACAGTCTTCTTTTCCGGTAAATTTTTAACTACTAACGTTCGCTTAAGCGGGCCCCTAGACAAGCAATTTTATTGCGCAATTATATTATGTATAGATATCACGTATTGCGTAATATCTGGACCGTCTAGGGTTGATATTGAACATCGCGCGCCTTCAATCTAATTGTCAATTAATAATTTTTTCAATTGTTCAATAAAATTGAAGTGTGATATTGCACAATACAATTGATCGTCTAGGGGCCGGCAAAGACTTTGCTAAAGACATATTCTCTGAAACTTTATTACTCTGCAAATTTTGAGTTTTTTGTTAAATTATTTCGTTTCTAATAAAATAGACGAGTGATCAAGTTTCACCCGTCTGTGTTTCAGTCCGTGACAATTGATCTAGTTTTTTTTTTGAAAATTGACATGATCGAAGATGTCTTATCATAATCATAATCATCATCAGGATTTTTTAAAATTTCTTAATTTTTTTTTGTCTTTAGTCTTAAAATCAGACACTTGAAATCTCTTACAAATCCTTCAATATTTATTTTCGTCGTTGTTGAAATTTTAAACATAATAGCTGAAAAACATTGGAAATTCAATCTCAAAGTGGAAAACATACTCAAGCTCCAAGAAGTACTCTCAAATACTCTATGTAGAGTACGTTTCCTACCACTCACTCGTACATTACCTACTTATAATCCTTTGAACATTAGTCATTTTCAGGTTTACAAAGGCTTAAGAGTTAATTTCAAAGCATTTAATGTTCTTTGTTCTCGTCTTTTGTGATGTTTTAATTACTCTGTGCCGACGGTGTGGATCATTCAAAGTTCTTTTTCTATTTCTTTATCTAAAGCCAATTAATGAAGCTGGGTGAAAGAAGCATGAAGTCAGTGGAAATACTACAGATAAGGAGTAGCGAAAGAAACATGCGGTGAAGTATGAGTTCACTGTAGAATAAGGTTATACGTCCTTAGTAATGTCACAAATTCTAAAGTGTGTCTGTCTATCTGTTACTTCTTTACGCCCAAACAGCTGAACCGATTTTACTGGGTATGGATCTATACATTGATTCCTAGAAAAGGATAGGATACTAGTAATTTTTATCCTTGAAAAAATTACGATTCCTACGCGGTTAAAACGAATTTTGGACGGAGTTGCCGGCGTCATCGAGTTGTTTATAATATTAGCCTTTAGGCCCGTATTAGTAAACTGCTAAGATTATGCTCAAGACCTTTCTTGAGATACTGTTGAACATACTTAAGTGCCGTCCTTTTACATATAACACTGCTCGAACGTATTAATAAACGAAACTCAGCACTTAGCTATTAAACTAAGTACCATAAGGCTATTTCTTAAGTGTCATCAAACCTTGACTTAAGTGCTTCTAATAATTAAGACCATCCCAAGTCAATATTGCAGTGACATATGAGAGCGGCAAGGCGATTTTGTTGCAATAGCAATGCAATAGCAGATAATATTGTACTATCAAAGAATGTAATTTATAGCAGCAGGCCTACGTAATTCGGTCGCGTTAAGTCAAACCCAGATCACGACTCACTTACGGCCGTTCCCAATATTTGATCTATCTCTGGTTTTGCCCTACTAGAGATAGGAACAGCTCTCATTAGACATTAGAGACATATATTTTATGTCAATTCAATGTTAGCTGCGATAGGTCGTATGTCAAACCAGAGATAGATTGAATATTGGGAACGGCCATTATTGAATTAGAATCCGACCATATGACGTAGGTGTTCATATGCTTGTGAATGTACAATTTTAGCCTTTTGCATTGATGTCGCAGGATATGAAATCAGGTTGAATTACTTTCTCTCTGTTAAGGCGACGCCGCGTTAAAGTAAAAAACCGTGTTGGATATGTTTTAGATTGCTTGTTTTCTATGAGAGGCCGGCCCGGCCGGAAAACAAGCAATGGAACAGCAAAAAATGGAAAGGGCGTAAGCGACAAAATGGTTTTTGTCGCGTAATTTAAAAACCATAAATACATTTCATATAAGCTATGGGCAAATTAAAGTGTATGCTTGAACCAATCTATGTACAAATTTTGGAAGCTTAAATCACTCTCCTCTGTTGGCAAAATAGGAATCCCTTTTTTACAGAGGTCTTTTTGATTGATTATTCTGATAATTCCTTTGAATTACCCATCGCATAACACGATTGCTGAACTTTTATAACTTTCATCATGTCTTTACAAAGACATGATGAATACTGACAATGAACTTTAATTTCTTAGCTTTAGTCGTTGCTGAGAAAAATCGATATCGCTACAGCCAAATTATCAAGGCTTAATACAAAATTAAGTAAAATTTGTACGATCATTATTTTCCAAAGGTTTTATCCGTGTATAAATTTAACCGGGAATAATTTTATTTTCCATTTATGCGGAATCAAGTGATAAATCAGAATGAATGCGATCAGTCTACTGGGAAGCTCACAATTATTTACATTTTATTTGCAGTGAATGAAAGAACAGGTATTCCTCGTTCTGTATGGGAAATTGATAAAAGCTGGCAGTATAAAAGGTACATGTTTTTAATTTTGAAGACTACTATTGTAAATATTTTAACTTATAAAAAAACTCAAGAACCAATCTATAAAATCTAGTAAGAGTACTTTTTTACTAACAGAGGAATAATTAAAGTAAATCACGATTAACATTGATGTCCGACTCCGACCAACGTTTGTACTTTATATTTACAAGCTTGACTTTAGTTTAAATCAACACCAAGCTCATCTTTTTAAATCACATTTCACACTTCTAAGCGTGCTCAAAAAAGGCTTTCACGGAAAAAATGCGTGTTTAAATATTTATACAGGGTAAAAGGGGGTTGAAAAATAAAATGATCAGGTGTTTAAATAAAAAATGTCTGTTATGGAGTGGAGCGTGACACAGCCTAGATTACGTGCCCATACATAGTAACAGAGCACAGAGTAACGAGACACGGAGACTTATGATGTTGTATCAGAAGCGGCTGACACGACAAAGGGTGTTTTGATATAATCAATATTATAAATGTGAAATTGTGTCTGTTACCTCTTCACGCCCGAACCGCTGAACCGATTTTTCTGAAATTTGTTGAACCGGGAACATAGATTACTTTTTATGCCGGAAAAATGTACGGTTTCCGCACGATAAACGATTTTTGGCACAACGGAGTTGCGGGCGTCATCTGGTATTAAATACGACATACGAGAATTTAGTAGGACTTGTCTGGCTTAAATTATTCAAGTTAGACAAACCCTACTAATATTTTAAGTTACTTAAAATGATGCGCCTCTTTGTCGTATTTACAACACAAAATTTCTCATTTATATCAACTAGTGAAGTGGTAAGACACGTCATTTCAAGTTAGACAAGCTCTACTAGCTTTCAGACCTAGTAGAGCTTGACTAACTTGAAATGACGCGTCTGTTGAATTACAACGTATGCTGGGTAGCTACCGGCATACATTATTTTGCCATGTTATAACATACGTTATGGGAATGTATAGCTTCAAAGAAAGATCGTCCCATCGAGCAAGGGGTTGTCATTTCTGCGGCTGTATAATGTATATGCCACGCTGACTTCAGGACTGTGCGCTGTTTGATCTGCAACAACGTTATATCCCTAAGCCCTAAGGGGTATGAAAATAGGTTTTGGCTGATTCTCATACCAATTTTTTAAGCAAACAAAATGTCATTAAATTCGGCCCAGTCGTTTAGCAAGAGGTTGGCAATAAATACACACAATATATGAATTCGTTTTACATATATACCGTGACAAAACAAATCCTATAATTTATCCCAACCTTTCAAATTTCAAATGAAAGATACGCAAAATCTCTGCATAAAAAATATAAACAGAAGTTTCTTCGTAAACGGAAATGAATAAATGTAAATCCGGTATTTTCCATTACAAATCTAAGCTTCTAATTAAGGTCTGGATGTGATTTTCTCGCTATCAATAAAAGAAAAAGCTCTATGCAGAGCTGCACTGTATGATGGACGGGTGCCATTGGAATGTCGACCCTCCCCCGCGGGATTAGGGTGTCAATCCGCGTGACAGTCGGATGGATTTACTACCTGCGCCTTCAAATGAAGACATGAGTGGATGAAGTGGGCAACTCACAATTTGAAAATGTATTTTTTTGCATAAATAGAGGCTTTTGGACCGGAAAATATTTTTTATATAAATGTGTGGAGTGTGAAGTGGATTCTATTTATAGCTGTATAAGCTGGATTATGAAGTAGGTAAGTTACAATGTTTGTTTAAATTATATGGGAAAAAAATTTGCTCTAATGTTGTAAAATGTTAGTTACCTATTTCATTCACTCTTGTCTTCAATTACGTCGCGCGGGATAAGGCCGCTCATTTGGATAGAGCATTAGCGGAAGCGATCGAGATATGGTAATGCCTTTGTCTGGAAAGAAAAGCAATTTCGTATGCAATAAAGCGCTTTTATTTACGTGAGCCATTGTCTGGAGCACTCTGTGGTGTGGATTTCTTGAATGTGCTAAAAGTATGGCTGAAATTACATTTTACGTTTAGATGCAAGGCTGCCTGCAAAACTGATGTTTTATTTAATTTTTAGTAGTAAGTATTAATGTTAGTATCAACTATCTAATTGATAAATTACTTTTAAAAATTAAATACCTACTGAGGCCCATCTTAAAAATAGTAACGTTTTAAATAATAAATATAACTTGTAGACATTAAAAGTTCAAGTTTTCATAAAATTGGTAAGAAAAATACATGTTGAAAATGGACATAATATTATACATTCTATTAGATATTTAAATATAATTCGCTGTCATAAAATATTGTAGATATGTTGCATGATAATCAAAGGAACAATAAAATAAGTTTGATACAAAAGCTAATATATACTGAAAATAAAAAAAATTTAATCCACCGTATAATTTCGATTAAATTAATCGCTTTCCGCTCCTCCTATCACGGAGTATGGAGTCGACGGATCTCATTATTTATCTTAATAACCACGCACGTAATATATTTTAATTATAATTCGTAATTAAAATTATTACACGAAGGAATTTTTAATTTCACGCCGCTCTTCATAAGTTCAAAGTTTTGGAGATTTTGGGAGTTGACGCTTAAAATAGAAATAAGGGTATGTTCTGACGACGCTATATTTCTACTTAGAGAAGTTGCGTTCAGTAAAAAATATGATATATGACTTATGATATATAAATATGATATATTCGAATAAGACAAAATCCCATACCAATACTATTATAAAAGCGAAACACGTCTGTGTGCCTGTCTGTCCGTCTGTCTCTCTGTATGTCTGACGTCTGTTACCTCTTCGCGCCCAAACCGCTCATCCGTTATTGCTGAAATTTGTTATGAAGATACCTTCAGTCTCGGAAAAGAATAGTATCCCGGAAAAAATACGATTCCCGCGTTAAACGAATTTCGGCTAAACGGAGTTGCGGGAGCCCTAGTAAGAAATATATATCAGAAAAGAAGCAAAGAATAAAAGAAAGACCTGAAAATTTTTAATTTCTCTCATTCATTTCCTTCGAAGCCTTCCCGGACGTCGTTCATAATTGTGTTTCCTCGGAAAGTCTCAAGCTTCTTGAAAATGTTGAAATCCTTGACATAAAAAATCAAGCACAATTATATTTTCTTTATAATAATAATTATTATTGTAGGTATTATGTGTTAAAATAATATATATAAACTCCTCCACAGACGAACATATTATAAACTCCTCCTTTTTGGAAGTCGGTTAAAAATTAGTTTTTAGGTTAAGTTAAAATTGGAATTTGGAGCCACAAGCCAACGATCTAGTTTTAATTATTTAATGAACTAAAAATTTGTGGCGAATACTTACAAGCAGAAAGGTGATTCTCCAGAATATTGTTTTGGCATTCTGGAGTAGGCAAATTCTCCAGAATGTCAATTAGAAAGAATTTTGCTCTTTTTGATCCAGAATAGAATTTTGATGTCTGATAGAAAATAAACTTTCGATACGGAGAGCCATGCCTAGGCACGAATGGGCCGGCTCGACCGGAGAAATACCACGTTCTCACAGAAAACCGGCGTGAAACAGCGCTTGCGCTGTGTTTCGCCGAGTGAGTGAGTTTACCGGAGGCCCAATCCCTTACCCTATTTCCTTCCCTACCATCCCCTATTCCCTCTCCTTCCCATCTCTACCCTCCCCTATTACCCTATTCCCTCTTAAAAGACTGGCAACGCACCTGCAACTCTTCTGATGCTGCGAGTGTCCATGGGCGACGGAAGTTGCTTTCCATCATGTGACCCGTTTGCTCGTTTGCCTCCTTATTTCATAAAAAAGTCGTTAGCGCTTTTTTGATTAGTTGACGTCATAATAATATTAATCAATCAACAAAATTAATAAACTCCTGTCAAAAACCTTAGAAACTGAGCAAAGACACCACAATCGTAACTTGCCGCCAACGAGGCTACACATTTATGACTGAAAGTGTAAACAAATTACAAAGCGGTCACTCGAGTCAATAGGGCATTGTTGTAGCTTGTCTATACGCCAATGTTACGTGGTTGTACTGCATGGTTAAATCATATATTATAATTTATAACCATTTAGCCAAAACTTTTTCGTTATGGCTTCGTCACAGAATCGCCAACCAAAATGTATGAATGTACATACCATAAAGTTAATATACCTATTATATTAATATCCTAAGATCCCACCGTAAAATCCTGCATGAATCGTTTTTTTCGATCAAATATATTTTAAAATAATCTTAAAAACCTATGGAATGGATTAATGTTGGGTTGCCTAATTAAAAGTAGCCGCAAGTACCTCTAATTGAGCAAAACGAAAGCCCGTAATACAAACTTGCGTGTATTCAATAGAAAAGTAAGAACTAAGAAGGAATGACATTGAGGAATGACAGGACACTACGCATAAAAATAAAAACGCCTGCTAAATAAAAATAGCAATCTTGCGGGTTGTTGACGTCCTCAAATCCTGCCAGGCATAATAATTGTAGGCCTGAACATTTGTCATATACAAAACTGATGGCAACCCCAGTTTGCGGCTATCGTGCAACTGGCAACCATGGATATTCATGTACAAAATGGATAAAACTTTAATTTTGTATCAAAATTATTTAAAAAATCGATGCTTCAATTTTGATGTATAACTATGTCTGTTTACGGGCTGGCAACCCTAGGTTGCGGCCGACTTAGAGCTGGCAACCATTTATACCTTAAGTATAATTTACACAGAGCCAGTACTGGCTGCCAATAAGACTGGCAGCTAGTTATGGCTTGGTATATGCCGCGTGTGAACAGTTTTTCAAGCCAGGCCAAACTGTTCACACGCGGCATATGCCAAGCCAATACTGGCTGCCTGTCATATTGGCAGCCAGTACTGGCTCTGTGTAAATTATACTTTATTTTGTTACGTCATTTTCTTTCAAATGATGTAAAATTTATTTAAAAAATATATACATGCAAATTAATGCATTTACCTCATGAACATTATACTTAATTAGAGGTACTTGCGGCTACTTTTGACTAGGCAACCCAACATTAATCCATTCTATACGTTCTAAAGATTATTTTAAAATATATTTGATCGAAAAAAACGATTCATGCAGAATTTTACGGTCGGATCCAATATTGTAACCAAGTGGACGAAATTCCCGAACAAAAAAAAAATAGGTTCCAAATTTAAACGTAGCTACTAAACTTAATCCAAAAATCAGCTAATCTGTGTCAAGGTCGACTGTGATTGGCTGATAAAAAAGACCATAGAGAATATAAGCTACATCAGAAAAAAGACGAAGAAGGAGTTTAAAATTCAAAGTTCGATTTTCATTTTGTGAAAGTTATTTTGTAGCAACTCATACAAAAATTGTAAATTAACTGGATTAATTAATGAAAAACGAAAGGTAAGCCATTGTAAAATGTAAATGTAACCGTAAATTGATAAATTGAAGCAAAACATAACTATGTCATACCATGTTCTAATACAAAGTATGTCGTAGTATTATTTGCATATTTGTACAATAATTTACAACTTAAACTATATTAATATGAAAAAGATAGATTATTATTTCATAGAAAATATTATAATGTATATCAGTATGCAGTTAATTTGGAAAATGTTAAAATGTGTATGTCGCAGGGAAAGGAGGATATCAGGGATTTCACGATATCCCTAGGGATATCACGAACTCCCGGTAGATGCCGAATATTCTTGTTTGTTACGTCTTCTTACTAACAATATCTAGTGATATGTCATTTCACTAAACTAAATCTAGTGAAACGTCAGAAAAGCGGACACCGCCGAATAAAAATCAAACCACGCATTTCTCTCGCTTACTCTAGTATACACACGGGTACTTTGATAGCATCATCTAACATCTGAATCTGACAAGTAAAATGTTAGATGATCCATGCGTCGGATAGGCATGTAAAAAGTCGGTCCTGCGCCTGATCTCTCGCCGGTCGTGTCAGTCTTCCGTCCCACCGGGCTATGCGAGTAAAGGAATATAGATATTGCTCTTGTGTACTGCGCACACACTTGGGCACTATAAAATTACTCTTGGCCTGGTTTCAATGAAACCGGCCACCATCACCAAAACCAGAGTGGGAGTTATTATTATTATTATCACACATATAATGCATCTATAGCAGATCTGAGGGGGCATCACCATAACTCTGAATCATACAGTTGAAACCAACTGAGGGTTCTTCATCAGATACTTCAGACCTTTGATTTTTGACGTCAAATGAAGCGGCCGACCAAGTTGAATATTTTTTGTAAAGGTGGCATGTCGATCTTTAGTTTGGTTAGGCTCTTGTACAGGCACAGGTACTACAGGTACTCCAGCTCTTCGATTATCATAGTTTTTACGGTTCCGTACCCAAAGGGTTAGTGTGTCTGTCTCCAGGCTAGACGAGCCGCGCCAGCTCGAGCAACGCATTTGTTTCACTCCCACTAGTGCCCGTGTCACGTGTGGGAACTAGAGCGAGGGAGAGAAATGAGTGACTCGATTTTTATTCGGCGGTATCCGCGTTTCTGACATTTCACTAGATTTAGTATAGTGAAATGACATATCACTAGATATTTTTAGTAAAAAGACGTAACAAACCAGAACATTCGGCATCTACCGGGAGTTCGTGATATTACTAGGGATATCGTGAAATCCCTGATATCCTCTTTTCCCTGCGACATGTATATTGTTTTATTGTAATAATACTTAAGGTTGATAAGTATACTTAATAATTTATGTAAACTGTATGGAAATGTAGTAAATGAAAAATGTTTCATTAATTTCAGATTTTTAGGTCCTTATGGAGATTTTAGGAGGAGAAGGAAGGTATGGGATTATGAGTGGTACGGCCACCAAGGAAAAATCCTCTGATCAGGACGTGAGGTGGTATGCAGCTGGCCTGAGCCCACGCGATAGATTTCAGCTGTCGTATACAGGGTGTAACAAAAAAAGAAATGATACTTAAGTGTATGTATAAAGGTGCGCGTCCAGTGGATCGGAATCGGAGCGTAGGTACGCAGCGGACGGATTTGTTGCTTTGTATTTATGGTATTGACTACTGTGAACTGCACTTGAAGTACTGGAACGTCATTCTGCTCCTGACAAATATATGACTACACGACGCGCCGTCCGCACCGTACGTCCCGATTCCGACCTGGTGGACGCGCAGCTTTAATCCCCTCCCTATATAGAGTTTACTGTATAAGCCAATCAAGTAGTTAGTAGAGTAGCATAGACAGCTATTCTATTATATTTATAAATAAAATACATAAAACTGTACTGTAATATTATTAATAGAAATCAACAAAAGCTTGTGGATTAAATATGTTTTATTGTTTAATTTACCTTATTACCTATTTATTTAGCTATGTACAATAATTTTTATTGAAATAAAACATTTATTTGAGCTCGTTTCTTTTTTATTTTATTTTATTTTTTAATTTTTGGTATGTTTAGAGTGAAAGGTTTTGCACTTAAAAATTTCTAGTTTAGTTTCAAATTAAAAAAAAATAACGGATGTTTATTTTTTTTCTTCTAAGGGTGAATTTCCCAACTGCTTTTTTTTCGCGGCTACTGTGAAATTGGGGGTGTGAAATGGCTTTTTAGGGTTAAATAAAATTTCATCGTATAGTTTGTGTGATTATCCATATGAGGCAACAGACACGTTTTTAATTCGATAACTAGAACATAAAAATAAAAAATTCTAAAGGTGGAAATTAGGCCCCTCGGTGACTGTCCCAACGACCTTTTTAGTCCTAATTTCGTCAGCCGATGAAAAAATATTAGTGGTACAAACAAACGGATTCTTTTATTGGATTCTTAAAGAATGGAGGTATAACAATACAAATTTCATAATCTCAATCGTTATACTTTCAAAATAGCGGGAGAAATAAAACTGTCCCAACATTTTGTCTTGATTCGGTGAATAAAAAAGAAACATGAATTGTCAAGACCAGAAGTACTTTTGAACGTAATGCCGCTTCTTGAACTCAAGCGCCAGTCATGCTTGTGCCTTCGGAGCTAGAGGTGGTTTGCTGCGTCGCTGCGTGTTCCCGCTAAAAACGTAAGTATATCGTCTCGGTGACACCCGACACTTTTCTCTACATTTCCGTAATTCAATTTATCATGTTAATTGAACCAGCTAGAAGTATTAATTTATTTTCTTACAAACACTTTTAATAATATGTATCAGTATGTAGTATAGATATCGGTATAATTATTATAGGTGTCAAAATATTCAACGCTTTGTCGCAAATTTTCATATCGGTGATTCCGGTTCGGTGAATTCGGTGACCTATTCGGTCACCGAAATGAAAAAAATCACCGATATGAAAAAAAATCACGGAAATGGTGACTCAGTGACTTTCGATGACCTTTGGTAACAATAGTTTTCATATCGGTGAATGCATTTTCATCTCGGTGATTTTTAAAGTTGTTTTATACAGGATGAATAATAATCTGCGAAATCGTAAAAAATGTTAATAAATAAAAGAGAAATATGGTGCTTCTTAATGTTTCCTTTTTTTGAGCTATTGTAAAGCTTTGATCGCGTTTGTCAAGAAATTCCGTAACGAAAAACACCTAACATTCGTCTAACGTCGTTTCAGTCAATATTTGTAATTTTTTTTAACTTTTAATATTTATAAGGATATATTTACCTTTCATTTAATGAATAAGAAACTCAGAACTGATATTTTGACCTCATGTAGTTTATTAGGATTACCTAAAATATTGACTTTTGTTGATTTTGTTTATTAGTGTTTTGTTGATGCAAAAACAGTACGAGATAATACAATATGATTATTTAATATTAGAATTATTCATTAAATTATAAACTATCAAAAAGTAGTTTTGGTTATAATAATGTTAGAATAATATGTAGTTACTCAATTTTTACTTTAACTGTTTAACTTAAGTATATTTTTATAACGAAAAATTGTAACTAAGCACTAGAAGATACCTTTTCGTGAAGTTGGCGCGTGGTAATTTTTATTCAAAGCAAATGTGTCAATTATTTCCCAGTATTAATATATTTTGTTATTTGTAATTAAAATCGTTTGTAACATGATTTTTTTTAAATAAAATACATTGTTCTATCCACAGACATAGATCAAGATAGATACCGCATGTGTATGTACTTCGCGTGAAATATCGCGTTCTCAAACGACGAGCAATGCTCGTCTTTCGAAATTCTGTTCTTTAGTCTGCTATCGGAATCGGACGTAAATCGGAATTTTAAAAATGCCTCAATGCCTAAAATGGCCGTATTGATCTGTAGAAATTCAAATAGAAACATTGGCCTTGATAATGGACACGTTTCTTATCATCGGTACGTCATGGAGGCAAAAGAGTTGTGCAATTATAGCTGATTTCGTGATGGATTTTTTGTGATGGATATAGACTATGTTTTATTCTGAAAAATATTAGAGATAATTTCGAAAATTGCAAAAGTGTAACCCAAAGTGTCAAAATTTTTCCATAAAAATACTTTATTTCGCTTGTTTTACAATCACGCTGTATACTATTTCGGTGAATTTTGTTTTTATCTCGGTGACTGACTTTTTCATCTCGGTGACAGCTAAAATGTAAACGTGTGTGCTACGTTTGTTTATTATTTAATTTTTATGTCATTAGTTTCGTAGTCATAAAACATTAAAATTGAGAGGAAACTTCGGTAAAAACTCAAAAAAAACAGAAACAAAAAAGTTCACCGAAACGAAAAAAAAAATGGACATGTTGAAATTCACCCCTAAGTCCGACCTCTTGTTACATAGTATACAGTTTACATCCTCTTTGATTGTAACTTTATGGAATGTACGGTGTAGAGATTAACTACGATAACATGGCGCGCCCCTCCAAATGACTGTTTCAATGTGTGCAGCCCCATTCTTATGAATGAGTTTGTATGTAGTAAGTATTCAACCAATCACACTACACGTAATATTTCAGTTAATGTCACTTATTACCAAGATTTGTTGCTCAACTAATCATAACTAGCCTACAAGACAACGCATTTCAAACGTTTTGACAACGCACTTCAAAACGTTATGAATTTTGGAGGGGCGCGCCAAGTTATCGTAGTTGATCTCTACCTATTCGTTAATATGACGTTGACGTTCGACTTGTCTTAATAAGTCAATTCCATATAATATTTAGATCGGCGACTTACAAGTTGCTAAGAAAAATTTGCAGCGCTACTATCCAGCGCTACTATTTTCAAAAAAAGTAAATACATGGTCATATTTTAAGAGTCTGCAGTAAATTTTTTACCTAAATTCGAGCGTAAGTGAAAAATACAACCGCTAGACCTTTTCCGAAATTCTTCCCTATTACTAATTATAGAGTTCTTCAGAATTTCTGCCCCTTTGCTAATTGGGGTTTTATAAATTCCTCGCCATTAATGAATAGGGTTTTTCAGAATTCTTCCCAATTCTAAAAAAGGGTTTTTCAAAATTTGTCCCCATTATTATAGAAAGGGGTTTTCAAAATTCCTTCCCATTTCTCGTGTACAGCACTAACAAAGTTTACTTTGTCAACGTAAGCGTTGTTTGTGTAGCTAAATCCTAGTTAAGTACCGGTTCAACTGTTCCTTAACCAGCCAGTTAGTTCAGCAGTCAATTATAGTGTGCACAATTTACTCCAGTTTGCATAGATTAATGCGAAGTACTTTAAGCAAACGCCTTTGATATCACTGGTAGCTTAGCTTTAATTTAAGGGTGCGTCCACATTTGTATCATTTGCGCGATCAGATCTTCGTCGCGTATCATCGAAGCGTGTCAAAATGATACGCGTATCATGATACGCCCCGATCGCTATTAACCGCGTATCTGATACGTGTCGTATCAAATACACGCATGATCGGCAGAATGATCTAATAGGCGTCCACACTATGATACGCATACTTGATACGGCGCGATGATCGCGACGGAGATCTGATCGGAGATCTGATCGCGCAAATGATACAAATGTGGACGCACCGTTATGAGGTTTTTGATTATTACAATGTATAAAGTTTCCGTCAAAATCTAAATCAAAATAAAGTTAAGAGAATATAATTATTAAATGTCTGACCTCTGTGGCTCAATGGTTAAGAGTATATTGTGGCAGCTCAAGTCGGGGGTCGCGGGTTTGAATTCCGCCGACGCGACGGAACAAAAAGTTTACAATGTTCCTGGGTCATATTTAATACACATCTGTATTAAATATGTGTATAATAATATAATAAAAATCTTAAATATCAAATAGGTTATGATTTATGAGAGTAAAGGAAGCAATAGTGCTCTAGTGCACTGCGCACACACTCAGGCACTGTAAAATCACTAGTACTATGACGCCCACAGCTCCGTTACGCTGTGAGCTAGGCCAGCTCCGGGACTTAAGGTATCTTCATACCAAATTTCAGCAAAATCAGTCCAGCGGTTTAGGCGTGAAGAGGTAACAGACAGACACACACAACTTGGAATTTATAATATTATTAGTATGGACATAGTACACTTTGATCTATTACAAATGTTCGGGTAGCAATAATACGGATACTAGGAATCCGAGCATAATATTATAGGAATCTGGATTAAATCGAAATAGAATGTTTGTGTTACATTGATATTAAATTTCAAGATGGACGCTGGACATATTAATATTGAAATCACAAGATGGACGCTGCTTTCAACTTTAACATAATATTATAATATTATAAATTTTATACATCAACCGGGTGAAGCCAAACGAGCGTAATTTTGTGAGTCGTGAGTCGCAGAATTTCAGCCGCGTAAATATATTTTCATACAAATCATTACTCACAAAATTACGCTCGTGTGAATCAAACAGGACTTTTGTATGAAACTGAATGCAGCAGAATTTCTGCCAGTCGAAATTCTGCGACTCACAACTCACAAATTACGCTCGTTTGGCTTCGCGCTTGACCACAATAGACAGAACTAACCATCAGTGAGTGTTTACTTTGTTTTTAATTTTTTTACGTTTAAGAATTGGTTTGAGATATTATATTATAGGTACTTATTATGACAAAAGTCGGTAGGGTTG
This sequence comes from Lysandra bellargus, assembly GCA_905333045.1. Classification (NCBI taxonomy): domain Eukaryota; kingdom Metazoa; phylum Arthropoda; class Insecta; order Lepidoptera; family Lycaenidae; genus Lysandra; species Lysandra bellargus. The sequence continues at coordinate 11,579,812 of HG995320.1, read as the reverse complement.
TTACTTGGTTGTTACCTACAAATTCAAAACTACGAGTATGACATATTTTAGCTATAGAGTTTTTTAACAAGCAAATAATTTCATGACGTGAACTGTAATTATATGGAAATTTTTTGTAATTGAAGAAACTATCCTTTCCTGGGACTCAAGGATTCTCCATACCCATCAAAATAGGTTTAGCGGTCTAAGCGTAAAGAGGTAACAGACAAACACACTTTCAGATCTTTAATATTAGTGATCCACACCGTGTATAATATACATAGGCTTTTCCTGTTATCATGACAAGAGAAAACTGTTGGCATAACATTGCTCCGTACAAAGAAACTTTTAACTCGGTGTAAATTGATCATCCAGGTACATTATGTCGGCTCGGGGCACTGAGGTAGTAAGTACTACGTACTAGAGCAGCTATTGCAAACAAAAAACATGTCGCACTTGAGGCATGAGCGGGGTGGGAGGCGGGGCGGTGATTGCTATAGATCAGTACCGCAGAAGTGACACAGTTTTGTGCCTACACTCGAATGAATGCAGAATATATTTGAGTAAGTGGATAAAATAAAAATAAAAATTGACTTTTTTATAAAAAAATTAATTAAGTATGGATCCATAGTCTACTATAGCTAATTACCTTATTTAAATTACTTAAATATTTTCAAATATGTACCATAATAAAATTATTGTAATGTACGCATGTTGTACGTAATATTTTAAATATTACCAAAATACAAACTCGTCTACGTGAGTAAGTACTTCATTCATCGTCGTCTTATCATAGATCTGTATTCTGCCTACATTCCACTCTGAATCTACCACTCTATGTCAATGCAAATGGCGCGCGTCTTCGCCTAGTAATTGAATGTTCGTATTTTAATTGAAAATAATTAAATAAGAATGCTAATACCGATGAAATGTTATTCCGTTGCATTTGGAAGTATTACTGGAATAATTTTTGCAGTATCTTAACCCACAACTAGGCATTTTTGCGACTTTTTTTGGTTTCGTTTTTGATTGTTGTACGTCTGGCGCGCAGAAGAGCTCGCGGGCGACTAAGTGCACTGCTGCTATATAGATTACGTTGAATGTGATCAAGCATTGCGTTGCGTTGTCGAGTCTAGTACGTAGTACATACTATGTCAGTGGCTCGGGGCCGCTTTGTGTGCTGTTAATTGAATTTTGGAATACCTTGCGATAGAAACACTTTTTTTATTAACTCTACTTTGAAAAGACTCGACTAGACCGTACCACATACTTTTTGCATTGACTTATTAAGAAACAAGACTTTTTGTGATGTAAAAAAGTAGCGCCTTTTTCTGTATATTTTTTTGATGTGGCAAAGACTATATTAAGAAGATTCACAGCCTATTCGAATAAACAAACAAACTTTTCCACTTTATAGTATACTAGACATTCCGCGCGGCTTCGCCCGCGTAAATTAGGAATTTGATGGAAACTGTACATTTTCCCGCAAAAATAGCCTATGTCTCTTCACGTGGTCCTCTCCATATCTGTGCCAAATAACATAAAAATTGCTCCAGTAGTTCGGGAGAAATAAGCCGTTTCAAAAAAAATTCCCCGTTTTTTTCACATTTTCCTCTGTTTCCTCTCTCCTATTAGTTTTAGCGTGATAATATATCGCACCTTTAAAGTAAAACCGTGACAAAACAAAATTATCAAATTTTACAGGGGAGCAAATATTAGAAAATGGTCACTGTTTTTTCTAAATAAAATCTGAGTTCAGGGGTTTTTAAAGATATTTAATGAGTTTATGTGATAGATCTCTTTTAATATTATGACTTGCCATTTTAAAAAGTTTATTATAATATTTACAGCTTTATTTATTTTGATTTATATTTTTATAGTAACACTTTACCACTAATTTTTTGTTAATTATTGTAAGTGCAACTAATGTTACTAAACAAAAAAAAAACTATTAAAACTTCATAATTTAACATGAAGTTAAGAAGAAGTATCTTACCGTCTTAACTTTTAACTATTTTATCCTTTTACATTTTAAAACACTTTGACTGAAAGCAGATCAACTGAAAATAGCAATAAAATAAAAATAAAAAACCAATAAACATAGTAACAATCACAGCCTCATTTATATTTCTATGAGAGGTAGCTGTTTACCTACTTTGAGCTAACAAAAGTAATGTTCACTTCTATCACTTAATTTTAGATTAATGAGTCAAATTTATTGACATAATATTAATAATAAAAAAAATGTTACACTCTAGAGATAAACCTTATTGGATTAATCTCTAAAAAAATAAAGGCAAACTGTGACTATACAAATTGTAACATACCATTAATGAAATTGAATTATTTAAATTGCGTAATTTCATAACACGAAAAATGTGTCTAAACAAATTGAAACACTTTACCTATTCAAAAAAGAAAACAACAACTTAGTTTTTTGTGACTTCAAACCGTATTTATCCAAATAACCACACTGTTGTTTAAAACTTCCGTCATCACTTTATCACGATCATGTTCTTATTGGTATAGACACGATATTGTAATTATCGACCCGATCATAACTCGGTTTAGTAACGCTTTGATTTACCGCTAGATGGCGCAAAACACAACATTTTGCAAAAAAAACAAGTTAATCTTGTAGTTTACGTTTATTTTAGATAGATGGCATTGATGCCTCAATTTATGAAAAATTTCGTTTAGTAACGGTTTTACTTTAAAGGTGCGATATAGCCTATAGCCTTCCTCGATAAATGAGCTATCTAACACTGCAAGAATTTTTCAATTTCATGTCATGATGTCAGATTTTGGTCAGATTATTAACTGTATGTGCTAGTAGCGCCCTCTGTTTTGTTTGACCTTTGCGCCTAATATAAAAATAGACAAGCCAAACATTTTACTCAAATGGATTTTTTCGTACTCAGTTGGTTCCTTAAGTGAAACATATTTTATTTCTACATAGCTATTTACAACTCACATAACTGTGTTTTACAACTTTTTATTTTCCCTGCAAGAAATAGCGTACTAACTTTGCAAAAACTTGCAAGACATTAATTATTTTGTAATGTTTAACTGTGTTTTCAAAACCTTGTAACAGTAAAGTTTTTGAAGATTTCATGCAGATCGCGATCGCTATTTTTGAATATTGTATATTTGTTATAATATCGTATTTTTGAAGATGAAGAAGTAGAACATGTTTTTTACTAAGCTCGTTAATTATGTTCCCTGAAAAATAGATGAGTTTTAAGTTATTAGTGATGTAGATAATGACGGCACGTGTCGGCGGCAGTCGACGGCAGACGACGGCACGTGTCGGCGGCAGTCGGCAGCAGTTGACGGCAGCCGTCGACAGTTTATCACGCTTGCAGTTGTGACGTAACGCGTAAAGGTAAGCGTCCACAGGTCGGTATCGAACGCAATGGACGTTTTGCATCAAACGGATATTTTTTTACAGTAGATCCACTGTATCGGCAGCGTACGGATTACCGACTAGCCAGTATGTTTTTCTTCAAATTAGTCCAAACATGTTCCTAATTGAAAATTTCTGCTTTCGACTTTTCCATCCACACCCCCCTTTTGAGCATTTATTTACTAGGCTAGTCGGTAATCCGTACACTGCCAATTCAGCGGACCGGACGTACTGTGAAAAAAAATGTCCGTTTGATGCGTGACGTCCGTTGCGTACGATACCGACCTGTGGACGCTTACCTTGCGGGGTACGTCTATCACCAACTCTCCTAAGCAACATCGTTTGACAGATAAACATTTATTAGGTACTTTTACGTCAAGCTTAAAGTCCTTAAAAGTTGATATTTCACAGTGGATTTCACATTGTTTTGCATTTTTTACTGTTTTTTAGTTAAATTATGTTTAAAAAGTGAGTACGATAATGTTATTGTAATCTTAGAACAAAGTGTTCTGGAAACATGATAGTTTTAGGAAAGGTCGTGGTAGGCCCCCTGCAAGCGTCATAAACTGTCAACCGACACGTGCCGCCGACTGCCGTCGACTGCCGCCGACACGTGCCGTTCGTCTGTAAGAAGCCTTAGGTACGGCACCTGTCGCTTAAATTTATTATATTAAGAATATTATGGTGTTAGTTTATTAGTTATAACTGATAGAGAAATTGCTATCTATACTGAAACAATAGTTCTCCCATACAATCGTACAAAAGAATTCATACAAAGATATCAGTGGCGAGGCACACTTCATTGAATATGAGAGAGTACGGTCATGGAAAATAGATGATTGGCAGCAGTTAGATAATTATTATTATAATAAACTAGATGTCGCCCGCAACTTCGTTGTCTTCTTTGTGGCGCAGAAACCGCGATTTTTTTTGGGATAGTGTCCGTTGATATCCTTCCTCGGAACACAAAACAAAATATCATCAAAACCGATTCAGAGATATGAGCTTAAAGAACTAACAGATAGACACACTTTCACATTTATAATATTAGTATAGATATTGAATATGGGATTATAGTACGGATAAAGATAATGTGGCGGTACCCACAATTCGCCTAACAATCCTGCATCGCGCTATCGAATTTCGGAGAACGACAAGATATACTATACAACGTCTGAAATGACGTCAGTGGGCTTCGGCCTGACGGGCATACCACCTTGCTCGGTCAGAAGATCTTCCTTTGGCCTCCACATATTCCCCACATTGGTGACCCCGACGTGATTTGAACACGCAACCTTCTGATCATTTCGGACGTTGTATATATTTTGCTGTTCTCCGAAACTTCGATAACGCGATGCAGGATTGCCAGGGGTGGGTGGGTACCGCCACAATAAGTATGGATGACGCTATCTTGTCGTCATACATTAGATAAACCATTTATAAAAACAGGTAGTAGCTTTCAAATGGATAACAGGCGCGGTCGCAGTCTGACATTTTGGGGGGGGGGGGGGGGGTCACTTACTATAAAAACAAATTTTGGGGGGGTCGCTCACTATAAAAAAAAAATTGGCAAACATTTCCTTTTATTACTTGGCAAGATTTGAGAGTCATGTCCCCTGTGACCCCCCCCCCCCCCGTCGGACCGCGCCTGATGGATAAGGATTGATTAAGTTAATCTCTTGATTTTAACGGAAAATAAAACCTAAGGTATCCGATTTCATTCTGAGATATCTAATCATATCATCAATTCGGTTTCTGTTTGGTAGCCCCAACAAATGCCACAATATCAAGCAAGTTAGTATCCGAAGTTGCTAAACATCATATTTCTCCGACCGTACATAATCAGATCGAGTCGTCGCCAGCCCGTCTGCACTTTCAGCTTGTGCTGATTCTGAAAATCATATATTACTGACTCCTACTACGAACATATATTTTATTGAAAGAATATGAAAAATGAAGCGAATATGGAATTTGATAAATATACTTTTGCGTACTTCGCGTGTTTTTAAGAATTAGAAGTTCAAAATGTAGTGTAAATTAAAAAAATACAAAGTAATTAGATTAGTAATTTATTAAGGGGTTTAATTATATTATTAATAAATTAAAATAATCTTTATTTGTGTGGGTGCTGCCTAGCGTAAAAAATTGCAATATATATCCTTTTAGAACATTTATATTTAATAACACGATAAAACTGACAAACTCTTCTATCTATTATGTCTATTATAATATCGATAATAGTAAAATCAACAACCAGTTTTATAGAATGAGCTGTTTTGCTGTCTAGTGATCTAGTGAATGAAATGTTCAGCGATACGAACGACATTCTTTTGTGGCACTTAAATAGAATATAGAAACTACACCTCTAAAAGTTCTTGTGAATATCTATATAATATATTGTATCTTCTGTATAAATAGAAAATAATAATATAAATATAATATAAATATATAAATAGAAAATAAAAAAAGAGTATCATATATCATAAAATAATATTAAATACTAAGTAGCTTAAGAATAGTACCTACATGTAAACAGAGCGTCTCTCCCAAACCGATAAACCTCTTAGTTTTTTTGTAAGTACATTTAATGTTTTGAATAAAGAAAATAAAAAAAACGAAAATAGTTTAAATTGATGAAATGCTATTAATTATTATAATAACGTTTCTTCAATTTAAACTGCATAATATTAAGAATTTTAGGCACTAAACCTAAAAATATACTAATTCCTTAGATCAGTGTTTCCCAAACTTGTCGGGACCGCGACCCATCTATAAGAAAGTTTAAAATTCGCGTCCCAACTTGTGTCATGAAAACAAAAAAGCAGCGGTATGTCGCTGCCGCAGCATTTACCCGTTAAGGCCCAATAGACCCGAAAATTAGCAGGTCGATGTCTGTCAGTACGAATATCGACGTAAAGGACATTAAAATAAGATTCATGTCGGCGCGCCTTGTACAGTGGCGATTACTTGATAGGGCGAAATAGGAGAAAAAAACCTTTTTTCTTTGATAATTAAACCAAAATGCAAAATGTAACCACAAATTATTCTTATTTAAGTTATGAGCTTTTCGTAGATATGATTTTTGAAAGTAAAACTATCATAAGCTTTATGAAAAATAAAAAAAATATAACAAAATATTCGAATTTAGCCTCCTCTTCGGAGTTATTTTTGATCGAGTGAAGTTTTCAATATTATGTTTCGAACCACAAATTGTCAAAGTACATTAAGTAAACAACAATGTGTATTTTTTTTGGCTTTTAAAAGTCACTATTTGTTTGTTTATTATTGATTCAAAGTCATGTAAAATTGGGTCTATAGGGCCTTAATTCTTAAATCGTAGTTCACCGCCATATCATCATCGTCAGCCTACTGACGTTCACTGCTGGACTTGGGCCTTTTCTAAAGCTCTTCTAAATTCTTAATAATTTTTCCATTTTTGTATCAAAATCTTAATGCGGTTCACAGACTACATCTACTTACCAAGTTTCAATAGTATAGCTCTTATAGTTTGGGAGAAAAGTGGCTGTGACATACGGACGGACAGAGAGACAGACGGACAGACAGACAGATAGACAGACAGACATGACGAATCTATAAGGGTTCCGTTTTTTGCCATTTGGCAAAATGACGATGTTAGCGTTGCATTCGTTGACGCATTCAATTATGGAATGCGCTAAAACGAGAGTTGAATGAAAAAAGATGACGAAAATTAAAGACGAAAGCACAAAGTGTGGACATAGCTGGTCTTGGTTCGTAGCGCCGCGCGCGAAGACCAATAATAATTAATCTAAGACCAATTAATTTGGGCATCGTCGAAGTCGGGTGCTTTTTATCTGACTGGGGGTGTTTAAACACCATCATAAAAAGTAATAAGCGAACAAAAACGAGCTAAAATATTCGCAGCAGGTGCTACAGATTACACGCCACAATACCCACAATCTCTACTGTACGATATATTTTCCCCAAAACTTGATTCAACTATCATGAAAAGCGTTTACCTACGGTTTTCGCATTCTATACAATTTTCACACAAAGAATCTGGCGATGTTTTGTCATGACGAAAGTTTATTTTTGTATAATATTACGATGTATATATGACCTATATACCTATGACGCGTAAGATTACATATAAAAAGTTACGGTTGTGTTACGACGTCGTTTTGCGGATTTTTTAAAATAAATATCATTTGAATATTTTATAAGTTACACCTTTATCTATATACGTGTAAGACCGGCCAGAGACGGATCTTGCAGTCGAGACCAACTGCAAGATCACGGCGATCTGTAGTGTCCATAGAGATATTAGTGTCCATACTAAATTCTTATCCGCAAACTTAAACTTTTCTGATAGAATATGGGCCTAACAATTGTCCCAAAACAAAGCATAAATCGAAACCAATATCGGCCGTACAGGACGCAATAAAACTAGTGTTTCAGTTGTGACTTGTGTCCAATAACTAAGCACGCTATGGCGACTGGCGAACTATGAGACTAGTTATGAGATCACATAACACAACCAATTGATAACGTACTAAAGTAGGATTGTCTGCATATTATATCAAAAATCAAGTAAGGTTTGTTAAAGTCTCTCTAATTTCTGGTCAAAAGTGCATACTATCTTGAAATTATTCGATTCCATATTGACGTCGAATTAAGTATCCAAAAACTTGTTTCAAAATTAAAATCTTATTTCATCAAATTTATCACCTTGTGTTCCAAAATTTGTTTTTTTTTCAGATGACCCAAATGTTACCACTTACCACCTTGCATTCCAAATTTAAATTTATTTTTTTTCAGACGATGACTGTGAGGACACAGCCAGCACGGCGTGGTGTCCGGGCTCGCGGTACCGGCCCGAGCCGCCCGCGACCCTCGCCAAGGCCAGCCACTTCACCGCCCACGAGATCAAGCTCATGTACCGGGGCTTCAAGCAGGTACTGGTCTATAGCCAAGGGAAACGTCTTAGGGCCTAATTCACGTAAATCAAATTTCTTAATTCTTAAACTGCATCATCGAATTAAAAAATATATATCCAAGGAATTTGGCCCTGGTCCGAAATTATTAGAAATGTAAGTTAAGTATAGTTTTCACAGAGCCAGTACTGGCTGGAAATAAGACTGGCAGCCAGTATTGGCTTGGTATATGCTGCGTGTAAACAGTTTTTCAAGCCAGACCAAACTGTTCACACGCGGCATATACCAAGCCAATACTGGCTGGCTCTGTGAAAACCTCGTGAAAACTATACTTTACGCACTTGACTAAAAAAATAGTTACATGGAGTAGAAGGAGAACTGTTCCAAAGGCTGTAAGAAAACTTTTTAGTGTTCGGTGAAATTGATTTAGCATAATTGTTTTCATTTTAGATTGTTTTCAGTTTAGATTTGCTAAATCTGTAAATATATCAGGGAACTATTTTCTCATACTTCTGAGTCTTATTAATTAACCAATTAATAAGACTCTATTAATAATATTGTTGTTGGTTACTCAAGTTTGTTGTAATTTCAACAGGAATGCCCTACAGGTGTGGTGGACGAGGAATCCTTCAAGAACATATTCTGTCAATTCTTTCCTCTAGGAGGTAAGCTTGAATCCATCTAAATCACAGAAGATGTTTTAATTTTTTAAAGATTTTTAAATATTTTTAGTTACTGGTTAGTGGCTACTACAATAGATATAAGTACCAAAGAGGATATAAACTTAAGGTGCTCCTTCACCGTTTGCATTCGCGTGTAATGTAACGTTACAGAGTCGAGTATTTCTAACATCAGTGAGGAAGGGGAAGCGAGCATTAAATGAATATATCACTAAATAAATCTTGTAATGATACCTACATAATATTTTGATATAACTTGTAATGTGGGAGAGCCATGCTTCGGCACGAATGGGCTGGCTCGACCGGAGAAATACCACGTTCTCACAGAAAACCGGCGTGAAACAGCGCTTGCGCTTTGTTTCGCCGAGTAAGTGAGTTTACCGGAGGCCCAATCCCCTACCCTATTCCCTTCCCTACCATACCCTATTCCATTCCCTTCCCATCCCTACCCTCCCCTATTACCCTATTCTCTCTGGTAGGCTGGCAACGCACCTGCAGCTCTTCTGATGCTGCGAGTGTCCATGGGCGACGGAAGTTGCTTTCCATCAGGTGACCCGTTTGCTCGTTTCTTTCATTAAAAAAAACCTACAATTTGACATTACCATAGACCAGGGATGCGGAAACTACGGCCCGCGGGCCATCTCCGGCCCGCAAAGGCTTGAAATCCGGCCCGCGACCATTAAACAAAAATCAAGAGAATATTAATTCGTATTGTTAGTTGTTGGTAAATAAAAGTTTAATTTACTTACAATTTCTTATTTCATTTATATTCCAGCTATTATTTTGTAATATTTGCACAATAAATTAGTGTTTCTGAAAATGCATATATCAATATTTTTATTTCAGTAATTAATCCTTCAGGCCCCGAGCGAGCACCGGTGATCGCGACAACAATAGAATACAATAGCAATTCCTGGAAATTCCGACTGAAGTATTAACATAGTCAAAAAATATGTAACAACTTGGCCCACCATATAATTTGTTAGGATTATATTGGCACGCGAAGAAAAAAGTTTCCCCATCCCTGCCATAGACTAAGGAAAATATTTTACTCTACCGACATTACCGAGAATTCTCGTCGGTCAGGGAGGTAGTTAGAGTATTAATAATGTTATTAATACTCAAAGGAGGTAGTATTGTAATGTAATGCTCAAAGTCGAATCTATAATTTTACAATACACGTGAATGCTCCCGGTGTGGAAGCACCTTAATTACATCAATTAAAGTACATTATAAGCGTAAAAACTTTAAGAGGCAAAAGTAGATAAATAAGTTTATTAAATTATGTTTCTTAAAATTGTTTTGTTTCTAATGAAATACTGTACAAAAGACTCAACATAATGAGGATACAACAAATTATTACTTTATTAACTTACCAACTCTGCCTCAATAGGGAATGTCAATACGCGGTCAGTTAATTTGCCGAAGCAACAAAAGGCCGGCGCACAATACAATCTCGGCCGAAAACAAACTTGGCAACTCGTCTTAGACTTATCTCAAGACCAACTTGCATTTAATCCCGCAAACTATACAGACTTCAGCTGTTAGCACATCGGGGCTGAGATATCTCAGGATTTTGTGGGCATTTCGGGATATAAAGTTTATTAGTAGTTGGATTTATTACATTTTCTAAATCTTACTTTTTAGATGCACAGATTTTTTCCGTGAAACATCTTTCGCGATGCCGTGCACTTATTTGGAATGGGTAAAAATGTAAAGCTTTTTTCAGGAATCAGAGATGTGACCTTATCAAAAATTTGTAAGATGAAGGGAGTACAGTCAGAGTAGACAGAATGATAGAGTATGCCGACTTAGAACTGATGTAAAAAATTTAAGTTTGACGTATTATGACAAAAGTCGTCGCTAGGGTCGTTACCTACAAATTTATAGTTTGTGCGTTTTAAGATGATATGGGTGACAGTTCTCATATTCCTTGCTACGGATTTTTTTAGAAGAAAACAAAAAAATCAAAAATATGTAATAAATTATATTCCATCTACAAAAACAAATGTTTCCTATAACTGTAAATGAATAAAATGAAAAGTTGCTTAATGTTAACTTATTAATATAAAATTACAAATATTAACAGTGAAATAGGAGTACTTATGAAATTATTGATATGAAAATATTTGAAAAATGTCAGATGCATGTCGCATGAAACGGAACTTTTGCCGATAGAGATTGACACTGTTGAATCGAAATCAAATCGATAAAAATGGCGGCCATCTTAAATCGCTTGCGCCACTCTGAAACGTCAGTATGAAATCGATAATTTCGATTGCAATTCCTTTACGAAGTGATTCGATATTTTTAAATTATCGATTAAAATTTTTAGGTAACTTCCCTACTATTGTCAATTATAATGTTTCACCCATATCATCTTAAAACGCACAAACTATAGTTGTTGTTTATATTTTGGCACAGACAAAGAAAACTGTCAGAATTCAATTTCAAATTTTTAAAAATAAATTATACCAGCCAGCGCGCCAGCCTTTAACTTATCCTGGCGAAACCCGACGAATTTGACAGATATTGAAACCCGTCCGTCTCTTTGAAGTCGAAGTACTGGTAGTTATATCTACTGTAGTACAGTAGAGCGCAAACTGTTTTTACAAAAAATTCACTTTCGCCGACACCCCAGCAGGGCTCTAATAACAACAGTAGACATGGGAAAGAATCGACATACTGACCGATTTTATCGACAAAATGGCGGATTTCCATCGACCAACTGTCACTTTGTCTTTTCTTCCGTAGGAAGAAACCGTTTCTATGGTGACAATGCTACGCCTGCTGGAGTGTAACCGACCTCCAAAAGGGGGGAGGTCATATGTTTGGCTGTGTATATTTTATAACCTCGATGACATGATTTGGACGCACGGTTTTTTATTAAATATCGTCTTGATCTTGATTATTCTTTATGATATTGATGACAAAAGTAAACTTTAATTTTCAGATGCCACTCAGTACGCTCACTTCGTTTTCAACACCATGAAGCCAAAGCAAAGAGGGAAACTTAATTTCGAGGTATTTGATCTTAATTCTTAGGTAATTTTACCGTGGGAGAGCTATGCTTGAGCACGAATGGGCTGGCTTGACCGGAGAAATGCCACGGGCTCACAGAAAACTGGCGTGAAACAGCGCTTGCACTGTATTTCGCCGAGTGAGTGAGTTTACCGTTGGCCGAATCCCCTACCCTATTACCCTATTCCCTCTTAAAAGGCCGGCAACGCACCTGCAGCTCTTCTGATGTTGCGAGTGTCCATGAGCGACGGAAATTGCTTTCCATTAGGTGACCCGTTTACTCGTTTGCCCCCTTATTTGATAAAAAAAATTAATGCTCATATTCATGCTCATGCTCATGTTCATGCTCATCCTCATGCTCATGTTCATGTTCATGTTCATGTTCATGTTCATGCTCATGCTCATGTTCATGCTCATCCTCATGCTCATCCTCATGCTCATCCTCATGCTCATGTTCATGTTCATGTTCATGCTCATATTCATAGTCATTCACTCATACTCATTGCAATCCGGATAGAAATTGTAAAACCCAAAACCCATCATTGATTACAGTGATGTTCTTAGGATTACCTATAAAGAACATCACTGTAATCAATTTCTTTGAAATAAAGGATATGAGCATGAGCATGAACATGAACATGAGCATGAACATGAACATGAACATGAACATGAACATGAACATGAACATGAACATGAACAATGAACAATGAACATGAACTTGAACATGAACTTGAACATGAATAATTGAATATGAATAATTCACCACCATCATTACACCATCCATAACCACATAATATGCTTTGATCGATTTTTTTTTGTAATATTTTGTATTACGGATCAGAATCTGAATTGATTAAATAATTATTATTTCGCCGTCTCTGTGCGATTTCCTTGTGAAATCATCCTTTTACTTAAGTGGGCGACTAACCTGAAATTGTCGGTTTTATGATTCATTTTTATACTTGAAAATAAGCCCCAAATTGTTTCATTTCCTAAAATTAGATACTACATTATATTTCCAAGAGTTCAATCTGAGCAAAAACACGACGTCTTAAAATTTTCTCGATAGAAAAAATCACAAAGAATAAAGATGCAGCTAATTTTCACGAATTTTTCATTTATTGCCATAACCGTGCATTGAACTAAGTTAATATTTCAACACATGTATAAAATTCTATCATTGAGAGATCGACTTAGCGGATTTTTAAAATGTTGTATATTTATCGAGTTATTGAAAAAAAAACTAATTTGGCGATGAATCCGCGTCGTCCTTTTTCACCTGGCATATGAAAGACGCCCGTGAGTGTGAAGAGAGAAGGACGATGTTTGATTTTTTGCATTAGTCGCCCTCTTAATTTAAGGGCTATAATTTTTATTTGATGCTATGGTTGCGAAAGTGGAAGTGGTTCAAGTTTCCTGGTCTTTCATGTAAATTAAAAATGTTGTGTGTAATATAGATCGAAATAAAATAGTCGTAGATGGATGTTCAATTTTCTAAATCTCGATTATAATAACATACGTCATAGGTACACGCGTACGAAGTTGCGGGCAACAGCTAGTGCTTATTAGGTATATGTTGTAACTTGTAACCAAATTGCAACATAACGTTAACCTTGTTAAATGTCCAAATCGACTGAAATTTGATTATCTTTGTGAATTTATGCTTTGCGATTAGATTGTTGACATTTATTAGCTTATACGGGACAAAGGCACTAACATATTTTTTTTCTCTATTTAGGGATTTTAGCACACACAGTGGCTATGTCAGTCCCATCTTGCTAGTAAATCAACTTAAAACTAACTTCTTATAATAAAGGAGTATCTACAATAATTTTGCATAGTCAGAATCCGGTTCAACCAATATAACATTAAAGATACCCATGTTCATCACTAACATTTTGTTTCACACTTTATTATAGCGTTAATAAAATACGTTTCAGAAAAAATATCAAGAGATAACAATTTTATTTTCTGGTATAAGATAGAAATCGTTGACAACATTACAAGGTCGGCACTTTCGGAGAAGACGGAATATCAAATTAGTGTCTTTAATAATACAAAGCATTGATTTTCAGAAACCTTCGGAATATTCCGAATAAGTTCAACCTCGTTTTCGAGGACATTCCAACAAGGATTGTCGATTGAATTCTACCACGATTCCAGGAACAACAAGTGCTCCTGATCCAATTTTTCTTCCTCAATATATAAATATAATTATTGTTCCTCAAATGCTCAATATACTGGCACGAAGCATCCCTGGAAAAAAAATTAGGCCTTTGCATCCATTGTGGGTGATTTATACAGTATTTTCAGAGCGAAGTAACCAAATAATATAGTGCCTTAGACAAGCCCAAGCACATACGGCATTCTCGCAACATAGTGTTAAGTGTAGTCCAGAGGAAAGAGCAGGTCAATACGTCTGGGACCAACTATGTGCGGGTTTCCTCACGATGTTTTCCTTCACCGTACCAGCGTCCATATTGTGCACTTGAGATCCGTAAATGTCTCATTGGTACACGCCTCCACCCGGGATCGAACCTGCACCCTCTGCGAGTGCGAACTAAAGGTCTACCCATTAAGCCACGGACGCTCCCAAATCCCTGCAAACAGTACATTTAATCAGACCAATTTCTCATTTCCAGGAATACCTGGAAACCCTCTCCCGCGTGGCTCGCGGGTCTCGTCAGGAGAAGCTGTCGTGGGTGTTCGCGCTGTACGACGTGGACGGTGACGGGCGGATCTCCCGCAGCGAGATGCTGGCGGTGGTGCGAGCTGTGTACGAGCTGCTTGGCCGAGCTGCTGCCCCGCCGGTACACAAGGCAGCTGCGGAGGACCATGTGGACAGGATCTTCCATGTGAGTGAGGAATAAAATAGGTGTTAATTTGAGTTAAAACAAGCCGAATTGAAATAAATAAAGTGGTTTTGATACCCAATGCCGTAAGTACCGGAGAAATAAATTTGCACTGTTCTATTTCTGCCGAATGACAAATAATTTGGTTTTATTTTTGAAAGGTAATACCAAAAACCCGTAATCGATTAAAACAATTTATATGGGGCATAGTAGACTCCATCTATGGTATCCCAAATACAATGTCCTTTTTGGATTAAACAATCACCAAGTACTCTAAAAACGATCGTAACCAATTGACTTTTCTTATAGGAATCTGTGATAGTTAGGACGACATGATGCTACAAACCATATTGTGACGATTAGTACGTAGTAAAACATTTATATTTGTCTACTGATTCTTATATTGTATTTAATATTAAAATATTTATCACTTTTATATCTGAAAGTATATGTCAGTTTGGTATAGAAATGGTATAATTTGTACATGTATTTTTAACGATTATTACATGATATCAGTTAACTATCTACGTCTTTTCGAAAATAAAAGAGCAAACGAGCAAACGGGTCACCTGATAGAAAGCAATTACCGTCACTCATGGACACTCGCAACATTGGTAGAGCTACAGGTGCGTTTAAGAGGGAATACGCTTTCTTCCGAAAAATGTACGGTGACATCTCTTTTTAGGGTTCCGTAGTCAACAAGGAACTCTTATAGTTTCGGTCTGTCCGCAGTGATATGTTATGTTTCTAGTACCCTAGTATATATTATTACCTCTTTGTCTGTCCGTCCGTCTGTCTGTTCGTCTGTCTGTCCGCGGTTTTGCTCAGAGACCTTTGTAGGTCGTTCAGCTTTGTAGCTGTAATTCGGCATGAATGCACAAATTAATGATGCCGACAAAATGGTATATAAGATCTTTAAAAAAAATGTTTAAGGTAAGTACCTCCCCTACACATATTTTAGCGAGGATGTTTTTTTTTTCGCGTCCACTTCACCTTGTAAGGTGTCGTTGGATAGGTTTTTAAAAAATATTACGAGTATAACATACCATTTTCCGATTTAGAGATGTGAAATATGAAGTTTTAAAGTGGAAAAAAAAATATTTTGAGTCCTGCAGTGTCCCCCTTCTACCAGCTAAACGGTTGCTTTTTGAAAAATATTCATGGGGGCAGGGAATATACTGAATTTAAAAGAAAAGCTATCACGGCTAAGAAGACTTCATAAGTTATTAAGTAATAGTCGATCAACAAAAAAATAATGAAACTACCTATTCGGAGAAGTAGCTGTATTTAGGGTCCGTATACGAAATTTGCCGATTTCGCTGATTTAACAGACGTGATTTGACAGTTAAAATACAGTACTTCTATAAGTTTTAATGCACAACATGTAAGATCATTTTAATTATAATGTAATGTTGGAGCTAGTTTTTTTTTTTTTTAAGTATTTTTAAATAATCCAACTCAAACCCGCGACAGTTTTGTGATTTTTGCTGTAAAAGGTTTAGAATATCACCTGTTTATGGATTGTATTCACGTCTTAATGGTATGAAAAAAATACAATGTACTGTTGAGAAAGTCGTCTATAAAATGTTGGAATTACTTTTTACCACTTTAATATGAAATAGTTGAGTAAAAAAATATGTAACTCGGCAAAATTTTAGAGAAAATGGGCAAAGAATTGCTGTTAATTTCGGCAACTTGGAGCTGTAATTCATAAAAAGAAAACGACAATAATAATCTATAGATAAAATTCTATCCAATTCGAGAAAAAAATAAAAAAAAAACAAATTGTGTCAAAAAACACGATTCTAAACAACCTAAATCTCACATTAGGAGTTTTGGCGGGCATGTGAAAGAGTGCTGTTGTGTTTTTGTATTATTTTCCTAAAACTTGTGTTAGCTGGGTTTTTAATGTGTAATATTGGTAGAATATTAACCATTAGATATTCGTGTTCATGCACAAGTGTAGGAAAGTGATGTAATATCCAGAAACGTGCTATTTTGTGTTCCCTCCGAAACTCCATCGAAAGTTTCAGTAAAGCGTCTACCACTTTACTGAATCGACCGACTTGACTCCTTGACTGTATTGACTTTTACTTAGACTTTGACTAGACTTTAGACCTGACGATACATGAAAACGATGATGAAAATTATAATAGGAGGAATATGGTTTTCCCGCCATATTCCTTACCTTTTTACCTTGTCTGTGGCACAACATACACATCCTTTGTGTCAAGTTGCCAAAAAAGAAGAAAAAAAAAAT
Organism: Lysandra bellargus; assembly: GCA_905333045.1. Lineage (NCBI taxonomy): Eukaryota > Metazoa > Arthropoda > Insecta > Lepidoptera > Lycaenidae > Lysandra > Lysandra bellargus. The sequence continues at coordinate 11,562,701 of HG995320.1, read as the reverse complement.
AATCTCACATTATATTACTCGCCGCAAGGCTCGAGTCGGCTTTCCGCGCTTAAATATATTTTAAATGTAATAATTATTTAATATATTTTTTTAAGTCTAATAAGGGGAAAAAACCTAATAATATTTCTGTAGCGAACCTTTGCAATTTCGTATTCATCGGCAAAATTTCATATACGGACTCTTAAAGGAACTTTTAATTTAAATTCCTTTAAAAACGTAACTGAGATGATGTTGTTAGTAATGTATAAGACGTTACAAAATAATTATATACATTCATTGACCATTCAAAAAATATCATAAACTAGCGGTACTACGGAACCTTATATTGCGCGTGGCCCGACACGCACTTGGCCGATTTTGATTTAATTTTCTCTAAATTGTGTATTCTTATACGTGTCACCATCATTTTTACGAGGAAAACACAAAAACAAAGGAAGAAACTACTTAATTGATTCAAAGCGCTGTGTCAAAATCTCAGATTTATTTTTTCAAATTATCCGTTTTGGTTATGGTTTAGAATAAATCTACTATTAATGGTCTACTTTGCTGTATATAAATTATTTTAATCGACTATGGGTTTTTTTTTGGTATTCACCTTTTCGCTTATCATTTATTATGTAATATCTATTGAGACATTACAAGATAATTATAAGGGTTATTCAATTTATTTAAGAATTCATTATTATTTAATCAATCAAAATATTTTTTCTGTTAACATTAATTAATTAATACCTAAATTAAAATATTACCTCGTAAATCGTATTTTCGTTAATAACTATAATTGTCTATTATATTCACCACCATTTCTTACCATTTCAGCTCATGGACACTAACGCGGATGGCGTGGTGACACCAGACGAGTTGGCTCGCTGGTGCTCTCGAGACCCCGCCCTGCTCCACTCCCTGGACACGCTCGACACAATTTTGTGATCCCAATTCACGCCGGACCATTCTGCCGACGTGAACACAACTAATCCTGAACCTTTGCCGATCAAATCCAATGATTCCGCCAAATCCTCTGAGTCCGTAAAGTCATCTATCAAGTCTTCCTCGTCTGGGAGAATTGTGACAGCTACTATCCGCCATGCTGCTCCTAAATCTGTCGTTCAAACGCCTACGTTTTCTCCTGTCAAAGGAAGGAAGTTGTCTACACCGCCGCCACCACCACCACGATCTTCTAGAAGGTTAGCAATTCTTCCGTATCATCTTCTGATAGTATGGTATTACAATGAGGGTTTTAAGTTCATAACATATTATGATATAGCTACATAATATTAGCTCTACCTTGTAACTGTACCTAGGAAAGTTTCGGAAATATATATTTCTAGCGACCCGCCCGGGCGTCGCGTAAAATATATAGCCACTGAAAAAATGATTAAAATGGATAGCCTATGATCCTTCACGTGGTTTTCTTCTTATCTGTGCCAAATAACATAAAAATTGTTCCAGTAGTTCCCGAGATAAGCATTTTCAAGTAATTTCCCCCGTTTTTTTTTTCACATTCTCCTATTAGTATTAGCGTGATAAAATATTGCCTATATACTTCCTCAATAAATGGGCTATCTAACACTGAACGAATTTTTCAAATCGGACCAGTAGTTCCTGAGATTAGCGCGTTCAAGTTAGCCCTTTCAAATAATTTTCCCCGTTTTTTCCCCATTATCCTCTATTTCTTCGCTCCTATTAGTCTTAGCGTGATAAAATATAGCGTATAGCCTTCCTCGATAAATGGGCTATCTAACACTGAAAGAATCATCAAAATCCGTTGCGTAGTTTTAAAGATTAAAGGGAACAAAGGGACATGAGGGAAAAAAAGCGACTTTGTTTTATAATAATGTTATATATATACTAGCTGTCCCGGCAAACGTTGTTTTGCCATAATAATATAAAGTATTTCGAGCATATTATTATTTTATTGAAGTGACTAAATAAGTATGTTACCATGGTAACGTCCCGTCCCGTCCCGTCGCACAAACAATGGTCGCCGTCAGTCTCAGGTTGTAATAATTTACTATTATTTATTCAACAAATGCACTTATCAATATATAAAGTACCCAGTAGCCGATTTTCAGACCTATTGAATATGCATATAAAATTTGGTAAAAATCAGTAAAGCCGTTTCGGAGGAGTTCGTGGACTAACATTGTGACATGAGAATTTTATATATAAGAGATTATAACAATTTGTTTGGTAATTGAATTATTTGTTTGGTAATTGAATTATTTGTCAGAGAAATCTTCTTTTTATCTAGCTAACTTCCATAATATCTCATGTTTCCAGGAGTGTCGACTCGCAAGCATCGAGCTCGTCCATGATGTCTGGCAGCCCAGCCCCACCCGTGCCAGTACGTACTACTGCTGCTGTGAGTATACTAAGATGTACAGTGTACTGAGCTAAAAGTTCATTCTTCTTAAGAAGGTGCGTGTCCCTCCTCCCGGGTAAAAATAGTATCAACAAAACGAGGATAGAGATCAACTACGATAACATGGCGCGCCCGTCCAAATGACTGTTTCAATGTGTGTAGTCACATCCTTATGAAAGAGTTTGTATGTAGTAAGTATTCAACCAATCACAGTACACGTAATATTTCAGTTAATGTCACTTATTACCAAGATTTGTTGGTCAACTAATCATAACTAGCCTACCGACAAGACAACGCATTTCAAACGTATTGACAACGCACTTCAAACGTTTTGAATTCTGGAGGGGCGCGCCATGTTATCGTAGTTGATCTCTACATTGTTATAGAGGCAAAATGACACAACACATAATTACATATACCAGTTCATTATACGACTAGTGACTACTTTCGTAGCCCATGGCTATGTAAAAAGCGTGCTTACAGCGCTTATAGAGCAATTTAGTGCTACCTGGGAAGGACACTTTCTGTTTCTATACTCACATATTTAAACGACTTATCTTTCGGGACAAAAATCCGTTAGTTTTTTTTTATATCAGGTTCAAAATTAAACCTGAAAATACAAAAAACAATAGGACTTAATTTATTAGCAATTTTATTTCTCCTTCATAGTGGACATAAGAATTAAGAAATAAAACTGGGCATTCCCATATAATAAAGAATACCATAAAAATTTCAGGTCACCGAGGAGGTACCTTCAAGAAGAAGCAAAAGAAGATCTAGCAGAGCCTCGACACCACATCCACGGTGAATAATCAGTACTAATGCCATACACATAGGGAACAAAATCGAATGATACTTCTTCAAGGGTGTTAGAATAAGCTGTTCTTCTTGTTACTTCTTCTACTCTAACAGTTCTGATTTGTTTGGATTTGGTACCAAGGTTTTTTTAGCTACTGTTTCTGTTTGATATTTTTTTGTTTCTGGTACTAAATATCTTCTAATAAACTAAATAATATAGAAGATATAATACAGATTTTATCTTGTAATTTCGAAAATTATGTCTAAACAACAATAAATCACAACGTGTCAAAGTAATATTTAAAAATAATAATTAATATACCTAAAATATTTTAACAACACTATAATAATGCAGACGTAGTCCGAACTTTATTGTGTGTAAAGATGCGTTCACACTAAGTTCTTCTAGAAAGCGCTTGATATTGCGCTTTCTAGTGCTTACTACAATATTATGAATTCTAATAATTACTGTGCAATTATAAGACTACATAATATTATGTATTATGAAACATAATAATTATCAAAGTTAATAAGTATTTTAAAGAAAACAGAAGTGTAAAATTTTGGACGCATCTTTACAGTCTGTATTCATCGTTTGTCCATCTCACACATGCATGACAATCACTGTTCTTCCTTAATGTCTAATAGAATTTAATATATTAACGATTGGTCAAACTTTTATTTATAATTTCACGGTTTTTGTTTAAATGCTTCTATCACCACAATATGATTTCTTTCTTAACAGGAATATTTTATAAAACTTAACTATTTGTTTATTTATTTACAGTTAAGTAATTTATATTCGTCTCTGAGGTATATAATCTAACTCTTACTAACATAACAAAACTTGTAACTTATTAACTTAGATTTATAAGTAAAAGTTTGACCAAACCAAACTTTCTTCACAAAAATCCTCGTTATTCTTCTAGTAATATTCTCGAATCTTCTGAATAATTGTTCTTCCCAGAGTTATTCTATATACCTAGATCTCTAGTGTTAGTCTTTAAATACGTTTTGGTCCAAGGAGTTGCTCTTATTCTCTTAGAAATTAACGTACAACGTTCGACGAATGTCTGCTTGGCTGTGATTGGTTGATTCATGAAAATAAATAATAATGATTGGCCAAATTCGTAGAAAACAATACAATGTCAACATCTCACTGCATTGTTTAAATATAGTTATATTTGTAACTAGTGACCCATCACCCATCAGACTAATATTTTCAAGAATCAATAGTAACTACTTTAGACAGAAATTATCTGATCGCGAAAAAATATTTTCCGTAAAATAATTAAATTTAATACTGCGCGTATAAACGATGTTAATACATGCGCGTAGCTAATCAGACACATACATAATCAAGAAACCTATAGAAAGTATAAAAAATAAACAATAATGAAATCAAAGTAATTTCAGTGGACGGCGATCACAAATATATATATATATATATATATATATATATATATATATATATATATATATATATAACCACTAGAAAGTGGTTCACGAATATTGTGTTTATAGTACACGCATGAACTTTGGCGAGTACTATGTACTTTCAGGTATTCTTCCGATCACAACCAAACAGCCTTCGTAACATTAATGTAACTCAAAAGTGATCTTCTGTGAGTGCTTTAATATAACTAAGCTCGAGGCTCGTGACCCTGGTCGTCCTGGAGTAAGGAGTTGGTTAAACCCTAGAAGTTGAAGAAGTCGTTGCTAAACTTCCAGACCAGCCCCCTTAGACAAAGTATCTTTCGTTAAAAACGATGACGAAATTCGTTATCAAAATGTATTCAGTTTGACATAAGTCATCGCTAAATGACATTTCGCCTGCGAAGACTAATGTCAAATCCCGTACATTTTGATAACGAATTTCGCCATCGTTTTTAACGAAAGGGACTTTGTCTACGGCCTCAGCTAGAAAAAGGCTTCGCTCAAATTTCAGTCCTAGAGGAAGGTATTGCTAAACTTTCAGTCCCAGAAAAAGGCTTCGCTTAAAATCCAGCATTTGAGGAAAGTGTTGCTGAACTTCCAAACCTAGAAAAAGGCTTCGCTCAAAATCTAGCATTCGAGGGAAATGTTGCTAAACTTCCAAACCTAGAAAAAGGCTTCGCTCAAAATCCAGCATTCGAGGAAAGTGTTGCTAATCTTCCAAACCAAGAAAAAGGCTTCGCTCTAATTCCAGTCCTAGAGAAAGGTGTTGCTAAACTTTCAGTTGTAGAAGAAGGCTTCGCTCTCAATATTAAAGGAAGATGTTGCACGACTCCTTATCGTCGAGGAAGGCGTTGCTAAACTTCCAGTTGAGTTCCAGAAGAAGGCTTCGCTCAAATCGAGGAGACACGAAGCGCATGCGAACAAAGTTATGACAACCTGACTACCCTATACTTCAGGATGCTCTAGCGGTTTCGAGTCCTTGACAATAATTAATAATTAACTTAAATAGTTGTAAATTGAGTCCAAAATCGTTTGTATGACACGATTTCTTGTTACCTTATAGCTTATTCGCGGCTTCTCCCGTGACTTAGAAAAACTTGAAGATAAATTTTAAAATGGTTCTTAGCTGAATTTTGTTTATTTTATGTCAAAGGAATATATTCATGATAAATAATATTAATTTCAAGTTACTCAAGAAATTACGAATTTTGAGAAAATACACTATTTAATTTCAAAAAATTTTTAAAAATAACGTTTAGAAATTATACTAAAAGTATGATATTAGAGCTGCATCAAAATAATATGTACCTACGTATGTAATTATTAAAATTGTGCTAATTAATAGTAAATGTTGTGTAAATTATGATTTTTATTACTAAAAATTATTTTCTGGACCACATACATACATCGATGCGAAAAGTTTTTAAAATATTATAATTTTAATAATGAGCTTATCAAGAAAACCGCCCCCTAAAATTATTTTAAATTGTTAAGAAAATTATGTAGTAGTATGTAGTACTTTTAATTTAAATTACATTGCAGGAAAATGAATATCTTTAGGTCTTTGAGTAAACAAAAAAGTCGAACTTTTTTAAAAGTTTGTTTAAAATAACGATTCTTGACAAAAATTGATCTCACTATACTTCGATTTATATTGTATACTTTTTCGATGGATAAGAATTTTCCGTGGATGGATCTTTTAAAATTAAAAATCATTTATTGAATGTTATTTAATATCTAAAAGATTAAAGGTTAACGTTGCATATCTAACATAACCTCAAGGCTCAAACCTTCGTTTTCTAAAAGGTATTTTGTTAAAAGAATTCTCTACAAATTGTTATTTTAAGATTGATTTATTTTACCTAAATGTAATAAATAAATTGAAATTAAATATTTTATTACACTTAAAAATAATATATAATTAAAAGGCACTGTTAATAAGTTAAACTTCCTTACATTCAAATCTCAACCGTACATCTAGGTGTCTAAACACACTAGGCTGAATTACGCCGGCGTAAATTCCGCCGCAAATGTCAGACGCATACAAATACGCGACGGAATAGTGTGTCGTCTCTCGCGTTCCGCCCGTATTTTGTATGAGTTTGAAACGCGGCGTTAACGCGGCGGAATTCACGCCGGCGTAATTCACCCTAGTGTGTTTAGAGCCTAGGAGAGTGTTAGCGCAACCAGCTACCACTCTCGCCGCGACGCTCTTTAATATTCAAAGGGGGATTTACACGGGTGACTAAAGCCGGCACAACTTTGACGACACGGCGCAAATCTACCGTCAAAAATAAAATCAAAGCCAAAAATTTGCCAACTTTTTGTCATATATTCGTCGTACGGCAGAAGTTGTGCGGCTTTAGTCACCCGTGTAAATCACCCTTAAGGCTGGCCGCATACACACGTTTTCTACATACGTTTTCCGAATTCAATTTCCGTATTCAAAAATCCGAATGCAGAGAAATCAGTAGAAAATGTCGCTCACTTTTTTCCGAACGGAACAAATTCCGCACGTACGTTTCAAATGCAAGCCGGCGCGTCCGCGTGTGAAAAGGTACCTACTTTTGCACTACACGGCGTTCCGTATACGGTAAACGTGCCAGTGCGGTTAGCCTAAAGGTTTCATATGGACCCATTTAAGATACAGTTGCTAACTGGGGTCTGATTTTCAAATCTCGAAGTTGAGAGACATGGCGTGTATGATTGGGACATATACATTCGAAACGATGTTCGATTTATGCGAATCGGCCTCCTGACGTCAGGTTGCGTTAATCACCAAATTTGAGTAGAGCTTCACTTACTGAAAAGCTATAGGGGAATTGTGCTTAAGATGACATACTTTTTGTTTGAAGGTAAATATTTAAAATAAAATAAGTCACATGAGATCAGTAACTTACTTTTATAAATAAATGATTCATAACTAACGAAATTAAACAGTTTCGGAAAAATCAACTTAATATAACAGTGAAAAAAACATAAATTGCACGCCAAGTCGACGAGTGTAAGATGACACATCGATATGGTAAGACGACATACTATGATTCCTTAGACTTTGATGGTATGTCGTCTTATACAATACGTAAATTCCAAGCTGCATCATCATTCCTCTAGTTGTCAGTAGTGTAAGGATTCTTAAGTTCTTCATCATTGTCAAAAAATATACAATGCTTCTGTTACCGATTTAGCAGAAACATAAGTAACTGTAGTATGTCATCTTAAGCCGACGTCTAGTATGTCATCTTACCAAATGAGTAATAGTGGATACAAATAAATTTTGTAAAAAAAATACTTAACGTTAGAACACATTTTCATTAATATTTGTGGCCTATAAGAATCCATGTTCATATAATAACAATTTGTTATAAGAAATTATTCTGACCTTATGCGTTTTTTCACCCCAAAACAAAAGTGTAAGAAAATTTTTCTCTCATCAAAATTAGGAAAATCTTTATTACTTTGTAAAGTACGGTCCCTGTCCGGTATACTAAGTTGGGCTACTAGGGGCACACTGAGGTGCTCCATAAAACGTTACAAGTTCACAGACAGCACTATTATTTCAACGAATTTTGCCGATGTGTCGTCTTACCTGACTATGTCATCTTAAGCACAATTCCCCTAACCATAAACTTATAATATACTGTCGTTTATGCCCCTAACCAATTACCATAAAATGTATTATAAATTATAATCCTTGATGTCACTTACATAATGATTTTAAGGGCCTGTTTCACCACTTCGTGATAAAGTGCCGGATAGGCTATCCGCAACTTTTTTGACAGAGTCTCAATACTCTATCTGTCAAGTTAAGTGGTGGATAGCCTATCCGGCACTTATCAGGAAGTGGTAAAACAGGCCCTAAATATAAATAATATAGTCTATTCGCGTCTCGAAGCGAAATAAATTACACACATTGTCTACCTTCAAAATGCGAGTACTCTGTAGTCCATACTTTCTTTTAAAAGTTTGTCTTTTAACGATTGTGTTCATTCTTCATACGTACCTAATGTGTTATACTCGCCATTTCAGTATTAGAGTGTGGTGGTCTAAACTTAAGGAATTGTCAGATTCTCTGTAAGAAATGTCAATAAAGTCTTCTATTTCCGAAATGGGTTTTGATTTTCTAAACTCGAAGTCGGCCCTCAATTAGTCGAGTGTCTACTGTATTATGCTGGCTTCTCACGGCGCGTAATAGCACGAGCCGCACCGCGCCGAGCCGATTTGTACGAGCGAGCACCAGCTAACAGGCTAGTCTGCGCTACCCGTTTTCACGGTGCGTAATATAACGAGCCGCTCGAGCCACACCGAGCCGCGCCTTTGAAGTTACCGACTTCAGTCGGATCGGACGCGCCTGCTCGAGCCAGCCCGCGCCACCTCGAGCCACCGCCTTTATATGGCGCGCGGCTCGAGCTGGCGCGGCGCGGCTCATGATATTACACGCCGTGAGAAGCCAGCATTAGATTATACTGACCCGTTACATACTACGGCTCTAGGAGGCGAGTCACAAGATTTTAAAAATTGACCAACCTCGTAATTTGGACAATGGACATCATAAAGAAAAGAAAAAAAAACCTAAACTCAATCAAATCACAATATACAGCCGAACACAGAACCTTCTCCTATTTTGAAGTCGGTTAAAAAGCAAAAGTCCACTTTATTACTAATCAGGAAACAGAAAATACCTCCACTTAACCTTTAATATCAAGGGATTAGAAAGATGCAGATATAGGGCTTTTAAGATATAAAAGAAAATAAATTTAAGATGTATTTTCTCATAGAAAGAAAGTAACACAATAATTATTCTGTTCTTTATCTGTAAAGCATTTTCAATTTTGTGATGATTGGATCAATCTGTAATGCATATTCGTTATGCCTTAATTAAACTTTTCTGTAATCAACAACACTCCACGTATATAAATAGGCGGGAAGTCATCAGGTGTCCACACAAAACATGGCGCTGGAATTGTGTAAGTTATTTTACATGTTCTTTATTTACCCACTTGTATTTTTTATTTCTTAATTAGGAACTTTGTGATTAAAAAAACAGATATTTCATTAATTAATTTACCTTCGACTTTAATCAAAAATTCTGCTTAATGTTTTTATTAAGGATGTCCTATTTTAAAGCCATAGCTAATTTGCTCTAATCATCATAAGCTTGATTTTTTTCTAGATCTTCTACCGATACTGCTGCAAGTAGCGGCGTCTCGAGTTCATCACCATCATGACACACCAGAAGTACAGGACACACTAGCTGGTGAGGACCTGGCAGATATTCTCATTCCAATCCTGAGAAAACAAGAACTAGAATCCAAAGCTCACAACCAGAGTAATGAAAAAATACACGCCTTGAAGAAATTAATACAGAAGTCCCATGTTGCGATCATACTTGCCAAGCCACATAATAAGGGTAAGGGAATAATATAATTTACCATTTCATATAAAATCTACAAAATTATATTCTGGCTGGTAAATCTTCATATAAGTAATTGGTATGGGAGGTAGCAACGTTTGAAAAAAAAGGATTTCAGGTTGGCTGATTTCTGGGCGGTCTGGCTGCCGCTAGTGGTTGCGTTCATTAGTGCGCAACCTTTTTGTCCAGGTTGTATTCCTGGATTTTAAAATCATTTTAGTGAGAAAGGAGTGCTTAACAGAAACGTAATAATTTAAATGACAATAATAATAATAATTGTTAATGTCTGGCCTTTAACATGACAAGAGCCAGAAGCGAGAGATTGCCATTTCTTTTTATCAGGCGCTCCTTATATTAGTAGCATCACCTGGATAAATGAAATGCGCACTAATGAACAGAACCACTACCAGCAGCCAGACCGCCTGGACTCTAACCAGAAGACCAAGAATGATGACATCACACACATCACAAAATCAGCCGACCTGAAATACTTTCTCGAGAACGTTGCTACCTTATAGGAGGGTTGCTGAGGATTCCTCTTCCGCTTCCTCATAATGAGGAAGTTCCGCAATATTTCGGGTTCCTCAACCGTTACAGCATCCTCATAAATAAAAATAAAAAAATCCTCTTCCGCTATCGCTTCCTCAAAATTTAAGAGGAATTTATGAGGAATTTCACTGCGCATGCGCGTCGCGTATCCAATCATGGCAACGCACACGCGGGACACGCCAGAGCGTGAGAATTGTATCATTCACTCATCATTTTTTTGTGTGCGTATGTTGTGTATGTTAACTGTGTGCCGAGTGTGATTTTTTTGTTTCACATTCGATCATGAACGCGTTTGGTTACTAAGATTTTGTATGGGATTACCTACGGGATTACCCACTGGGCTGGGCTCACTCCCGTGAGTAGGTGGCGCTGTACAAAACCCATACAAAATCTTAGTAAACGCCAAATGCGTTCACGATCGAATGTGAAACAAAAAATACACAAGGCACACGAAATCCTCCGTAACTGCTGGACCGATTTTGATAATTCTTTATTGTGTGTGTATCGTTTCTATATTCGTTTTTAATTTTACCGCGCGTCAATGGTACTTGAACGAACGACGATTAGCCGAGTGCACGAGACGCGAGCCGAACCGCACGGGGTTGCGTATGCGTCAGTCGCCACCTTGACATCGAGCGGGACGCTAAAACAAAAGCTCTTGTACCGAACGCGAGTGCAGCTCCTAGTTGCACTTCAACCAAGAACATACCTTGTGAACTGTGTGTGGACACTGAAATCTAGACTATAACTATATATATATCGTGTGTGTGTGCCGGCCGGCTGGAAGATCTAGATCTAGAAGATACCTAACTGCCCAAAGGTCCGAAGCTCCTCTGAGCAACTACCTACTCGACTTCTACGCAACATAAGCCCAGCATTTGGTAAGTGTTTTGTGTGTGTCGGATAGTCGTTGTAACGTTCGAGGAATAATTCCTTGTCCCAATGTAAAAGGTATTGGCTTACCGAATTAACTAACTTCAACCCACGCCATTACCATCACATTTTCTGGTGCCGAAACCCGGGATTTTTGGGTAAAAATACATTCAGCCTGCCAAATACCGATTTATTCATTCGTAATCATTCATAAAAACATAGTTTAGAATTCCAAATTAACGAATAATAGCAAAATCTTTGGTCCATCGCATTTTCACAACTACCGCCTTTTGTTTTCATAAAAAAAGTTATCGAGCGTTCTCGTAATTTCTATTCAAAGGTTAAATGTTCCAACCTATACCGAGTTTACCGAACTAATACCTAATTATTTTGCCGAAGTGTTATTTCATTTCAGGTTGCTTGTTCTCTTTTCTTAACAAATATCGTATCGTATCGAGTGAACTTAGCAATACTTCGTACCGATCGCACCACCGAGGCATATTAGGTACCTTACCGTATTTCATTATCGTCAAAGCCATCGATGTATTATCAGTAGATGCGCTTATCGCACTTAACGACTGGAACTTTTCATCTCATAACGTAATTATCGTAAAGTTAGTTTATTTTCTGGTGAACAATATTCGTATCGATATTTTTAAACGATTAATAAATATATCGAAGTAAATTTCGTAAAACGTTTTTGCATAGACATTAAATAATTTCTATAATAGTGCAGTGTCTATTTCAGTGACCTAGATATTATATCAAGTCCGACTTGTTTACGTGCTGAGCGGTTGCCGGCGACCGGCCGCGACGGTCATAAAAACTGATAAGCTAATTGTTTCTTCCATTGTAATATTGTTTTTCAATTGTTACCGATTGAGGCGAGTTTTACCATTATCGTTTATTGTGGTGATTTATAAGTATGTCCTATCTAACGAGGCGTAAATCTAAACCCACGGTTAAATATACCATGAGCAACTTACCAAGTCTGCGTCGTAAACGAACTATCGCTTATAATAGAATAGCGAAAGCCCTGGAGGTCGGGAAATCGGCTCAGTCTGACCTATCAAAGGTCGACTTATTTCTTTCGTATTGTCAAGAATTAAAATCTATTGCTAGTGACTTTCAAGAGGCACATTTTAATATTTTAGACCTTTTGAAAGAAGACGTCGACGACAAGAATGACGAGATTCAGGAGACGTTCGACGACATGTACTTTCAAGTAGTTACGTTGCAGCGCAAGTTTGAACCGTGTGATCTGCCGATTGACCAGCGCCGCGACTCGGGCGCTGCGATTGCGACCGCTAGTAATATACGCCTACCGAAAATTACTTTACCGACATTTTCAGGGATTATCAAGGAGTGGCCCGAATTCATAGCAACTTATAACGCGTTGATTCACGAATGTTCTCAGTTAACTAATATTGAGAAATTTCATTATTTAGTTTCCGTTTTGCGCGGTGATGCCTTATCATTAATTCGAACATTTCCTGTTACAGCAGAGCATTATTCTAGCGCATACGATGCGCTAAGAAAACGATACGAGAATAAGCGCGAATTGGCTTTTACATGCTGGCGTGACATTTTAGAAGTCAATTTTAAATTAGGTAACTCTCACGAATTTCGAAACTCGCTCGATTCTATCGAAGAAAATTTAACTATATTGAAACAATTAAACTTGCCTGTCCATCAGTGGGACTTCGTTCTTAGTTATCACATTTTGGCGAAGCTCGATCCTAAATTAAGACGCGAATTAGAAGAAAAATATAGTGATGTGGATCTCCCATCCTATACTCAAATTAAAGATTTTTTGCGTTCGAAATGTGAGGCTTTGATTCGTGACACTCATTTTACCGACCGTAGTAATGTCAATAATAAGTCCGCGCCGTTGTCTAAAGAGTTTCCGATAAATTCGTTGAAATCGAAGCGACAAAATGTCACACTAGTTTCTTCTCATACTAGCACTGGCGCTGCACGGAACGGCAGCCCTACTAAGGCATCGTCTACAGTACCGCATGGTCGTAAGTGCTCTTATTGCGGTGATAAGCATAGCATAATGGCATGTCAATCTTTTCTTTCAAAATCGACGGATGAACGTATGGCCGTGGCCACTGATAGGAAATGGTGTTATAATTGTTTGAGCGCATCACATTCCGTGCAACAATGCACTTCAATATTTACATGTAAACAATGTAAACGTAAACATCACACTCTTTTGCATCGCGAGTTACCGAAAATGAAGTCCGTGTCATCAGATGACAAGTCAAGTTCAACGACCTTAGTATCGAAGGAGATTTCTTCTCCGTCTCCGACGACGGTGCTACTCGCGACCGCCATAATACAGATTCGCGACGCCTCCGGCGATTTTTATAGTTTTCGCGCGCTTTTTGATACCGGAAGCCAAAACAACTTCATAACGGCTCGAGCTGCACAACAGCTGCGCTTGCAGCCCATCGCTACTAACGTCAACATTCTTGGCCTAGGAGGCAATCCTGCCAAGGTGGGCGGCGTGATTACTTGCGATGTAGGTACTAACAATAACGATAGATTCAGACTTGATATGTTCGTTGTTCCAAACATATGCGGCGAGCAACCGATAGCGAAACTCAACACGAATGGGTGGGAAGCTAAAACATTACCGCTTGCTGATCCTGGTTTTGACATTCCTGGCCCTATCGATGTTTTGTTGGGTGCCGATGTTTTCGCTGAGTCGCTTCTTGAGCAACGTATAAAGGGCACCTCTTCTCAACCACAGGCATTCAATTCTATATTCGGATGGCTTCTTTTAGGTAAAAGTAAACTCGCTTCTTCGTGTTTGGTAGGTATGCCTGCTTCTCAGGCTCTTGACCATAATTTAAATACTATCGTTCAACGTTTCTGGGAAATCGATAACGTTCCTTCTTCCTCTCATCTTTCTCCAGAAGATCAATTGTGTGAAAACATTTTCACCAATGATCACTATCGTGACGAGACAGGTAGATATTTCGTTTCTCTTCCTTTCAAGGATAACGGAGAGCCAATTTTTGAAGGCTCTAGAGATATTGCTCTTCGACGATTTCATGCCATTGAAAGACGCTTATCTCGTGATCCGGGTCTCAAACAACAATATATCGACTTTATGACCGATTATAACGAAAGTGGGCATATGTCATTAGTGTCTGCTAAACAGGTCGGGCAGGGTAGGTATTATATACCGCATCATTGCATTCTGCGACCGGATAGCGCGACGACTAAGCTTCGTGTTGTCTTCGACGCGTCTGCCAAGGACGCTACCGGCAAGTCGCTAAACGACACACTACTGACTGGTCCAAAGTTGCAGTCCAATATTGTTGAGATCCTTCTTCGGTATCGCGAGCATGAGGTAGTTTTCATGTGTGATGTTCGTCAAATGTATCGTCAAATTAATTTAGCGCCTCATTATCGCAATTATCAACGTATTTTTTGGCGCGCTCATCCAGATGAGCCCCTTCAAGAGTACATCTTGAATACCGTAACGTACGGAGTTTCTTCTGCTCCATTTCTTGCATGCCGCGTCATCCAGCAATTAGCCAACGATGAAGGTTACAAGTACCCGAAGGCTAAAACCGTGTTAACTTCCGATATATATGTTGATGACGTCATCACCGGAAGTTCTTCGCTGGAGGAGGCACGTGACATAAAATCACAAATTATCACTCTTCTCGGTCGTGGTTCCTTTGAGCTGCGAAAATGGGTAAGTAACTGCCCTGAACTTCTGATTGATCTTCCCTCAGAGGTTTGTCTATCTGAATCTAGAACTTTCACCGAAGCGACAGACACAACCGTCAAGGTTCTGGGCCTCAAATGGGAGCCTGCCTCGGATTCGTTCGTTTTTAACGTTCAACCGATAAACTTGTCATGTACCAAGCGAACGATTCTAAGTGAGGTGGCTAGAATCTTTGACCCTTTAGGTTTTTTGTCCCCATTAACCGTTCTAGCTAAAGTTTTAATTCAAAAACTTTGGATTATCGGTTTGTCGTGGGATGAAACTCCTCCACCGGAAATTGTTTCTCAATGGAGCAATTTTTCTCGTCAGCTTTCCTTGATTAAGAACTTAAAGATTCCACGTAAATTCTTTAGTGAAAACGCTTCATCGTATCAGTTACATGGTTTTTGCGATAGTTCTGAATTGGCGTATGGCGCTGTCATTTATCTACGTGTGACCTTGTCTGACGGTTCTATACGTGTTTTTATCGTTTGTGCAAAAGCTCGCGTTGCTCCTCTTAAGAAGCAGTCGCTGCCTCGCTTAGAGTTGTGTGGAGCCGTTATGCTCGCCGATCTCATGAAGTTCGTCAAGGACACTTTACGGATTCCCATACATGAGATTTTTCTATGGTGTGACTCCACTGTTACCCTGGCTTGGTTGCGATCGCCTTCGTCGCGATGGGCGACTTTTGTCGCAAATCGTGTCAGTCATATCCAGGATATCGTACCTACCGAGTGCTGGAGGCACGTTCCTTCTGCTACGAATCCCGGAGACGTCTGTTCACGTGGCCAATTGCCCAACGAGCTATTGAACAACTCGCTTTGGTGGGCGGGGCCTCATTGGCTGTCCCAATCACCTTCGCACTGGCCAGAGGACATATCGAGGACCCATGCTAACAGTGATGTGGTCTTATCTGAGCAGCGTCGCGTAGCTCTCGTAATCGATAATAGCGATACCGATCAACAACCGTCCATTATCGATCGAATGTTCGAGAAATATTCATCTCTCGACAAAATTTGTCGCATTTTTGCTTATATTCATAGATTTATTAATAACGCGCGCCGCAAGGGCCTATCATACGAGAATAATTTCGTTAACGAAATCGAGCGTCATCGTGCGCTACTTATTATCGTCAAACATTTTCAAGATCTCTATTTTTCTTTAGAAATTTCAAATTTAAAACAGGGAAAATCATTACCGCGCAGCTTTCGAAAGCTAAATCCATTTATCGATAGTTTAGGTATTCTCAGGGTGGGCGGCCGTCTAGCTCACTCGGGCCTGGAATTTGAACATAAACACCCTGCCTTGTTACCAAGGAAGTCTGTTCTGACAACAGCCGTTATCGAATCTGTTCATCGAAATAATTTGCATCCGGGTCTGAATACGACTCATTATTTAGTTTTACAACAATTCTGGATATTTGCGGCAAAACGTGCAATTCGAAATCAACTTTCGAAATGTATACGATGTTATCGTCTTAACCCGAAACCTTTACAACCATTTATGAGTGATTTGCCTGCTTTTCGCGTTAATCAAACAAAGCCGTTCTCGGAAGTAGGCATTGACTTTGGAGGGCCTTTTCGAATTAAATTAGGTACCCATAGGGGCGCTAAGCTGGATAAGGCCTATTTATGCTTGTTTGTGTGCCTAAGTACAAAAGCCGTACATCTCGAAGTAGTATCTACTTTATCGACCGATGGTTTCATCGCGGCATTACGTCGATTTATTTCTCGCCGCGGTCGATGTAATGTTATCCATTCGGATTGCGGTACCAATTTCGTAGGCGCGAGCGCACAACTCGCATCATATGTAGAACAAGCCTCACAAGCAGCGCGAATTTCTTTTAAATTTAATCCCCCTTCTGCCCCTCACTTTGGAGGAGCATGGGAAATTCAAATCAAAGCCGCAAAATCGCATTTGTATCGTATCGTTGGTGATCAGGCTTTGACCTTCGAAGAGCTTGCCACGCTATTCATTCAAATTGAGGCCGTTTTGAACTCCAGACCTTTGTGTCCACTGAGCTCGGACCCTAACGACTTAAGCGTCTTGACACCGGGTCATTTTCTAACGTTGGAACCTTTAACTGCAGTACCGGATCCAGATTACACTGACGTTAAACTTCATCGATTGAACCGGTGGCAGCTTATTAAATCTTACCAACAGCATTTTTGGAAGCGTTGGAAGCATGAATACCTGAATGGTCTAACTCAGCGAGCAAAATGGACCAAAGATTCGAAACCATTGACCGTTAATTCTATCGTGTTGATTAGAGATACCAATCGACCTCCTCTCCACTGGCCGCTGGGACGCGTGGTATCACTACATCCTGGACCAGATGGAGTAGTTCGGGTGGCTACTGTCCGAACTAGCCATGATCATCTGCTCAAACGACCTTTGGTCAAATTATGTCCTCTTCCTATGGAGTGACAATACATTACCGTAACGTTTAGTTCTAGTAACAACCTAGTATTTTAAGCTTAGTATCGTAAGTTATTCATATTTTATCGTTTCTTTTATCAATTTTAGAAAAATCCCAGTTGGTATTTTGGTGGGCGGAATGTATCGTTTCTATATTCGTTTTTAATTTTACCGCGCGTCAATGGTACTTGAACGAACGACGATTAGCCGAGTGCACGAGACGCGAGCCGAACCGCACGGGGTTGCGTATGCGTCAGTCGCCACCTTGACATCGAGCGGGACGCTAAAACAAAAGCTCTTGTACCGAACGCGAGTGCAGCTCCTAGTTGCACTTCAACCAAGAACATACCTTGTGAACTGTGTGTGGACACTGAAATCTAGACTATAACTATATATATATCGTGTGTGTGTGCCGGCCGGCTGGAAGATCTAGATCTAGAAGATACCTAACTGCCCAAAGGTCCGAAGCTCCTCTGAGCAACTACCTACTCGACTTCTACGCAACATAAGCCCAGCATTTGGTAAGTGTTTTGTGTGTGTCGGATAGTCGTTGTAACGTTCGAGGAATAATTCCTTGTCCCAATGTAAAAGGTATTGGCTTACCGAATTAACTAACTTCAACCCACGCCATTACCATCACAGTGTGTGTTTCAAGAATGGTTTAGACTTTAGAATTGAGATTCATAGTTTGGTCCACTGGAAGAAGCCCTTTCAATTATTTTTTGTGTATTGGTATGTACAGACAGGACAAAGTCCTTAGTAGGTTGGGTTCGCTAGTACTTATCATTTCCTATCATCCTATTCCTCATCCGCTTCCTCATCCGCATCCTCTTCCTCAAAAAATATCCTCTTCCTTATCCGCATCCTCTAAATTGGCGCGTGACAATTCCTCTTCCTCCTCCTCTTCCTCATAATCACTTCCTCATCAACCCTATCCTATACTAGTTTTTCGCAACAATTTTTATCTAAAATATGTATATGATCTTCTATTCTAATATCTGGATGGTGCCTTAAGAAATATCAATTAAGTTTTATCTAAATGTTTATTTCTCACAGGCGAAAATCATCCAGAACATCAACGTTCAAAACATACAAGTTCTCAAGGTATAAAAAAACACATGAGTTCTGATGAACAAGAAAACGCGTATTTGACAAGTGCAAGCTCAGAGGATACCGAGAAACTGAAGCACGTTAAGCATCACTCTTCCGGATTAGTGAAAGATAAAAATTTAAAGCATGTTAACTCTGAGGATTTAGAAAAACATTTGAAAGAAACAAGTAGTAATAAGTTTGAAAATCTGGAACTTTTAAACATCGCAAGCTCTGACGAAATATCTGAAGAAAATAGTCTTGTAGTCTCGCTAGAGAATAAGGAAGAAATAAAAGATACTAAATATGAGGATTCTAATGAGGACAAATTACAAAAATTACCCGTACATGAAGATAAAGTAAAGCATAAAGTAAGTTTAGAAGAAGATTTGATAGATATTTTGGATTCCAAGGATAAGAGCTCGGAGTCTGATGAAAACGATAGCGTTGAAGAAAATAATTTACAAAAAAGTGGCCTTAATTCCAAAAATATAGATTCTGGTGCGGCTAATTCTCATGAAACGGTCATAGATAAAGACGGAAACAAAGACTCGCTAGAAAAAAATATTTCACACAGAGAAGGACATAAAGAGGAAGAAGAGCATGAAGTAAATATCAATACTTCGAGGGACCTGAATTCGAGTGGTGAAAGCTCAGAATCTAATAAAGATAGTGGTGAAAATAGTAATTCACAAAAAAGTGGCTTAAATACTCTTAAAGACTCTCACGATGAAAATTCTCATAAAGTCAAGCATAAAGATGTTTTGTTACATTTACATGAAAATTATGTTGTAGAAAACGAAAAACATAGAGAAAAATTAGAGCACAAAGATGAAGAGTCAGAATCTAACGAAGAAAGTCTTGTTGAAAATAATCATTTACATGAATTAAAAACGAAACAAAAAGAATCACAAGAAGTTAATTCTCATAAAGAACTAAAACATAAAAACAAAGTCTCAATAGTGAAACTGGCGTCACAAAAAGGGAAACATAACAATGGTGTCAAATATGTAAAAGGTTTGAAAAATGTATTGGATTCTAGAGATAAAAAATCGGAATGTGATGAAAAAGACAATGTTGAGGATGGCGAAAGTTTGATGGGAAATATAGGCTTGGTAAGGGTAGGCAAAAGTTTGCATTTTTACGAAAAACATGACAACAATATGAAACATAAAGATGGAGTTCGAAATCTCTTCTTCCATTTTGCTTTATGACCGGTATCCTTTATGACCATTTATTAGACGATTTCATTAATAAATAGAAATTTGCATGCTTAAAACTGTTTCTTTATAACTATATATTTAAATTTAAAGGTTAAAAATAATAAAACACATAATAAAATAAAACTAATTTATTACGTATGGTTACAAACTATAAACGGGATCGAATCCAATCAACGAATGATGTGACTCGCGCAAAGCCTGCGGGTAAACCAGCCTGGCAGCCACGGGGTGATCCAAACGATGTGATGCCAACCTGTATACACACAAACATAGTTACAAACCAATATGTTTCTTAGTTTGTGAAGTCAAAAAGAACTAGGTTGATTGGTAAGAAATCACGATCGCACAGAAGTCACGGTTGTTAAAATTAAAAAGAAAAAAACGCCAACAATGTATGTCTAAAACCAGCAATGCCTCTGTACCTAATGCTGGTATCCAGGATGTATCCACTTATTCGGCGATATCAGACCCCAAGCTACAAGCAATGAATACTTGTTTGCTATTTATCTTAAAGAAAAAAAATATTTATTTACCAAGACTCTTCCACCGCTGTTAATAGATAGAGGTCCGCCGGAATCTCCGCTACATGTGCTCATGCCGCCAGCACCGCTCGTACACAGGGTGGAGCCGATCACGATAGAGGAGCCGAAGGTTTGTTGGCACGCGGCATTAGTAATCACTTGCAGTGTCACGTGGCTCTGCACTTGGTTGTTGGATATTCCTGCAGCTATGGAGATGTAATGAGTGTTAAAAAAGTACACTATGTAAATTTGTCCAGGTTATAACTGAAATGTCTCTCTTATCTTAAAATAAAAGTGTTCTTTAAAAATACAAAAAATGTCCACATGCGAACATGGACCCTCCTCCGTTTCTGTAAGTAGGTAAAAAATTCATGGTCATTTCTGAATGATTAATTACAGTTGCTCCAAAAGTTGGTAGACTCGTTCAAACCCATTTTCCGAGTCTGGACTTACCGTCACTTGTTTTTCCATATCCAGCCGCTTGTACTCGAGATCCAACAAAGTTGTTGCTCAGTAAACCGCCTGATGGTAACGAGATTGGCTGGATTATATCTGCAATTATTGCAATTAAACAATCAGATATGATAATTCCTAAAAACGTGACTGAAATAAGCCTTCTATACATATAATAAAACTGTAGGAATGAAAATTCTGTACATTAAAGATATTCAAATTATTATTTTTAACAAAAAATTAAAACCGACTTCCAAGGTAAAAACAATAATAACATTAATATGAACTAAAAAGTATTAAATAATTTTTACTATCTAATGGTGCCTTTTTCCGAATTCGGCTAAAACTCAACTATTTCTGTATTCAATCTTCATTATTTTGAAGTCGGTACCAGATAGCTGAATCTTCAGTCCTCTGACAGAATATTTGAAACTTTTGGAACTGGCACCGACTTCAAAATTATGAAGATTGAATACAGAAATAGTTGAGTTTTAGCCGAATTCGGAAAAAGGCACCATTAGATAGTAAAAATTATTTAATACTTTTTAGTTCATATTAATGTTATTATTGTTTTTACCTTGGAAGTCGGTTTTAATTTTTTGTTAAAAATAATAATAATTTCACTCTTTTAAGTTACACTAGTAGGTAAACCTTCGCGTATATTTTACGTATCTTATTACAATTTGTCAAGAGTCACAACTCACACTCACAAAATCATATATTATCAGTGAAGTGAACATATTGTGCTAAGTAATTTAACAATTTTAATGCTTCAAGCCCCAAGCGGTCACCGGCGATTGAGATAACAATAGAAAGGCTATTGTGTCTCGTTTTTCCACGATCGAAGGATCTATCAGATAAAAAATTGTATAAACTTGCATAGGATGTAGCGTAGCTACTCATAATATTTAATATTATCATAATTATTGACAGCTCTGTTCTTGTAAAGCGCTTATTCCACTTATCCTAGCTAGGAAGTCCTAGCTAGGATCCTAGCTTTCTAAATGTTATTCCACTTGACTAAATTTTTTAGGACCCTAGCTAGGACTTCCTAGCTAGGATAAGTGGAATAAGCGCTTAATCAAGAATTCAAATCGATACTTAGTGCGCCATCTATCGATTAATAAGTATAACTGATTAAAAAGACACTTAATGACTTTGTTTTGTGTAAATGCTCTTTTTAAAATAACTTTATTTTAATTCTATTTGTCTATTTAAATTTTATAAAGTAATTAGTAAAGTATTCGATCTGTTGTCTGCCGCCACGCGCCACGCGGCGCGGCGGCGCGGCGACGCCGTCGCCTCTGCGGCGCCGACCGCCATGTATTAAACAAACAGGTGTTGTTATACAGTACATAATTATTATTATTAGTATATCCATACCTATGCCTTGTACTATTATTAATTCTGTGCCATGAGACATTGGTGACCTTAATGATGATGATGACGATGATGATGATGATGATGATTATGATGATGAATATGAATTGCATAGTAGCATATGCTTTCTGTTCTTAAAACAACGCCGAAACTCCCGAACGTGTATCTATAAGGAGTCAGGAGTTCTCTCAGCATCTTCGAAACCATGGTATACTTTGACCCAATATTTGACTTTTTGGTAGCATATTCTTAGTACACTTCACATAAAACCAAAATCACCATATGTTTCCATATAAATTTCGAGGAGTTCCCTCGATTACTCATGGATCCCATCATCAGGTCACCACTTTTGTGAACATGGTACCAAATTGGAGTGAAACCTAATACAACAAAACAAAAATTTCGAAAATCGGTTCACAAACGGCGGAGTAATCGTTGAACATACAAAAATAAAAAAAAAAATAAAAAAAAAAAATATATCCACAGCCGAACATATAACCTCCTCGTTTTTTGGAAGTCGGTTAAAAATAGTAAGCGGGCGGTCTTACTACATCGCTATAGAAGCCAAAAATGTGGTTAGCTTTTTTGTCTGTCTGTCTGTCTGTCTGTATGTTTGTTCCACTAACGAAAAACTACTGATCCGATTTGAATGCGGTTTTCGCAGATATATTTGTCTTCTTCCAACTTAACATCTGGCGTATAAAAAAATTTCCCCCCACCCCTCTAAAGGGACGAAAGAGGGGGTCAGATTTTGTATAAGACTTTTGCTTTAACACGAAAACTACTGATACGATTTGTATACAGTTTTCGCAGATACATTTGTCTTCTTCCAACTCAAAATCTGGTGTATAAAAATCACTCCCCTCCCCCTCCCCTCTAAGGGGAGCAAAGAGGGGGTCAGATTTTGTGTAAGACCTCTCCTTTAACACGAAAACTACTGATCCGATTTGCATACGGTTTTCGCAGATATATTTGCCTTCTTCCAACTCAACATCTGGTGTATAAAAAAATTTCACCCCACCCCTCTAAAGAGACGAAAGAGGGGGTCAGATTTTGTATAAGACTTTTGCTTTGACACGAAAACTACTGATCCGATTTGCATACGGTTTTCGCAGATATATTTGCCTTCTTCCGACTTAACATCTGGTGTATTAAAATCACCCCCCCACCCCTCTAAGGGGCGCAAAGAGGGGGTCAGATTTTGTATCGAACTTTTTTCTTTAATGGACTTACTTCATATTATTAACTGTTTTTCCAACTTAACATCTGGTGTATAAAAATCCCCCCCCCCCCCCCCCCCTCTTAGGGGACAAAAGAGGGGGTAAGTTTTTGTATCAACTGATGAAGTAGAAATACTTTAAATGGCAAAACAACATTTGCCGGGACAGCTAGTAATATATTATATAGGTCTACCAGAATCTGATAGCAATTTTTGACAGCAAATTTTCAAAAAATATCCTAAATCATTGGATACATTTTTATATTTGCATGTTTAATACACAGATTAGCTACTAAAAGAAAAGGATCAAAATGTTTTATTTCAATTACCCCGGTATTGCCAGAGACTAGAGTCAATTTATTTTCTCACCTTTTTGCCATCAGATTCTGGTACACCTATTGTAACGATTACAAAAGAATGTAATGCCAATGATCAATATTATAATTTAATAAATTTATGAATAACAACAATCTAACATTATAAGCATCCGGTGGTAGGCACTAGGCATCGTAGATTTTATGATGCAGAAAGGAAATTTAATGGTAATGGTAGAGTTACTTTGTAACCTATTCGGTAATTTTAAAAAAACATTTCATTTACATCCCTCTATGATCTAAAATTAGTATCTAAAGCTGTACCTCTATGATCTTAAATTAATATCTAAAGGTAAATAAAATCTAACTTACTAGTAAACGCAACCCAGGATACGGTGATCATAGCCACATCATTGTTCAGAGTATTGGTGTTGTATCCTGCATGGACCTGGACATTGCTGGTGGTGATTCTCTGTCCCCCACTGAACAGCCTGGCTGAACCCAGGACTACTGTGAACTGCCTCGCCTGGTTCCTCGAGTCACGCCAGCAGTGAGCTGCTGTCACCAATTTCGTGTTGGATAGCAGAGATGATCCGCAGACTGAGGTAGCTCCATTTGTTAAGGTTATAACCAGACCACCCTGTAAATTTTAAAATGAATCATGCTGTAAATTAATTCAAATTTAGTTGATAGCAACAGTAGATTATTTTTACAGTGGTATTTAAATTGAGGTTATATCTACCATTCATATCCTTACAGTCGGGGCATTTTAATAGGCCACATTTGACATCTGTCAGATTAATCTCCATAGTGAGGTGAGCTGCGTAAAAACATCGACCAAAACGAATAAATCGATACGGACTTGAAATAAAATATTTGAATTGTATACGTATGAAAACGTATGAAACCCCCTCGACTGTCCCATTATAACTTTTTCTTTTGCAAATTCAAGGAGCAAAATAAGACAAGTACATAATTTACAAAAAAAATGCATTTATTCGCTTGAATTATAAAAACTGTTAAATGTAGTATTATCATTATTCATTTCACATAAATATGTGTTACTTTTCACAACGTGGTTATTAATTTATGGGGATATTTCGTTACAAGTAATCAATGCATCGATACTATTTATTCGCTTTCGATTTTTAGGGTAACTTCCCTAGAGTTTAAAAAGAAAAAACGTCAGCTGACGTAACATTGTTACGACGTGCAATTATTAAGATCAGAATTTGTTTATTACGTTCAGAATTGTTTATCAGTAAAAGCAAATAGTTAAATAATTCGTATCGGTCATATTTACAATAAATATGTAATCGTAATTGAAAAAAGTTAATCAATTGTGCAGTTAAAACAAAACGAAAATATTTATTTTTTATGTACGTCGCTATAAGGTTACCTGATACAATTTTGATGAACTGTCAAATGTGGCCTATTAAAATGTCCCGACTATAATGATTTTCGCTTCGTAGTGTGATTCGATGTAACTAATCACAAAAACCATTTTAATATGATCAAAAAAGTGTTCAAGATAAATATTACTATAAATCTATCTGAAGACGATTAGAAGCAAATAAACGAAAAATACTAAATATTCCAAGCTACCGTTTCCAACAAATCGAATGTATTTTTTCTTTACTCCTTGATGTTTTATTAATAACACATTCATTTAAAAAAATCTCTTACCAAATGTGGATAAGCTCCAACTGCAGCTGGAGTGCCACCCACAATTCTTCCGCCATCGAAGTCCACTGCTTTTTCATATGCCCTAATTTTCTCTGCTTCTTTAATTCCTACTTCTTCATGGTAGTTACTTATAATAGGCTCGTAAGCTAGAACTAGTGGAAGCAAAATTACCAGCCTTAGCATCTTGTTGGGTAAATCCAAGATTGATTGTGAGGAACATTTTCGATTAAGTATTTATAGTAAACTTATCGCTGTAGTAAAATGTAATCCCTATTTGAAGGGCGTGGGCCAAGGTGAAGGATTTGAGATCCCTTTTCCTATATATTTTTGTTGACAAAAAATGACAATATTTTAATTTATGCAAAATTAAAAAAAAATATATACTTATAATAATAATAATTAGTTATTGAGGTAAGTATAATATTATTATTAAGGTAAAATGGCATTCCTCCGTCACAATGGATGGTGGATTAATAAAGACTGAAAATTATTGATTTACATTTTAGCTGCTGATTATAAAAGTGAAATCGATATGCATTTTTATATAATGAAGATAACAATTTAATTCTTGCAAAATATTAATATTTTGCAACATGCTATTATAATTATTTTAAAAAATATTACGGTGCTATAATTATAAAAATATTTAAACAGACTTGGTTAAACCGAATTCATTTATTTTTAACATACTATTATTTTTGATTGATTGATTAAAAGGAGGGGATTTCTCAATTCTACCGTATACCATAATAATTATTATTATATTTTTACGTTTGTTCGTGGATAACTTCGCCATTTGTGATCAAATTTTGATAATTATTCTTTTGTTGGAAAGAGGATACTTCGTGGTCCCATGAAAATGCAAATACTGTTTAAAGTCGGTTTTTTGTTACAATTATTATTTTATTTATACAGAACCAATAAATATTAAATCACTATACCTATTTTAAAAGTTTACCTTACTCCTATATAATAATATCGAAGGCCAAATATTATGGTGATAATGCACTGACCTTAAGGGCTTTATCTGAATACTAAAAACAATTAAGTATTAATCAATTTATCTATTTTAACTGATATCCGGTAGTTGTAAATAATTTTTCTTAAATTATGCTACTTGAAGTTGGTACTCAGTTTACTATACTTGTTTTTTTTAAAATACCTACTTAAAATGTCCGTAATGACAATCATTATACAGGTTGTAACTAAACTAAGTGACAATATTTTAGGGTGCGCATGTGTGATGTGTCTCTGTATAGAGTTCGCAGTGGAAATAGCAGCACTGAAATAGTAACATTTTTTCAATTGTATGGGCAAATTCATGACGTCGTGACATTGCATAAATAAAAATTGAAGTTTAAAGTAACTCTTTCAACGCTGACAAATACTTGTTTTTACAATAACTCTATACTTAACTACGGGACTCATACAAGTCTTTAAGTATTACTTTTGTTATAGTAGAGGAGGTGAGGGTTCTATTTATGTAGTCACTCGAGCGTCACGGAGACCTAGTAGACTTTGTACATTAGGTAAAGCTGATAAAAAAATAATAAGAGCGTTTTTTTATTTTAGCGGTGGGTTCAGAAACTGCAGCCATTTTAAAGTTTTGAAAAAAATATATATTCAGAAAATTGCTTATTTAAAGGTAAATTATAAATATATTTTAGACAACAAGGACTAAATCATTTAGTTTAGAGCAAAATAAAATATCTGCGAAGCTTAGATATGAAAATCTTTATTTTTTTTATATTTTAAAATGTCCCTACAGGCTTACCTAACCTTTGAATCGTCAGCGCTTTATATTTGGGGTATATTAAACATCCTTTAATCTGACAGATCCGACAACATTTCAATATTTCAATATTTCGGAAGCCTATGCAAGCTTAATTTGACACGCTCGAGCTACTCCCGAAATCCTCTCTTCTCCTCCCCAACTATTACATCATGTTTTAAAAATCAAACAGGAATACTTATACTAGGTTTTTTTTTCCTCAATAGTTTATGCCAGCCGGACCACTATTCTAGTCTTTCCTGGTAATGAAAACAAAAATACCCAAAAATACGTAATCTTCTGATAATTCCAATTTTGGAGATTTCGTTAATTTGTTATTGATTATATTATAAATTAATCCAATAATCTACACGATATAATCATTACGATAAAACGTAATATAAGTAGAATCGACGAGTTTATACAAGTAACTTGCTAAAATGAAGTGCCTGCTGTTTTTGGTTTGTATGGGTGTGGTGGCTGCGGCTCCTCCGCTGGCTGTGGAGGAGTCCATCTTGACTAACTACCATGAGCTGATCGGTATACCTGAAGCGGCCAGGATCAAGGCAGCCGAGGAGGCGACAGACTTCGATGGAGCGAGGATTGTTGGTGGCCAGCTGTCTGCCCTAGGCGCTCATCCTCATATGGTAAGTATCTGATGATTGGTCAACACTCATAATTTACTTGTGAGTAGCCCTACAAAAGGCCTCAATAACTTTCTGTATTCGACTGTATCCACTCTCTTACCAACACGGAGACTAATGATATTTAACAATCAGTAATCAGTATACTTATATTGAGAATGTATCGAAAACACGTGGCAACTGAAAGTTATCCGTATTCGTCATCTAATATTCGATACCTCAAAATTCTTCCTTCAGAGAACAAAATAATACATCTTCCTTTTTCCAGGGTGGCCTACTCATCACTCTAACGACAGGCCAGGTATCCATGTGTGGGTCGAGTCTGCTCAGCAACACGAAGGTGGTGACGGCCGCCCACTGCTGGAGGACCAACAACTTCCAGGGTCGATCGGTTGAGGTGGTGCTGGGGTCGTTGAACCTGTTCAGCGGTGGCACCAGAGTCACCAGCACCAACGTGGACGTCCACGCTAGCTATAACCCCAACAACTTAAACAATGATATGGCTATCATTACCATCCCATGGGTGGGGTATTCCCGTAAGTTTGGCTTCTTCTTCAATCCATACTAATATTATAAATGTGAAGTGTGCCTGTGTGTCTGTCTGTTACCTCTTCAAGCTTGGGCTTGAAGAGGTATTGCCAGTTTACACTTTGCATCTTCATTTTTGTGTTTTTGACGACTTCGTTGGATGAATTAATTATTGGTATCTTGTATTCATTTCCAGTTACATACACCATGACAATAATACCTAAACATACTTTTATTTTGAAATTACAGACTCGATCAACAAAATTAGCCTGCCATCTGGTTTGCTGCTGTCCATGACATTCGAAGGCAACTGGGCGCAAGCTGCGGGCTACGGCAGGACCAGCGATTGTAATGTTGATTGACTTTTTTTTTAAATATAGAATATAAAAAAGTTAATAGGATGCTTACTTGCCTTATGCAGTATAATATGTGCAGTATGCTGGTTAATATTCCCTTGCCTTTAGTGCTACCATAATACCATCCCCTCTGCATCCGTTGTGGATGATTTATATTTTATACAGTACTTTAAGAGCGAAGTAACCACTCCTCAAATACTGCAGTGCCTGGGACAAGATTTTTAAATGAATGGTCGCCCAAGCACATACGGAATTCTCACAACGTAATCGTCCTAGTCCAGAGGAAGAACCAGTCAATACGTCTGGGGCCAATTATGCGCGGGTTTCCTCACGATGTTCTCCTTCACCGTACGAGCGTCCATATAATGTACTTGAGATCAGAAAATGTCTCATTGGTACACGCCACCACCCGGGATCGTACCTGCACCCTCTAGGAGTTCGAACCAAAGGTCTACCCCTTAGGCCACGGACGCTCAGTGGTGGATGAAGGAAAACATCGGTTTCCTCACGATGTTTTCCTTCATCCCCTGATCGATTTCAAATTATGCTTATCTGAAAGCGACATGCAGCTGGCCGATTATCACCATTATACCGTCGAATCTTTTATATCCATAATATTATAAATGCGAAAGTGTGTCTGTCTCTCTGTCTGTCTGTTACCTCTTCACGCTTAAGCCGCTGAACAAATTTTTCTGAGATACCTTGAGTGCCGAGAAAGGACATTGGATACTTTTTGTCTCGGAAAAATGTACGGTTCCCGCGCCTGTACTACTTTTGGCGCAACGGAGCTGCGTCGTCATCTAGTTAATAATATAACTCCTCGAGATTGGTCTTTAGTTTGATAAAATTTTTACTTCATTAATTGACGTCATTGTCAATTCCCAGCCGCCGCTGGCGCCAACAATCAGGTCCTGAGGGAAGTGAACCTGGTGGTGATCACCAACTGGGAGTGCCAGGCGATATACGGCATGCAGTCTGTCATCAACTCAAATCTTTGCACCAGCGGATTGGGTGGTGCCGGCACCTGCTCTGGCGACTCTGGTGGACCGCTCGCGCTGTCCTTCAGCGGGGTTAGATACTTGGTGAGTAAGAGAGAGAGAAGCATGGAGGCTGTGTCTTAAACCTGTGTACTGTGTAGTAGCGAAATAGGTGATTCCAGTAAATCATCTGTATTTGGTGGGTATCTTTAGACCTTTGAAGAATTTGTTGTCTGATGCCAACAAATCCTTCAAAGGTCTAAAGTAAGGTAGAACAACTGTTTATTTGAACTTCAGGAATTTATTAGTATTAACTCACATTCATTGCAATTTTAAACAAATAAGTTCCTAATAAATAATAAGACTGCTAGCGACGGGGTAGTTTACCAAACAAATTTATTCTACTTCGCTATAATAATATGCATTTAATTACTTAGTAATAAATACTTAATCCTTCAGGCCCCGCGCGAGCACCGGTGATCGCGACAACAATAGAATACAATAGCAATTCCTGGAAATTTCGACTGAAGTATTAAGCAGTGTTTGCATTAGTGTGTAAGACCTACATAATATAATCCATACTAATATTATAAATGCGAAAGTGTGCCTGTCTGTCTGTCTGTCTGTCTGTTACCTCTTCACGCTCAAACCTCTGAACCGATTTTGTTGAAATTTGGCATGGAGATACTTTGAGTCCCGGGAAAGGACATAGGATACTTTTTATCCCGGAAAAATGTACGGTTCCCGCGCGATAAGCGAATTTTGGCGCAACGGAGTTGCGGGCATCATCTAGTTTAACCATATTTCCAGATCGGAGTAACATCGTTCGTGGCAGCCCGAGGTTGTCAGGATGGCTTACCGGCCGGCTACGCCAGAGTCAGCAGTTTCGTTTCCTGGATCAACGCGAGAATCTAAATCATCATCATCATCAGCACCACTGGGCACTGACAACTAATTTATTATGACGTGTAAATGGAATATATTATACTATTTACATTATACTTGAGGAACTTTTTATAATAATACGTAAAATATATTTTCTTTACTTTCTGAAACTTTCATTTCTTAAATTATACCATACTAATATTATAAATGCGAAAGTTCATCTGTCTGTTACCTCTTCCCGCCCAAACCACTGAACCGATTTTGATGAAATTTGGTATGGAGATATTTTGAGTTTTTGATACTTTTTATCCCAAAAAATATACGGATAAACGAATTTAGGCGCAACGGAGTTGCCGACGTCATGATCTAGTTATTTTATATCTAGTTATCTAAATATTGTATGTCGCATCATTATTCTGGCAATTGGAAGCATTAGACCGGCACGAGTCGGCGCATGAGTACCGGAAACTATTCCACCTCAATTTTTTTATGCGATCCTCTTCAGATTGCCCTCTTGATGATATAAATGCATGTTGCCATGGTGCAACCCGTTACCCGGTGCCATATTGTTTAAACAACATTATTTTTCAACCGGACAATTTTTTAAATATTCTTTATTGAAATCCGATAAATAAAAACCGGCCAAGTGCGAGTTGGACTCGCCCATGAAGGGTTCCGCAGCAGCAATAAGAATTATTTCTATGAAATTATAAGGTTTTTGATTTATTTTAATATTTCATTTTTGATATAATGAAAGTTAAATTAAGGTTTATCATTTATGACGTATAAAAATAACGACTAGCTAGATCTCGTTCATTCATTCGTGTTCATTTTCGTTGGTAGTTTTTATAGTAATGTACATCATATATTTTTTTTAGAATTATCATTTTATTAGTTATCATTACTTTAGAAGTTAGAGGGGGGCCACACACACACATTTTGCCACTTTGGAAGAGTCTCTCTCGCAAACTATTCAAGTTAGAAAAAAATGATATTAGAAACCTCAATATGATTTTTGAAGACCTATCCATAGATACCCCACAAACATAGGCCAGATGAAATTTTTTTTTGTGTCAGTATGGGGACCCCTAAAATTTTAAATATTTTTTCCATTTTTGTATCAAAATCTTAATGCGGTTCACAGACTACATCTACATATCAAGTTTCAATAGTATAGCTCTTATAGTTTCGGAGAAAAGTGGCTGTGACATACGGACGGACAGACAGACAGACAGACAGACATGACGAATCTATAAGGGTTCCGTTTTTTGCCATTTTGGCTACGGAACCCTAAAAAGGTCCTATGACTTTTTACGATAAAGTTAATATTTTTAAAGATATGAATTTTTAAAGGTTCGAAAAATCTCAAATTTGGGTACATTCGACCCATGAAAAATATATTAAAAAAAATAGTATTGTCTAAGTAATATATATTTTTAAATTCTCTATACAATAGTTAATAATAACGGTCATAGAGATTTTAAAAAATTCATTGTTTATATCTTTTTTTATCTTAGCAAAAGTAGACAAAAAATTGTGTTTTTTGTATGGGAGTCCCCCTTAAATACGAACTTTATTTTATTTATAGTATTTGTTGTTATAGCGGCAACAGATATACACAATCTGTGAAAATTTCAGAAGTCTAGCTATAGCGGTTTTTGAGATACAGCCTAGAGACATACAGACAAACGGGTAGACAGTACCTCAAAAACCGCTATAGTTAGACTTCTGAAATTTTCACAGATTGTGTATATCTGTTGCCGATATAACAACAAATACTAAAAATAAAATAAAGTATAATATTTAAGGGGGGCTCCCATACAAGAAACGTGATTTTTTTGGCCTTTTTTGCTCGTAATCAATAATAGTAACAGCCTAGGCACTTGAAAATTTCACAAAATCCTTAATTATATTTGTACTTTTATAATTAAGAATAAAATTAAATTAAACTAAATGTTTAAGGGGCTCCCATACAAAAAACACAATTTTTTGTCTACTTTTGCTAAGATAAAAAAATATGTGAACATTGAATTTTTTTTAATCTCTACTAACTATATTATTAACTATTGTATAGAGAATTTAAAAATATATATTACTTAGACATTACTATTTTTTTAATATATTTTTCATGGGTTGAATGTACCCAAATTTGAAATTTTTCGAATCTTTAAAAATTCATATCTTTAAAAATATTAACTTTATCGTAAAAAGTCATAGGACCTTTTTTATTGGTATTTCAATAAAGAATATTAAAAAAAATTGTCCGGTTGAAATATAACAATTCCTTGCAATTGTTTAAACAATGTTTGTTTAAACAATATGGCACCGGGTTGCACCATGGCAACATGCATTTATATCATCAGGAGGGCAATCTGAAGAGGATCGCATAAAAAAATTGAGGTGGCATAGTTTCCGGTACTCATGCGCCGACTCGTGCTGGTCTACATACAGAATCGTAATTCAACGATTAATTTGAATGTAGATTTAAATACATCAAGTCGTGGCAAAATAAGAACTGCAATATTTAAATGCAAGATTGTGGTTAAAGTTTTCCCAGGAGCGTCAATATTTTTGTCAACAATGGCACAGTATAGCAATATAATATATTCAATATTGCTATACTGTGACAATGGACTACAGGGTAGAGTGGGCGCACGACAACTCTGCGCGCGACAGGTGGCGTGCCAGCGTAGGGATTCATTAAAAAATGGATAATCCCAATGATATTTTTTTAAATAACATTGGTAGTTCTACTTTAATATCTTTACTTATTTAAATTATGTTTCGGAATAGGCGTATCGAATATCATGTAAACGTGGCGGCCCGACAATTAGTTCCGATTTCAGCCGCGCGCAAAGTTAACGTGCGCGCCCTCTACCTAGCATCTTGTGGGTTGTAGGTGTTAATTATTTTCTTTACTGCAATATCTAAGTAAGTTATATTGCTAATAAATAATGTCAGTTAATAAATTAAAACTTACTAAAATAATTTTAGAATGAACTCTAAAATTATTCTATTATTTTTACATTATTTTACAAAAATATATTTTACATTAAAATATATTTTACTCCTTACTAATAATAATAATTTACTCCCCACACCGGATTCGGTGACGGTGGCCAGTTTCATTTAAACCAGGCCTGTTACGCAGAAGTAGTTTTATAGTGCCCAAGTGTGTGCGCAGTACACAAGAGCACTCTCTATTCCTTTCACTCTCATAACCCAGTGGGACGGACGACCGACACTACCGGCGAGAGATCAGGCGCAGGACCGACTATTTACATGTCCATCCGACGCATGGATCATCTTACTTGTCAGACAATCAGGTGATCAGACTGTAGGTATTGTCCTAACCAAACTTGGAAATAACATGTTTCCAACGCGGAACTTGAACTCACGACCTCCAGAGTCGAGAGCCACGCTCTAAGCACTAGACCACGGAGGCGTTACTCCACTAATAAGAAGATCCTAGTCCGTCAAGCAACTTTTCCGACCGATCAGACATGGGCAATAATTCACTGCCTCTACATTGACGTTTGTAAAGCCAGCGTCAATAATTTTATGATCTATCATCTATCAAGATGTACCAAAACTTAGTGACAATACTTAAGGGTATGTATGTATGATATGTGTAAAAGTAGCAGCGCTGAAAGAGTAACTTTTTTTCATTTTTGTAAGTATGGAAAAATTCATAACGCGAGGGCGCTTGCCCACACAAATCACAAAAAAATTTTTGTCCAGTATATTGGATACGTCACATTACCGACAAAGACACTGGATCTTTATAAATTACTTAATCACGCCCGCAACTCTGTTTCGCCAAAATTCACGTGGGTACCGTTTATATTTCGGAGATAAAAAATATCTTATGACCTTTCCCGGGATCCAAGTATCTTTAATCATCATACATTTCAACTAAATCGCTTCAGAAGTTTGGGCGTGAAGAGGTAGCAGACACACGGACAGACAGACTAATATTAGTATGGAAGTATGGATAGGCTGCATAAATATATTTATTTGTAAGAGCAGTACAGCGTTAATTATACTGTGGTTAGAGTGTATTTAGCTATACAAAGGCTGGTATTGAGTGATGGGAACTGCGGTGCGGGTAGGCGGTGTGCTCGACTGTACAAGGCCAACTAATAGCAATTTATACCATCACTACTAAATGAGTTATTATAATAATATCTATGTCGCTGGCCGCACACAGCCGGAATGTCTCTCTGAATTTATAATTGGAAATTCATAATCTGAATTTCGGCACCTTGCCTCACACTTTCTTAAAAATTCAGATTGATCAGTAGTCTCGTGACTCCCGGCACGTGTTTAACGTCTTTATGGAAGAAGAATTACTAATCGCATTGCTTTTGGCTCTACATAATAAAAAAAAGAAATACAAACGCAAATAATGGATTCATCCTTTAAATATGAAAAGAATAAAGGAGAGTCAGTATCACCTTACGACAAGAAAATTACGACAGTATCCTGACAGACGGACAGATGGACAGACAGACAGACGGGCAGACGGACAGCCAACGAAGTCTTAGTAATAGGGTCCCGTTTTTACCCTTTGGGTATATGTAAATACCCTATTCCTAAGACTTCGACTTCTTATTGTCTGTCTGTCTGCCTCCAGGCTGTATCTCAATAACCGCTAGACTTCTGAAATTTTCACAGATTGTGTATGTCTGTTACCGCTATAATAACAGATAAGTACTAAAACAAAATAAAATAAATATTTAAGGGGGGCTCCCATACAACAAACGTGATTTTTTTTTGCTATTTTTTTCTCGATATCAATAATGACAACAGGTACTATAGGTAGGCACTTGATATGTTCACATAATACTCAGTTATATTTATACTATAATTAATAATAAAATTAAAATAAACTAAATAATTAAGGGTACTTACAAAAAACACATTCTTGGCCTATTTTTGCTCTATTATGGTACGGAACCCTTCGTGCGCGAGACCAACTCGCACTTGACCGATTTTTTTTCATATATCTATAGAATACATTACAGGAAACAAAGAGTAACATCTTAATGCACACAAATGTTTGTTTTGAGCGGGAAGCCTGGCTTAAAAAGCACGATCAATTTCATCTTCGCCAGTCGTCCGCCAAAGTAAGGTAAACTTCAAAAGATAACGGAAATAAATACTGAAATGACAAAAAAGATTCATTAATTTTTATTGCTTTATAAAAACAACATCATAATAATAACATAGCCTGTTCGTATTCCTGGTACCTAATTAAAATTGTGAAA
Source organism: Lysandra bellargus (assembly GCA_905333045.1). Lineage (NCBI taxonomy): Eukaryota > Metazoa > Arthropoda > Insecta > Lepidoptera > Lycaenidae > Lysandra > Lysandra bellargus. The sequence goes on along the minus strand of HG995320.1, from coordinate 11,526,808 downwards.
TAAATTCGAATTAATAAATATATCGAATAAATTCGAATTCGAATTGAAATTCACAGTATCGCTGCAATTTTTGTACGTAATTATAGCACAGTCAGCATTTTGTTCTAAAATCTGTGCATTACACCAACAGGTCGCAACACGTCCAGAGGCTAACCTCTGTCTCCGCTTGCAGTGTCAACTGAAATAATTCATAATCTGATTTGTAATTCGTAATCTGTATGTATGTGCCGCTCTATTAAAATGTATGGGAATACGCGCGTTATGAAATCATAATCTTAAATATTCCGGTCCGGAATTCAGAACGCTCGTCAGTATCATTCTTACAGATCGATCTGAGAAATTCATAATCTGAAAAAATCAGAATGTGTGTGGAGCGTACTGATATTGTATGGTATTCCGGACTTATTTTATTTTATTTTATTGACTCACCAACAACACAGCATTTGTGACATTTTAAAGTACATAAAATTTGTTTATAGATAAAATGAGTTCTAATTACAGGTGAAGTTCAGCGTGCGTATGCGACAAGAATTAGACGAGATGAAATGTAGTGAATATGGTGATAAATGATAATGATAAAATATGTGTGTAACAAAAAAGATCTTATTTTAAACAAATAATAGTTTGAAAATAAAACTAATACATACTAATATCACAAAAATTAAAATTATAACTGTGACAGTACACCAAGTAGTTAATTATATTATTATTAGGTACTTATAGTAGATTCAACCTTACTTGACCGTGGGATATTTATTAAAATAGTGTTTAAGATTTCTCTTGAAATAATAAAGCTTATCAGAGAATATACAGATGTCGGGATGGTCGGATATAGCGTTGTAAGATCTACACAATCTTCTGAGTGGTGCATAGTGACCCAGGTTTGTTTTGGCGAACTTTACGTGTAATGGTTTGTATTTATTTTTTCGGGGTAGTCTTGTGGGGATATTTATAGCTATTTTACTCAGCAATCTAGTATTGTCCTTAGCACCAGTCAGAAGTTTGTGTAGGAAAAATTAGTTCTATGTATTTACGGCGATCTAAGAGTGAAGTAAGATGAAAATATTTTAACTTATCGATGTAATGAGGAAGTTTTCTGACTAAACCATGTTTGTGGGTGAGATATAACAGGAAACGTTTTTGGACCCTCTCAAGACGATTTGAGTAGATGGCATAGTGTGGGTTCCAAGCCGGACTGCAGTATTCGAGCTTGCTCCGTACCAAGGCATTATAAAGTACCATATCGGTAAGCGGATTTTTGAAGGATGTGCAATTTCGTTTAGTAAAACCTAACATCTTTAAGCTATGACAAACGATGTGGCCAATGTGTTTATTAAATTATAACTTGGAATCTAGTATAACTCCGAGATCTCTGATCTCTTGAACTTGCTTTAGTTGATTATTGTTGATTTGATATGAGACTGCAGAATTATTGTGCTTACGCGAGAAACGCATGTGAAAGCATTTATTAACGTTTAAATTTATTTGATTTTTTTGACACCAAACTACTAATCTATTTAAATCGCTTTGAAGTTCCAAACAGTCCTGTCCTTTATTAATTAATTTTATTATTTTAAGGTCATCTGCATAATTATAACGAAAAATCAAAATAAATAAAACATGTAGCTATATCATTTATGAAAATATTAAATAGGAAGGGACCTAACCTGGAGCCTTGAGGAACCCCTGAAAATGCAGGAAAGGGTAAAGACGTAAAACCTTTAACAACTACAAATGAAATTCTACCAGCTAAATATGACACGACAACATCATACTAGCAAATCCAAACGATTCCAACTTGTGCAAGAGAATAAGATTTGAAATTTTGTGAAAAGCCTTACTAAAATCTGTATAAATTACGTCTACGTGGTTTTGGCCATCTACAGATTCCATAAGTTCGTCAATAAAAGCGGTCATGTTCGTGGTCGTGGATCTTGTATTAACAAAACCATGCTGGTTAACCGAAATGACTTTCTGAATTAATAATATGAATTCAGATTATCAATTCAGATTATGAATTCAGAGAGACATTCCAGCTGTGTGAGGCCGGCCTAAATTTATATTGAATTGACATATTTGCATGACGCCTGAAGTCTGTCAAACTCATACTTTATAAAATAGAAATGCATCTACGCGTCTGAATTGACCCTACGGCTGGTCTCACACAGCCGGAATGTTAATCTGAATTCATAATCTGAATTCATATTATTAATTCAGAAAGACCGGAATACCATACAATATCAGTATGCTCCACACACATTCTGATTTTGTTTCTGATCTGTAAGAATGATACTGACGATACCGACGACGATAAAGGATGAACTTAGTATTTGCGTTTGCATTTCTTTTTTTTTATTATATAGAGCCAAAAGCAATACGATTAGTATCTTCTTTCACAAAGACGTTTATATACGCCGGGAATCACGAGACTACTGATCAATCTGGATTTTTAAGATATGTGTGAGGTAAGGTGCCGAAATTCAGATTATGAATTTCCGATTATTAATTCAGAGACATTCCGGCTGTGTGAGGCCAGCCTAAGGCCGGCCTCACACAGCCGGAATGTCTCTCTGAATTCATAATCTGAATTCATATTATTAATTCAGAAAGTCCGGAATACCATACAATATCAGTACGCTCCACACACATTCTGATTTTTTCAGATTATGAATTTCTCAGATCGATCTGTAAGAATGATACTGACGAGCGTTCTGAATTCCGGACCGGAATATTTAAGACTATGATTTCATAACGCACGTATCCCCATACATTTTAATAGAGCGGCACACACATACTGAAATCCTGCAAGCGGCTAACCTCTGGACGTGTTGCGACCTGTTGGTGTGATGCACAGATTTTTGAACAAAATGCTGACTTGTGCAATTATAGCACAAGTCAGCATTTTGTTCAAAAAACGTACAAAAATTGCAGCGATACTGTGAATTTCAATTCGAATTCGAATTTATTCGATATATTTATTAATTCGAATTTATTTCACAATTTTAATTAGGTACCAGGAATAGGAACAGGCTATGTTATTATTATGATCAAATTATGATGTTGTGTCTGTCAGGATACTGTCGTAATTTTCTCGCCGTAGTCACAGGCTACAGTCACAGGCTACACGGTCAAATTCTCATCAATCTGATCCATCAATCTGATTGACGGAATATTGATGGTTATAAAAAGTTCATATTAAAAATACGATCAATCCATCAATCCCAGTCGTACACGATCAAATTTTCGTCAATCAGTACCAGATTGATGGATCAGATTGATGAAAAATTGACCGTGTAGCCGGTGACCTAAGGTGGTACTGACTCTCCTTTATTCCTTTCATATTTAAAGGATGAATCCAGTATTTGCGTTTGTATTTCTTTTTTTTATTATGTAGAGCCAAAAGCAATGCGATTAGTAAGTCTTCTTCCATAAAGACGTTTACACGTGCCGGGAGTCACGAGACTACTGATCAATCTGAATTTTTAAGAAAGTGTGAGGCAAGGTGCCGAAATTCAGATTATGAATTTCCGATTATTAATTCAGAGAGACATTCCGGCTGTGTGCGGCCAGCCTTAGAAATGCATCTACGCGTCGCGTTGCGGTCTGAATAGACCCTTAAACCTAGTCAGCCTGGCTCCCCGTTAAATTCTCGAAGGGCATAGTTATGGGCATCGATAAAGGGAAATATATTTATTTTCTTACTTTTACACTCTGTTTATGTATTTAAGATTTTATAATATTAATTGTAAAACTTTTTATACTCTCGGGATTTAAGGGTCCGTATACGAAATTTGCCGATTTCGCTGATTTTACAGACGTGATTTAACAGTTAAAATACAGTATTTCTATAAGTTTTAATGCACAACATGTAAGATCATTTCAATTATAATCTAATGTTGAAGCTAGATTTTTTATTTTTTTAAGTATTTTTAAATAATCCAACTCAAACCCGCGACAGTTTGGTGATTTTTGCTGTAAAAGGTTTAGAATATCACCTATTTATGGATTGTATTGACGTCTTAACGGTATGAAAAAAATACAATGTACTGTTGAGAAAGTCGTCTATAAAATGCTGGAATTACTTTTTACCATTTTAATATGAAATAGTTGAGTAAAAAAATATGTAACTCGGCAAAATTTTAGAGAAAATGGGCAAAAAATTGCTGTTAATTTCGGCAACTTGGAGCTGTAATTCATAAAAAGAAAACGACAGAAATAATCTATAGATAAAATTCTATCCAATTCGAAAAAAAAGAAAAAAAAACAAATTGTGCCAAAAAACACGATTCAAACAACCTAAATCTCTCATTATATTCCTCGCCGCAAGTTCGAGTCGGCTTTCGCTTAAATATATTTTAAATCTAATAATTAATATATATTTTTTAAGTGTAATAAGGGGAAAAAACCTAATAATATTTCTGTAGCGACCCTTTGCAATTTCGGCAAAATCGGCGAAATTTCGTATACACTCGGCTCGACCTGCTAGGTAACTGAGCCACAGAGATCCTCGGCTAGTCAGTAACTTATGCTGAATTTCTAACTATTTTTTTTAGTTCTTTAATTACTTAATCATTATAATAATTAACAAATAAATAAATAAAATAAATGAAAAAATCTTATTTTGAAAGAGACCTTACCTTTTTCGTACGGTATACCGTGTACCATAAATCATGGTCACTTAGAGCCCCGCAGACTGCAGACTTTTAGTCGGCCGATAGTTTGATCGAAAGCTTAATCAGTACAGAGTTCACAAATCACACTAAACAAATTGTATCGGCTGATAATAATGTAATGAAACCCCAATTTGGTTAAACTATTGTACGACTAAAAGTCTGTAGTCTGCGGGGGCTCTTAATTTCGATTATCACATAGTATCGTAGAAATGGTTTGTAGAAACTTAGTTACATACCTAACTCTTCTGCTTTTGCCTCTTCTAGACTTCTACGATAGTCAGCCATACGTCAACGGCACGCACAGAGATCCTATCGAAGGTAAAATAACTATAAATAGACAGTACCACAACTAGTCACGTGCCGCATAATGTCCATGGGAACCGTGCGCTCGTTAACATAATTACCGCACCATATTCACTACCACAACAGACTACTCAATTACACATTGAAAGTACAGACATAATAGGTTTCTGGCTAAACTGTCACATCAACCGTCTACTCCTTGAGTTAGTTTTAAACCGACTTCTAAAAAGGAGGTTATATGTTCGTCTGGTTTTTTTGTGTGTTCAACGATTACTTCGCCTTTATTTTTATTTATTTATATTAATTTACATTATTGCTTACACGGTCAAACAGTATGGTTTGCACTATCAGCTGTGCACTTGTGCAACATTTTGTTTCTTCACATCCACTTGTCAAAGTAGTAATTAAAAGTTCCTTGAGTCCGTGCGCTGCTGTGCGGTGTGCTAATATGTTGCACGGTAGTGTCACGGCCAAGCCAGCCATTTGGACACAGTGGTCAATGTAATAATTTGTCTAAATAGACGATAGTTTCATCATTGTTTGTAGAGCAAGACAGACCGGACTAGAGTCTGGTAGGGTGGAGCAGGATAGAGTTTTGAGCAGGCAAGCAGGGCCTACGCTACCATATGTGCAATATGTGCAATGCACACGGGCGCCATCCTCTAGGAGCGCCAAATCGTCATCTTTAGGGGCGCCAAAACCAAGGACGCAAAGGCCCTGCAGGGAAGCGCTTGTTAGAGCAGCATAGAGTAGGATAGAGTAGCATAGACTAGCATAGACTAGCATAGAGCAGGGTTACAGTATTACAATAAGTATTATCAGGGTGGAGTAGAATAAAGCAGCCTAATTTGCTCTATCTCTAGACTACACTACCCTGCTCTAGCTTAGGCTACTTTACCCTGCTTTAACATACCTTAATAGCCTGCCCACGTAATTATTTGCATTACTTAATAATTATTGACTACATTTTATTGCGATGAACTTTTAAGTTTTACTTCAACAATTCGTCCAAATAGAAAAAAGTTAGATTACAGTCTAGCCTAGTTTTATTTACCCCACTCTTCTTTATTTTAGGTTACTCTAGCCGCCTTTTTCATGCTGCTCTTTTCATCCCTAGACTGATCTACGGTCTACCTTGCTCTACTTTACTCTAAATCTATTTAAAAATGACGGCATTTTGTTTCAGTAAATTGTACGATTCGCGGATTCTCATTTGAGGTATTCTTATATGACGAGTCGTTAAAAATGGTTTTAGTGATTCATGAGTCATTACTAATTACATCATATAAAATACCTTATCACATTCAAATCAAGGTGCCTTGCTTGAATAGCACTTTGTACTACTGTACCTAATTGTTTGATAGCAGTTTTACGTAAATATTAATTGCTGAATCGACCTCAACGATTGCACATTTAATCGATTTTAAATTAATGTTTCAACTACATAGTTCAAATTATAATATAACCTGTTAAACTGACGCAAGTCAGTGAAAAAGTTATTCACTGTACTTACAGCAACTTTAAATGGCGTAGAAACAGCCAATATAAAGCTAAATTGGAAGAAAATGTAAATAAACATTTCACTGGCTAAGGAAATTTGTTTTGTGCATACCAAAACATTTGTAAGGCCGTAGTCTCATAGACAGAAGGCGCGGACAATAGTAGGGAAAGCGGTGGGACGGTTTCTATGCAATCAGCATTTTGTTTTTCCAAAAGTAGTGTAGAATCTTTCAAGTTTTAAGTGATAGTGCAAGGCAACTACGATCTTTTTAGTGTGACCCTGTCAGAGTTTATATGACGTACACAAAATATCCCAAATATTTAATCGACTGTTCTTTAACTATTTAGTAAAATTGAAAGCGAAATGCTTATAAAAACTTTATTTCTACTCTTGATTGGCTATGAGAGAGAAATATAATAAGAGAATTAACATTAATTAATAACAGCGTGTTCTCCATAATTTACTTACAATACTCCATAATTTATTCTCTCTCCCCGCTAATCGCTACAGCGCTCGCCACAGCGTCCGCTACTGCTATGCGCATGGGCACACCGCGTAGAGAGTTGTACGAGCGTGTCAAACACATAGCGTCCTGCGGTTTCCCCCGCGTCCGGGAGCCGTCCTCGTGCCGAATACAAATCCGCCGGTTTCTATTGTACTAACGAATTGTATTAAAAACTATGTACTATCAGAGAAGTTGATCCATAGACAAATTGTGGATATGCGTAATTTGGTCGCGATATATCAAACCCAGACGAAAGATCACGACTAAGGGTGAAGCCAAAGCGTAATCTGTGAGTTGTGAGTCGCAGAATTTCTGCCGCGTAAATATCTTTTCATACAAATCATGACTCACAAAATTACGCTCGTGTGAATCAAATAGGACTTTTGTATGAAACTGAATGCAGCAGAATTCTGCCGAACCGAAATTCTGCGACTCATAACTCACAAATTACGCTCGTTTGGCTTCGCTCCAATGTATTGATATAATCCGACCAAATGACGTAGGTCCGGTGATTGCCTAGGAATCAATTTCTTCGATGATACAGGAGGTTTCGAGAACAACTTCCGAACACGTCGCGCCCCACGTCGTAGACAATACGTATTTAGTGTTAGTGTTTAAACTTTAAGTTATTATGTATGTTATTCTTTAAGGTATGTATTTATAATATGGGCCAAGATGCCTGAGTTAAGTAAATAAATAAAATAAAATAAAAAATACAGTATTAACAACAATTACAACTTACAGGTATCGTAGAATATAGAGTGACAGACTTCTATCTATATTCCAAAATCCGATATACAGAGATTCACTTAGATAATGGTACGCATTCTTGTTCATTCATTTATCCTTGTTCTAGTAAATCAATTAAAGAATATGAATTAGTAATATCCTCATCATAAATAAGTAGAAATGAGGTACAGGTTCAATGCTACCCAAAATGTACGTTTACAAAGTATATAATTATGTTGTCAAACTAAAATCATTTATCCTCCTTTTTCTATCCCTTTCATTTCCTCCCCTTTCAGTTTTGTACCTTCTTTGACTGTTCATTTGATAAAGAAATAAGGATAAAGACGTGCAGTTGATAGAAATTATTTTTTAACAAAAAATTAAAACCGAATTCCAAGGTAAAAACAAAAGTAATACTTATTATTAATCTAAAAAGAATTAAATAATTCTTATTCCTTATTATAGTGGCGTCTTCAGACTTCGCCTAAACCTCAACTATTTCTGTACTCAATCTTCATGCTTTTGAAGTCGGTACCAGCCCGGAAAAGTTCTGAGATCCTTGACATAACAATTACGCTAAGGTAAGCTGCAGGTACCGACTTCAAAAGCATGAAGATTGAGTACAGAAATAGTTGAGGTTTAGGCGAAGTCTGAAGACGCCACTATAATAAGGAATAAGAATTATTAAATAATATAAATATTATTAAATATTATTATTAATTAATAAACTACGATAACATGGCGCGCCCCTCCAAATGACTGTTTCAATGTGTGTAGTCACATCCTTATGAAAGAGTTTGTATGTACTATGTAGTAAGTATTCAACCAATCACACTACACGTAATATTTCAGTTTTGTTGGTCAACTAGTCATAACTAGCCTACCGCGCAAGACAACGCACTTCAAGTCGTTTTGACAACGCACTTCAAACGTTTTGAATTTTGGAGGGGCGCGCCAAGTTATCGTAGTTGATCTCTACACTGTACAGTGCACACTGCACAGCTGATTGTCTTCCTGTTCCTCCCGCAAGCGCATCCCGCTTGGTGACGCCCACTATCGTAATATTTTAATTTCACCATAATTTCAAAACCAAACGTCCAATTTTAATCATTCAAAGACCAATTTTTATCTACATAAGCTGTACTTAGTGATGAAATAATTTATTTTGATAAGGATTAATGGCATGAGTAAAATAAACGCGTTTAAATGTTGTCCAAAAAATTCAAGATTTTTAAATAAAAAAATGGTTATTGTGCCTCACTCGACATAGATAAGTATAATGTGTCGCGGACTTTTTTGTAGATATTTATAAGATCTACAATACTTAGAACATTTTATGGTTCTATCTTTTACAGTTTCGGCAGCGTACGCAAAATAAGTAACTTTTCTGGTTGATTTTTTCACATGGCGTCCGAAAAACCCAAATATCTTACGAAACCCTATTTTTTCCAAAATAAAATTTAGCCTATGTTCAGCAAAAATAATGTAGGATTTGCTTGGAGTAGTTTAAATAAAGCCAAAATCCTCAAACTTGTATCTATAAGGATTCAAAAGTTCTGTTGGCTACCTTCTGAACCAGGGTATGTCCTGGTGCAAAATCTTACTTTTTAGTAGTATATGCCTGAAATACTTCAGAAAAAATCGAAATCACCATATGTTTCCATATAAATTTCAAGGAGTCCCCTCGATTCCTCATGGATCCCATCATCAGATCACCATTTTTGTGAACATGTACCAACCTCAAATTCAACCCTGTACAACAACAAAAGAATCATGAAAATCAGTCCATAAACGGCGAAGTTATGGTTGAACATACAAAAAAATATATATATATATAAATAGACGAACATATAACCTCCTCCTTTTTGGAAGTCGGTTAATAAAAAGTACAATATGACCTGAAGTGCGAAAGAAATCGAAAGTAGGCAAATTACGATTTAAATTTTTCTATCAAAATACAAGTATCTCCAACTTTCACTCTTCGAAACAATGTTTAATATAATATTATGTAAACTATCAGATATTGGCGCTTTTATATGCTGTTACTAGAATTTTCATTTTTTCAACTTAAAATCTGGTGATGTGTGTGTGATCTGGTAAATTTAATCGCAAGTAACTCGAAGGGTCCATATAAGTATTACGATTTACGATATTAAAAATAAGAACAGCCTGTATAACACCTCAGCAGCTGAAATGTGCGTCAAGCGGCTACTGGCTACCATTGAAATGTAGGGAAAGATACATTACATAACAATATGTTGTGTGTGTGATACATTAATATAATGTAAAGCTATACATCCCGGGATGCTTTGTATATTAATATTATACATTACCTGCTCTGTGTGTGAACCGCTTTAGAGTAGAAAGTAGAAATAAGAATTTTTAAATTTTCAAATTTTCCTCGCATTTTTAGCAAAATTTTCTATCATATTCTTCTTCTCAGGACAATAACTAATTTTAGATTATAAATAATTTTAATAATAAAATATGAGTAATAAGTATTTTTAATCTCGCTGTATCTTATCAGCAATCTGTAAATTCCAGCTGAGATTACGTTCACGGTAGCTAAATTACTTCCTTGTTATTAACATAATAATAATAATATCTATGGACGCTTCACACCACGTCAGTCTGTCCCCGTGCTAAGTACCTGAAGGATTATATGTTACTGGTACCAGACAACGGAAATATATTTAATACTTTTATACTATACGTCATATATTTAAGATTTCTATTATTATACCATACACATATTTAATACACATCCAGGGGTGACATTGAAAACTTTTTTTCCGTCTGCGGGATTCGAACCCGCAACCCCGGCTTGAGCTGCCACGAGCCACAGAGGTCGTCAATACCTATTCGTAATCAAGTATTATGTGTCAGGATTAGTGGATTATCTGTCCCATTTTATGAATAGGAGTATGGACTCTATGGGTAAGTCAAACGAGCGTAATTTGTGAGTTGTGAGTCGCAGAATTTCTGCCGCGTAAATATCTTTTCATACAAATCATGACTCACAAAATTACGCTCGTATGAATCAAACAGTACTTTTATGTGAAACTGAATGCAGAAGAATTCTGCCGAACCAAAATTCTGCGACTCACAAATTACGTTCGTTTGGCTTCGCCCTAGGAGTAAAGGAACAGAAAGCGTTATTGTTTATTGCGTACACACTTGCGCATTATGAAAATGAGAGCAGCAGCATTCGTTTCCATGAAATCAGCAACCGATATTCATATTGGTTTGGAGCAATTTTTTATTGCTTCTTGTTAAAATCGAAACTCATCCCAATTAGATATAATAATAATAATAATAACCATTTATTTCAGATCACAAAAAATCCATAGTGCTAGTAGAATAATTAAAATTTAAATTATGATTGTACATGTACATTACATTCCAATTCTTATAGTAAAATTATTTATTAGGAATGGTAACTGGTAAGGCATTGAAACTATTTATAAACTTTAATCTCTAACATGCACCTCTATCCAATACCTTATCAAACCATCAAAATTGTCAGTTAATACCCGAGCATCGTGTCATATTTAAAAAGACATCCAAATCCAAACCATCCAAACCATCAAAATCCGAGTATCGTGTCATATAAAAGACATCAACTGACTTCTGTTTAGTGTCGCCGCTAAGATTTCTCCAAAGAATAGGAAAAATTACGCAATAGAAGCAAAGAACGCTTCTAGCACATACAGTAAATAATCCGACCAAAATATTTTCGATATTGACAGAAAAGTTGTCAAAAGTCGAACCAATTTTTAGGGTTCCGTAGCCAGAATGGCAAAAAACGGAACCCTTATAGATTCGTCATGTCTGTCTGTCTGTCTGTCCGTCCGTATGTCACAGCCACTTTTCTCCGAAACTGTAAGAGCTATACTATTGAAACTTGGTAAGTAGATGTAGTCTATGAACCGCATTAAGATTTTGATACAAAAATGGAAAAAATATTAAAAATTTTAGGGGTACCCATAGGTACAACTGAAACAAAAAAAAATTTTTTCGTCTAACCTATGCGTGTGAGGTATCTATGGATAGGTCTTCAAAAATCATATTGAGGTTTTTAATATCATTTTTTTCTAATCTGAATAGTTTGCGAGAGAGACTCTTCTAAAGTGATAAAATGTGCGTCCCCCCCCCCTCTAACTTCTAAAGTAGGGGCATGATAATTCTAAAAAAAATATATGATGTACATTATTATAAAAACTACCAACGAAAATTGGTTTGAACGAGATCTAACAAGTAGTTTTTTTTATACGTCATAAATGGTAAACCTTAATTTAACTTTCATTAAATCAACTAAAATATAAAAATAAATCAAAAACCTTTTATTTTTATAGAAATAAACCTTATTGCTGCTGCGGACCCCTTCATGGGCGAGTCCAACTCGCGCTTGGCCGGTTTTTGTTCTGTCTGTGCAGCCGGCCTAGTATGCACACAACGAGATATCTCACTTTCGAGCGTAGTTATACTGTCGATAATATCGATATAAGATATCTCTTTTTCCCTAACATACGTACGTAGAGAGATAAATTTCTCGTTTTGTAGACTAGCTTCATAGATAATATCGACAAACTACTCTTCTCGTTTGTCAAAATCTTGGCAAAACTCGATAAAAATGTGTTGTCATGGTTAGGGTTTGCAGACAAAAATAGCACAGATTAAGAAAAAAACACAATTATCTCTAATTTTGACGACAGACACGAGAAAACAAGTTGACAAAATTTTAGGCTGGCTGGTGTTGTCGTCTAGCGTGAAAACATTGCTTACCTATCCTTCTTTGTTGGCTTAATAAAGCTGTTCAAATTCAATTGTTCGATTCAATTTGAGAAATCGTTCACCTTTACTTCTCTTTTCGTTGGATCTTTTAAGCCGTAATACTTATAGGGTGTAACAATACTAAGTGATAATACTTTAGGATGTGTACATGTTCCTTATAGACAGTTCCCTGTGAAAGTAGCAGCGCTGAAAGACCAATTTTTTTTCACTTTTGTACGTGCAAGCGCCCCAGTGTCACATACTTATTTGGATTGATTGGATTGAATGGCGTTGTTCAGTCAAAGGGCTAGCTGTTTGATTGAACCCCTTGAATATAAAACCTTGGTCACATAGGAAGATACCACTTAGCATGTAACGATCTGAATATAACTTATAATAACGCTATTGTTTTGAGTCTCTCACGCTCGTGAAATAGTTTAACTGTAAAATTAGTTTATTTTAATGTTCATTATAAATCTTCCGCGTGTGTTCAGTAATTTGAAAAAGCAATTACGTGAGTATAAAGTATTGTTAATCAACGCTAATTTCTTCCCATCAGCTGATTTGCTTGCTCGAACTTATAACACCCTGTTATTATCTATTTGCGTATTAATTAAAAAGTTAAATACCTATAGTCGGGACATTTTAATAGGCCACATTTGACAGTTCATCAAAATTGTACCAGGTAACCTTATAGCGACGTACATAAAAAATAAATATTTTCGTTTTGTTATAACTGCACAATTGGCTAACTTTTTTCAATGACGATTACATATTTATTGTAAATATGACCGATACGAATTATTTAACGATTTGCTTTTGTAGATAAACAATTCTAAGCGTAATAAACAAATTCTGATCTTAATAATTGCACGTCGTTACAATGTTACGTACGACCTTTTTTCTTTTTAAACTCTAGGGAAGTTACCCTAAAAATCGGAATCGAATAAATAGTATCGATGCATTAATTACTTGTAACGAAATATCCCCATAAATTAATAACCACGTTGTGAAAAGTAACACATATTTATGTGAAATGAATAATGATAATACAACATTTAACAGTTTTTATAATTCAAGCGAATAAATGCATTATTTTTTGTAAATCATGTACTTGTCTTATTTTGCTCCTTGAATTTGTAAAAGAAAAAGTAATAATGGGACAGGAGTTTGTTTAAAACGTATAAAATTCAAATATTTTATTTCAAGTCCGTATCGATTTATTCGTTTTGGTCGATGTTTTTACGCAGCTCACCTCACTATGGAGATTAATCTGACAGGTGTCAAATGTGGCCTATTATAATGCCCAGACTGTAGTTATTAATTATTATTATAATACGCATTTAAGTGTGGAAAAATGAGAAAAAAATATTCTTACTTTTGAAAACCTCCTTGGTGGTTTTAAGAATATACCGTTGCGTAGTTTTCACCATTATATTTCACTTCATTTGCTTTTATTGACTTCCTAAAAAGAGGAGGGTCGGCTGTAGATTTTTTTTTGTATATTCAACAATAATAATAATCTAAATGTAAAGAAAATGTTGAAATCAAATTAATTACTCCATAAGTATTGTAATACCAAAAGTAATGAAACAGAACATTATGTAGTTTTAAATAAAAAGTGAAGAAAAAATCGATTAAAAGCTGAAATATAATGTTATCAGTCACTTCAGCAGCACTACTCTTATCAACTGAGCACACAGCGTGATGACGCTACACATTTCATCATTGTTTGCATGTCTGCTGATAATAAAACTTTTTTCACTGCGTGTACGATATTTTGTAAAATAACATTTGGTCTAAGTGCCTATTCAGATTTCAGACACAGCGGGAACCGCGCGTTTGCAGTGTAGTAACAAGGGTCCAAGCCGCGCGGTTCCCGCTGTGTCTGAACAAGCACTGACTCACGAGGCTACATCTACCTTCATCTCTAACATCTCGAATTGGCCCTAAGTCGTAACATGTTGACTGTTGCAGAGATCAACATAATATTAATAACTAGCGGCCCGCCCCGGCGTCGCACGGGTTTAAAATATATAGCCACTGAAAAAATGATTAAAATTGATAGCCTATGATCCTACATGATCTACTTCTTATCTGTGCCAAATAATACAAAAATTATTACTTCAGTAGTTCGCGAGATAAGCCCTTTCAAATAATTTCCCCCGTTTTTCCACATCCTCCTATTAGTCTTAGTGTGATAAAGTAAAGCCTATAGCCTTTCTCAATAAATGGGCTATCTGACACTGAAATAATTTTTCATATCGAACCATTAGTTCCTGAGATTTTCCTCTATTTCTTCGCTTCTATTAGTTTTAGCGTGATAAAATATGGCCTATAGCCTTCCTCGATAAATGGGCTATCTAACACTGAAAGAATCATCAAAATCCGTTGCGTAGTTTTAAAGATTAAAGGGAACAAAGGGACAAAAAAAACGACTTTGTTTTATAATAAGTATACAATAGATTTTGATATAGGAAGATATGCTAAAAAAGCATATCAATTATCAATAGCTATTTTTACCAATAACTTATGTAGTAATAGTCAACACATAAGTAATCTATGTTTTAAGGTAGATGTTTCTAGACTTTGGTACAATAAGATGGTGATGAGGAATGATTCACGATATAATCATGACACCGGTAATATTATGAATGAAGCTAGACCTTGTAAAGTCACAGCTCATTGCTAGCTGCGTTAAATCTATACTTAATATAAAACAAAGTCGCTTTTTTTCCCTCATGCCCCTTTGTTCCCTTTAATCTTTAAGACTACGCAACGGATTTTGATGATTCTTTCAGTGTTAGATAGCCCATTTATCGAGGAAGGTTATAGGCTATATTTTATCACGCTTAGACTAATAGGAGCGAAGAAATAGAGAAAAAACGGGGAAAATTATTTGAAAGGGCTAACTTGAATGCGCTAATCGCAGGAACTACTGGTCCGATTTGAAAAATTATTTCAGTGTTAGATAGCCCATTTATTGAGGAAGGCTATAGGCATAATTGTTTTCAGTGGATATATATTTTTGTCCCCCGCGACGCCGGGGCGGGTCGCTAGTATCAAATAAACCAGTTGTATAATAATTAATAATTTGTACTCATGTGGATGCTACATTATAATAAGTAGGCCTTGGTGAGTTATTACATATATTGCCATATCTTATAATGTTTTTATTGTATATGGTTACCGAATTTTTGTAATTTATTTTAAGATTAAGGGTCAATTCAGACCTCAACGCGACGAGACGAGGCGAGGCGCGGCGAGGTATAAATTTGTATGGATTTGACAGATTTCAATTGCGTGAGACGTCTTGCGAATCTGTCAAATCCATATAAATTTAGAAATGCATCTACGTGTCGCGTTGCGGTGTTGCGGTGTTGCGGTCTGAATCAACCCTATGATTAAAAATAAACACACTAAAAATAACGTTTTTCATTCGCAAAATTCTTGTCCCTAGCTAGTAAAAGTGAGTTTCTAACTTAGGAGGTTTCTAACTGAGGAAATCATTTTTCATTTTCATCTAAGTTTAATAGAACAGAGACTACTTTAAAATTATATACTTAGACTGTAATAAACACTTCAATGAACGCCTCGAAAGCACCGAACTAGTTTCATGACCAGGCAAGCATCGTAGTCCGTAGCACATATAGCTCTACAGTTAAGGGCCCTCTATCCCCTAAATTAGCAGGTCGATTGTCTATCAGTGCGAATATCGACGTAAATGACATTAAAATAACATTCATAACAGCGCGCCTTGTACGGTGGCGGTTACGACGCTCGCCACGTCCATGATAGGGCGAAATAGGAGAAAAAATCTTTTTATGGCTTATATAATACATATTTCAAAAAAGTAAAAAAAAAACAAGTTATCAACTTATGTATTGCAAAGCAGTAGATATTTTTTATATAATAATAATAATAATAATTACGTATCATATCATGTAGATTACTAATTTTTTTTTTTCAGATATAATTTCTCTGTTAATGCCGATGAAAAGTGGTTTCATCTGCACGCTTTTTTCGCGAGAGCAGCCTTAATGCAGCTAATTCGTGCTGTAGGATAGCTGTCTGATGCTGCCTGATAGCTGGCAAATGCTTGTATCTAAGTCTATAGTCTGTAAACTACATACTCGAAATAAAAAAATGTGAGAAGTTTTTTTTTTATTGTTTGCTTATTATTGTATTTTTTCCTTCTGGCGCTTCCGAGTACCAGCTACTGTCGTCATCAATGAGTAATCGGCATTTAACCTTACAGTTAGCTAAAGGTCACAGACAAAATACAGAAAAAACTAAATTCCGGGTAGGAAGGCATAGGAGGAAACAGTTGGTAAATTCTGTGTCGCTATATTAGATACAGACTTTTGGTTAAAATGCGGGTTCCGGCTCAACAAGGTTTCTTGTAGGTTGGGCGAAAAACGAAAAAAGAAATAATTTATTTTTTTCGTTGGATTTGATGGATAAAGGATAACAATGTTTGCCAACATGATCAAAAACATGATGTATAGAATGCACCATCGCCACTGATCTCTATTAAAGATATAATGGAGGTCAGTGACCATCGCATCATAAGGCAGTTGAAGTTACTTCGTCGTTTGGTCGAATTATGTCAATTCAATGATATTACCTGTCGGCTGGGTTTGACACAACGCGACCAAATTACATAGGTCCGCCAGCTGCCTATAAATCAACTTCTCTGATAGTACAATCGATGATCATGATCAAACATAGACGAATATTATGCTCATCTTAATATTCGTATAATAGCTAGCATGTCTTGGTTTATTGTGAGTGTGAAGAAACTCTATAAGCAGGCCCTAGGCCATAATATTGCTTGTCCAGACGAGCAATTTTATTGCGCAATATTATTGACCATCTAGGGTTGATATTGATTATTGAACATCGCGAGACTTCAGTCGAATTGTCAAATAAACAGTTCAATAAAAGTGAATTGTGATATTGATCGTCTATCTAGGGGCCGGCAGATAAATCTCACTAGATAATAATTTATGTTGGCTTGAAGTTTTATCTTCAAGAAGAAAAAAATAACTGTGAAAATCTAAACAACAATTATTTAATTGAATACAAAGATGTTACTACTACTTTAAAACTACTTAAATTAAGATAATAAGTTGTCTCTTTTTCATTCTAAGCAGAGTAACGTTAAATTCGGCTTTTAGACTAGTTAAATCACATAAAAAGAAAAAACATGTTTCTCACGGAACAGTTTACTTTTGCTAATATTTCCGCGTCGTTAACACAATTTATTATCAACATAATATATAAAATGGCTGATAAAATAATAAAATATTTTATTAAAGCATTGTAATCATATTATTGCTTTAAAATCACAAACATTACATATACCTGAACTTATAAACATTGTATTAAAAATAAAAACAGAAGTTTAGGTATTCAGTTAGAATCAGCAAAAATATACATATCTTTAAAGTTACGCACTATGTTATAGCAAGTTGCGAAATAGCAAAACATATTGTATATCTAAATATATAAAACTCAAAAGTGACTGACTGACATCTATCAACGCACAGCCCAAGCCACTGGACGGATCGGGCTGAAATTTGGCATGCAGGTAGATGATAATATGACGTAGGCATCCGCTAAGAAAGGATTTTGATCAATTGCACTCCCAAGGGATTAAAATAGGGGATGAAAGTTTGTATATTATAATAATACTTCTTAACGCGAGCGAAGCCGCGAAGCGAACTCGTTAGGTATATTAGCTGATGATATCACAATGTTATGATATCACAGAAATATTTAATAATGAAGGAAATAATATTTTAGGTAATGTAACTGAATTAAATGTATTGTTATTTTTATTCGGGCAACATTATGTAACTTTTTTTCGATCCTATTCATCCGCCTCTTTCTTCGATTAAGATGTCATATCAAGTTTTTCAGTAAATCCCGTACCAAGGCTGTTCAACCTTATGAAGAGTCGGGCCAAAAGGTGGATTTAGTAGTGACTTATGAACGGTATGGGCAAGGGCCCGAGCGTCACGTGTTTCCCCATACAAAAGTGAAAAAAATTGTTGGTCTTTCAACGCTGCTACTTTCACAGTTAACTCTCTACAAGGAACACGTACACACCCTAAAGTATTATCACTTATTTTTGTTACACCCTGTATATATAATTGGAATCTCGGAATCGGCTCCAACGATTTTCATGAAATTTAGTATATAGGGGATTTCGGGGGCGATAAATCGATCTAGCTAGGAATCATTTTCATAAAATTAATTTTATGTGTTTTTTGAATTTTTTGAATACCGAGCGAAGCTCGGTCAAATAGCTAGTTTTATTAAATCTAGAAGGAGCACCCGGCTGTCGCACAACAATTAAAGATCTATTGTGTCTGCGATTCCCACAATCGAGGTATTAAGCGGGCTTGAAAGCAGCCTTGGTATTTCCCTTTTTACGTTCATTACCTACATTTGGGGAGCACTCCGAGGAATTATTTGGACTTATACTTGATGCAATATATTGTAATACTGTGCTTGATGTATATTTCTGCTGCTCCATCCAACGTTCCTATCATCTTCATCACCTTGTTGACAGTCCTCCACCGTGCGCTTAGCTGAAGTTCGTTGACAGTAAGTTAATATCTGATATTTCTCCTCCCTCCAGAAACTCAGAATACCTGACTATTTCAACCAGCAAATCATGGCCACAATAAAAACTATTCTTTGTCCATATTATAAGGGCGAAAGTGAGTCTGACTGTCTGTTCTTCATGCCCAAACCTCTGAACCGATTTGGCTAAAATCTGGCATGGAAATACTTTGCGTCCCGGGAAAAGGACTTAGGACTTTTTATCCCGGAAAAATAAACGGTTTCTACGCGATAAACGAAGTTTGGCGCAACGGAGTTGCGGGCGTCATCTGTACTTTATATCAAAAATTTCAGTAGTTTAAACGAGGAGGACTTTAGCCTTATGTTTTGATTTTGATTAAGAGTCCGTATACGAAATTTTTCCGATGAATACGAAATTGCAAAGGTTCGCTACAGAAATATTATTAGGTTTTTTTACCTTATTAGACTTTAAAAAACACATATTAATTATTAAATTTAAAATATATTTAAGCGCGGAAAGCCGACTCGAACCTTGCGGCGAGTAATATGATGTGAGATTTAGGTTGTTTTGAATCGTGTTTTTGGCACAATTTGTTTTTTTTTTTTCTTTTTTCTCGAATTGGATAGAATTTTATCTATAGACTAGCGACCCGCCCCGGCGTCGCACGGGTATAAAATATATAGTTACTGAAAAAATTATTAAAATCGATAGCCTATGGATCCTTCACACACACAAACCTACCCCAAAATTAATGGGGAGCGGGGGTGAGGGGGGAGGAGAGAGGAGAGGAAACGCCCCCGTACCAAATCCACACTGAGAAACAAAAAAATACTGGGGGTATTGGAGCTACTCACCTTTGAAATTTTCGGGTTTCTGAGGCTACATCATATTTTATCCTCGGCAATTTGCATAGCGTGTTTTGTGACGGTCGCCGGCTGCTACCGCAGCACAGTCACAGTTCTAACCCAACCAACTTTTGGACTTTCTGGATTGTTTTTGTTTTTGGTTTGGCGGGGGGCTGCGCCCCCCGAGACCCCCTTTCTTTTATGACGGTCACTGGCTGCTACCGCAGCACGCTCGCTGCGCTCGCTCGGCTCCCTCTGTGTTGTGGTCTAAGTGCTAACCTAACCTAACCTACTTTTGGAATTTCTTGATTGTGTTTGTTTTTGTTTTGGCGAGGGGCGGAGCCCCCCGAGCACCCCTTTCTTAAGTAAGCCTTCTGTTAAGTCTTTTAATTAATAATGAAACGAAATAAAAATGATGCGCTTGATACGACGTCGGCAGTCATTTCGGCAACTTGCTGGGGTAGGTTTGTGAACCTCAGCCAAAAAAACAATTTTCTTACCTAATAATATTATACACGTTTAATACTCCGTTAACCTACAAAACTAAAAATCTATATCAGATCTACAGACTTAAAAAAAATACGGACGTAACCTTGTCTAATCCCGAGTGAAGCATATAGTTATGGCCGCCCGTGTAGGATGTGTGTGTGTCATTGGCGCCGTCACTCAATGTACAATGACAGCGGGTTGTAGTACTTAGTTGCGTGTGTGAGTGTCGGTCACGTGTACAATAAACGAAATTGTCGTACCTTGCATGGTTCACCTCTTTATAGTGTAATGCTCCATCCGTATTTTTTTACATCCATGATCAGATCTTAAATTACTACAACTCGAGAGTGCCGGCGACCATTGTGCGACGGGCTAGCGACGAACGTTGCCATGGTGACATACTTATTAATCACCTCAATATAATACTTTATTATATGGCAAAAGTAAAAATTATAAAACTTAATAACATTTTTTCCAAACATGAACATCCCTTCTTACATCGCACCGCGCGCACGTTTGCTTCATATGGAGAACACTTCCCCAAAATTTTCAGTCTCTACGATCAGTGGTTTAGGTTTTATCGTAATTTCATTTTCATATCTAATAATTTTTTAACCCTAGATTTCGCCTAAAACACAGGGTAAAGTAATTCTGGCAACACTGTAAGCTGATACCTCACTGTATATTAATTATTATTAATACTTACTGAAAATTATTAAGTAAGTATTATGATTATTATATCATTCAAGACAAAGCCTTTTATTGATAATATGATATTATGTGTATATTATTACAAATTAAATAGATTAGTAAAAGTGTAACTTCATTTCTTATAAAAAAATATTTTTAAATTTTTGCACGTTACACAATCTTTTGTGCATTAAATTAAATCTCAATAAAAAAAATACACCAATTCGTACAGGAATAATTAATTTTGAATTTCGAACGCCAATATTTTTTTAACAATATGATGACAAAACATAATGTAAAGCCCTCCATTCAAGACAATCTTTCTAAATTCTACAAAAGTATAAGAAAACAAAACAATAAATTGTTACAAATATATAGTTATTATTTAGATTTAACAACTAATTGTTACGATAATATAATAGGCTTCATAAGTTGCAATTTCGATTGTAAATTTAGATAATTTACAAATAGAATGAGATCGATTTATCGTGAATGGTGGCTTTATTTCATAAGCAAAGAGTATTTACTCAAATGAGCTCTAATGGCTGGCTTACACGTATTAAGTGGATAAGTAGTTAACTAAATTTTTACTTAATTTTAAGTTATCAATTGCATGTAAACAAATTTAGTAGCAAGTGGCAAGTTCAAAATTTAGTGAAGTAATTATAAAGTCATAAGTTAAAATTTAGTTGACTACATATCTACTTAATACGTGTAAACCAGCCATAACTTACATGGCAAAAATAGAGTACACAGCTTATGTATATTGTGGCAAAAAGCATAATATATTATTTGCCATATTATTTTATTGAAGTGACTAAATAAGTACGTCACCATGGCAACGTCGATCGCTATCCCGTCGCGCAAACAATGGTCGCCGTCAGTCTTAGGTTGTAATAATTTACTATTATTTATTCAACAAATGCACTTATCAATATATAAAGTACCGAGTAGTCGATTCTCAGACCTACTGAATATGCATATAAAATTTGGTAAAAGTCAGTAAAACCGTTTCGGAGGAGTTCGTGGACTAACATTGTGACACGAGAATTTTATATATAAGATATAGAAGATTATTTCTGTCGTTTTCTTTTTATGAATAACAGCTCCAAGTTGCCGAAATTAACAGCAATTCTTTGCCCATTTTCTCTAAAATTTTGCCGAGTTACATATTTTTTTACTCAACTATTTTATATTAAAGTGGTAAAAAGTAATTCCAACTTTTTATAGACGACTTTCTCAACAGTACATTGAATTTTTTTCATACCGTTAAGACGTCAATACAATCCATAAACAGGTGATATTCTAAGCCTTTTACAGCAAAAATCACAAAACTGTCGCGGGTTTGAGTTGGATTATTTAAAATTACTTAAAAAATAAAAAATCTAGCTCCAACATTAAATTATAATTGAAATGATCTTACATGTTGTGCATTAAAACTTGTAAAAATACTGTATGTTAACTGTTAAATCACGTCTGTTAAATCAGTGAAATCGGCAAATTTCGTATACGGATCCTTAATAGTCTAGTACGGGTTTAAGTAGTGTACATTATACATATTAATAATCCATAACATATTCTGAAATGGCGACGGGCCTTCCCTACGGAGATTCCGTAATTTGCCGTATTTAGAGTCTTATAAACTCATAATTTGAAAGCTACAAAGTTATAATAAAAATACAGCAATAATCTTAAGTATATCAACATTCCTTTCCACGTTTCAAATTTCGTTCATGATATCAGCTTCCAAAGTAAAACCAATTTATTAAAATTCAAGCATACATTCAGCATCTCCTTAGTATTTATAAATTACTTTTATTTTAAACACACGCCAATAGATTGATAATATCAACTTTGCATAAACTACATATTCCCCGTTTTAATTTTTTTAGGTCATTTTTTAACTAAGATTAAAGTAAAAAAATAGGGTTTTACGGCGATCTCGGCAACGAACGTGGCAAATGTATGGTCAAGGTCGTTTGCTCGGGGGACGGCTTTAAGACAGAAGACGTGTTACATTATCATTGAGTGGATACATAATGCGGCAAAATATGACACTGAAAAAGGCAATAATAGGTATACGTGAGGTGATAAATACTACAGCAAACATTTTACAGTCACTATTATCACTGTTATCAGTACGCCTAGCTACAGAGTACAGAATAATAGTATAATATTACTAGCTGTCCCGGCAAACGTTGCTTTGCCATATTAATATAAAGTATTTTGCCCATATTATTTTATTGAAGTGACTAAATAAGTATGTCGCCATGGCAACGTCGATCGCTATCTCGTCGCACAAACAATGGTCGCATCAGTCTCAGGTTGTAATAATTTACTATTATTTATTCAACAAATGCACTTATCAATATATAAAGTACCCAGTAGCCGATTCTCAGACCTAATGAATATGCATATAAAATTTGGTAAAAATCAGTAAAGCCGTTTCGGAGGAGTTTGTGGACTAACATTGTGACACGAGAATTTTATATATAAGATATAGTTTTGTACTTCCAAATTAGATTACTAAACTAGTATATGTAATCTTATTTGGAATTCCACAATCCATTATCACTAGCTTTAAGTAATTAACCAATATGCAAATAATTGCATCCCTGTATATTAATTTAATGAGTAGATATAAATCTACTCATTAAATTAATATACAGGGTGCAATTAAACCTTCCTGCCAAATTTTGATATATTGATCCTTGTTAAAAATAAAATACTCGTATTTTTCTTTTACATAGTATTTCCAAATAAAATTACTAAACTAGTATGTAATCTTATTTGGAATCCCACAATCCATTATCACAAGCCTTAAGGAATTAACCAATATGCAATTATATCTACTCAATAAATTAATATACATATTTCATTTTTAATTGATTTTGACTAAGCAAGCATTCTACTAGGTATGAGTACTTAGTTATCCATCCATCCATGTCTGTCTGTTACCTTTTCACACCCAAACCACCGAGCCGATTTTACTGAAATTTGTCATGGACATACTTCGAATCGAAAGGACATAGGACACTTTTCGTGCCGGAAAATGTACGGTTCCCGCTTGATAAACGAATTTTAGCACAACGGAAATACGGGTGTCATTTAGCACATAATAAACTTCTAAAATAGGCATTTTATTGTAAACCTTCATTTTCCCATATAAGACACTTTCCAACCCGACCGTCGCGTTGAGCAAAATTAACAACTAAATGGGTATCAGAAGACGGACGACGCAACCGTGACCGACCAAGGAAGAGATGGCGCGATGGAGGCATACCAGCCGGGCTGACCAACGGTGGCGCAGGAGCGAGAAAAATGGAGGACCCTGGCGGAGGCCTTTGCCCAGCAGTGGGAGAGCATTAAAAAACAGACACTTTCAATACCTCACGGCTCATTGATTTCACTACAGCACGGTTGAAATATTAACGATTAAAACATGCGAAATGCACATAAAACAACAATTTGCGGCAAGGTTGCATCACAATGGGCACAGCCGTACAGGTAGGTTATCGCGCTGGCCTTGGCTGGTGACTCATGAAATAGCATTCGTACGCCTGTGACACAGTATTAATGTATACAGTAACGCCTCCGTGGTCCAGTAGTTTAGAGCGTGACTCTTGACTTGGAGGTCGTGGGTTCGATTTCCGCGTTGGAAACATGCTATAGCCTATACCCAAGTTTGGTTAAGACAATGCCGGCTAATCACCTGATTGTCTGACAAGTATATAATATTATGTAATAGCCTATGCGTCGGATGGGCATGTAAAAAGTCGGTCCTGCGCCTGATCTTTCGCCACTGGGCTATGAGAGTAAAAGGAATAGAGAGCGCTCTTGTGTACTGCGCACACACTTGGGCACTGTAAAATTACTCCTGCGTAACTGGCCTGGTTTCAATGAAGCCGGCCACCGTCACCGAAACGGGTGTGGGAGTTATTATTATATGGTAGACCATCTTCATACTATCAGGCGCACGCACACATTAGTGTGATTTTAAATAACTGAAAGTAGCAAAAAGTGTAACATGACAACGCTTGCGTTAACTTTTATCAGAATTGAACAAATTTTATCTCCAACACAGATGTAAGTTACTTAACTGTATGGCATTATATTGTGGTGTAATGATCATCATCAGCTTATCGGCGCATCGGAAGTGCCTTGTCGTTATCTTAAAAATGTCATGGTCACATTACTACAGCAGCTTTTACTTATAATATTAAAAAAACTAAAAAACGCGTTTTTTTATATTTCCAAAAAAAATTAATGCATTGTCATTTGCTTTTAATATGTATGCAAAGTTTCAAATTATTAACTACTGGAGATAAGTAAAAATCGTGCTCAAAGATTCCGTTACATACTTACTTATATGTAACAGACCAACCCAAGATTATAAAAGCGTGCTAAAAATGCGCTATTTATTACAGTATCCCACGGGATTTAAAGCAACTTTTTCCCAGAAAACTATAAAACTATAGATATAGTTTTATAGTTTTCTGGGAAAAAGTTGCTTTAAATCAAGATTTCAGGCTCTCTAATGCCAAATTTTATTAATCTCCGTTTAGTAGTTTAGGAAGCTAAAAATGTAGCTAAAACTTAAAAATATATCCATAACATAATCTGCTTGATAGTGCTGATCATGATGAAAAGTATACACTGCAGATAACCCATATATAAGTAGATAAGCATCCCTTTATAATTGTATATTATGTACTTTTACTGTTGACTTAGGTACTACCTTAGGCAATTATTGTTACCTATGCAGGTATAAAGTGTCACTGAAAAGAGTAAAGAGATGAAGTCTACATAATAAAACAATATATAGTTTATGAGATACAGATACAGAAAACACAGGAAAATCATTTGAAAAAAATGAAGTTGCTAATTATAGAACAGTGATTAGGTTGTTTACCTTTGATTTTTTTATTATAAGGATCACCTGTTGCTAAGCCAGTGATTATAGTCTCAGTCACTCGCACTACCAAATGATAAATTTGGTGCTGTGTGTGCTTTTGTGGTGCTGTGTTTCTGGTCCTTTATTTCAATGATTGTTGGTCTTAAATTTTTAGGAGGGAAGGAAACGTCGATTAGAAAATTACGGACATTAATATTATAGATTCGGCAGAGCGACATTGGGAATCCAGACAGTTAATAACGTAGGATAATGGATATATTATTATAACGCCTCCGTGGTCTAGTGGTAGGTATAGAGCGCGGCTCTTGACTCTGAGGTCGTGGGTTCGATTCCCGCGTTGGAAACATGTTATTTCCAAGTTTGTTTAGGACAATGCAGGCTGATCACCTGATTGTCTGACAAGTAAGATGATCCATCCATGCGTCGGATGGGCATGTAAAAAGTCGGTTCTGCGCCTGATCTCGCGCCAGTCGTGTCGGTCGTCCGTCCCACTGGGTTATGACTTATGAGAGTAAAGGAATAGAGAGTGATCTTGTGTACTGCGCACACACTTGGGCACTATAAAATTACTCCTGCGTAGCTGGCCTGGTTTCAACGAAACCGGCCACCGTCACCGAAACCAGTGTGGGAGCTATTATTATTATATATTATTATGTGTGCGTCATAGTTATTATTATTATATATTATTATTATATACAGTACTATTACATAGCTAATATTTTCTCTAGTATTTACAGTATGTAGAAACTACACATTCCGCGCGATTTCTGTTGCCATACGTTACAACATCATCTTACTCAACACATTCATGACTTTTTACACCCAATACATAAACAGCTATGTCTGTTTGTCTCAGTGACACTTTCATTGCATTTCACCTCACTTTTATTCTTTGTTAGTTAGGAGAGACAGGGTGATTAAAAAGAAGATAGAGTATAGCCATTGATTTCAACGGTGATCACAACTTACAAGGTGTAAATCTACATTTCCAATTTAGTTTTTTTGGTTATTTTCAATGGGAGTACCCCAAGGCTCTATTCTAGGACCATTCTGTTATATTTTATATATTATGACTAGCTGTCCCGGCAAACGTTTCTTTGCCATATTATATTAAGTATATCGCCCGTATTATTTTATTGAATTAGTGACTAAAATATAAGTATATCACAATGGCAACGTCCATCGCTATCCCGTGGCCCGCGTCGCATAAACAATGGTCGCTCTTTATAGACAAATAATTTGCAACAAAATAAAATTGCGACTATAATTAAAGATCTAAGCAATCCTATCTCTCAAAATGGAAAAAAGCACACATTAAAAAACAAAAAACATTAAAATCGGTTAAGTAGTTTAGGAACCCATCGCGGACAAACATCATGACAGGAGATTTATATATATTAGATAAGAATTGATGTCTTTTCAACTTTCAACTTCTTTATTAATCAGCACATTTTTAAACAATAAACGTAAAAGTCCTTATTATTTTGTTGGATGCTGACTGCTGTGGTTTTGACAGCATTCAAACGTCCTCCTTCACGTTATGGTCAGATGCACTGTATGATGTTAAGCTGTCTACGACAATCATAGATGGATATGGAGCATAATATATGACAATGATTGCTATTGATCATACGTTTGTATTGGTCTATTATGGGCCAACTTGGGCTTGGGAAAATTTTTAAATAAACTGCTCATTTTTGTGTTACCATAAACGAATTGATATTTTAATAAATCTCATCGAGTGTTGATGAATCATAATATTTGCCTTGAATGTAGACACAAGATGGATTTACCAGTCTATTGGAATTCCCCGAAATATCATTACCATCATTAATATTTATTATTGTTTATACCTATCCAATCACAAATGAATCATAAACCACGACTTCAATTGTTAATTGATCATTAAAATTGTTACCTGTTAACATTTAGTCCAAAGAATTGTTGAAAATGATCTTGTCAAAATTCTAATTCAATAATAAAAGATCCACTTAGTAATTTTTATCTACCTAGTGGCCTACATGGTAATACCTACTCAAAAACAATTAAAAGCCATATTATTTACACTGTACACAACATAATAAGCTCATCAAACAATGATACTACATACATTTCTGCCAAAATAACAAAAGGCTTTAACAAGTCAACTCTCAAGCTATTAAAATATTTTACAAGCCAAGATATCATTTAAATTATTAAACGCTTAGAGATTTTTATAACCTGTTTCTTTGCATAGTAATGCGTAAGAGCAGCTATTTTCGTAGTCAGGTAGACGACAGGTAGAACCGCTTTAGCGGGGGGCCCGGTCGCGGGGCCCCGACCGCGGGGGCGCAGCCCCGGCCCGCCCGCTGCAGACCCGGGCGGAAGCCACAAAACACCAGCTAAGAATTCATATACTTTATTGACAGCTCAACAATAATTGCACTCGCAAAATATTCATTAACACAAAATAATAATAATTATTAAATAAAAATTTAATTAATTCACCTATTAATAATAATTACGCCTACGAACAATATTTCCATTTCACGTAACTCTTAACAACGAACGGTATGTACACACATCAATGGCAAAATCGGAAGGCTACGAGGTCGGGCGCACCGGCCGGCGGCGGCCTGATGTCACCGCGGCGGCTCGCGAGCTGGCAACACCGCCCGCGCCCGCCCCCGAGCTGGCAACACCGCCTGCCCCCCTCCCCCACACACTCGCGCACTGCACTAGCACCCTACAGTTTCTTCACGATATCGAACTTGGACTTTAAATCCATCGGCACCTTCTTGGGGTCCACCTTCTTCTTGGCGGCGAGGTGCGCCCGCATCTCGGCCGCGGTCATCTGCAGGTTGAGGCGCGGCGCCTCCGCCGGCGCGGCGTCCGGCGCGGGCGAATCCGCCTGCGTGCCGGACGACGCCGAGCCGGAGCCCGCCGACGCCGGCCGGTCGACGGTGTCGAAGTCCGGCACCGGCTCGCCGGGCGCGGCCGCCACCACCAGCAGCTCCGCGTCGTCCGGCCGCTGCTTGATCCGCGCGACCACCTGCTTGTGGGTCTCGCCGGCGATGCTCTGTCCGTTCACCTCGAGGATGCGGTCCCCGCGCTTGAGGCCCGCCGTCTCGGCCGGGGAGCCCTCATCCACCTTCCCGATGTACTGGCCGGGCTTGCCCTTCTCGGCGTGAAGGTTGAAGCCGTAGCCGTCGAAGTTAGGCACCTTCCGCACGTGGCAGAGCCGCGAATCCGCGGGCGCGGTGCCGTTGGCCGACATAGCTGTGGGGGCACGCGGTCACTCTCGCGCGCAGACGGCGACTGCCGCGCCCGCGCCGCGCCGCCCTCCGTCCCCCGCTATGCCCCGTGGCCCCTCGTCCGCCGCAGGCTGCGGGGCGCGCGGCCTCCAGTGCGCACCGGTCGCCGCGCCTGCGAGGTATACCGCGAGTGTTGTGCTCTCTGTTGTGACGACTCAGCCTGAACCGTCGCTTTGTCGCGACCAACGGTGAGTGCCACCGCATTAATACAGTCGGGGTATGCTCGTCGAACGGAAGGGGTAGCCGAGTAGAATCTCCGGGGGCATCGGGGAGCGAGCTCGCGGGATTGAGGCCGCTGCGAGTACCGCTTTCCCGCGACACTCCCTCGCTTGTAAACATATTGCCGACTCGACCCGCACTTAACTCCTAACCTTTCGAAGGTACTCGTGGGGCTCGTCTCGGGGAATCGGTGTCGAGTGGCGTTCAGATACGCCGAGGATGATTCAGTGTGGTCTGTTAAGTCATTGGAAAGTGTTTCGAATTGACAACATGCACGCGCGGTGCGCAGGGCCGGTCGCTAGATGGCGCGCGCTCGGTCGTTGCTCCTCCCGCGGCGCTCACCTGAATTCTTATTAGTATTTACAGTGCGCATACGCAGCCTAGATTGGTATCCACCGGATAAAAGGACCCATTTAATCGGTCGAACGCTATGTATAGACTTCCTGCGACGTGACTCCGTCGTCCGTCGGGTCGTCAGGTGAGCATCGTCCATTAGCAGCTCATCAGCCGATGCAACGGACGTACATAACAGCTTTCTCTGCGCATTAACAAATCATACATCATAATACATAAACGCTCGCGAGCTGCACAAAGACGTATAGCATCGACAGTGTTTTCTCGATACTTCGTTGGTGAGTTCAATTTTTTACTTTGAACATCTAATAACACAAAAACGGCAGTTCTCATCATCAGAGAACAGCTATTAGTGCACTCTCGTAAGCTTCTCGATAAAGATAATGTCATGTTCAATGAATCAGAACGTGTCAGTGATTTTACTAAAAATTGAAAGACACAATCATACTTTGACTACCATTTAAAATATCAAAATTCCTTTGTAATGACAAATTAATGATAATAATCAAAAGAATATTAACTAATTGCTAACTTGAGATACTGAATACACAAGCAGGACACTGCACACTGATATGATTAAATCTAATCTATTATAATTATTGTGATTCAAAAGGTTCGACAAACAAAATATAATATTGTATAATCTTGAAATGTATGATTCCTTGATCCAGGAAAAGAAAAAAAAAATTGAAGAAAATTGCAAAAACTAAAATTGGAAATCTCATGATGCTACTTTGCTGAAATTTGAAATCTCACAGCCATTTTCAGGTAAACAATACCTAACATATATAACAATAGAAACATATTTTTAGAACTTCTGACATCGCGTGTAAATAAAAATAATATTATGAAAATAACGATTTCGCAAAACATGTTACAAATAAAAACTGATGACAATAATTATTATTATTATTATTGTATTTAAACATCTTTGATAACAGACAACGAATTTATAAGTAAATGAAATACATATTTGAAATAAATAATTCTTTGAGAATTTACTGTAGGTGGAATTTTAATGACTGAGTTGGAAGAATATTTCATATTATTAAAACAAAACATATTATAATAATTTATAATGATTGCATTATCATAAGTGACGTAAAAGAGATAACAAAATATGTATTTCGAATCAAACTGAATAAATTAGCTAATGATAATATAAATAACACAAGGCAGTAAATCTAATTTATAAAATAGAACAGATGGCAGTATTCAAAAGCACAATTAAGTAAATAGATATACAAACATTTGTAAAGCTTTGTCATGTAGATAGGAACAATATTATGATAAAGCTGTAAATAAAAACACAATGCCTATTTGGACACAGACATTATAATGTACTAAAAAATAAGTAAGTAATAAGTTAATAACAAACATTAAAAAAATAAAATCCTGATGATGAAAAAAAAATGATGTGGATGACGGATTAAAATAAAAAATAAAGAAAAACAAAATGAATTCAGTGAATCCGAGACAAAAATTTGACCTCAATAAAATTTTAAATGCCATATCATCAATGAAACAGGAAAAGTGAGTCATTTTACGAGCTGAAACGATGTTGGATGTAAAATTTTCTGGCATAAAAGCAATACAATGCAAGGTGACACTGGCTGTAAAGTTTGCGATATAAAAAATAATAATTTTAATACTTTTCACTCATCTTTTTTCCAAAAGGTGACCTTGTATTTCTTTCGTTAGTTTTTCCCATTGTCTTAATTTTTGAACATGTGATTGGCATCACGTAGGCCAATTAAAAAAATCGTATTTTAAAATGAAACAAAATATCATTTCACTTTAGTCTTTTCAAGCTAGGAATCATTTTAAATACCAGAAAATTTTAAAAATTTAGTCATTCATGAAACTGAAAGAAATTTTAAACTCTATAGTCCACAAAATAACAAAAGCTTCACAAGAAAAACAAGAACTTTAAAAAGTTTGTTGTTTTTTGTTTACTTTCGTTCATTATATCGTTTGTCTTTTTTTCTCAGATATTATTTTGTATAAACGCATCACTTATGGCCAGTTTTTGACAGAAATATATCTCAACAACGTTGTTGATAAGTAGTTTTTATTATTCGTAGTTGATAAGATAATATTTAGCAATAATAGGCTACGTTTCCACTGAAGCGGAGCGGAGCGGAGAGGAGCGGTGAAAAGTGCTCAGTGTTTCCACTGAAGCGGAGCGGTGTCGAGCGGAGTGGAGCGGAGTCGAGCGGAGCGCAGCGGAGACGAGCGGAGCGGAGCGGAGCATACTTTACTGTACGCGAGTCACGCACTGTCCCGCTCCGCATCGCACCGCTCCGCACCGCCCAGCTCCGCACTGCCCCGCTCCGCCCCGCTGTCCTCCGCACCGCCTCGCCTCGCTCGGCTGCGTTTCTATGAATATCCGCTCAGCTCCGCTCCACCCCGCTCGTGCTGTTTCCATTGAAGCGGAGCGGAGATTTCGAACATCGTGATTGGTCAATTCGGGCACCGCTAAGCTCCGCTCCGCTTCAGTGGAAACGCAGCCTAAAGGTTAGGTGAGGTGACAAAACGAGTCAATCAAATCGCCAGTAAATAAATAAACTTCAGTCAAAAGACGAGGCATTGTAGCAAGATAATTTAAAAGAAAGGCTAAAATAATTAAATATCACTTTTAACGTAAGCCTTCAGAAGTATTTTGAGACTCAAACTATATAAGTTATTTCCTCTATTAGCTCTCACTTCCTCTCGGTTTCCAATTTTCGCTTCGAAACATACGAAATAAACGATTATACTAATCTTATCTGCAATGATCAAATGATTCACAACTTTATTACAAGGTTGTAGGATTTATAATCGAGTGTGCAGATGTGGCATTCCCAAAACGTGACGTGTCTATAAGCCTCCAACGTGGAAATACTAACATACATTATAACTTGTTTTGAAATTATTGTTTCAACTCAGTTCTGTACTTTTGTTCTGTCGACTTTGAATTCCTTTTAAAAGTGAATGGTTTGTTTTGTTCTAATGTCAGGCTGTAGTTGCATATTTTAACGGAAATCTGTGTACAATAAATGAAAATTATATTATGTTAATATTTTAAATATTTACCAGTGACATCGATTTTGATAACATTATTTTTGAATTTTTGATTTTCTTTTTTTGATTTTTTTTTCTGCTCTCTTATCTGAAGCAAATGGACATTTAAATGCTCTTTTTAATATACTTTTCAAATCAAAAAAAGTCACTTGAAGTGTTCCACAAGGAGCAGTTGTACTTCCACAACCTCATTTTTGACCGACTTCCAAAAAGGAGGAGGTAATACGTTCGGCTGTATGTTTTTTTTTATTAATGTATGTTCACCGATCACTCAGCCGTTTGTCGTCCGATTTTCAAAATTATTTTTGTGTTGTATAGGGTTCAACTCGAATTTGGTACCATGTTCACAAAAGTGGTGATCTGATGACGGGATACTTGAGGAATCGAGGGGACTCCTTGGAATTTGTATGGAAACATATAGTTTTTTCTGAATGATTCGAGGTGAATGCTACCAAAAAGTAAGATTTCGTACCAGGTCATACCCTGGATCCGAAGGTACCGAACGGAACTTTTGAATGCTTATAGGTACAGGTTCGGGGATTTCAGCGTTGTTTAAACAACTAAAAGCATAAGCTAACACATCAATTTGATTGGTCATCATCATCAGAACCATAATTATACCATGGCTCATCACACTATGACCCAATTATTGGTACTTTTCGTGATATTTTCCATCGAAGCAGATGTCTTTGATGATGATTTCGCTGTTTGAAGACAAATTTTCAAAATTCTTTTTGTGTTGTGTAGGGTTCCACTCTAATTTGGTACCATGTTCACAAAAGTGGTGATCTGATGATGGGATCTTTGAGCAATCGAGGGGACTCCTTGAAATTTGTATGGAAACATATTGTGATTTTAATTATTTCTGAAGCATTCGAGGTCAATGCTACCAATAAAGTAAGATTTTGCACCAGGTTATACCCTGGATCCAAAGGTACCGAACAGAACTTTTGAATGCTTATAGGTACAGGTTCGGGGATTTCGGCGTTGTTTAAACAACTAAAAGCATAAGCTAACACATCAATTTGATTGGTCATCATCATCACAATCATAATCATACCATTGGTCATCACACTATGACACAATTATTGGTACTTTTCGTGATATTTTGCATCGAAGCAGATGTTTTTGATGAAGATTTCGCTGTTTGAGGACAGATTTTCGAATTTCTCGTGTTGTTGTATAGGATATAATCTTAATTTTGTATACTTAACAATTACGAAAGTGGTGAGCTGATGATGGGATCTATGAGCAATCGAGGGAAATCCTTGATATTTATCAAAACACTTATAGTGGTAAAAATGTTGTTTCTAGTAAATTATACATAATATTATGTTACGAATAAGAGAAATTTCATACAAAGGTGTCTCTTGGTCCAAAAGCACTGAACAGAACTCCTGAACCTTTAAAGATAAAAGTTTGGAAATTGCAGCATCGCTTAGATAACTGCAAGCATTTACCACAATTTCGCTTACAGAAACATAATGTGAATAGTTAACATTCGTATTGGTTATTTACGCATAAAGCCTTATTTTGTAGATATTTATCTAAAAATAGTGAAATTATTATTTTTAACAAAAAATTAAAACCGACTTCCAATTTAAAAACAATAGTAATATTATGAACTAAAAAGTATTAAATAACTCTTACTCCTTAATAGTGCCTTTTTCAGAATTCGTCTAAATCTCAACTATTTCTGTGCATACTACAGTCTTCATTAGTTTGAAGTAGGTACCAGTTCCAAAAGTTTCAGATATTTTGACATTGACTGACATTAACTGGTACCGACTTCGAAGTAATGAAGACTGTAGTATGCACAGAAATAGTTGAGATTTAGACAAATTCTGAAAAAGGCACTATTCAAGAGTAGGAGTTATTTAATACTTTTTAGTTCATATTACTATTGTTTTTACCTTGGAAGTCGGTTTTAAATTTTTTGTTATATCAATAAAGTGGAGAAACTCCCCTATCGTCGGTAGTCATCCTATTATATTCTTATTATATTTTTTTTAAACTGCCAATTGCGCGTTTTAAAAAAATATAATAAGGTGGGCCAATTGCCCACCCATTCCCACACATTCCCACCACTGCAACTCCTGTGTCGATAGGATCAACAGTGGTTACTAACCACGAAAACCCTTAATGTGATCTCAGGGGCGCCTTCTTCTGTCTTTGGATCCGCAACGAATTTAATCAGAAGAGAGGTAGTATGAGTTGGAGATTTCCTATTATTAATAGCATCTTAGATACATTTTATTTACTATTATATGAATACCAATAAAGAATTTCTGTATGAACTCTTAAATAATTGAGTGTTTTATCTTATTTTTAATTATCTTATGATTTGTTCTTGACAGGCTATAAAGTAAGATTTTCAATAACATTTGCATACGCGTGAGCAGCTCTTGCCCACGTCATTTCTAATTGTTTTTGGCCTTGCATATTTGAGTGTGCTGACTTGTTCAGAATATTCATGTAGCATTCATTGTTCATTCGATTGAAACATTATTTAATTTTCTAGGGTCTGCTCAGCCTTTCCAATCTTTAATTGCACTTTTCCACTGTAGTCATGAAATCTTTTTAACATCATATGCCTATTCTTACAAACATTATTTAAAATGTGAAGGTTTTAGATAAATCTAGATGCTGCCCGCAACTCCGTTGCGCCAAAACTCGTTTCCGTAAATTTCCCGGGATAAAAAGCAGCCTATATGTCATTTCCCGGGGCTCAAAGTATCCCCATACCAAGTTTAGGTAACAGACAGACAGACACACTTTCGCATTTATAATATTAGTATGGATTTGGTATGAAAACACTTTGAGAGTCATAGGATATTTTTTGGGTAAAATGTTTGGTTCTCACGAGATTAATTAATTGCGGGCGTCATCAAATTTTTATAGATATTATTATATTTTCTCAGCAGTTGCGTAAAGAGGTTAAGACGCGAAGGAAAACTTTTGTCGAGGCCGCATTCTTCGTAGGAATACCTACGACTAAAAAGTCATAAGTGTATGCTAAATTACCGTCATATAATATTATTGAAGAAAAGGCTGTAAGACTTAGTTTACAGAATATTTATTTTCCATATTGACACTCAGACTTCGTTCTTGCTACAAATACTTATGCGACGCCTCGTGTCATAGTGACGCTGTGTAAGGCCAATAATATCTACATTAAACAATGATAATAATAGTTATTACTTAATATCAAAGTAACTTCATCGGTTTGGGCGTTTTCATATTATTATTTTATTCTTATCATAATAATATTTTATTGTTATAGTGAAAACAGAGCAAGTGTAAAAAATAACTATAGTAACGTAGTAATAGTATAGTACAGAAGGTTTTTTGCCCTATAGATACGGAATTATAATTTTTTTTTCATGTAATATTTTTAAAACTTGTAAAAATAGATCGAGTTATCTGTCCAAATTTACCTTACCTCTTACAAGACCTTAATGTCTACGACATAATGATCACTATCCTAATTAAATTATCGTTCCCGGTTTGGGACGCGTGGTCGCGTTGATGTCTTTTGTACGGTCCAGCGGGCGCGCTTACCCAACTGTGTACATAATGTGTTACATATTGCTTACATAAAGACGGACAGAAAGTTTATATTAGATAGTTTGTGGTCAAGGTGAAATATTGAATTGTAAAATAAAAATAAAAATTCTTAAGTGAAGTTTTTTATATAAATTACCGTCCTCTAAAACGATGTTTTATTTTTGGTTATAATATGGTTCTAGATTTATTTTTATATGTTTAACGATTTCTCCTTGTATAATGTATAATTACTTAGAATTTGGCACCATGATCACGAAATATACGCCAATGAAGAATCAGCTCAGAACCTCAAAATTGGGTACACTCAGTGAGAACTGAGATCTAATGATTACTTAATTTTAATTTAATGAATATTTGACATAAATCTATTCATTTTCTGTCAACTTCTTCTTTGTAAGCTCGTCTTACCAAAAAGTAAGATATACCCTAGTTCCAAAGGTGCTATGCAGAACTCCTAAATTCTGAGTCCTAATATACTGGGTTGGACATTTGCGCTCATGTGAGTGCAAATGTCTGTTTGTTATCTGACTACAAACTTTACGAACAAGATGTAAGAGAACTGCTGATGTAATCAGAGAAGTTGATGAAGGCAGATGGTCGAGTTATGTCAAACCCAGCCGACAGATCATAATAATAATAGCTCCCACTCCGGTTTCGGTGACGGTGGCCGGTTTCATTGAAACCAGGCCAGCTACGCAGGAGTAATTTTATAGTGCCCAAGTGTGTGCGCAGTACACAGGAGAACTCTCTATTCCTTTACTCTCATAACCCAGTGGGACGGAAGACCGACACGACCGGCGAGAGATCAGGCGCAGGACCGACTTTTTACATGCCCATCCGACGCATGGATCATCTTACTTGTCAGACAATCAGGTGATTAGCCTGCATTGTCCTAGCCAATCTTGGAAATAACATGTTTCCAACGCGGGAATCGAACCCACGATCTCCGAGTCACGAGCCGCGCTCTTTACCACTAGACCACGGAGGCGTTTGAGGACCGACAGATCATAATTCATAATTAACATTGATGATTGAATTGACATAATCCCACCAAATGACGTTGGTCCGTCAACTGCCAATGGATCGGCTTCTCTGATAGTACTTCTATACTTATAAAATTACATGTCCTTACTGACTGACTGACTGATCCATCATCGCTGAGCAAAAACTGTTAAAGTTACAGCCACGAAATTTTGTGAGTAGGGTTGTTTTATTGAGTAGACACCCACTAAGGAAGGAATTACGAAAATTTTACCCCATAGGGGGTGAAATAGGGGTTGAAAGTTTGAATGAAAGTCCGTCATTTCTTGAGTTAGGAACATGAAACCCATCTCCATTCTCCGTTATTATACTACGCTAACGCGGACGAAGTCGCAGGCAACAGCTAGTATTTCAATAAACCTCATTTAAATCATGCGCATAGGTGCTAACGCAGCCTCGCCGCGCACAAATAAGGCACTTAGCACCTCGGAAATAAGGCCGACATTTACATAACAACTCTACATTATTAGTACGAAATACATACATGTTTTATGTACTCGTTATATTGTATAATATTTATTATTACTCAATTATTATAAGTTGTTCATTAGATGTAATATATACTTAAAAGTTATGCAATTTATGTAAGAATATAATAACGAGTGTTTTATAAAAATATATTCAAACATGATTTGTAAAGAAATTTAACTGGCTGAAGTGTGTGGGGATTTCCATGTCGCCCGCTGCTCGTTTAAAAAAATGGAAACAGGAAAATGAATGAAAAAACTACTACTTAACTAAAGTCATCTAAAATTCAACGATTTTTCTGCTCAATTCAGACTTTTGAAAGCGGTACCCCGTACCAACCATCTTAATTTATGAATGAAATAGAACATTCATTTAAGTTGGCTGGTACCGCTTATCAAGAATTTTCAAATTTTTTGAGGATGCGACCACTATTATTGAAACCGCTGAAAAAAATGACAGTTCTATATCAAGGATTTCAGCAAGTAGCAACTTTTTGATAATTGCTGAAATCCTCAAATTAAAAAGATTATGAGATGCATAATCTAATATATAAAATTCTCGTGTTATGTCACGGTGTGCGTAATTGAACTCCTCTGAAACGGCTCGACCGATTTTCGTGAATCTTAGCGAGCATATCGGCTAGGGTGGAGAATCGAACATCATCTACTTTTTATATTGATAAGTGCATTTGTTGAATAAATAAATAATAATAGTAAATTATTATTACAACTCGAGACTGACGGCGACCATTGTTTGTGCGACGGCATATGGACGTTGCCATAGTGACATACTTATTTAGTTACTTCAATAAAATAATATGGGCGAAATACTTTATATGGCGAAACAATGTTTGCCGGGACAGCTAGTATATCATACTAGATGATGATGCCCGTAACTCCGTTGAGCCAAAATTCGTATATCGCGCGGGAAACGTACATTTTTTCTAGGATAAAAAAGTATAGTCCTTTACCGGGACTCAATGTAACTATTGCCATACCAAACAGCAAAATCTGTCCAATAGTTTGGGGGTCAAAAGGTAACAAACGAACAGACTTTCACATAGTATTAGTAGGATAGATTTATATTTGAGGCTTGGTATTTGAGGTATGGTGTGTTATTCGGGCTAAGTGTGTCGTCGTCAGGGCCGACCGGTGTAGCACATTATATTTATTGCGCTGTAAAGAGTAGCTTCTAAATAATTGATGATTTCAAAGGGTTTTTGACTGGAGTTTATATTATATTCACTAGCCCTTATAATTATAAGGGCTAGTGAATATATAAACTGTCCTCCTGCTGTCCTCAAAACTTCAACCAAACAACATTATTGAATTGATAAACTCGAATCAAAATTTTCACAGACTGCTTATCACGAAACTCTTTTTAAGGCTGCGTTTCCACCAGAGATGTGTTGGGAGGGATGTATTTTGAGAACCAATAGAATAGCTTCATTGCGTCTGAACACACTAGGCTGAATTACGCCGGCGTAATTTACGTGGGCGAAATTACGTTCAGCTTACGTCTGATGCGACACCATAAATTACGCGAAGAGCCGAAATTTCGCGGCGTAATTTCCGTTGCCGAACGCGCGCGTAAGTGAGTATTTAAAATTCTCAGATGTTATATTGTGTGCGTTAACGCTTTGGAGATAATAAGGTTGGATTTGCTATGTTCGGTTTTGATTATTCCGTCGCGTATAGTGTGTTGCTATACAAAATATTACCGCCGAATCGCTGCCGAACTTTACGCTCGATTCGGCTCGACGGAAATTCGGCTCACGACGGACTTTCGGCATAGTGTATCGTCTGTCGCGTTCCGCCCATATTTTGTATGGATTTGAAACGCGGCGTAAACGCGGCGGAATTTACGTTGGCGTAATTCAGCCTAGTGTGTTTAGACCCATTGACGTGACCTCGCTCAGCGCAGCGATTCTATTGGATCAAAACACATTTCTCGCGACACATCTCTGGTGGAAACGCAGCCTTACTACTAGAACTGTGTTTGGTCTATGTTTCCGTGTCTTATGTAATCAAGCCCAAATGCGACAAGATGGCTCTGAAACTTGCCAATCCATACTTATGTGAAAAGATTCCTGTAAAATCCTTTTTAGGATACTTTTTATCAAATATATTATGCTTCCCGCGCTATATTATGAACGAATTCCTCTGCAACGGAGTTACGGGCATCATCAGCTAGATAAATAATAATGCTTACTAAAAATTCATACTTCCATACTAATATCGTAAATGCGAAAGTGTCTGTTTGTCTGTCTGTTACCTCTTCATGCCCAAACCGCTAGACCGATTTTGCTGAAATTTGGAATGAAGATACTTTGAGGCCCGGGAAAGGACATAGGATACTTTTTGTCCTGGAAAAATGTACGGTTCCGGCGCGATAAACGAATTTTGGCGCATCGGAGTTGCGGGCGTCATCTAGTGCTTAATAAAAACTAAAGAAACGTAACTCCCATACTTCAGTGATCAGTCGTTTTGAATTTGGTTCTCAAGGTTATTTTCACACACTAAAATAAAATGGCAATAGCTACGAACATAACTCTTCACTACATCCAAATTGACAAAATAAAGCCGTTGACAATCATTGTCACTTCTATAATTACACAAAATTCTTGCATATGCCTCTTTTTGCACAAAGTATGCATGTATTCGGGTCACATTTTGTAGATTTGGAACTTTTTTGAGACAGTTACTCTTTCTCAGTTTTTATTATTCGTAGGCTTACGAGGAACTCTCAATAACAATTACTATGTATTTCTGCCTCTCAGGCATTTTTGACGACGTAGTTATGTGTAAATATTTATCGCAGTAGAAAGGCTTCCCAACCAGCTTTGTATGCCATCTGCGATAGCAGAAACAGTTAAGGCGCTATATTGAAAAAACTGTCCTTTTTGACGTAATACTATAGGACCCTCAGAAATGTTACAAATCTGGTAATGAGATATACATATCTTCATAGCCTTATCTAGGTTTGAGAAGAACTAGAAACACGATTAATGTACTTTGCCTCGATACATTTAATTTTCGAAATGACCTCTTAAAAATACGAAATTTAAAGATTATTTTTGAACGAAAATAGATGTATTGTAAAAATTAATCTAATTGATAGACACCTTTGCAACTCAAAATCGTATAGAAGCATTTTGCTTAAATGCTCCTAGTTATTTTTTAAATGATTATAATTACGTTTTTTCGCATGTTTTCCGAACGAGCCGATAGCTTCTGGCCGCAGCGTATTCACGACTTTATAGTCGTAATACAAATTAAGTATAAAATTGCCCTTG
Source organism: Lysandra bellargus (assembly GCA_905333045.1). NCBI lineage: Eukaryota > Metazoa > Arthropoda > Insecta > Lepidoptera > Lycaenidae > Lysandra > Lysandra bellargus. The sequence continues at coordinate 11,485,490 of HG995320.1, read as the reverse complement.
CGGTAAAATTACTTTCGATATAGCGCCTTAATGCAGCTTCGAGAAACTCTATCGAGATAAAAAACTAAAGAACACTACAACTCCTAGACTATTTCTATGGTTTCGACTTAGGCTTTTCTAAACAAGCTTTCAAAATGTTGTATTCCATGTGCAAATAATAGTCCACCTACACCTTATATTTATCTTGTATGTGTAATTTCCACATACCGAGCTGTTCGCGTTTGCTCTGCCCTTGAGCTCGAGTGTTGGAGTTAAGACAATACCGTGTTAAGTGGGCCTTAAATATTGAGTAACACAATTCATAAGCGATATTAGACTTTATTCTAACGCAGTAGAGTTGACATTCAATTACTTGTTAGAAGTTCGAAATATAAATTTCAGCGCCTTCTAGTGCAGGTTCTTTGAATAATTGCATATTGTTTTTGAAAAAGTTCTAAATTTAAATTAAACCACTGATTGTATGACGTGTGAAAGAATATACCTTATAAGTTATAACTTATAAGTTATAACTTATAAAAGCAAGATAAATGTTGTTTGCGTAGATTACACAATTTAAAATTATTTTATGTTTTGAACGCTTCCTCTTCTTTTGGTTTACAAGTTACAGTGGAAAAAGCCGAATAACTTCCAAATCTAACCGCCACACGGAGACATTACTTCAATTGAATGATGAGTTATACGAAGTAGCCTACGAATAATAAAAATTAAGTTTGACAGCTGATAATGTACGGCCTACGGGCTTTAATGACAAAATCTTACAATTTAATATTCGTCTCTGAGTGCGGCAGTCAAGTCTGAAAAATTATAAACTAAGGAAAAAGACCTAATGCTAGACACTGAACTAATGACACTTATGACAAAAATACCATAAAAATAAGAATTAAGTACTCTAATTATTTTTCACCGCTGTAAATTTTATAAGCTTCTCAAGCTATCTGTTGAATTGAAAAAATATATTAGAGACGCCTTCGGGAACAAAATTTTAAAATGGGATCAGTTTTCGTAAATAATATGACCGCGTCAACACGCGCTCGGCAATTTCTTAACAAATAGGTTAAGGAAGGCGAAATTTTGCACGTAAGTTTTGCATACATTTATTTGATTTTTTGTAATTTCTATAATTGATTTCATTGGATTAATGGTCATATTGTATACACTAATTAATGTTTATTTAAGATTTTTTATCCATTTTCCCTAACAATATAAAGGGTGTCTACTATTAGTTCTTGAAAATGTAAAAAACCTAATAGATGACATGGATCTCTTCTTTGAGTTTTGCAATACATACTAAAGTTATTTTGTACTTTATTCTACTGCAAAAATCATCAATATTCTCTGAAAATATAATTCTAATAACAATCTAACAACTTAGAACTACTGCACCTAAAATGGACATGGTGTCTAATATTAGACCTTGTACTGATCTAAAAATCGATTGCTTTAGTTTTTTAGCAGTAAAAAGAAGAAAAAGGAGAGCTGAGAAAAGAAAGAAGAAAAAAGAAGAGGCAAAAGAAGCATGGAGACTAAAGACTGAAATTAAATTTGCTAGGAAAAAAATATGAAAAATAAAAATTAAAGGAAAGATATATAGTTTCAGCATGGAAGAAGAATGAATAGAATCTGGAGACAACGTGGACAATATTTCTGATGCATGTAGTTACTATGATGAAGAAAATGAAATCTTTTGAAAAATGGCAAATAAAGACCTAATAATAGGAAAAATTTAAAATGTAATGTACTTAATGTTCTATGTCAACTATTAGTTCATATTGGTGTCTACTATTAGTGATGTTCGTTTTTTGTGATGTCATCTATTAGTATTTATGACTAAGTTTACAAAAATACCAATAATATATTTTTTAATTGATTTGTCAGAGAATAATTGTAATAGTTTTATTTTGTAAGAGTTACTGAAGACATGGAAGAAGTTATCAATCCTTTATTTTCATAAATATATATTTTATAACATTCAAATGTTTCATGTTTCCTTAAAGTGTCTGCCATTAGGTCTTTTCCCTTAGTTGATCATAATACAACCATGTTATCAGCTGGTGCGATAACAAATGCAATTTGTTTGAAAACACGTCGCACTAAAATAACAATGTATACTGCGACGTCAGCTGTTTCGAATTGCAGCATAGTATTTTATGCGTGTAAAGTATAATAGGTAACTATAATAGTAATAACTAGCGATCCGCCCCGGCGTCGCACGTGTATAAAATATATAGCCACTGAAAAAAATATTAAAATCGATAGCCTATGATCCTTCACGTGGTCTACTTCTTATCTGTGCCAAATAACATAAAAATTGCTCCAGTAGTTCGCGAGATAAGCCCTTTCAAATAATTTCCCCCGTTTTTTCCACATTCTCCTATAAGTCTTCTGTCTTAGCGTGATAAAATATAGCCTATAGCCTTCCTCAATAAATAGGCTATCTAACATCGAAAAAATTTTTCAAATCGGACCAGTAGTTCCAGAGATTAGCGCATCCAAGTTAGCCCTTTCAAATAATTTTCCCCGTTTTTTCCACATTTTCCTCTATTTCTTCGCTCCTATTAGTCTTAGCGTGATAAAATATAGCCTATAACCGTCCTCGATAAATGTGCTGTCTAACACTGAAATAGTCATGAAAATCCGTTGCGTAGACAAAGGGACATGAGGGAAAAAAAGAGACTTTGTTTTATAATAAGTATAGATATAGATAATATATAGATATTCTGTATCACCTAACTAATAAATTAATAATAATAATTTACAACAAAAAACAATAGGTTGCACTATAGAAGTGAAAACTTAAATAAGTAATATAATATTAGAGAGAGAGAGATAATGCTTCCTCTCCTGTCCCAAAAAAAAATTAAAAAAGGCCGCGCCGCGCCGGCAGTATAAGCCGTCCTCCGTCTCAAGCTCAATCCCAATGCTTCTAAAGCAGTGGTTCTTAACCGGTGGCCCGCCGATCACAGGTGGTCCCTGAAGGCATTCCAAATGGTTCGCGAATCCATCATAATATGCAGTCACAAAAATCACATTAATTAATTAAAATCTGTAACTTTTAGATTTTTTCGAATGAAAAAATTTGTGCTAATTATAAAATTGTGCTTGTTTTCTTTATCAAACCACCCTTAATTTAGGTAAGCCAACTGAGTGGTCCCCGACAAGACATTTGGTATGATGGTCCCTCATGACTAAAAGGTGCCGCGTCGTGAGAATTCAGGGCGCGTGTCGTAAAAAACTACTGCACGGCGCCGTACGACGTCGCGTCGTAGAAACTCATCTTGAATTTCTATGTGAGTTTCTACGGCACGACGTCGTACGACGCCGTACGGCGCCGTGCAGTAGTTTTACGGCGACGTACGACGCCGTACGGTGCCGTGCCGTGTTTTTGTGTCCCGGCCCTTAGGGGTGCTTTCATAACATACGACGGCCCCAGTGTACTCACACCTTTCGAGATATAACGGTACAAAAATGCACTTCCGTCATCCTCTTTTGGCACCCAATACCTTACGCAGGATTAGATACGGACCCGCTGTTAGAGCGAGATGGCGCATCAATAGCATGCGCGCGAAAGGGACAGCGATATTGGAATGTATGGCTCGTCGTACGCGAAGGTACACCTGCCTTCGCGTACCGGTATTTTTAATTGACATTCTAATTTGTTACACTTTTATTACATTTTATTGTTATATAATGGACGTTTTCTTTATGCTGTAAATAGGGATGTTGCACAATTACACGTTTGACGATAATTTTTATTGTGAAACTATTTCCTAGAATTATCAAAATATATTGTAATTGCTCAAATCGTTTAAAATCGATTTCTGTTGACAATGAGACTCGTAGACTGAACATTGTGAAACAGGGGCAGACCTAAGAAAAGGTGGCGCGACGAGTATACGCTGTAGATAAAGAGTGGCCAAATACATAATATAAAAGGATAGAGACGTGTGAAGGGAAAGAGGGGAGGACTTTGCTCAGCAGTGGGCTGTGGGACACAACCGACTATTGATAATAATAATAATAATAATCTTCCTTGTTTCAGATTCCTCCCCGTGGATCATAATATGATGGTCTGACATGTCTCGGGCGCGGGAGCAGCGCGCGCTGCATGACTTCGACCAGCTGGCGGGGCTGCGGCGCTCCTACGCGCTGGAGCACCTGGCCACCTTCACTGTCACCCGGGAGACAGGCATCGTCTACCCCGCCGATGGCATGAGAAGGCTGCTGCAGCTGGAGAAGACTAATGGTGAGTACAGTTAGGTACTGAACAAGCATTCAACCCCAACTTTAATGAAGGACGTTCAGCTTTGACAGCGGAGTTAGAAATCAGTCATAGCAGGGCGCTTGCATGCCTTATAACTTATTTCAGTAGTAGTTTGCTTTGGTGACGCGTATGTGAAATCCATTCGTGTCTGATCAAGAACTTCTTCTTTGTCGAGATTATCGAATGCATCTTGACTAAAGGGCTAAGCTGCATTTGTTGATTACAATTTGTAAATTCAAAATTGTTTATAACGAGAACCATAAATGTATGGGGATTAAGCATCGCTAGATGGCATAATTTTCGCTGTGTTACTAAATTATGTGAAAACTTGTAATGATTTTTTTGAAAGTAGTCATTGATCGGAATTTAACAATATAGGTATTTACAAGCAAGTCAACAGGACCTTAAAATCATCAGAATTTGTATGACTAGGTAATGACTTGCCACTTGCCACGCAATTTTCCATAAAACTAGCATGCTTGTGAATATTCCAAGAGAGTGCTAAGGTATTCAGTAAACATCTTTCGATGGAAACTGCTGGCTTTCCTCCAATGTGCTAAAGAGAAAACCATTAGAAAATATTTAGAGCTTTCATATAAGCTCATTTGACCCACAAGAAAGTGATCATGGCCGATATGAAAATGAGAAAATGTTAATGGCCATACCCATGTTTACGGAAGATGCTATAATATTAATATGTTTCTTTGCATATCTCATCGCTATATTATTATGATAAAAGTTATGAACTGGCTGATTAATAAACATAAGCTGCAACATTTGGTGCAATAGAAAATATCACATGATATGATTAGAACTAGTTTTGATAATTAATTTTACCGACGCAATGTCAAGAAAGGATGAGATTATTTCCAACCTTCACCTAAATATTGTAACAGGAAACTTTACTCGTTATATTAAATACTTTTAGAGGCTATGAGGTCTGAATTTTTTTTTTTTTGTTTCAGGAATATGGAGCCAAAAGATGCAGTTATGTTTAGAGGACCAGTGGGTGCTTGTCATGGACTACGAAACCGCGGTATAATGTTTTATAATATTATATTATAGTATGTTGCGCGTTATTTTGTACATAACAAAAAAATCCTACCACAACTTTCCATCTGTGTAAAAAATCGTTTTGACTAACACAGTTATCTTTAAAATAAACAAGGAAACAAATACTACTCTGTATCATTAGCATACTATATTTTTGAGTATCCCTGAAACTCTCTGGAAACATTTTTTTTTTCTTTGAACCTAACTGGATTCAGTTTCAAATGAACGCATACGCAGTTGCGTATGCCTTTTTTCTTTAAATGTTCGCCTAATTGCGAGTTTACAGTTGTAAACTCGCAATTATGCGAAAATTTTAACATTTAACATTATAATATAAATTGGTTCATAGTCAGACGGAAGACCTATGGTATCTGAGCTGTTTATGTCAAGTCAATATTAGGGGTTTTACACACAGAGCAGGTAATGTATATATGTATACATTACATCCCGGGATGTATAGCTTAATGTATCACACACACAACAGGTAATGTAATGTATGTTTCCCTACATTTCAATGGTATATATACGCTTGACGCACTTTTCAGCTGTTAAAGTGTTTATAATAAAGGCTGTTCTCATTTTTAATGTCGTAATACTATGGACCCTTCGAATAACTTGCTATTAGATTTACTAGATTAGATAGTTCATCATAAGATGATACGGATTGTGATTTTGATGCACGCAATAATTATTTCAATATGTGCTCAAAACAGAACGATGCGTCTTTACATTACCTGCTCCGTGTGTGACACCCTTTAGTCATGATCTGTCATCTGAGCATCACATTACACATAACCCGACCAAATTACGTAGACCCGCCATCTCCCTATGAATCAATTACTCCCAGAAGTACTATCAGAGAAATGGATAGGTAGATGACGGACCTAGCTTACTTGGTCGGATTATGTCAAGCGCAGTGTATGTTATCTAAATCAACTTCTTTGATGATACTTCATTTACATCAACCCTTCAGTCCAGTCGGTGATGGTGACATTAACATTACTTGGCAAATAATGTAAGCCCACTGCCTATGAATCAATTTCTTTGATCATTTACCTCAACCCTCGCTAACTTCACTCTAGTCGGTAATGGAGCGTTTTCCGGCGGCGTGGGTCCACTCCCCCACCGCGTTCACCTCCCCCGAGCCCGCCGAGCTCTACAACAACGTGCTGGCCTTCGTGGTGGGAGACCCGGACGCCGGGGCGCCGGGCGCGCGCCGCGAGCTGCACATCTTCCAGTGCCATGACGTCGCCGCGCAGACGCTCGTCGAGGAGTTAAACGCGCTGAAGTAAGTGACACAGAGAGAGAGATAGAGAAACGAACTCACACACACACATACACACACAACATACACAACAACGTGCTGGCCTTCGTGGTGTGAGACCCGGACGCTAGGGCGCCGGGCGCGCGCTGCGAGCTGCACATCTTCTAGTGCCATGAAGTCGCCACGTAGACGCTCGTCGAGGAGTTAAACGCGCTGAAGTAAGTGACACAGAGAGAGAGAGAGAGATAGAGAGAAACGAACTCACACACACACACACACACACACACACACACACACACACACACACACACACACACACACACACACACACACACAACAACAACAACGCAACACACAACAACCTTCGTTGTGGGAGACCCGGACGCCGGCGCGCCAGGCGCGTGCCGCGAGCTGCACATCTTCCAGTGACATGATGTCGCCTCGTAGACGCTCGTCGAGGAGTTGAACGCGCTCAAGTGAGTACACACACACACACACACACACACACACACATACAAACAGAGAAAGAGAGAGAGAGACACACATACAGACACACTCACACGAAATTACATAATATTATGTGACATATTTAATGTACGTATAATACACATAATAAATAATTATTACACTCTCTACACATCTAAAAAAAAAAGACTGGTTGCACTCCGGGAGTGCCGGCAGAAGTGAAAACTTGATTATTAACGTTGTGCATTTTTTAACCCATTTTTTATGAAAATCGATTTTTAAAAAATCGTCAATCAAGTTGTTTCGATCAAGTTTCGATCAAGGTTTCGATAAAGGTTTCGATTAAGTTTCGATCAAGTTTCGATCAAATTTTGAACAAGTTTCGATCAAGTTTCGATCAAGTTTCAAATTGAGTCCGAGTTCGAGTTCGACACAAAACACTAGTACTCTCCAACCGTCTTACGCGTTTTGTATGGTTTTTCGATCAACACGAAAATCTATCGCGAGTTTCACAGTTTTTACCCATCCCACAAGTGCTCAACGCCGCTAAAGAAGTTTTCACTTCAAAAATACGTGTGGCACTCGGGGACTGCCGCGGTAAAGCTATTGCATAGCATTTTTATCAACTTATGTAATTATAATTTGTATACGTCTAGTCGCTCGCACATAAACACCGTGCCGAAGTCCGGTAAAGCCGCACCGCTGTGCCGGTCGGAGTGGGGTGTGTTAGGTTTTTCGTTACGGAATTTCTTGAGTCGGTCGCTGCGCTCAAAGCCCGTGATAAAAGCTACGCAAAAGTATAATAAATTACATTTTGTACTTAATGCCATACCCCAAATTTTAAAAGTTAAGTTAAAAGTTTTAGTTTTATTGTCTGCATTTCTCTGGACTTATGAATCTGATGATTAGAGTTTGCTTTCGATTAGTTTTAAGTTAATACTTCAGTCGGAATTTCCAGGAATTGCTATTGTATTCTATTGTTGTCGCGATCACCGGTGCTCGCGCGGGGCCTGAAGGATTAATGCGTATAAAATATCAATGGTATAAAATCCCCGTATAATGAAATGCAACAATGAACAGACATAAAGCAGACAGTTATATTCAGTGTCCTGTGAATAGGTACTTGAGATAAACCTGTACTGACGGCACTCTGTGAACACGATACTTAGGAGATAAGGCTTAATCTAGGACTTTATTGCAATGACTAAGACCTAGATGAAAATATTAATTAGCAAAGTTACGATTCCCGTTATGTACTAGATGTAAAACAGGTTACCTGTCTATAAATAAAACTTCTATTTTAACTTTTGTAAATTGTACCTAGTTCTTTTGTAGATTGTAGAGGTAAAATTATCCTGACGACCCTATTTCATGCTTCGAGTATCGCTTCGATTGTAATTTGTAGGTTAGTTTACTGAGTTCGTGTTGGGACGACACAATATAGTGTATGCTTGCACTTTTAGCAACTAGTTATTATCTTTTTTTTTCGAAAGGGTCTAAGCTACTGGTCTGGTTAAGACCATGGTAGTTTTATCGTGGCTATAACTAGTCTGTTGCTAGCTGGTTTGGAGATAAACAATGAGGGGGCCTGGCCTCCCCTAAAGTCACACGTGTGACATTCTAATCGGGCAATGAGTTATGTTCTGTGCTTTTAGTTCCAAGTATTTTGCTTCAGTATTGTAGCAGCACTTGTAACAGTCTCATCCTAACCTCCGACATGAGTATTGACTATTGAGTAGTTATTAGTAACGTGTACCAAATTGTAATACAAAAGACAATATAATATAGTCATAAATACGGGACTCAAAGTTTATCTTTCTAATGGTCGACTTACACGGGTGACTAACGGGTCGATTTTAATCGCCTGTCCAAGTCGAATCGTCTGTCTAAGTCGAATCGCCACCCCATTTACACATTCTACAATCGCCTGTGACTAGTGCCGACAAACTATCAATTTGCAGCAAGCGTTCGCTTGCGACTGAACGTTTGTACGGTTAATTTTAGTCACCAGCCGCATGCGGCCATTGGCCGCACGACTTTGGGGCTTAGGGCTTTAGCCGCATGCGGAGTAGTCGAATTGCCATTTAGACGGGTCGATTTTCGCCGTGCGGCGTAAATCGTGCGGCTTTAGTCGCCCGTGTAAACCGACTATAACACTCCATACTTCGTTATTTGAGAATTGCTCCTCTGAGCATCTCAAGCAAGCCTCAGAGGCTTGCTTGAGATGCTCAGAGGAGCAATAATAATATTTAAGTTTTTACTTATCATACAACATTGTATCATCATAGCCCGCCGGCACAATATATGACATTATCGCAGTAGGTGCGGCGTCATTGTTATCGTGAGATAAATCGTTGAGATGGAACGGGCGTGTGTAGCCGGACGTGACGACGTGACGCTGACGCGGCGACATGACGAGATTCACGCGATATTACAGCTGAGGATATGTCTAATATTATGATATATGATCCACACTAATATTACAACCCAGCAAGCACACAACTTGTATATTAACCAAAACAGACACAGAATTATGTCTTGAAGTCATATTAATTATTTTAATCGTCACTATCCAAATATGAATACTCTATATAGGCATTTATTGCATCAAATTATGCTTACTGCTATAATATAGTTAGTGAAATATTGTTACAATGTCAAAAATCTTAAATTAACGTAGGATAATTCTAAATTACAGCTTCTAAAACAGATTTCAAACTTATACTAAGACTACTTTCAAACTTATACTTTATAATTACCAGTGTAATTATCTTACACTGGTAATTATAAAAACTTTACTCTTTAAATAAGCATTAAGAAACTAATTTATAGTGCTTTCGAACGTATATTGATTTTTCGTAGGAATAAAAGCTTTCTAATAGTCCATGGCTGTGCTAATTTAATGCTAGTCCTATATTAACATTGACTTTATAACAAATAATGCCTTTGCTCCGTTTTCTTTCTGATATATTCATATCTACAGCAGATAGCTATATTTTGATCGAAATAAAAGTATTGTTAGAACTATGAGCAATAATAACATTGTAATTTGAATTTACAAAATGGTTATTTATAATGGCGAATATATTACCCTGGCTAATTTAATATATAAGGAAGGATAAAAAGGCTTGGAAAAAAAAAAACAGGCGGATTCAAAAGAAAGCTTAAAAAGGATTTAAATACTGATTTTATTTATAATTGGAGTAAACAAAAAAATATCTCCATCATCAGTGTCTTCTTCTTCGAGCCATCTCAAAATTCTCTCTTCTGCACTCCTTGAACCCATTATTCTGGAAAAAATCATCACTCTAGTTAGTACTAACCTTTTTATAAATTATACATAGCAAAAAAACATAAATGGTATATAGACTTTACCAAATTATTACGGTACCCTGCTGAACTCGATAACGATCAGTCACTATTACGTATAATGAGTTTAAGCATTAAAACATATTTCTGAAGTGCTGTTATATGGCTGAACATAATAAGTAAGCGTCTTGTATAGTGCGATACGAGCTCTAATTTTTGTAACGGGCCATATTAAAATTAACAGCACTATTATGCTATCGTCAAATGCCTAAAGCTTTAATTTTATTTGTCGCCATTAGCTTTCCTTTTCCTATCTTACAAAAAGAATACAAGTCACTATAAGATCGATTAAAAAGGGAATGAAATTATTTGTATTTTGTACGGATACCTTTATAAGCTACTTTATTTGTTAAACCTATTGCTAAAGGCTAGTTTTTATATTTGTTAAAACTATAGGTTATGTTTTCTAAAAATTTTATACTATAATAAACTATTTTTAGCGAGGGCGTGTGTATTCTTTACTAATAACATGTATATTTCACCAGACAAAATAATGTGCGCAGCTAATTTCACTCAAAACAATCAGAAATAAAGGCCTTACTTACCCATTGAATATTAGTTGTCACATTTATGTTATAACAAACACTGCATTTAATTAATTCATGTCAACACAATACTTTGCACGACCAACAGCAGACAACAGAATAAATATATTTTTAAAATCATTATGGTTTCCTTTTTTACAGAGGAAGTAAAACAGTAAGTATTGTTATGAAATTTTAATAACAGATTGTAATTTTAAAAGCTATATATTAACTGTATTAAAGTCGCAAAAAATGCCATAATTCCTATGCTCATAACTGACTTCATTAATGAAGTAATATGATAATTATAATGCTATTAAATAGACTTTATACAACTCAATGCTGTCTAAAGGGGGGGCCCAAATTTTACTTAAAAGAGTCGTATAAAAGATATACAGCCGATATACGATTTGGTATACTTATTATAGCACGAGTTAATGTCGTGCTATAATAAGTTTGTTGTAATGGTGTTTTGTGTTTACTGGGAAATGCAAAAATGTGTCTGTCTGCCTATCTGTCTATCGAGACAGACAGATTGTTTGTTACCTCTTCACGCCTAAGCCGCTGAACCGATTTTACTGAAATTTGGTATGGAGATACTTTGTGTCCCGGGAAAGGACATGGAATTTTACATTTTTTTTAATGAAATAAGGGGACAAACGAGCAAACGGGTCACCTGATGGAAAGCAACTTCCGTCGCCCATGGACACTCGCAGCATCATAAGGGCTGCAGGTGCGTTGCCGGCCTTTTAAGAGGAAATAGAGTAATAGGGGAGGGTAGGGATGGGAAGGGAAGGGAATAGGGGATGGTAGGGAAGGGAATAGGGTAGGGGATTGGGCCTCCGGTAAACTCACTCACTCGGCGAAACACAGCGCAATTGCTGTTTTACGCCGGTTTTCTGTAAGAACGTGGTATTTCTCCGGTCGAGCCGGCCCATTCGTGCCGAAGCATGGCTCTCCCACGTATAAACATCGCTTAATAATACGGTTCAACACTTTATAAGTAAGTATATAAAATATTGTCTGCAGTATAATAATATGTGAGTTGTGATTAATTTCACGGTTTGAATCCGCAGCTATGCTGCCCACTTTGTGCATTATTCACACAGTACATTTAGTTGCATAAATACGATAGTATTTATATGGTAGTGGTATTGGTGGTTGTGTTACATATGGTCTAGGGTCCAAACTGCCTCCATAATCCATACCAAGTTCCATTACAATCAGTTTAACATAAACGAACTAACAGAATACTCGTCTTACAAACACATTACATAACTAATAACTATATAAATAATTTTAGTATAATTTAGTTTTTGTATCAACTAATAATTTTCTTTTTTGCAGGGGCGTCGGAAGTGCTGGCTCTGAAGGTGGACGCGACTTCGTGATAGAGAGGGAAAGAGAAAGAGAGCGGGAGAACGAGATAGAAAGACCGAGGAGACAAGTAAGATATATTTTTATATTAAGAAAAAGTTTATAAAAAGTAAATATAGCCTTAAGACTTCAGAAAATGAAAAATATTCTTCGCCTTCTGTAAATACTATGTAGGCTACATACTCATAGACTTAACATTGGTCCATAATAGAACAATTTGATAAGCGATCACAAATGAGGGACACATACCGCACATTCGTATTGGCCAAGATCGACGTCGATTGCTTCACAATCATGTCGTCCATCATGGGTATCCAACATTAATGAGTCAACACGTTATCAAACACGGATTACAGATTAAATATGTAAACGACATTGATAATAATAATTAATTGGCCTCTTATAGCATTTTATCTCCCTATGATTCAGTTGTGATCGATTAAATAAAGATTAGGTTTTTTTTAATTATTTGCATACCGTGTGCTGTTAGTGCCAAGAATAGGTATGTAGGTACATAATCATCATCAAAAACTTGAATTTAATTATTATATATATTATATTAAAAAATATAAAGTAAAATAATGAAAAACCGCTACAGCCCCTAAAAGAATGTCCTTTGAACCTTAAGCTCTATATACATGGCATGAAGGCCAATTCCGGTCATTCAGAAATCAGGGCGCAGGCCATTTAGCCGAAACTTTTTCGTTTTCGCTTTGTAAATAGAATCGCCGATCAAAATGTATGGAATTGACATAAGACGAGCCGAACGTCAACGTCATATTAACGAACGCTTATGTCAATTCCATACATTTTCATCGGCGATTCTATAACGAAGCGACAACAAAAACATTTTGGCACACCCCCCAGGCCGACCTGACCGGACCGACCGAAAATCTTTTTTTTTATATAAATTAAGGCGGCAAACGAGCAAACGGGTCACCTGATGGAAAGCGACTGCCGTCGCCCATGGACACTCGCAACATCAGAAGAGCTGCAGGTGCGTTGCCGGTCTTAGGCTGGGCTAGGGAATACGCTCTCTTCCTTAGGCTAGGGAATACGCTCTCTTCTTGAAGATTTGCGGTCGTATAGGTCCGGAAATACTACTGGTGACAGTTCGTTCCAGATTCCATTGGGGCCTTTATAGTTCTAACGAACTATTTTATTGGGTAATGCTCAATAATCACGTTCTAGAAAAAGGATTTGGTCATCGATACCCTTATCGGTATCGGCCGATAAGCAGACAGATAAAATTCTTTCACTATTGTACAATACATGTTTCGACATAAACAAAATACAAAATGTTTTTTCTTAGAAAACATTGGTTGTGCTTGGACTTTTTTGGCAGTATAATTAAATCTCCATTATTATGTCCATTGATGATTTATTGTGAAACTTTACTATAAACAGCACTCTTCTAAGGTCGCCCTCTCGCCAATACATCTAAGGCTACTGTGCCAATAATATTTCTTTTTTTTAACCTAAGCTACGCGGAGTCTAAGATCGTTGATCTTCCTCGACCCATCCGATGGGCAACATATCATATGGGTCCCATAATTTCCAGAATGTCCCAAACCCAAGTCTTCATAAAAATAAGAATTAGAAAAAAATCTTAAATACGTCCTATAAGAGTGTACCAGTAGTTATAAGCAATTGTATTTCCGAATACCACGTACTAGCGCTTTTTAGGGATTGTACCGGCAATTTGGATTTAAAAATCCAAACTTCCATCCGTACTAATATTATAAATGCGAAAGTGTATCTGTCTATCTGTCTGTTACCTCTTCACGCTCAAACCGCTGAACCGATTTTGATGAAATTTGGTATGGAGATACTTTGAGTCCTGGGAAAGGACATAGGATACTTTTTATCCTGGCAAAATGTACGGTTTCAGCGCGATAAAAGAATTTTGGCGCAACGGAGTTGCGGGCGTCATCTAGTAAAAAGATAAACATGTTATGACACTCTGGTATGTAAATATAGTAGATAATCCTGGTAGGATTACGCACGTCAGAGATAGCTCAGTACCGGCCGAGTGCCAGTGCCGGCATGGCGCCTCTCTACCAGACGTACACGCGCAAGCAATGGGAGGCCGTGCTTTTTGTAAGTGCACCTACAGTAGTTGCCAGTGGTAGTGAAATCTAGAAACTAATGTAATCTAGCTCAGAAAATCTAGAAACTTAGCGAATCGTGCCAGTTTCTTACGCTGGTTCTTCTCGCCGGGTTAGTTCCCAAACCGGTGGTGAACATCATGTAGACTATCAAAAGTTTTAGTTTCAGACCAATTTGAAAAGAAATCATTTTTCATTTTCTTTTTTTTATAAGTTGTTGCCTGACTGTAGGTATATTTTATATCTATCTAAGCGACGTAATTGAAAAATATTGATCACGATAAAGTTATTGCTCAAACGCGGCTATGTGGGTAATAACATTATCGTAGATATATCAAAGATCTGTTGACGTCCATGTGAAATATAATAATCTAGTTTAAGATTGTATCAAATCTCGTCAGGGTACAGTGTTTAAATCAATTAGGAAGTTTTTCTTGCCTTGTTCGGGTTATTGTTTTTTTATAAATACGAAAAATGAGAAAAAGAACAAGTTGTCTAATCCACGAATTCCACGATTAACTTCCCCGACTAGCGTAAATAAGTCTAAGATTGCCGAAAATTAAACTTCCGTCTGTTTCTTTTCAGCAAATGTCAGCACAGCTGGGCAGAGGCGAGCGTGGGGGCTCCGGAGGTGAGAGAGACGACGCATCGTCCACCGGCTCCGAGCGACTGTACGAGCAGGACATAGCCATACTGAACAGATGTTTCGACGACATCGAGAAGTTCATAGCTCGCCTGCAGCATGCTGCAGCGGCATCCAGGGAATTGGAACGCCGAAGACGCTCCAGAGGAGGCAAAAGGAGCGCTGGAGCTGGGGAGGGAATGCTAGCACTTCGCACCAGACCACCACCAGAGAGAGACTTCGTCGACGTCCTACAAAAGTTCAAGCTATCATTTAATTTGCTGGCGCGTCTCAGAGCGCATATACACGACCCAAATGCGCCGGAGCTGGTCCACTTCCTCTTCACTCCGTTGGCTCTAATCGTGGATGCGGCGGGGGACGCTGCGGACGGAAGACTACCGTCCCGTGTGGTTCAGCCTCTTCTCACCAGGGATGCTCTGAATCTTTTGGCAAATTGCGTCACCAGTAAGGAAACTGAGCTGTGGCATTCTTTGGGCGACGCGTGGCTTATACCCAGGTATTTATTTTACTCTTTTTTTATTTAGCCATTAAAATATTAGTTTTTGTGTATATTTGTTATGTAATTAACCTTTTAAGATTAACATTGAAAGTAGTCAGGTTTTTTATTGTTACAGTTTCTATAATATATTTTTAATTTCCAGGGAACAATGGAAAACAGTAATACCACCTTATCAACCCGTGTTCATGGACGGATGGTCACCAGACTATCAGGTCGACGATCAACCTTTGAGGAGGTGAGACCACAATCACTCATACGCCAGGAAATTCACATAGTTTTGCTATTCCATCACTCATTTTGATAAATCTCATCACTTCTTCAGTCTACCTCAATCATTGATCATCAATAGCATTTTGTATCATGTTTTATGCGTCCAGTTCCATTTTTATGCGTCATGTGTGTTGTTCATCAACTGTCACGTCACCTATGTGTATTTGTATTCATCACGAACTTCTACTGTCAGTGTGTTTGTGTTCTTATGGTGTTCATCTCCATCTGTGTGTGTGGTCAGATCATCTCCGAGACGCGCGGAGCCGGTGAAGGATGTTCGGGAGGAAGACCGGGAGAGGGGGGAAAGAGCTGACGCCTACGGCTATGACAGAGAGGAGGCGGACCTATATGGTGAACAGTACGCTCCGTATCCCAGGTATCTCCGTTTGTGCCGCTTTTCCTCATTTACTTGTTGTGTTAGTCATGGTCATCTTCATTCTTTTCTCTTCTTTCTTTTGTTTCATTGCAAGAAATGTGATTACTTCCAAAACCAAAAAAATGCCTCAAAATAATCCCAGAAGTTACAGAGCCACGTAAATTTAATACATACTAATGTACACAGTATTCTTTCATGATTAAAAAATGTTTTTGTCCCTTTCAGGAATACGCGGCCACTGGCGCGAGAGGACTCTGGTACAGCGGCGTCCTCTCCCGATCGTGAGCCACCGTACCGCAGTGACAGAGATGAAGGTACCGTTTTTATAATATGTTCTAAAAATCACACTTTAGTAACATAGGTAGTTGCCCCAACAAAAAACATTACGGGGAAATCACCTCATTGCAAACTCCAGTCTTAATAATAGTCACCAGTCAATAATAAGTTTCATTTAGATTTTTGGAACCACACTTCAACCTGGCTTTATCATTTGGTATCTACTTAGTAATGAGGACACGAGATTTAAAAGAATTTTTTGCATGTATAATATGTACATTTTTGCCCCAGTCTTATCCGACCCCTTTATTCGCTTCTGGGGAGATAATTCTCAGTCAATATATAAAGAAGTGCATATTGCATGATTAAAATGCATGTTGGAAAGATTGATAATGATTATGTTATTCCAGATGACCTTGGCGAGGCGTGGGCTCGCGGCGTGGCGGCGCGCGGCGGGCGCGTGGTCCGCGTCACCTACCCCCGCACCGCCAACAATGACAAGGAGCTCACTGTCGTCCGCGGGGAGTACCTCGAGGTGCGTACTGATTCTGAGCCTGTAGCCAAGATTTTTCTTATCGCATTTTTATAGAATCGCCGATCAAAATGGAATTGACATTAGACGAGTCGTAGGTCAACGTCATAGAACGAACGCTTATGTCAATTCCATACATTTGATCGGCGATTCTATAAAGAAATGATAAAGAAAAGGTCTTGACTAAAGGGCCTCTAGTCACGGAGCAAACTGCACTTTCTCATCAAATCGCACTCATGCCACGACCAAAAAGACATGAGTAGTAATGGGACAATGCCACTTTAATGGGAAAAGATTGCTTGTATGTAAAATTTTGACCCTCTTGTTAGTTGTTAAATAATTATAATTGGTAAGAGTACTTACTAGTGGCTACCGTTGAGAGTGGAGGTGATTGATAATAGAATCTTTCGAGTAAGTGTTTCTAAAGATTTCATTGGCGAAAGACTTTTTCATTGGCGAAAATGTACCTATATTTGGATGTTTAACAATGTTTTTCAGGTACTGGACGACTCCCGCAAGTGGTGGAAGGCGCGCAACCGGCGCGGGGTAACGGCGCACGTGCCGCACACCATCGTCGCCCCCGCCGCCTCCCCGCCGCCCTCGCCCCGCCAGGACCCCCATCTCTACCCCAATCCCATATACACACACTACCAGGTAAATAAACCTCCGTAAAGTAGTACCACCGAACTATGGGTTATTAAATGCCATCGACCTAACCGGTTTCCGCAAAAATCGACATTAGTTGTTTCTGCTACCTACCTGTTTCATAATAAGGGACAAATGGCGCTATGTCGGCTACATAGGGTTCATGTCAATTGTCTTGTTAAACAGCTATCATATGTCACGAAATAGCTTCATATGTCCCGAACGAAAGACCCTACCGTCCCTCTGGTGGCAAATGATAAACATGTTGGAAACCCTCATTGCACGATGCGACAAACAGCTGATCTGGCTTGTTAACCAATATCCAGTAAACAAAACCTTATTTCGCTGACTGTTTCATCTACTTTCAGGATGGAGGCCGAGGGTCCGGCGGCAGCAGCCCCACAGGAGCACCGGGTAGGGGCGCGGGCGCCGGTGCCGGCGCGGGGGGTGCGGGCGCGGACTGGGTGCGCCGCGAGCGGCTTGGCAAGAAGGGCGAGTTCCGATACTTCTAGATCCTAGATCCTTCACAGCGTCAATCGTCTGCTTATTCTGTTATCTTCTACATCCAGCCAAGCCAAAGGAGTTGGTGACTCAAACAATTTCTCAGACATTTTCAACCGCCTTTAAGCAATTGCTTTAAAACGAGTTTCTTCTGTCATTCAAACCTTTGATCAACGATATTTTTCCTTTATGACGTTATCTTATCTACAAGCAATTGCTTTGCATTCAGTCAAATTAGTTGCTTACATGAATAAAAAATGCTTCTATGATATTCCATATCATCTGACTTTTTGAATTTGACTTGATTCTTTTATAATACTTATTCTTCTTGACTCATTCGGACTAGATGGTCCAAATTTCTCAATCATGGGAGTTTCTTCAAATTGTAGGACGATTCTGTGTTTAAGAGCAACAAATTTCTTGACGCTGTATCACCCACCTTCCGCACCGAACCCTACCAAAGTGCTGCTCACAAGTTCATCTGGACTTATTAGTCATAGCTAACGTATCCACATAATATATTATCCATGTTTTAATCATTAAACTCATTCGATTTTCAGAATGGTTCTCTTGATTGACTTTTATAGCATTCTGAAAATCAGATTTTAAATCCTTAAGTATCGGAACCCCTTCGTTTTTTGTTTTCTGTCATATTATGCTAAATGTTGTCTGCTGGGCATCACCTGACTGATATTGCAGCGAACGGCGTCGCAAGCAACAGCCAATGAGCGTGAGCTTTGCGCTGCAACTTCAGCCACGTTAAGATAAATAACAGAAATTGGACAGAATCAAAATTCTACTTTTAAAATTTTAAAACTAATTTTTATATTGATAAAGTAATAATTCAATTTTATATCAGTATTTATAATAATTCTCAATCAAATCTCTATTTGGAAGTATATTTTGACTTTTTTAGACTATTCTTTGTCCAGTATTTGTTTTAAAGCTTTTTGTTTGTGATTGTGTAACTCTTTGAAGTACAAGTGCTCAGTATAGAGCGTTTCATGTCTTAATAATTTTACTTGTTTTAATATATAAAGAGTCTATTTTAGTAATAATATAAGGATTGTCAAAGATATTGTATATTGCAGTAAAGGAGTCTACGCGGCTTTGATGATTTGCACTTGTAATATAAATAATATATAAAAGTAATATGTAAATATGTCAGTATAATCTAATATGAGGTACAATTTGATTTAGATCTAGAACATTCTAGATACACGTCCGCGTACTCCGTCCACCACACTGTTTGTATTTATATTTTTATACATTAAAGAATGAAATTACCAAAATTCTCTTCTTTTTCTGTCCATTTCTTCTGTCACTTCTTTTATTCTTTAATTAACTTTGTGTGTATGTTGCTTTGCTTGGAAGTTGGAGCTATGTGTGTTGTGTGATTGTCTGTGAATGGGTTAAGATTTTTCTGGTAACTGTAAAAAGTCGTAACTATTACTTTAAATAATAATATTTAAGTTAGTTTCAGTTAACAAGAAACTGTTATATTTTATAAGCTAACGTCGAGTTTTATAGTAAGATTACTAGTATTCGCATCACTAATAGACGTAATGTTACTTGGACAAGTCATAATCCCAATGACTCACAAACTTTAACCGAATAAATTATATTTAAAAACTTATGATTAGAAATATAAACGAATTCCAACGTAAGTATTATGGATCCTGAGGTCAATTACCAGGGCATACATTATGGTATACAGTATACTAGATGACGCCCGCTTCTTACGATGCGCCAATATTCGTATATCTAATTTCCTTTCCCGGGGCTAAATACTAAATGGTATCTCCACACCAAATTTCACTAAAAACTGGTTCAGCAGTTTAGGCGTGAAGAGGCAATAGACAAACGGACACACTCACACTTTTGCATTCATAATATTAGTATGGATTCCGTTTGTAAGGAAGTAAGTATGACTTTTAAACTAAATTACTCTACGAATAATAAAAACTACGTAGGTTGAAGTTATCGAGTTTCTGCTCAAGCTTTTAATTATTACCAATACAAATATTTCGTCAAAATAATTATTTTTTATCAAAAAAATCAGTTGTCTGTAAAGTCGGTTTCATGGTCGTATAAAAAAAGGCGGACGGAGTCCCACCATACACAAAACTGTGTCGTTCAGAGTCGGCCAGCTGGCTGTATGTACACGGTCCGCACGCACACATTCTTGCGCTAGCCCATACCATTTGACAGGCGTCAGAATGTGTGCGTGGCCGACTCTGAAGAAAAATGAAGACACAGTTTTGTATATGACAAGACTCCGTCCGCCTTTTTTTCTACGTTCATGGTCGGTTTACTGACGACAGTTGAACGTGACAACGTATGACGTTGTCACGTTCAACTATCCTTAACCCCTTAACCCTCGCTTCCGAATCTCTGTAAATAGAAACAAACTTTTTCGAGTGTAACCTAAAGTTATTTCGATGTATTTCTTTCAAATGATTGTCTAAAAATATTTAAATTGAGTAAAATAAACTATTCGCAATACAAAACGCTATTGTATACATTCGTGAAATCCAGTAAAAACTTCGAACAAAGCACAAGTCATACCTTGACACGTAGGAAATAGAGCACAATTTAGAAAAGCCGAAATAATACTAATAGCTCACAGATTGTTTATTTATTTTTCATTCAGAGTGTGGTCAATGTATCAAAGGTCATAACTAACCAAACTTCTTCATAAAAAAGTATTCTCTAAGTCATCGAAATACGTTATATAATCGAAACCACAGATCTCTATCTAATTAGATCCCGCATTGGTATGTACTTCGCGTGCCATCGTGTTCCCAAACGATCACAAACTTTATTCTTTCGAAAGTCTGTTCTTTAGTCTGCGCTCCACCGTTATCGGAATCGGACGTCAATCGGAATTCTAAAAATGCCTAATTGTGCCGTATTGGGCTGTGGAAATTTGAATAGAAACGTTGGTATAAATAGTGGACACGTTTCTTATCATCGGTAAGTAATTTTTTTATTTAAAATCAAGTGTCCTTTATTTTAAAATCAATTATTTAATGTAAATCGTGTGTGGCTGTAGTTTTTACCATGAAATCTACGTAACTGCGTGTGTACCGCATGATTCATAATACATTGCAGCTTTAGTTAGAAAATTATAGAGCCCGTTCTGTTTGTCCGCTATTGAGCGCGCAATGGAAATAAAACAATCGATACTTTCACTCATCGCTTAGTTTCGAGGTACAGTCAATATTCTCATTTTTCTGTCAAATGAAGCAAATAGTGTTGTACATATTCTCGATTCTAATTAATCGATTTTCGAAACAGACATGAAACAGAGGAATGATAATGTTCGCTTTGGGATATTTTGTGACTCGGTAATTATATTTCTATACATTTTCTATAAGTACATATAATAAAACTATAGAAATAAAAATTATGTACATTAACGGTATTAAAAAAAAAAATAAGCGGGGGGTGTCACTACATCGCTATAGAAGCCAAAACTGTAGTTAGTTTTTTGTCTACTGTCTGTCTGTCTGTATGTTTGTTCCACTATCACACGAAAACTACTGATCCGATTTGAATGCGGTTTTCGCAGATATATTTGTCTTCTTCCAACTTAACATCTGGTGTATAAAAAAATTTCCCCCCACCCCACTAAGGGGACCAAAGAGGGGGTAAGATTTTGTATCAACTAATGAAGTACAAATACTTTAAATGGCAAAACAACGTTTGCCGGGACAGCTAGTTATGTAATAATTATGTATTTATGTTTCTGTTTAGTGATTTAATTTAGAATAATATAATATATTACTAGCTGTCCTGGCAAGCACGTATCTTAAGATTTATCATTCCTCTCTCTATGAACTCGAATAATAATCGATTAAAAAATCGATATACCTATTAAAATGGCAAAAGAGGCGGGGCGCGGCGATTCCTTTGAATCGATTCCGCGCGTACGGGTATTCCCATCACTAAAGCGCTCTTGTGACGTCACAGTAGGTATGAAAAAAGTGACACGCTCGTGTTCATACAAATGGAGCGACATAGCGCTTCTATCTAGATCTTCTTCATTTGACATGCTTCATTTGACAGAAAAATGAGAATATTGACTGTACCTCGAAACTAAGCGATGAGTGAAAGTATCGATTGTTTTATTTCCATTGCGCGCTCAATAGCGGACAAACAGAACGGGCTCTATAATTTTCTAACTAAAGCGGCAATGTATTATGAATCATGCGGTACACACGCAGTTACGTAGATTTCATGGTAAAAACTACAGCCACACACGATTTACATTAAATAATTGATTTTAAAATAAAGGACACATGATTTAATAATAAAATTACTTACCGATGATAAGAAACGTGTCCACTATTTATACCAACGTTTCTATTCGAATTTCCACAGCCCAATACGGCACAATTAGGCATTTTTAGAATTCCGATTGACGTCCGATTCCGATAACGGTGGAGCGCAGAGTAAAGAACAGACTTTTGAAAGATTAAAATGTGTGATCGTTTGGGAACGCGATGGCACGCGAAGTACATACACATGGCCTATCTAACTATATAGAGGTCTGTGGTACCAGCCCAGAACTGAGATACTTGACAAAGAACTTAGCCAGTACCGACTTCAAAAGAATGAAAATTGAGTACAGAATTCGTTGAGATTTAGTCGAATTTCGAAAAAGGCACTAATGAATAATAAGAATTATTTCATATTTTTTAGGTCATTTTAAGAATAAGTATTGTTTTTTCCTTGGAAGTCGGGTTCAATTTTTTGTTAAAAAATAATAATTTCACTCTTTTTAGTTATTTACAAGACAAGGCTTTATGCGTAGATAACTACTACGAATATTAACTATCCATATTATATTACTGTAAGCGAAATTGTGGTAAATGCTTGCAGTTATCTAAGCGATGCTGCAATTTCCAAACTTTTATCTTTAAAGGTTAGGAGTTCTGTTCAGTGCCTTTGGACCAAGAGACACACAAGAAACTTCGTATAACATTTCTCTTATTCGTAACATATGTTTAAGTTGCTAGAAACAACATTTTAACCACTATTTTTATTTTTTATTTTTTTATTTATTTATTTACCTCAGGCATCTTGGCCCATATTATAAATACCTTATAGCCTAACATACATACAATTATACTAAAAACTAACACTAACACTAACACTAACACTAACTATAAATGTTCTGATAAATTTCAAGGATTTCCCTCGATTGCTCATAGATCCCATCATCAGTTCACCACTTTCATAATTGTTATACAAAATTAAGATAATATCCTATGCAAAAACACAAGAATTTTGAAAATCAGTCCACAAACAGCGAAACAATCATCAAAAACATCTGCTTCGATGCAAAATATGACGAAAAGTACCAATAATTGGGTCATAATGTGATGACCCGTGGTATAATTATGGTCGTGATGATGATGTTCAATCAAATTGAAGTGTTGGCTTATGCTTTCAGTTGTTTAAATAACGCTGAAATCCTTGAACCTGTATCACAAGGATTCAAAAGTTATGTTCGGTACCTTCGTCTTACTTTTTGGCAGCATTTACCTCAAACGCTTCAGAAAAAATCAAAATCACTATAATATGTTTCCGTACAAATTTCAAGTCCCCTTGATTCCTCATGGATCCCATCACCAGATCACCACTTTTGTGAACATGGTACCAAATTCGGATTCAATCCTGTACAACAACATAAGAATCATGAAAATCGGTCCACAAAAAGGCGAAGTTATGATTGAACATACAAAAAAAATATATACAGACGAACATATAACCTCCTCCTTTTTGGAAGTCGGTTAAAAACACTCTTCTTTCGAAAATACGAATAACGAGAGAGCCAAAAGAGAATGATGAACAATAATTGCAAGTACTTGTATCAGTGTCGGCAGGACGAAAATCATCCCTACCCCATATTATATTCCAGAGGAGAAACCAGTGCCGCCCCCGCCACCCCCACCACCACCGCCCATGCCCGTTGCGCCAGTACCGCCGCCCACCAAAACTGATACCATGAAGTGTAAGTAAACTTTAAAAATTCTAAAAAAAAAGTAAACTTTAAAAGCGGTTCTATTTATAATTTAAATAATAGAAAGATCAAAAGAATTTCTTCTATACCGTACAGGTTAAAATCTAGTTATTATCGCTTTTAATATAGCTTAAAGAATAGGCATAGGTATCATTTAATTGTTATATTTTCTTAAAAGTATTACCCTAAGCTGTAAGGAAATTGATTTTAGTGTTTCGTTTTCGAAAAATAACCTACAAAGTACAATCTACTAACTTATATTATTATATTATCCTGCAGGCATGCCACAGGAAGGAATAATAATTGTAACAGACATCTACACTGTTACAAAATAAATTGTTTTTTAAATCAAGCCCTTGCATTTTCTAAGATATAGTATATTGCAATTCCAGCCACAAAGTCCGTGGCCAGCACTGGTACGCTGCACGAAGAGCTCAAAGCGGTCCTTCCACAGATACAACAACGGAAACTCGACATTAAGAAGACGCCGGACATCTTCATACATCAGGTAAAATACAGGGTGTAACGTAAAAGTAAGTGAGAATACTTTATGTGTTTAGAGAGTTCACTGTAAAAGTAGCCGCGCGGAAAGACGAACAATACTATACGAATAGGCAAGCGACTTAGCGTCACGAGTTTTCCCATACAAGAGAAAAAAAAATGTGCTCTTTCAGTCCTGCTACTTTTAAAGTGAACTATATACCTACACGGGACTCATACACATCCTAAAGTATTATCACCTAGTTTTGTTACACCCTGTATAAATCCTCAGCTGAGAAATATATCTTTTAGCTAGGAATCTATTCCTACTTGCAATGCAATAATTGCAGTAGGTCTGTTACCGCGACTAGTCAGTGGAAATATAATATTTTTTCTCACCTCCGGGCGGAAAGCGTCAACTTTCCTCCTGCTGCGCTTACCGATGTTGCCGTTTTCCACCTCCGTCGATGAGAAAAATAGTATACGCACCATGGGCAGTAAATAAGAAAGCCTCAGATCACATGTTTGTTGTGATCTGAGACATTTCTTATTTTCCTGCCCTACGTGCATCCTACTACTATCCCCTCCTCCCTCTAGTTTTAAATTATTATATAGAGGTAATTTGAAGATTGAAAAATTGTTGCGATTTAGAAATGACATGATTTGCGATCGTGACCGACTCGTGACCATTAGCGCATAACCAATCCAAACAAGCGTTAAAATCAAAACATCTCCATTATTCAAACTTTTGCAACGCATTTAGTTCTCTCTCTCTCTCACATCTATAACAGCTGAAATTATTCCCGTATTTTAGATCGTATTCCTATTATATTATTTAGTACTCAATTCTTTTCCATTTCTAGAAATCCAACCCAGACGAGGTCGTTGAATGGTTGGAAGCGAAGGGTTTCAGCAGCACGGCGCAGAAGCAACTGCGAGTGGCTGGGCACCAGCTATTCGCGCTGTCACGAAGCCAGATGGAGCGGCTGCTGGGACAGGAGGAGGGCAAGCGGCTGTACAGCCACGTGCTGGTCCAGCGAAATGTGTCCGGGGTAAGAGACGATACGATTAGCTGATTTGCCTAGCCATTTTTGTAGTAGTTAATAAGGATAGTAGGAAAAATGTCGGTTCTGCTTTTTTAAAAAAAACACCTAATTAGATATAGGACCTATTCGTTTGACAGAGGCTTCATTATTTTACATCCGTTCAGTAAACTTTAGCAGACATGGTCGCTGTTAAGATTTTGTGTACTAACCCACAATTTGTTTTTGTTGACTTTTGAATGAAATCTTGTTAATGACAGAAGAACATGACTGTGTTCAATAACTCACGTGTAATTTTTTGTAGGATGATTACAAATTGCTTAAGCTTATGGGAAGGAAGCATTGAGATGTAGGAAGTATCATTTTAATAACATTTGACACAGATTTCAAGTAAGCTGCTTTTACCTACGATTTCCACGTGATATGTTTGCACGTTTTTGGCTAATTCTAGTAAATAATAAAATTATATACAATGCAAAGTTATTTAGCTTTTGTTAGCTGGTACTTGCTGTAAATACTTTTTATCACCTCTGGGCGGAAAACGTCAACTTTCTTCCCGCTGCGCTTATCGATGTTGCCGTTTTCCGCCTCTGTCGATGAGAAAAATAGTATAAGCACCACGGGCAGTAAATAAGAAAGCCTCAGATCACATGTGATCTGAGACATTTCTTATTTTCCTGCCCTAGGTGCGTAATGTACTATTTCTTTTTGTCACTTTCTTTGCCTTCTTATCTTGCAATAACCCTTTAATTCACTCCACTGGTGGGGATTGTTCGCGCAGTACAAGACCACGTCCGCCTCCGAGCTGCAGAGCATCCTGAGGAAGGCCAGAGAGAAGGTGGAAGTGTCCTGACCAGTGTCAGAATCCTGATCAGAACACCAGCCAGAACAGTCAACGGGACAGAGAGCGACGAAGAAGCGTCGTTCTGTTAGGCTGACAAATTCGTTCCTAATTTATACAATAAAATATACTTTTATTATAATTCTATTTGTTTTATTATAAAACCTTTTATACGCACAAGCATCTTTATTTTTACGCAATTTAGTACAATTTAGCCATTTTTAATTAGCCAGAATGGCATGGGTAAGGGCGTCGCCAGCCGATGGCGCAGGGGGAGGGGGGACAAGTTGACTTTACCTACTACAATTTATACTTTTCTCGTTCTCTATGAATTAAAGTGGAATTGGTGAATTCATTCAAGGCTTAAACTTCAAGCAAATCAACTCAAAGACTTAGGACTTTGGTTGCATTATATTTGGCATCTTTTTTAGAATCTCTAGGGGGCCTGCCCCTCCCTGCTCCCCCTTTGCGACGCCCTCGGGCATGGGTATTGGGTATCTACAATGAGAAAAAGTAGATGACTAATCTAAGCCAAGTGACTTTTCTCCCGATTCCACATAAAAAAGCCACATTCGTATTTAATTCGTTTATTATAAATCTCTTAAAAATATATAACAACATCAATATCGTCTAGGTTTAACAGAGCTGCAAGTTGCGTTATAAAATTCTTCGTATTTTATAGTAAATATTAAAATATAGTAGGATTCTTAGTGATTAGCACTGGAATGCTGATCATAACAGATATCAACTTTCAATTTGTGTTATCTAAACATAACCCTGTTCAGACATAATTTTAATAGCAAAATGTTACTTCCCTGTAGTCCGTGTATTTTTGTGCGGCTTAGCGGACAATTATTTACTTAAATATATATTTTATACAATTATTTTCTAATGAGTATGGCACGATATATTTTGCAGCTAAATAATTAATCTATTTACTACAAATGCATTTAAAAGCCCTCCATGTTGGACAACGATGACTTACCATGATTGAGACACTGCTGTATATGCACTAACAACGTCGATCATGGGACTGAGTACTGACCACACATTTGTGATCATATCTTTTTCCATCATATTATGTCAACGTGAAGAGGCTGCAATATATTTACATAAACATACAGTTCTTATTTACTGATATGACGAGTCTTTAGTTTTTCAAGTCAAGAGCCAAGTTACAAATAACAACATTTGGTATGGAATTTTGTGACTTTGATCGAGTTTTCGATCATAGACATAATTAATGTGATATAACTAAACAGATTCATGATTACAAGTTGAAATAAATATGCCAGTAATAAAATTTAATACCGAACGATGATAGCATTTTACCGGGGATCGAAGTGCAGTTCGATTGTCTACCTTATTCCATGAAGATAGAATTCAATATCGGTATTAACAACTATCTACAGATGATAAAATATATAAATTAATAAAATATCAAGATGATAAACTTATCTTTTACATCAATTGCGTATTAGACTTCATACAATATCATCTTTAATTTGAAAACCTATGATCCGACTCACTAGATTCACAAAATATTATAATTTTTTTTTTCACTAATTTCGTGGCTTAAGGTGCTCCCAGACAGAAGTTATATAACGTTATAAAATGTTGTATAACACGATAACATTTTATAACATGGTGTAACATACGCTACAACATGTCAAAAAATAAACGTGTCTTTTGTTATAATTTGTTTAAAAAATGTTATACAAAAATATTATCTAACGTTATATAACTTTTGTCTGGGAGCACCTTTAGAACACAAATCACAATATTAACAAGAGACCTATCTAAACTATTTGATGGTATGCTATACTATATATGAAGGTATGCTTAGAAAAACATATTTAATACTTCAGTCGGAATTTCCAGGAATTGCTATTGTATTCTATTGCTGTCGCGATCACCGGTGCTCGCGCGGGGCCTGAAGGATTAAATAAAGATAACTTCTTGGTCATATATCCATATTAGCTACATATCTCTATCAAAGTTTTCGTCAAGATTATTTCAACTTAATATAACAAAATATTACTACTTATCCTTATAAAGTTACATTATAAAAATAACAATAAAATGAGAATGTATAAACTTAAGTAATTTACTACACAAATTATGTTTGTATTCACTATTTGTGTTTATTTTTATTTTTTACCAAATAATTTTATATACAAAATATCGCGTACAAAAATAAATTCTTGTTTTTATAACAGGGATGAAATTATGCTTCCAAATATTAATAACAGTAAAGCTTCAAAAAGTTTACCAGAAAAGCTTGGATTACAAGCTAAATTGGCTAAACTGGCTAAGCTTCACTGGCTAAATAAACCTTATTGTGATATTCGGATATGTGCTATGTATCTAACATATTTTACATACTCAATATACCTATAGCAGTCACTCAAGTCTATCACAGTCTACTTTACTCATGTGGTAAATTTACTCAAACGGTAAATTGATTAGCCGGCTAAGGAGACCGGGCGGCGATTCTTTTGGCGATGGCCGCTGTAAGCGCGCTGCCTTTACCACTGCCGTCCTCAGCGCTCATGAATTTGAACTGGAAAAAGTGTGATTCATTTAATATTTGGTAACGGGGGTGAGCCAAGAGCTTTTCTTTATCGCATATTTATAGAATATTAATAGAATCGCCTATCAAAATGTAAGGAATTGACTTATGTCAATTACATACATTTTGATCGGCGATTTTATAACTAAGCGATAACGAAAATGTCTTGGCTAAATGTCCTGACTATTCGGTATATTATACCTTCCAACTTATAAATGTAGGCACAATTAGTTATGTCATAACTCATAAGTCAAGTAGTCACGTTAAATTGCAATGGCTAAATCAGCTAGGTACATAGCCGACTTGCAGTGCAAGCGTTAAAATTGATGCTACGTACCTCGTTGTCCTCCCCTTAACCATGTTTTTATGGAAAGCATCTCAAATTAAAATTCAAAATTATTAAATATTTTCGATAGAGGCTGCACTAGACTTTACCGCTCAGAAATAACGACATAGTGCTCAGAGTTATTTCCAGACATAGTAACAGCCTTCTAAGCGATATTCACGTTGGTTAATTTCACCCGTTTATTTTCTTCATGGGCTTGCAGTCTATAGGCCGAAACCTGATGCATGAGTGTTGAGTCGACCGCTCTACGAATTGTCGCCTACTGCGAACTCACTTTTAGTTAGAAAGTAGAAACATTCTGCATCATACCTGATGGTGCGGCGCCAGCAGGGCGATGTAGTTCTCCATAAGCGAGCGGAACCGCGGGTGCTTCTTGTACAGGGAGCCGTCCACCGCGATCGACACGTGCGCCCGGTCGATGCGCCGCAGCAGGGTCGCTAGACCTGAACAACAATAATGTGAAGCGTCAAATCGAGGTTATAGAGCCATGGGCGCCGGCAGGGGGGTGCCAGGTGGTGCACTTGCACCCCTTGGGAATCTCGGGATGAACGGCAATTATTGAAATAAAAAGCATTTTGTAACCCTATTACCATGCCGTACAAAGATAGTTCGTAATGTTTAAGCACTAAATGTATTCTGTTGACGTAAATAGACAGTCACTGTTGTTCGTAAAAAATTAAAGGAAAAGAAAAGAAAGAAAACTAAAATCTGTACCCCTTGGAAATTATTTCTGCCGGCGCCCATAAATAGAGCAAGAGTCAGATAAATTAAACGAACAACTTGTTGAAATAAGTTTATTCAGTAAACTATTTTATAATCACGTAGTAGTATAGGATGCAAATAAGATAACATAGCAGTTGGCTAGAGGTGGCTGTCAACTTTTTTTTTATGCAATAAGGGGGTAAACGACCAAACGGGTCACCTGATGGAAAGCAACTTCCGTCCCCCATGGACACTCGCAGCATCAGAAGAGCTGCAGGTGCGCTGCTGGTCTTTTAAGAGGGAATAGGGTAATAGGGGGGGGGGGAGTAGGAAAGGGAATAGGGGAGGGCAGGAAAGGAAATAGGGGAGGGCAGGGAAGGGAAAAGGAAAGGGGATTGGGCCTCCGACTGATGGTCGAAAGTTCTGATAACTGATAAGACTTATAATATAGGTCAAGGCCCAAGGGAGTCAGTCCCCCTTGTTGCGCGGGGGTCGTACTCGTAAGTCGTAACAGACAGACATCTGTAACTTAAAAGAAAGCTGTTTTTTTTCTGCGCATTACACCAACGACTGCGGAGGATGAGCTATTGGCTATAAGATATGCGTTAGCGTGCCAAGACATATACTGGACTCATTAAACTGGGCAAAATTATCATTAATATACAACTAGATGACGCGCGCAACTCCGTTGCGCCAAAATTAGTTAATCGCGCAGGAATCGTACATTTTTCCGGGATAAAAATTATCTTGTCCTTCCTCAGGACTCAAAGTATCTCCATACCGAATTTCAGCAAAATCGGTTCAGACGTACCTACTGGTGATTAAGGGATGATAGAAATTTCCTTTTATTATTTGGCAAGATTTTGAGATTTTTCTATTTGACCTTAGATTTTGGAGAGGTCATGTCCCCTGTGAACCCCCCCCCCCCCTTCGGACCGCGCCTGCGTTCAACGTACAAGCGTATGCAAATGCATTAAGCGACTCGCAATTTGACATTAAGTTAACGTTAACGCTAACGCCGGACCTATACGACCTGCAAATCTTCAAGAAGAGAGCGTATTCCCTCTTAAAAGGCCGGAAACGCACCTGCAGCTCTGCTGATGTTGCGAGTGTCCATGGGCGACGGTAGTTGCTTTCCATCAGGTGACCCGTTTGCTCGTTTGCCCGCTTATTTTATAAAAAAAAGAAAATAGCTTAGAAGGGAACTCACAGACTGACACCAACTGTGCGGCTCTGTTGGAGATGAGCGCGCAGGCGTGCTGCGCGACCAGCGCGTCAGACCGCGACACCGGCAGCCCGCACGCCGCGCTCAGCGCCGCCGCCGTCTTGTCCACGGAACCTTGGAGAGCCTCTCTGGAACAAGAAACAACAATCAGCTAAATAAGGAGAGGGTGTTTACATACTATCTTTGTAGGAACTACAAAGGAAGAGGATATTACAACATGACTAGCGACCCGCCCCGGCGGTCAGTAAAAAAATCAGTAAAATGATTAAAATCGATAGCCTATGATCCTTCACGTTGTCTACTAATCTGTGCCGAATAACATAAAAATTTCTCCAGTAGTTCACGATATAAGCGGTTCTCCTATTAGTCGTAGCGTGATAAAATACATATATCCTGTAGCCTTCCTCAATAAATGGGCTATCTAACTGAAAGAATTTTTCAAATCGGACCAGTAGTTCCTGAGCGCGTTCAAATTAGCCCTTTCAAATAATTTTCCCCGTTTTTTTCCACATTTTCCTCTATTTCTTCGCTCCTATTAGTCCTAGCGTGATAAAATATAGCCTTTATAGCCTTCCTCGATAAATGGGCTATCTAACACAGAAAGAATCATCAAAATCCGTTGCGTAGTTTAAAAGATTAAAGGGAAAAAAGGGACATGAGGGAAAAAAAGCGACTTTGTTTTATAATATGTATAGATATAGATATCGCCTATGTAAGTTTCCAATCTACATCTCTTAGATATTGGCCAAATATACGTGTATTTAGTAAAGCAAATGACCAAACTGCTAAACCGATTCTTGTACATTGATCGATTGTATATATATACAACTACTATAATATATATACAACTTCATGAAGCTTTCTTGTAGCATAACATAGAGTCAACATTTTAGGCCATATAAGAAAATATTTAATAATAGGAGAGCAAAAAACTTACTCCTCAAACAAACTGAGGTGTGCTGACTGAAGGGAGTCTTTCTTAGGCGCGGCAGGGAACAGACCATCCCTTGCTAGACCCTTCAGGACAAACTCGAGCAGAGAGCCAAGGTACTTTCCACTAATGTACTTCTCGAATCTAAAAACATAATAAATAAAAAACTACAATTCATGATATACACACAACACAATCTACTACAATATTCTTACAAAAGAAAAACATAAGCTTTTCAAAGAGACCTTCAAGACATTTTTCAATAATCTCTGGCATCATCATTAAAAAATAAAATCCAAAAGAAATGCAAGATTTAAATACTCTCAAAAGATATTGGCTATTTCTTTACAGAAACAACTGCTTAACCAAGCCTTATAAAAGCAAGCTTAGCAATAAACACTTACGTGAAAGATGTAGCCAGCAGCGAGTTAGCATCCACCTCATCATCAAACTCCGTCCTCAGGAAGTCAAGGCAGCCATTGTCCCCGAATGCTCCCCACTCGATGTCTACGCACACATCCTTGATCCTCTCGTGGGACACCTCCCAGTGCTGGACCCTGTCCGCTCTCTCCATGTAGCACGCATTGGAACCGGTGCCAAGGATCAGTCCGATCTGAAAATAAGTTTATTCCTAATTTAGCCCTAAAAACTCTAGTCTTATTCTGACTTTGTGAAACCTTTTATAGGTGATTATAATTTTGGCCTCATACGTTCAGATACGGTTGAGTAAACGGTTGACTATACCTAAGCTACTAGTTGCTTGATTTTATATGGATGATAGCTATCATGGTTCCGTGTGTTGACCTTCCAGAGCACGTCATATTTCTTGGGTGGCATCAAAATGACCAGTTTCTTAAATAACTCAAAGGGTTCTAACATACAATTAGAGGTTCCTACTCCTCCTATCTTCTTCTTCGTTCAATCAAATTCGTTGCGGGTCCCAAGACAGCTTTAACATATCCCTCGGCTCCCTAAGATATATCATAGGGTTTTCATGGTAGGATACCGCTGTCGATCCTGGCGACACAGGAGATACAGTGGTGGGAATGTGTGGAGGGCCAAAGCCCGTTTTAAATACATATAGAGGTAAGAGGGAACCTACCACAACTTCTGGGTCCGTATGTGCTCCTGCGATCAGCGTGCCAGTGGTATCATTCAGCAGCACTTGGACAGTCACACGTAGACCTCTCTCATCCAGGAAGCGCTGGAGCTGAGCGGCCATATCCACGCCTTCCATGCCGCTGCACTTGAAGCTCTTGGTCCACGTCACCAGCTCCCCAGAGGAGATGGAGTGCTGGTTCATAGGGAAGGAGAATGTAAAACCTGAAATAATTGGACTCATGATTGTTTACCGCTTTATAGATTCAGGAAAATAGCAAGCTTTAGAATTACAATTCAGACAATAATGGTGGGTTTGTACCAGAGCTATAGTTACAGTTATGGTCAAAGTTATGGTTATAGTTAAGGCTAACTTAACTTTAATCACAGAATTTGACAGAATAATATATCTGTTGTTGTTGCGGGTATGGCTATCGTAAAAGTTACAGTTATAGGTTATAGTAAGTTAGTGCAACTCACCCTAAGTAAAATTTAACAAAGTTGCTAACGTCTCTCGCAAACGTTTTTTAATATTTTTTGGCTTATATTTAACTCTGGCTGTGTTTTGTCTTGTATTTTTAGTAAAGTTTTTTTTTTCGTTCAATAAAGAAAGTACACTGAGGATTGTCGTATTCAGATATGATTCAAGCGTAGCTGTACCGTAATTTCATACTCTATTTTGGTTATGACACTAGACTTCTATTCTCAGATATTTTATGATTTTATCTTCTTTTCTTAGATAATTAATTTTAATTGTTGTTGTATTTTGTGTTTTCTTACCTAGTGGCATAGCTTCCTTTTCCAATCCTTCTGATTTGACGAAATCGTGGACGCAATCTGCCAGGAAGTTGAACAAGTCCTCACCGGGCCCAAACCTTAGTGCATCACTGTAAATATAAAATGGAAAGTTAAAGCTCTGTTTTTGTGTTGCCTATTTTACCTGACTATTTCGAAAGGGTGCGTACTGCGTAAGCTTGTATTCATATTTCATTGCATAGCTCCTTAACTACAGCGACCCTAGCATGGCCACAGTAGACATGCGAAAGTATAGAATAACTGTTGAGATAAACTGAAGGTACTGTTCTGATCTTTAGCGCGGCTAGCCGCGACCGACAGAAAATCAAATATAGAGGTAATGCCACTTTATAACATAGACTACAGTCCTAAAAATTCAAATAAAATCCCGCATTTTATTTGAATTTTTGTCGGTCGCGGCTAGCCGCGCGCGCGATAATGATCGGAACGACACCCTCAGTTTATTTCCACAGAGTTTCTATACTTTAGCATTTCTACTGTGGCCATGCTAGGGTCGCTGATCCTATCTTAATCAATAAGATACCGACCAGTCATCAGACAATTTTTTCAGCTTTACCATCACCCAGGGTGCCAAAGAAATCTCGCCCAGGGTGCTGGTACTAAAACCGGCACTGACGCCAAATGATTCGTTAAAATGTAGGTTAAAATGATAGAAACAAAAGCAATATTGAAGTCATGGTCAGTGCTGTTGACTCCTTGGTCAATGGAACTCACTTGATGTGGTACTGCTTGACGTCTTCTCTGATCAGCTCTCCTCCTCGCAGCTCCAGCAGCAGCACCCTCATGTTGGTGCCGCCCAGGTCCAGCGCCAGGAATACTCCTTCCTCTGAAACATTAGGGTTCTGAAATAGGATTCTACATAATTATTTTAATCTTCCATGAGCGTGAATGTGCCAGGTCAGGTTTTCAGCAATGTTTATGATAAATACTAGTAAGTATTTTTTAACATGTTTTCTAAGGTATTTTTCAAATCAAAACTTTTTGTGAAGTGTGTAAGCAAACTTTGTAATAATAATATTATTATGACAAAGTTTTATATTATTATGACAAAGTTATGCAGACGCCTCACGCCAGGGACCATCCATAAACGTTCAGAGTTCACCTGTCACACGATTTTTAAATAAAATTTAAAATATGAGTCACAAAAACTAGGACCACTCCTTGTTACACCTTGTCACACTTAGTCGACCCCCCACTCCCCCCCTCACGTCGCGTTCAGACGTGCGCGTTTTCTGCCGTAACGTTTGGGAAAACTCGCGAGCTGAATCCGCGCGCATGTCTGAGCGCACCCTTTCGCGTGACGTACTTTATGGATATTGTGTGTTACAACTGTAAGCCCTACCTGTGCCATCGGGCAGTTCAGGTACATATGTGTTAGCCATCTGAAGACTGGAGGGTTTCTCCCTCAGGCCGTTCTCCATCTCCCTCGTGAACACCTCCCCCACCCGCCGCAGCGTCCCCCCGCACAGCACCAGACCCGACAGACGAGATTCTACCTGGAAGGAAGAAGGATCTTGAGAAAGTCGTCCGAAGAGATGAGGTGTTTATAGTCGCGTAGTGAGCCTTAGTGTCTAAACACACTAGGCTGAATTACGCCGGCGTAATTTCCGCCGCAAATGTTAAAGTGTCTAAACACACTAGGCTGAATTACGCCGGCGTAAATTCCGCCGCAAATGTCAAACGCATACAAAATACGGCGGAATAGTGTGTCGCCCGCGCGTGATGAGCCCCCGCGTGCCCCTTCACTTCAAGTCAGGTCACCAAAAAAAGTTTAAAAGTTTTGATAAACCCTTTCTTAGGGGAAAGACACAGCCCATTCTTATATTTTGGGGCCTCCGAAAATGTTTTGATTAAGCCCGTAAGGGTCTAAACACACTAGGCTGAATTACGCCGGCGTAAATTCCGCCGCGTTTACGCCGCGCTTAAATTGCATACAAAATACGGGCCGAATACTAGGAGTGACACACTATTACGTCGCGTTTTGTATGCGTTTGTGTCTAAACACACTAGGCTGAATTACGCCGGCGTAAATTCCGCCGCAAATGTCAAACACATACAAAATACGGCGGAATAGTGTGTCGTCACTCGCGTTCCGTCCGTATTTTGTATGAGTTTAAAACGCGGCGTAAACGCGGCGGAATTTACTTTATATATATAATTTAATTTATATATGTACCAATAATAGGGTCATGCATGGTATAATACGGTAGTAATGATGATAATGATCATAAGTGTAATTTGCATAGTAGCATCTGCTTTTTGTTCTTAAAACAATACCGAAACTTCCAAACTCGTATCTATAAAGAGTCAGGAGTTCCCTCAGCACCTTCTGAACCATGATATACTTCGGCGCAATATCTTATTTGTTGGTAGTATATGCTTCGAATACTTCTCACGAAACTGAAATCACCACATGTTTCCATATGAATTTTGAGGAGTTCCCTCGATTACTAATGGATCCTTTCATCAGGTCACCACTTTTATGAACGTGGTACTAAATTGGGATAATACCAAAAGAAAAATTTTGAAAATCGATTCTCAAACGGCGGAGTAATCGTTAAACATAAATAAACGAACATAACATCTCCTCCATTTTGAAAGTCGGTTAAAATTGTAGCCTATGTCACATAATATATATTAGTTGTACCAACAGAATTCCCACTGGCGAAACCCGTTTAAAGAATTAACGACTCATGCCACGATACTATAAAGTTCAAATTCCGACCGCGCAGTGCTAGGTGCCTACAATTATATTTGCCTACGTCTCCGCTCTTTTTCTATCGCATAACTCGTACCTTTTCTGAAGAAATCAGGGTTGTCTATTTTTAAAAATAATATTATAATCTTTATATTTAATTAACTACATTTTATTTAACTCGAAATAATCTAAGATATTATGTCTTAGTAATATGTATAGATTTAATTATCATAAATTCGCGTGTAACTAGTTACGCATATTTAGATTCCATAGGTACCGTATCTTAATTATTGAAACCGGTCTTATATTACCTACTTAAAGTGTTTGTATAACTTAGGTATTTTTGTAATGAGGTTTCGAATAGTACGCATCACGAAATATAATAGCAAAGACGCGACACCAACTTACGATGCTTACTATTAGTAATAATTAATACCTAACCTGATTAATTAATGTGTTTTTTTTTCAATGAAATACCTTTATTAATTATACGTCTACGAAGGTAACCCAACTAATATATTGTACTTCAACTAGTATTTAAAACTATTTAAATCATAAGTAATCGTAATTTGACTCTATAATAAATTGTACAAAATTTAAATCTATAATAAATAATAATAAAACAATTTAAAAAAGTTCTTAACTCTCATCGTCCTTAGGGAGCTTAAAGAAAGTTAAATTTGGTTCACATTCCGTGTTAAGACAGTTAAACACTGCGCAATATTTCTTTGCCCATTTTTATTGTCCATTGTGATCAGATTAATTCATCAATTCTGTGACAGCGAATGAATAAGTACGCAGGTAGGCATGCAACGATCAACTAACTAAAAACTCGTGCGCGCGCGTCACCGCTCGCCTGTGAGTCCCTACTGAAGTGCCCCCCTAGGGGGGTACTTACAGTTCGATGCCTACAGGCGCGAGTGGGACAGGCCTGCCTATGTGTTATTCTGATGTATAAGCTATATTATTGTAAAGTTCCATTAAAATCTGTTCAGTAGTTTTTGCGTGAAAGAGTAACAAACATCCATACATACATCCTCACAAACTTTCGCCTTTATAATATTAGTAGGATTATGTATAGATCTGTAGTAACTAGTAGCACAGCTTCGAAGTTGGAAGCAAAATATTAAGAGCCGGTATACATTGGGCGTTTTGAAGCACGCGCTTTGCTAACGTTACTGGCGCGCTTGCATGTACGTACCACGTACGTACACTTCAATAGAATCCGGGGTTCTCAAAACGCGCGTTAGCAAAGCGCGCGCTTCAAAACGCCCAATGTGTACCTGCTCTTAATAATATATTGTCATCAGAACTCAGAGGGTATGCTACATTTCATCCTAATCGAAGACCGGGAAGTGGATCAAATTAATATTCCAAGATTTTCTTACATATACTTATATAAATAGTAATTACAAGTGAAGCTTATCAAAGCGTGTTAATAAAAATATATATCAAACCAGATGACGCCCGCAACTCCGTTGCGCCAAAATTCGTTTATCGCGCGGGAAACGTACATTTTTCCGGGATAAAAATTATCCTATGTCCTTTCCCGGGACTCAAAGTATCTCCATGCCAAATTTCAGCAAAATCGGTTCAGCCGTTTGAGCGTGAAGAGGTAACAGACAGACAGACAGAAAGACAGACAGACAGACAGACGGACAGACAGACAGACACACTTTCGCATTTATAATATTATATTAAGTTAGTATGGAAGTATGGATTGTGAGCTATGTATTTCCTTAAAGTCATATTATTTTCGAATTGCGGGTTAAATTTATAGAAAATATAGTGAAATCTCTTAAGGCGCCTCGATAATTTGGCTGCAGCAATATCGATTTTTCTCAGCAATAACTAAAGCTAAGAAATTAAAGTTCAGTGTCAGTATTCATCATGTCTTTGTCTTTGAATTACCCATAGCATAACACGATTGGTCAACTTTTATAACACAGAATAATCAATCAAAAAGACCTCTGTAAAAAAGAGATTCTAATTTTGCCAACAGAGGAGAGTGATTTAAGCTTCCAAAATGTATACATAGATTGGTTCAAGCGTACACTTTAATTTGTACATAGCTTATATGAAATATATTTATGTTTTTTAAATTACGCGACAAAAACCATTTTATCGCTTACGCCCTTTCCATTTCTTGCTGTTCCATTTCTTCTCATAGAAAACAAGCAATCTCAAACATATTATCCAACACGATTTTTTACTTTAACGCGGCGTCACCTGAACTCTCGCCATGATTAGGTTAGATACAACTAGCGGCATAGTAATGGTCGGCTTAGGGCATTACATCGCAAATTATAGCACAATCTGCTGAATCTAGATAATAAAAGATATCTAGTAACAATTACTGTTTCCTCCTATAAACTCATGAGAAAATAATAATGTATCTAGGAAAAGATTTGATCACGTCTTGCCTATTATGTACCTTTATTTTGCACATAAAATTACATGATTTTTCTATACCTAATATTATATTTAATAGACTTTAAATATTAATTATATTTTATTCTCCGTAAGTAAATTAAAAAGTTGCTGAAAGTTTCCCGCTCATCGATCATTGTAATGGAGGCACTTCACATGGCTATTTGTATTTACGTATTTGATGTATTCGCCAAACAATTACCATGACTGTGTAGACGGTATGTTTGACAAATATTGGCCTTATTTGTCTATTTGACAAATATGACCAATACCAAATACACGTATCCGTACCTTTGTCGGTTTTTGACGCACATCAAAGGAGTCAAATAGGCAAGTAAAGAAAATCAAGTAAAAGTTTTGGTATTTGACGTCCATGTGTTGCAGGCACTTGACATGGCTATTTGTATTTGCGTATTTGATGTATTCGCCAAACAATCACCATGTGTAGACGGTATGTTTGACAAATATTGGCCTTATTTGCCTATTTGACAAATATGACCAATACCAAATACACGTATCCGTACCTTTGTCGGTTTTTGACGCACATCAAAGGAGTCAAATAAGCAAGTAAAGAAAATCAAGTAAAAGTTTGGTATTTGACGTCGATGTGTGGAAGGTCGTATTTGCCTTTATTGGCTTGTTTGCGTATTTGTCAATAATGTTGGCAAATACAACAAATAGCCAATAGCAAATACAAATAGCCATGTGAAGTGCCTGCATAACAAATGACAAGTTCGATGTCTGTCGTCCCCTGTAAAGATTGATATGGATTTTCACCCCGTGTAAATCGATTAATCTTGTAATATTCTATATTTTTATATTATACCTTGTAATGCAACATTATATTAACTAGATAACGACCGCAACTCCGTTGCGCCAAAATTCGTTTATCGCGCAGGACATACACGGCATCGTACATTTTTCCGGTATGTATAAAAAGTATCTCAATATCAAAGTGGTCTGTCTGTTAGCCAACTACGACAAAATAAAAAAAATAAAGTTTTTAACAGTCGAAGTAATAAGGGGGCGTCCACAAATTACGTGAGGTGTATTTTGAATTTTTTGACCCCTCCCCCCCTGGTGAGATTTCGTGAGATTGTATTCAACCCCCCCTCCCCCCAAATCTCACGTGAGATTTTTCAAAATGTGGGTTTCTTACGTAAACGTTTGGTTTGACAGTCATTAGATTTTCTTTCGAACGAATTTGTGAATGATCTTAATCGTATAACGATTAAATCGTATAACGATAGATAATACGCTAAAGGTAGCTTTCGGATCAAGGCGACCGCGACGCGAGACCGCGACCCTCTGCTTTATAGGAAGTGCTTACGGATGCAAGCGACCGGGTCGCGTGACGTGTGGGCGAGGCCTTCATATAAAGCAGTGGGTCGCGGTCTCTCGTCGCGGTCGCCTTGATCCGAAAGCCACCTTTACGATTAAATCATAAGCATACTTACAATCTAGATGAGATGGACCAAAATAGTAAATTTTGTTGAGAAAAAATTTACGTGAGATTTGCCGAGACCCCCCCTCTCTCCAACGTGAGATAAGATGAGATTTGACCCGAGGGAAGGCCCCCCCTAAACACCTCACGTAATTTGTGGACGCGGCGTACCTACTGTAGCGCCTAAGCTACTGATCTAATAAACGATTTGCCAATATATTTCTAATATTAATTGTCAATGCTCAATCCATTCCCTATATCTTTGGTACAATCGAAAACAAATTCGAATTATGAACTTGCGTCATTGGCCACCGTTCCCCCTCCCACCTTACCCCCTCACACCCCCTTGACACACTGATGGCTGATACCATCTCGCTAACGAACGAGGGATGGGACTGACAAGGAAAAATCAATACCACTGTTGATCCTGGCGACACAGGAGTTGCTTTGGTGGGAATGTGTGGTGGGTCATTTGCCCGTTTAAAAAAAAGGTAAAATCAATA
This sequence comes from Lysandra bellargus, assembly GCA_905333045.1. NCBI lineage: Eukaryota > Metazoa > Arthropoda > Insecta > Lepidoptera > Lycaenidae > Lysandra > Lysandra bellargus. The sequence continues at coordinate 11,444,167 of HG995320.1, read as the reverse complement.
TGTCAGTTTAGTTTTTGACTTGTTTGACTCCAATAGTTTGACCTAGGAGAGTCAAGAATACTGATTTGTTTATCCACTATCTCCAGAAGTCGATCCATTTGACCTGGCCATAGGTTGAGGGATATCTTACAAGTATATAGTAAATCTTTACATAATATAGCTGTCGGTCTGTCTGCTTAGTTCCGGAATAAGATGGTCCATATTAATTATTATGTACTAATTTACAGTAGTGATATTTCAAATTACAAGATAGCATTAAGCCTTCGATCGTGGATTCTTGGAAATCTATTGTTATTCTATTGTTTTCGTTACGGAATTTCTTAATTCAGTCGCCGCGCTTGATGCCCGCGGTTTGATAATAATTATTATTACTATCCTTACGTCTTGTAAGTGTCATAAAAGTTATGGCATCCAATTATTGTTGGAGCTCCTTACGTCTTGTTTGTTTCTTGTTATCACATAATATTAATGTTATTATTTATCTTTATAGGGGTTTACCATTAAGTTTTCTATTGCCTTTTGTATAAAATATTCAGTGGTTATATGATAATTCATGAAACAAATCAATAATTTTAGCTAATTCTGCATTTTTTTGCAGGTTTTCAGGTTGCAGGTTGCAATTCTGCAAACAAAACAGGTTTTTTCCATGATTTTGATTAGGACTTTAGTACTTACTTAAAAATATTTTAAATCAAAGTGTATGTAAAACTACACAACACAAAATGATAAAGTACAAAAGTCAAACAGCTATTTTTATTTTTATGCCTATTCGTAAAAAGTAGCAAAACATTTTTATTATCAAACGCCCATTTGGAATGCGTCCAAAACTATTTTGATTGCGCATCAAGGCTGGATGTGATGATAATTATACGCGAAATTAGGGTTGCCAGGCATCCTGGATAAAGCCGGACACAGTCACGCTTTTTGCTTGCGCGATCAAAGGGAGTCCGGCCTTTGTAGAGCCTCAAAACACAAAATATGTTAGGCAGTTTTACACCTAATTTAACCTATGTTAATAAAACAGAAAACGTATAGATTCTAAGTACTCGGTAGCAACTTTTTTTTGTACTAATGTCCGGCCGAGCTAACTGCTTTGTCCGGCTTTTCGGTTTAGCAACCTGACAACCCTACGCGAAATTGTGACGATTTAAAAACCATAAATATATTTCATATTTAAAGCTATGGGCAAATTAAAGTGTACCTATGCTTGAACCAATCTATGTACAAATTTTGGAAGCTTAAATTACTCTCCTCTGTTGGAAAAATAGGAATCCCTTTTTTTACAGAGGTCTTTTTGATTGATTATTCTGTGTTATTAAAGTTAACCAATCGTGTTAAGCTATGGATAATTCAAAGACTAAGACATGATGAATACTGACAATGAACTTTAATTTCTTAGCTTTAGTCATTACTGAGAAAAATCGATATCGCTACAGCCGAATTATCAAGGCGTCGCCTTAAGAAACAACTTAGCAATGGTCAGAGCAAGTGTTAACGAGCTCTGTGTTCACTCGATGTTCAATTGACGCATTGCACTTTTATTGGCAGTTAGCATGCATTGCACGTGTAACCCGCATATTACAGCGTTTAAATGGGCGGGAAAACAACCTGATTATAATTTACTATATAACCCCTTTGATGACCAAAATTCGTTGATCGTGCGGAAACGATTTATTTTTCGGGATACAAAGTCCTATCTCCTTTCTCGGGACTAAAAGCGATATTGCTGAAAGTAATGGAGATATCCATTACTTTTAGCAAAATCGGTCACGCCAAAATCACTGAACCGATTTTGCTGAAAGAAATGTAGTTACTATGAGTCCAGGGAAAGGACATATATATTTATACGTGGGAGAGCCATGCTTCGGTACGAATGGGCTGGCTCGACCGGAGAAATACCACGTTCTCACAGAAAACCGGCGTGAAACAGCGCTTCCGCTGTGTTTCGCTGAGTGAGTGAGTTTACCGGAGGCCCAATCCCCTACCCTATTCCGTTCCCTTCCCATCCCTACCCTCCCCTATTACCCTATTCCCTCTTAAAAGGCCGGCAACGCACCTGCAGCTCTTCTGATGCTGCGGCCTGCGAGTGTCCATGGGCGACGGAAGTTGCTTTCCATCAGGTAACCCGTTTGCTCGTTTGCCCCCTTATTTCATAAAAAAAAAACATAGAGTACTTTTTATCCCAGAAAAATGTTCCCGCGCGATTTAAAACGAATTTTGACACGAATGCAGCAACAAGAGTTGCAGGCATTGCAGGCGTCATAGTATTTTTATATTTTTTTCACTTGACATTGATCTAGCAATTCGAGAATGACCTTTTATCGTGCAGATAAACTTAATTAAATAATAAACAGCGCGTTGTAATTATCACCTAAGCTTACAACTTATATAACAAAGATAAGGAAAGTTTACGACGCAATATTAAAATGGAAATTATTATTGAAATTTTGTCCTGTTTTAATTTTATAGCTTTAAATAATATTGAATACATTGTGAATTTATTAGTACCTACCTATTGACGAATAATCAAAATATAAACACGTTTTATACTGCTGAATTTATAATTTCATACATATTATGTCTATTATGGTGCTAAACAGCGAAGTGCAGAAACTAAAGTGCAGCCAAGTCTATAGGTAACAGATCAAATATCATGATCATGAAAAACACTGTTTGATTCTATATTTGACAAGTATCACTTCGACGAAAATTTTGTTATTTTTAAGTTAATTTAGAGGAAAAGTACTCGTTAATCGTTTGTAAGTAAAAATGTGCCCTTTACAACCTTTTTAAGGTAAGGCCGTGTCCTACAAAGAGCCGCCCGCGCCGCGGCCATCTACGGACGTATACCTACAGAGTGATTTAAGTTACCTCCTATAAACTGTTCAACATGATTTTAATATTAGTGTATATTATGTATTATCCTCAATAACATTTTATTTATTTCTACATAAAAAATAATGGAACGTACTACCTTTTTATTGCTTTAAGCCAACTTTTACAAAAGAAGCAGGTTATAATTATTTCCCTATAGCTTAGTAATGGCCTAGTTTAGAGGAAGATTATATTCAAATTGTTTTCTAAAAGTACCACAAGTAATTTGTTAGTAACTATTAATTATTATATTTTATGTTGTACTAGGCATACTGTATAAAAAACTAAAACCAAATTCAGAACTTCTGTATAAAAAAATTAAATACATTTATTACAAACTTCCAAAAAATTGCCATCAATTTTTGGCGTTTAGGCCTAAAGAAGAAAAAATATTAATTATATCGCTTCCTAAATTTAAAAAATCACTATCTTGATAATAATTGAGTCTATCGTAACTGTTTTAAACCGTAAGTTTTAAAATAGTCTGATCCAACCGACTCCTATACCTACGCATATTTCTCAACTGATGTCCTATTTTCTGGCTAGGCTAGAAGCTAGTTTCCTTTAGGGCTAAGAGGATATTTAATATGTAATAAGCTTACCTTGATGGCTCTAGCTCTGTCTTCCAGAAGTAGCATTGGCGGGAGGAACTCGTGTTCACAGTGGAACATTTTGTGTCCATTTATCTTGGTCCCGTTGGTGGTCCCATTGGTACCGTTGGTGCCGTTGGTGCCGTTGGTACCGTTGAACAGCTTGTGTCCATTGTGCTTCTCTACCGGTAGACCGTTCTCCACTGCGGTTGACATTATTGTGTCTGGAAAGAGAGAAAATGCAGAGATATTTATTTTATTCTGTTCTGAAAGTAGGTAATAAGTAATAATATAATATCTATGGACGCTTCACACCACGTCAGTCTAGCCCCGTGAAAAGTACCTGAAGGACATGTGTTACGGGTACCAGACAACGGAAATATATATTTAATACTTTTATACTATACATATAATATTTAAGATTTTTATTATATGATACACATATTTAATACACATCCATGAGCCAGGAACTTTGAAAACTTTTTGTTCCGTCGGCGGGATTCGAACCCGCGACCCCCGAGCTACCAAGTACCAACAGCCCACCAACTGAGCCACAGAGGTCGTCAAAATGTATTTATCTATGGCCGAACTCAGAGACATTTAATGATTATTTAACTTTAATTAATGAAGAGTTTCACAGAAAATGTATGGAAATATCGTCATAATCTTGATTATTAACAATAATAAGGATGTTATTATTTTAATTTTGCTTATGGCTCTGTCGGCCGTCCGCGCAACATCTTACGGAAATACTGTATTATAGGTATTTGAATAGATTTATCACACTGGATATAAGCTATAGTTACTATATAATAATTATAATCTTATACATAAAAATGGATCTTCAAATGTGTTAGTCACGCTAAAACTCGAAAACGGCTGAACGGATTGGGCTGATTTTAGTCTTAAAATATTCGTAGAAGTCGAGGGAAGGTTTTAAAGTGACACGAAGTTCACCGGGACAACTAGTTAGACCACTAAAATTCCAATACAAAAGGTTTGCGACGAAAGGGGAACAAACTTCCACAAATTATAATGAATTTCCTCGATGGAATTTTACTGCACGACGTTACGGCGATTTCAGCCTACAAGTATAAATCTTAGCGAGAAAGCAAGTTCAAGTTTAGTTGCCAGTCAATAAATTGCCAAGTAACTTGTTTAAGGTGTTTTTAGGGTCAGCTCACAACGAAACGAAACTTGGCGATCTTGTATCTTGTTTTGGTGTGTATAGACCCTTGGTGTATTGGTTCATGGTTGAACTCAATAAAATGTAATACATACAACTAAAGCACAGTATTACAATCTATACTAATATTATAAAGCGGAAGAGTTTGTTAGTTTGTTTGTTTGTTTGAACGCGCTAATCTCAGGAACTACTGCTCCGATTTGAAAAATTATTTCAGTGTTAGATAGCCCATTTATCGAAGAAGGCTATAGGCTATAATTTATCACGCTAAGACTAATAGAGCGAATAAATTGAGGAAAATGTGGAAAAAGCAGGGGAAATTATTTGAAAGGGCGTATCTCACGTACCTACTACTAGAGCAATTTTTCTGTTATTTGGGTCAGATAAGAAGTAGACCACGTGAGGGATCATAGGCTATTTTTTGTGGAATAATCCCTCAAGCCCCAAGCGGTCGCATGCGACCGCGATAACAATAGAAAGGCTTTAATTGTGTTTCGTTTTTCCAGGATCGAAGGAATAAATATTGTAATACTGTGACTATAAACTCTCTTCCAAGAAATCTGAATCAATTCTTTGAAATGTTTGCAATTATGTTTTACAACCGTCATCAAAAAGTATGCAATTAAAAATTTGACCACTTTGCTGTAAACACAAAAGCCGACATAGGTAGTTATAATATCTAGGTCTTGCAGCAAGTTTTATGACATATCAGCATTACTTATAATGATTTCTGTATTCGTATGATTAATATTATGTTGTATTCCAGTTGCCAATACCTACTACCTAAAGTTAAAGAGTTGTAGAATTTAGAGTCTCTACCTACTCTATAGGTTTTTGTTAGCTAACGAGATTTAGTATTGTTTATATGAAACTAGCGACCCGCCCCGGCGTCGCACGGTATAAAATATATTATAGCCACTGAAAAATGATTAAAATCGATAGCCTATGATCCTTCACGTGGTCTACTTCTTATCTGTGCCAAATAACATAAAAATTGCTCCAGTAGTTCGCGAGATAAGCCCGTTCAAATAATTTCCCCCGTTTTTTCCACATTATCCTATTAGTCTTAGCGTCATAAAATATAGCCTATAGCTTTCATCAATAAATGGGCTATCTAACACTGAAAGAATTTTTCAAATCGGACCAGTAGTTCCTGAGATTAGCGCGTTCAAGTTAGCCCTTTCAAATAATTTTCCCCGTTTTTTCCACATTTTCCTCTATTTCTTCGCTCCTATTAGTCTTAGCGTGATAGAATATAGCCTATAGCCTTCCTCGATAAATGGGCTATCTAACACTGAAAGAATCATCAAAATGCGTTGCGTAGTTTTAAAGATTAAAGGGAACAAAGGGACATAAGGGAAAAAAGCGACTTCGTTTTATAATAAGTATAGAATAAGTACAGATATAATAAGTACCGTACTTTTTTCAGGTTAAACGTTGTTACTACAAAGTCGTTATAGGTATTGTTGTAACATTTTTAATCATCTTTGTCTTCAGGACAATAATAATAGCCATCCACACTAATATTATGAATGCGAAGGTTTATCTGTTCTTCACGCTTAAGCAGCTATCGATGTGCATACATTGAGTCCCGAGAAAGGATATTTATCCCGGTGAATGTACTTTTCCCGCGTGATAAACGAATTTCGGACGGAAACAAAAACGGAGTGGCGGGCGTATTCTTGTTAATGCATAGTCAGCGATAGTCATGTCATCAATGGCACGTTTATGTAAATAAAACGAGAATGCAATGCACACAAAATGTGAAGCACACGGCGCGGCGCGGCCGAGCATGCGCGGGCGGCGGCCGTGACGTAGCGACGCGCCCACCCGCCCCCGCCACGCGGAAAATAGCGCCGAGCCCCCTCAGATATAATGTGCTCTGATTCAGAATTTGCGCTATATTAAACAATAAACATCCCGTATCTATACAGGGTGTAACAATACTAAGTGATAATACTTTAGGATGTGTATACTTTAGTGATATAAGTTGTGTGTTGACCTGGCATGTTCACTATAAAAAAAATAGCTCCCCACACCGGTTTCGATGATGATGGCCGGATTCATTGAAACCAGGCCAGCCATGCAGGAGTAATTTTATAGTGCCCAAGTGTGTGCGCAGTACACAAGAGCACTCTCTATTCTTTTACTCTCATATCCCAGTGGGACGGCAGACCGACACGACTGGCGAGAGGTCAGGCGCAGGACCGACTTTTTAGTTTTTACATGCCCATCCGACTAGGGTTACCAATGCAAAATCCTGTCTGACATGTCTAAAAATCCTGATTTTGAAAAAAAAAATGTCCGGTCACGCACCTGTATCATGTAAAATTATTATTATTTACTTAAGCACTAGATAATGCCCACAACTCCGTTGCGCCAAAATTCGTTTATCGCGCGGGAACCGTACATTTTTCCGGGATAAAAAGTATCCGATGTCCTTTCCCGAGACTTAAAGTATCTCCATACTAAATTTCAGCAAAATCGGCAAAATCGGTTCAGCGGTTCGGGCGTGAAGAGGCAACAGGCTGAATATCTCTATGAGACAAACAGACAGTCAGACAGACACACTTTTGGTTGCTAGCAAGCGCATGCAAAGTGTTTATTAGCTGTTAATTGTTATATTGCGTAAGCAATATGGATCTCACTGACTCCACTGAAGGTCTATTTCACTTTTTGGTCCACTGAGAAGTGCTTGCGACTTGCGTACCGGGACAGGAGACTTCCGGGCTCAGTGGCCAGTGCGTGCGACAGTCGGAACTGGAGGACATGCAAGTATGACAAAAATCCGGTCTGGCATAAAATCCGGGCGGAGTCCGGTTTAACACCTAAAAATCCGGTCTAGACCGGATTTATCCGCTCAGATGGTAACCCTACATCCGACGCATGGATCTTACTTGTCAGACAATCAGGTTTCACTATGAAAGTAGCAGCGCTGAAAAATCAATTTTTTTTTGTAATTTGTATGGGCAAGCGCCCGCGCCCTTGAATTTTCCATACAAAAGTGAAAAAAGTTACTCTCTCAGCGCTGCTGCGAAGTCTATAATTATATAACGGTATCCATACACATTACATACCCTAAAGTATTAATATCACTTAGTTTTGTTACACCTTGAAATAAAAATGAATTTAATTTTTTCTTAGTCTCGCTAAAACTCGAGAACGATCGAACCTTTGATTTGCCAAATTGAAATATTCCTGGAAGTCCAGGGAAGGTATATTATCGATAAAAATAGATAACATAATAAAAAAAGGATTTTCTAGCTGTCCCAAGTGCCTTTACTTAATTTAGCCACCTTGGTAGCCCTTGTCGGCAAAAAGATTGCCTACAAAACGTCAACTCTTCTGCAGTAATAATAGTCACTGACTATAATAATAATTATTGTCTTCATCATCGCGTCGGCTGTCGGAGGTGTTTAGATGTAATTTGTTTTTGTTACTTGACCACCCGACCGCAGACAACGACGCAAAAACGTTTTATGTAACGCCAAAGTGGCGCACGCGACGTGCAATAAAGATTGTCGTTTGTAAATTGTATGTTTGCTTGTTTGCATTCAAGCCTCAAGGTATTTAAAAAAGCCATTAAATCAAGCAAACAGTCGCCGACACTGCGAAGCGTTATGTCGAATCCCATACATTTTGAATTTTGATGTATTTTGCTATCGAAACCGGCGAATGCATTTCGACAAGCACTCTGGACGTATAGCTCTACCATGAGTTTAAAGCTATTATTATTTATCGATACTCGATACCGACTACGTACATTTTGACGTGATAACGTCTTATAATTCGATATGGGGTGCGCGCACGAAAAACAACACAGTTCATGCGGCGTTACCTCGCTCTGAGGCGTTCCATTTAAGGCTTGAAGTGCAAGCGAGAGCGCGGAACGAGCGACAAAGAGGCACGTTGTTTTTTTTTTTTTTCGAAAGGGTCTAAGCTACTGGTCTGGTTAAGACCATGGTAGTTTAATCGTGGCTATAACTAGTCTGTTGCTAGTTGGTTTGGAGATAAACAATGAGGGGGCCTGGCCCCCTCCCCTAAAGTCACACGTGTGACATTCTAATCGGGTAATATTGGGGAGAGCTACGAAAATAAGCTATTTTCATCTGACGTGGGGACACGGATCCCCCCTGCTCTTAACGGGTCCGACCCCTTACTCACTCTCTGACGAGTGAGGCTGCTCGCGCGCGGTAGCACAAACTAGCTGCGTACGAGTTATCGCGGTAGATGAGCTCAAGTTATTAATGTTATTGCATAAAAGAGGGCCGTCCCTCTCCCCTTCCGAGTCCGGTTGGGGTGACATACGCGTGTATGTTCTAATGGCAAAGTAATTGGTAGAGCTCTCTACGACAATGTCGCGGTCGCCGTCATGATTTAGGTGTGTTCCTATGCTATCCGCATGCGAACTCGAACCCGGGATCGAGCTCGGCACCGGATTTCGGTCGGTCTGTCTGTTTGTCGTTCGGGTCGTGTTAAGTCCTCGGGGAAGGCGCCGGCGTCGTCCCCGGTGCAGTACTAACCACGCGGGTGAGTGTGATTTGTGTTTACGTAACTGTACACAGTACGTTACGTATTCTGTGATGGGGTCTACAGGGTCGGCTACGATATGCTTAGGCCGCCTGAAGGGGTATCGGAATGTCCGTGCGTCATGTTCGTAGTCCACAGCCTTACGAATGAGCGGATTGGGATGTACTTTTCCTTTCTCAAAGAATCTCTCCGAGAGTTCTTTGATATAGGCTTTGATAGTGATAAGCTCGCAGTCTCTATGCAAGTCGATGTTTCGCATGTAACGGGGGGCACCTGTTGCCATGCGCAAAAAACGGTTTTGAACTTGTTGCAATTGGTTCATCTGATTGTCACTTATGTGTGCGAAAGAGACGCACGCATAAGTGAGTATCGTTCTTATACATGTTTTGTATAAGGTGAGCTTATGTCTTAAGGACATTTTGCTACTCGCGTTGAGTAAAGGATATAATTTGTATAATACAAATTTTGCTTTACGTACGGTATTCGATATATGGTTCGTAAATGAGAGGCACGTTGTCTCTCAACAACCATAAGACTCTATTATATTACGTATTTCGATGACTTAGAGAATACTTTTGTATGAAGAAGTTTAAGTTAAGGTTAGTTATGACCTTTGATACATTGACCACACTCAGAATGAAAAATAAATAAACAATCTGTGAGCTATTAGTATTATTTCGGCTATTCAAAATTGTGCTCTATTTCCTACGTGTCAAGGTATGACTTGTGCTTTGTTCGAAGATTTTACTGGATTTCACGAATGTACAGTAGCGTTTTGTATTGCGAATAGTTTATTTTACTCATTATAAATATTTTTAGACAATCATTTGAAAGACATCGAAATAACTTTAGGTTACACTCGAAAAAGTTTGTTTCTATTTATAGAGATTCGGAAGCGAGGGTTAAGGGGTTAAGGATAGTTGAACGTGACAACGTCATACGTTGTCACGTTCAACTATCGTCAGTAAACCGACTGCCAAGATTAGGGTTAGAGACAGTTCCCTTTGTGAGTGTGGCATAGACGATCATATTTTTTTCTCTTGTCCAAAAAACCATTACTCTTTATATGATATCCTCCCTCCTACCATCCCTCGCCCTATCAATTTAAAATCCGTCCTATCCTTTGTAAATACTCCCTTTGTAAAAACTTTGTGTGCATATATACATACTAACCAAATTAAATTATAAGGTGTGGTACTAACTCTTCATGTTTGTGTTTGTTTTAGGTTAAGGAATTTTCAACAGACACCGTACGCGTTTCATAATTACCGTACCCTTGTTTTTCCACAAAACCTCTCATAAGGCAGAGTATTCGTCAACGCACTCTGACATTGGCGATTCACCAAGAAGCCATATTTTAAAAGAAGAAGAAGAAGAACCGACTTTACAGACAACCGTTTTTTTTTAGTATAACGACTTTTGTTCCGCAAGTGACCGCTAGAGGCGCTGTAAAATTTGCCATACTAAACGTAGTCGGTATCGAATATCGATAAAAACTAAAGCTTTGAACTCATGGTAGAGCTACAGTATACGGCGTAAGACATCAACTGCTTTTACTGCTGGAGTGGTTCATTTTCCGACTGCCACAATATTTTCTGTGTGGCGAAAACAAAACGTTTCAAAGAAGAAAAGAGAAGTTATTTGTTTTCAAGTCCAGTGTTCTTTATTTTCGCTTCACCTTTTCGTTTCGTTTAGTCATTACTCATCCTACAAAATGTGCGCTGCTACTTGTTTCAGAAATATTTTTACCACCAAATATGTACAGAAAATATATAGATGTTCTGCGTATCTGTTTATTTGCACTTTACAGTACACATAATCCATGTTGCGGTAAATGGTAAATAATGATCGTTATTTAGTGAGGTGAGTCGGCGCCTCGCTCCCGCGCATAATAATCACGCTGTCACGTTTTACATCACTTATACAATACATAGAGGCAGGGACCTATTAATCCGCTATACGGCTGTAGCGGTATCGATACAAACCGTTTTATTTTAAATATCCATATGCAGGGTTTTCAACTATGCTCTTGTCTTAAGCGGTATTAGTGGGGGGCGCCGCGGCTGGGATCAAAGCCATGAAAATCGCGACAACAATAGAATACAATGGCAATTCCGATCGTAGCGTTCCGCGGTACTTACAATATCACCTATCCTTTTTTAACACAGAAAAACGAATGAAAATGAACCTTAGTCATAAACGGTTTATTTATACCGTTAATTAAGCTGTATATACGGCTGATGCGCATGTTAGGGTTTTTCAGAGAATCGTATAAATTAAACAGTTTAAAACACCAAAATGGGTAACCTTTTCGGTCCCTGCATAGAGGCCTGAGGCCCGATTCTAGTGACTAGTAGCATTCGACCGATGAGAATCGGTTCCCGAAAGAAGGTACAATGATCCAAAACTACATCAAGGTCTCTAAATCCTTTTAAGTTGGCGCTAGTTCTAGGGTTACCTAAAGATCTATCCTAAAAATTTGAAATAAAACAAAACTCTTTTAATCGTATACTATGGCTAAATAATATTGTTAAATTTATTTATCTATCACTTTTGTTTATCAAAATATATTTTCTAGAATTTAAAAGTAAAAACATCATATCAAACCAAACAATCATTAGAATTATCACCATTTACTATCCAAATATTGACATTAAATCTAAAAGTATTTACTTGTGTTTTGAACAGTAGTAACATCTAAAACTTACGTAGTTAACTCCTTACTTCAGAAACTTGTAAACTATGAACAGTATTTATATAAAACACTTATGTACGTCTGTCTGTCACCACAACTGGAGCAGTATTACACGAGCTGGCACTGTCTACGACCATGAAGACTGTCAAGTTGCGCACACTGATAGTGGGGTCGCACTATCAGTGGGGTCAACTATCAGATGGGGTCAGACTATCAGCTGATGGGGTCACAGTGACAGTCGAAACTTCCATGGATTTGTTTACCTAATCATAAAGATTTCGTAGACATTAGTGTCTTTGATAAGGTAAGCAAATATAGTTTTTTTTCTATATTATCTTGGCCATACGCCTAGGGGCCGGGTGGTGGAAGTTTACATTTTTAGCACTTTAGTTCAATAGAAAAATTGGGACTTGTATGTTGAGCAACTGTGGAGCTTAGTTTCTAATGTTAGTTACAGTTTCTAATGCAAGACTATCTTTTTTGGAACGGTATGCTAAGTGCGCAAGCAAACCGTTAAGGAAAATAAAACCCTCATGTCACAATCGGCCAAAAATATAAACAACAGCTAAATACAATAAAAATATTTTTTTTTTATATTATTATATAATTATATTATTTTATTATTATTATTTATAATACACACTTATCGCAAAAACTTAATAAATAATTATTATAAATTATAGAACTTACATAATGTACAAAATTATAAAGTTGTTCTAATAATTACTATAAAATATATTACTAAAATATAAAACAGAGGGAGAATAATAAAAAAAAGACTATATATAAAAAACTAAGAAATATTATTTGTATGTTATTACTTATTACATAGATAGTTCGTTATGCGATGTTTTCTTGTTATCTTATATTATAGGTACATAGAAAAAGTTGCTTGAAAGACAATCACAATACCTATATACCAGGGGTCACCAATTAGTTTTGCTCGGGGTCCATTTTGAGAAATGATATTTCCTTCGCGGTCCGCACATTTTATAAAAAAAATTTATTAAACATAGGCAATTACGGAAATTACAAAGCCCAAAGGTATTTATTTACATTAATTCAATGAGAAAAGTGACAATTTTTGTTGCTAATTATTATCCGTATGAAAGTTTGGAGTGAAATTGGTGCAAGCTCGCAAGTCGAGACCGAATTGTTTAACGAAGTTCATCTTTGAAAATGCTTGGTCCGCATACAATTGGTCGGCGGTCCGGATGCGGACCGCAGTCCGCCATTTGAAGACCCTTGCTATATACTTATTACACAGCTTATTTATTTTGAAACTTTTTTTAATTGGAAAGGCAAAGTTGCGGGCGAAAAGCACTTCGTAATCTACACTAAGGATCATTATTATCAAATGTAGTATAATCCAAATGTAGTGTAGTACAATAATATCTCCGCGAATAGTGAACTGCGTCACAGCGACGAGCGTTTAACTACATATTGGCCATTGAATTCTGGATTATTCTATCAATATTTACTACAATATGTTTTATTATGTCTTGAGATGGAAAAGTCTTTATTGATTCACACAAGTAAGCAAAAAATTGTTTGCAATTGCCACAAAAAGCATAAATCTGGGGGCACGGTAGTGCCCCCGCCCGCGCCAAGTCGAGCAAAAAAGCGGCATGGCCGTACATCATTTTCTCGAAGCAATTTGTCACTACTTTATAAATGACGAGCTTTTGCCCGCGGCTTTGCTCGCGTTAAGAAATATTATTATATACAAACTTTCATCCCCTATTTTAACCCTTCGGGGTTTGGAATTTATCAAAATCCTTTCTTAGCGGATGCCTACGTCAAAACATCTACCTGCATACCAAATTTCAGCTCGATCCGTCCAGTGGTTTGAGCTGTGCGTTGATAGATCACCATGTAAGTCAGTCACCTTTGAGTTTTATATATTTAGATTGGGCGTTTTTTTATGAAACTTAAAATTTCTTCCTTAAAAGGAAAATAATATTATATTATCAACTACAACGTGCTCCGTGGCAGTCTTATTTTCATCATAAGCTCTACATAGGTAGAGAGCACTCTCTTATATGCATGACTATGGACGTCCGCAACTCCGTTGCGCCATAATTCGTTTATCGCGCGGGAACTGTACATTTTCCCAGGATAAAAAGTATCCTATGCCATTTCCCGGGACTCAAAGTATTTCTGTACCAAATTTCAGCAAAATCGGTTCAGCGATTTAGGCTTGAAGAGGTAACAGGCAGACACACTTTTGCTTTTTTTTATAAAATAAGTGGGCAAACGAGCAAATGGGTCACCTGATGGAAAGCAACTACCGTCGCTCATCGATACTCGCAACATTAGAAGAGCTGCAGGTGCGTTGCCGGCCTTTTAAGAGGGAATACGCTCCCTTCTTGAAGGTTTGCAGGTCGTATTTTTTTTATTTTATTATTATTATTGTATAGGTCCGGAAATACTGCTGGTGATAGTTCGTTATTTAATAAAGTATAAGTACAGAAATATGGATTCTTTTAGATTATTAAGTATTTTATGTTTTTGTACATCATTATCTCATGTTCTTGTGAACTGAAAAAATCTCCAGCAAAATATAATATAATGTAGCACTGAGATCGGCTGCTCGTGGTAAAAATAACTGTTATTTCTGTCGAGCTTTTAGAGGCCGGAAAAATATTATCCGCGCTTGCGTCACGACGACTATCTGCAGTCCCCTACGTTGTTAGATGGGCCCCAGTGGTTAAGTGACAATCCATACTAACATTATAAATGCGAAAGTCTGTCTGTCTGTTACGTCTTCACGCCCAAACCGCTGAACCGATTTTGCTGGAATTTGGCATGGGAATACTTTAAGTCCCGGGAAAAGACATAGGGTACTTTTCATTCCGGAAAATGTACGGTTCACTCGCGATAAACGAATTTTGGCGCAATGGACTTGCGGGCGTCATCTTGTATTATAATATAAGTTTTTTTTTTTTTGTTATTATTAAATAAGGGGGCAAACGAGCAAACGGGTCACCTGATGGTAAGCAACTACCGTCGCCCATGGACACTCGCAACATGAGAAGAGCTGCAGGTGCGTTGCCGGCCTTTTAAGAGGGAATACGCTATTTTCTTGAAGATTTGCAGGTCGTATAGGTCCGGAAAAACTGCTGGTGACAGTTCATTCCAGAGTTTTACAGTGCGCGCAGAAAGTTACGCGAAAAACGCACTGTGGAAGACTGCCACTCATCAAGGTGATGAGGATGGTATGTTTTTCGCGTGGGACGATGGCGAAAAGTTGCAGGTGGTATGATTCCGAACAATTCCTCAGAGCACTCCCCGTGATACAACCGATAGAGGATGCAGAGTGAAGCTACATCTCGGCGTAATTCCAAGGGGTCCAAGCTGTTTGAAACACTATGGCAGTCAACAATTCGAGCGGCCTTCGTTGGATACGATTATCCTATAAACTAGTCCAGACTGGGACTCATTTATAGGAAAACCGAACGCCTGCAACTCCGTTGCGTCAAAATTCGTTAAACTCGCGAGAACCATACATTTTTCCGGGATAAAAATTATCCTATCCTTTCCTGGGACTCAAAATATATCCATCCATACCTAATTTTATCAAAATTGGTTTGGAGCCAATTATTATCGACGAAAATGCCTATTAGCATAGCCGATAGCGTAATAAATTAATGATATCTTCTACAACTGCTCTATCATACATTAGAGTACAAAATATAGTTAAGTTTAATATACAATAGAGTATTGTATGCTTAACTATATTTTTCACACTCCACTTTTCTAAATCTACTGTTTTGTATAGCTTGGTCACCGAAAACATCGAAATTCGGACATCAACCTATTGCTGCTGTATCTATCACTTACACACTGTCCAAAAACATCTTACAAGCTATCCGACTTCCCCATTCGTATAAATTACGTTTACATTTACGGTCTATTTATTCCTGTAAGGTTATGACAATTTCTTTATTTACATCTCGGCTGACCTACTAACACACATACATACACACACACACACACACACACACAATCAGACAGCCGACCTCCTGAAGACGTGTCGACTGTCGTTATATTTATCCTTCATACATTATTTACGAGCGGGGAAATTGATAAACAATAAATTATGACATATAATTAATATAGATAACTTATGCGTGAAAGAGACACCGCTATAAATGGGTCAGCTTGCGCTGTGCGTTTTTAACCGATTTTCATAATAAGGAAGTTACACATTTGATAAGTAGATTTAACTTTGAAGTCACAACTTTATAGCGGTGTTGGTCACTTGTTTTGGGGTGGGTAAAAAATGTTAAATTAGCGTCAGGGGTCAGGACTCAGGACACGTTAACTGCTCGAAAATACGTGAGGGATCCCACACAAAACTGCAAATTCGCATCGCATCGCATCATAAATCGTAATGTCATTTATTATGAACTTTGTCAGATATTTGCGATGCGATGCGAATTTGCAGTTATCTGTGGGAGCCCTAAGGGCTAAGATGGAAAAAGAATAGACCATCGGCGCAGCGTAGGAAAGGAAGTAACATCTGCGTCTCTTTCTGCCATGTGATGAAAATGCAAGTCTACTGCCACTTCTGTTTTTACTTATGCTGACCCGGAGTGCAACCAATTGTATTTTTAACCGACTTCAAAAAAGGAGGTTATCAATTCGACGCGTATGTATGTAATATTTCCAGAACTGCCCAGTTCTTGTATATTATGTTAATCTATGACAGCTTCTGAACAAATGTGCCAAATTTCAAAAGTGTATGTATGTATGTATGTTTTTATGTTTGTTCACGCATATCTCCGGAACCACAAGTCCGATTTTAGTGAATCTTTTTTTATTATACTAGGTATTGTTCAACTTAGGGAATACTACAGTTTCATCAAAATCGGCTCAGTAGTTTTTGAGATAGGGAATTTAAATTCTTAATTACGTATGTACAAAAATTTGAAGTCGGTTTTATCTTTTTATTAAAATACTATTATTAATGTTTTAGTCCCTTAAATTATAAAAAATGGTCGGTACAAACAAACTTGTCAGATAGTTACAGTTAGTTAAAGTTTTGTTACGAATTGTTACTTCGAGTTATTACTGCCTTCTATAAATGTAGAAATCATAATAAATTATTGTCAAAGTTTCATAGATTTCGTTCTTAGCTTGATCACTAAATAATGTAATCAAAAGTGCCTAATAGAAAAGTTAGTTTTCTATGTAAACTAATTTTAGACGGAATTGAAAATAATATTTAAGTATATTGATTTTCATGATTGATTAGTGATTACATCGGAAACTTTATTGTACTATGTATGTCTGTTTATGCCACTGCAGGTAGCTCTTAAACGATTTTTACAGAGAAAGGTTTAACAGATTTGTTACATCTTTTGCCATAACTTCTTATAGCTACCTCGTTTTATCCACCTGATTATAATTCTTTGTACGTTGAACTAGTCCAACTATGAAAATCAATTAATGAATAAAATATTAGTACCCATTTTATTCATATTTTTTATCACGTTTGAAACGTGATAAAAATTATGAAATACTTAAACGATGTCAAAAGAACTTTTTTTGCATTCTCGCTAAAAGTTGCCCCTGCCACAGAATACATAATATGGTTTAACAACACCTACGAGTTTCTTACGCCACCGGGTTAGTTCCCGAACCAGTGGTAGGTCAATACTTTTAGTAGATTTTATTTTATTTATTTATTTTGTTCAATACTGTACACAATAATATTACAAAATACAAGAAATCTTGCCGCAAAAACTACAATGAGTTTATCTGGACAAGATTTGGTCGCATTGGTTAACTTTACTCAATAGATGTTTTTTAAGTTGCCGTCTATATTTACTCTTGTCCCGATACAACTTTTGTAGGTCTTCTGGCAGCTCTTCTTCTACAAATGAAGGTATTAATGTCTTAAGCATTCTGCTTCCGTAATAATTATTACAGTTCGGCTTAACAAATTTTGTTTTACAGGTTTTTCTTAAAATGCTAGGCCTTATTTTTTCTATTAAAAATGTAGGATCATTAACTTCATTTAAAACTGCAAATTTAACAAGATCAAAAATGTGCATGACATTACAATACTCAAATAAGCCTTCCTCATTTGTTTTAAATTTATTTTTAACAGGTTTAGGTTATTTTATTTTTAACCGACTGCCAAAAAGGAGGAGGTTATATGTTCGTCTGTATATTATTTTTTTTGTATGTTCAACCATAACTTCGCCGTTTGTGGACCGATTTTCATGATTCTTTTGTTGTTGTACAGGGTTGAATCCGAATTTGGTACCATGTTCACAAAAGTGGTGACCTGATGATGGGATCCATGAGGAATCGAGGGGACTGCTTGAAATTTGTATGGAAACTTATAGTGATTTTGATTTTTTCTGAAGCGTTCGAGGTAAATGCTACCAAAAAGTAGCACCAGGTTATACCCCGGATCCGAAGGTACCGAACCGAAGGTACCGAACATAACTTTTGAATCCTTATGATTTAGGTTCGGGGATTTCGCCGTTATTTAAACAACTGAAAGCATAAGCCAACACACCAATTTGATTGATCATCATCATCACAAGTATAATTATACCATGGGTCATCACATTATGACCCAATTATTGGTACTTTTCATGATATTTTGCATCGAAGCAGATGTTTTTGATGATTGTTTCGCTGTTTGTGGACCGATTTTCAAAATTCTTGTGTTTTTTGTATAGGATAATATAATCTTAATTTCGTATAACAATTATGAAAGTGGTGAACTGATGATAGGATCTATGAGCAACCGAGGGAAATCCTTGAAATTTATCAAAACACTCATAGTGGTTAAAATGTTGTTTCTAGTAACTTACACTTAAGTTACGAATAAGAGAAATTTCATACGGAGGTTCCTCTTGGTCCAAAGACACTGAACAGAACTCATGAACCTTTAAAGATAAAAGTTTGGAAATTGCAGCATCGCTTAGATAACTGCAAGCATTTACCACAATTTCACTTACAGTATTATAATATTAAGGATACTTAGTATTCGTAGAAGTTATCTACGCATAAAGCCTTGTCTTGTATATAACTAAAAAGAGTGAAATTATTATTTTTTAACAAAAAATTAAGACTAAATAGCAACGAATTCTGTACTCAATTTTCATTCTTTTGAAGTCGGTACTGGCTAAGTTCTATGTGAAGTATCTCAGTTCTGGGCTGGTACCGACTTCAAACGAATAGAAATTGACTACAGAATTCGCTGAGATTTAGTCGAATTTTGAAAAAGGCACTAATATAGAATAAGAATTATTTCATACTTTTTAGGCCATTTTAAGAATTTTGTTTTTTTCCCTGGAAGTCGGGTTCAATTTTTTGTTAAAAAATAATCTTATTTAGTTTCTGTTAGGTTATTTTCATTTTCTTATTTTCTTCTTTATTTCATTTTCTTATTTCAAATTTTCAGAAAGTTCCGAAACGCCACTCTTTTTTCCTTTGACGTGCCTGAAACGTCTGTTCTATTCTTCTGTAAAACAAGAAAGTTTGAAAAAAAAAAGTTACGAAAAGGAAAATATGAAAAAACTGTTGCGTTTCCTTGTAAGCAACTACTTAAGGTGTCATTGTCAACGCCCGCATGTAATTTTGATTTTTTTGTCAGTCGTCAGTAACCTTTGCGTGCGCTCGCATAATAATTTACACAATGAATACGGGACCCAATTTTTACAAATTAATAACATTAATTGTCGTTCGATGTTAAAAAAAGGATTAAGGATAGCCAAATTTTTTTTCATTGTTTATTATTTACCATGGGATGACTTGCACTCTGCGAGGAAGAGGATGAAACACCTATACACCTCCTTGACTGTCCTGCTCTGCTACAGAGCAGGAACAGACACCTAAGTGGTTGCTACGAATACTCATCCACCAAGGAAATTCGTGACACCAACCCCAACCACGTCGTTCAATTTATGAGCAGCATTGGGTTGGGGACGGTACTCTAATGCGAAGGAGTCACAATTGACCCTTGAGGATCTCCTCAAGGGTCGCAGTGGCATCAAGGTTACTTGACCTGCCTTTCGGAAAAAAAATATAAAAAAATGGGATGTTGCTTGGAAATGCTATTGTATTCTATTGTTGTCGCGATCACCGGTGCTCTTATGGGGTTTGAAGGATTAAGGAAACTCCACGGACAAAGTATACGAAAATAGCCTATGAGTTTCCCCTTAGTTCAGGGTTGAATTTTCCTTTTAATTATTTATTTATAGAAAGGAGGTATCTTTCTTACATTGCGTTTGCTCATCTCACCTAGTTAGTTATATGCAATATATGTAGGCATGTAGGACAATTTTGAAAGTGCTAGTTTATAAGTTCTAAGACTTCTAACCAATAATTTTTTAATTCATTTAATTTCACTAACGTACAGTATTTCGGTTCATCCAGATCGTACAGATTCTATTTAGTTTCAGCTTGTAAACGTCATTATATCGTTTACATATTAGGGTGTCCACAAATTACGTGAGTTGTTTAAGGGAGGGAGGGTGTCGAGTTAAATCTCATCTAATCTTACGTTGGGGAAGGGGGTCTCGATAAATCTCACATATTTTTTTTCTTATTGTGACAAAAAATATTGTACTATATTGGTTAACTTCATCTAGATCGGGGGTCACCAAATGACGGACCGCGGTCCGCATCCGGACCGCCGACCCATTGTGTGCGGAGTGCGGACCACCGACCAAGCATTTTCGAAGATGAACTTCGTTTAATGGAGAGAAATTGGTGAAAGCTATTGTTGCACCAATTTCTCTCCAATCTTCAGACACATAAAATTAGCAAAAAAAATTGTCAGAAAATATTTTAAAAAACAGCTCACGTAATATTCTGTGGACGCTCCGTTATTAATTGACCATGTTGTAAGTAATGTATGAAGAAGATAGTGATCTAATAGATCATGTTCGGCGCAATATGCAAACTACGCACGTTTTACATACACTTGGTAGTATAATGTTAAACTTGTTATTGCGGTAAGGAACCCGAGTCGCCGCATATCGAGTGTCAACAGTGCGGTGGAGTATTTAATATATCGACTGGACTGAGAGTGGCGGAGCGACAAGCGGAGCGGGGAGCGATCAGCGAGAAATTCTAGCGTCAAAGAGTTGCTGTTGCGAACGAATAAGTCATACTATTTTTTGTTTAAGTTACATTAAAAACAGATCAGAGTCAAATTAAAGGAAAAAAACCACTAGCATCAAACAACGTTTTCTGTAAAACACGAGTCATATTGTAAGATAAATAATAAATATATTATGTAATATGATTGGTCGTCAATTATTAGGAGGCTCCCGCAAGGAGCTCCGTCGGCGCCGAAACAAAACGATAAGATAAGATACGGGAATTTTGTTTAATACCACTTATCTCCAGACCACTGTAGAAATAATTACATTGATTACGTTTGTACGAGTAACTATCGTTTAATCTGTGTATTTACTACAATCTTTTTTTTTTGCTAAATTTTCGCAAATATTTTCTTAAACACACTTATGAAGATTATGACTGAAAATTTAATAACTTTTCTTCCTTCGTCTTAAATTTCGAGAAGGACCACAGGCATAGATCTTGGTCTATGTCTGTGAGTAGGACATACTAAACTTACCAATGCACATTAAGGTGCTATACGAAAGTAATTTTACTGCAAGGGCAATTTTATACTTAATTTGTATGACTATAAAGTCGTGAATACGCTGCGGCCAGAAGCTATCGGCTCGCTCGGGAAACATGCAAAAAAAAGTAATTAAAATCATTTAAAAAATAACTAGGAGCATTTAAGCAAAATGCTTCTATACGATTTTGAGTTGCATCTATTTTCGTTTAAAAATAATCTTTAAATTTCGTTTTTTTAAGAGGTCATTTAGAAAATTAAATGTATCGAGACAAAATACATTAATCGTGTTTCTAGTTCTTCTCAAACCTAGATAAGGCTATGAAGATATATATTTCTCATTACCAGATTTGTAACATTTCTGAGGGTCCTATAGTATTACGTCAAAAAGGACAGTTTTTTCAATATAGTGCCTTAAATACCGTGTAATTATTTACAAATTAGTAATTTACAACTGGATTTTCTCTACAATCAGTCGTTTCGGCTGGCAGACTATAGATTAGATTTGACAGTTGCCGGTTCGTACGATAAGATATTTGGAAATTATGCGAGGGTCGCTGACTAGAGATAATTTAATCATGACTATCAGCGTTGGCGTACTTTTGTGAATTGAATGAAATTCATTTGATCACCGTAAAGATAAGGAATCGTTTGATTATTGCCTGCACCCTGCAATGAATTAAGATAACAAATTATTATAAATTCAACAATAACGTAATTATGTTATTTGTTGTAAACGCCATGTAGCGGTGAGCGAAAAAAAATTTCTTAAAGTTAAAAATTAAAACTATTTTTTTTTGTGTCCGTGTCGAATAGAGTACTAGATAACATATATTTGATAAAAAATTAACATGAGTAACCACATTCAAGATGTTCATAATATTAGGAGTAAAGTGCACGTAAATCTCTTTCCGCTGCTTCCGTGTCCACACCGCTATATTTGTAGACGGCGCGCGTCACCGGCGAGCCCACACACCCCGCCCCCACCACACCTCTATACTACATACATACTACAATATCTACGACATAATATTACATACAACAATACTACATTCTATATCATACTACAGGCACAGAATATATGAAGACGTGAGTGGAAGAATCGAACAAGTAACATTTCGTAACATACGGAGATTAAGAGCACCGCCGAGTTTTAGTGGGTAGGGTTACGGCAGTCTCTTCGGACGCAGCGAGTCCTGCAAATCCGGCAAAACTTTTTTGAGGACAAGGCTGACCTTAAACTCATTAGTCATTACCATTATTTCAATCAAACATACTCCTTTTTGGAAGTCGGTAAAACCCAGAAGCAATGCCACGTGTTACGTGTAGGGGAGCCCAGCTCAAAGCGGCCATACGAGGCAAAGCGGCCACCCTTAATATTTCGGTTATTTATAAAAGCAGAGCCACGTCGCTGCTCTGGCGCATAGTGAACATCCCGCCCCGCCCCGCTCCATGATGCGGTAACGGTTTGGGTAAGGCGCGAGCTTGTAGCGCCAAAAATATTGGAATTGCACGTCTTATTAAAAAAATGCAAGGTAAATTCTTCCTGTTTTAATTATTTTCTTGTATATTTGAATGCTTCTATTTTCCCGGTGTCGTTGCTTATCTATTTAGCTTTATCTATGATGTTTTTATTCTGGAGTATGATAAAAAATGCGAAAGAAAATTATGTTTAAAACAAAACGGTTGCCAAAGGGCAAAGCGGACCGGGCAAAGTGGCCAATAGGCCGCTAAGTTAAATGATAGTTTTATATGATAATTACTTAAAACTATTTTAGATGGTGAACAAACTATCAAAAGAAAACTATCCAGGGGTCATAGGAAGAGACTACGATGGCGCGAGCTATTAAAGATTTTCAAGAAAATTGGGGTTCAGTCAAATTAGTAGAAAACACAAACATGGTCTCATACTTTAAGGAGACATTTAAAAACAGGAATATATCGATAAAACACAATTTTGACTATTTTTATTTTAGAAGAGTTAATTATTTTTTATAAAAAAATGTTGTGATTGTTGGAAGATAAACTCCTGTCAAGAAACCTCAGAAGCGATAAAAGAGCCAGTTTACAGAATTGTTTTTAATAAATACCTATTTTCGAACATTTTAGCATTCATTTTATCAAAAAATATATTTATATATATTAGAAAAATAAAACCATTTCGTGTGAACATTTGGGCTGGCCACGTTGCCCTTACCCCTATGGCCGGTTTAGGCGGGCCCTCGGGCAAAGCGGTTTCTGACAGGTTGTCGTAATATGTGAATCATGAGCTAATTTTAAGATTTAGGTCAATATGAATCATACATAGCAGAAATATAATAAATGCACTATCTGGTAGCACATTTTTTATTTTTTAATATATAATATTTCGTCTTTTTTTCAAATTGAAAGTTAAGGTGGCCACTTTGAGCTGACCTCCCCTACGCTACACTAATTATTGACACTTGCAGGCAATTGACGACGTGACGCGTCGCCACAATAAATCTCCATCAATGAGTTAATTGCGATGCGACCCCCTGTAATGGCGGGAAGCACTCGTACGATCCATTCAGACGTATTTCACCTTTAACAGCACCTTAATTCTAAGACCTAAGGACTATTTCCCGAGGTAAAAGTAGTCTGGAACATTCAAAATTGATTTACCTCTGACAGGATCTTATGTCGAAGACGTAAGGATTATGTCCAGAGGAACTCGGAGGTAAAGGAACTATGAATAGACTATAGACTAGATTCTAGAGCAATCGTTACAACTGCATCTATTAGAGCTAAACTGCACTTTCTATAACCGTGCGACGAAATAGATTAGGCTGAGATAGATTTTGATAGATAGATTGATAACAATTGCTTGCGAACTACAAAGTAGTACCTATTCAAATATACTTCACTCAATTATCTTTTAATTGGTCTGAGCAATTATTATAGTAAGGGCCTGTTTCAAGTTTCACCACTTCCTGATAAAGTGTCGGAAAGGCTATCCACAACTTTTTTGAGAGATTGTCCGTACTCTATCTGTCAAGTTACGTGGTTTTATTAGGAAACGGCGAAATAGGCCCTAAGTATTCGCTCTACTATTACGGGTAGCGTACCGAAAAAATATCGAGCCCTTGCACAGTTACAATATGATAATTATTGTTTTATTGACGTTGTAATTCTCCTCAAACTTTCAACCCATCAAGCCCCGTACGAGCACCGATGATCGTGACAACAATACAATACAATGGCATTTCCGAGAATCTCCGATCGAATGATTAAAATAAAATTAATAATTTTTAACCCCCGACGAAAACTGAGAGGTATTTTGAAACAGAGAGCAAGACTATAATGAATAATTAATTACAAAATATTTTATATGACAACACCACTATATCGAGGTATGATTTTAATGTAACATTAACAGTCTAAATTATTGAATGTTCAATAAAAAATAATCAGTAAGTGGGGGTGTAGAGCATAAAGCAATAAGCATAATTTTGTGCGCAAAATAGAATTTAAGACCGTCTAAGGAAAAACAGTGCCGTAAATATACTTTTTTGCGCCCTGTGCGAGCTTCTATAACTGCTCCCTTGTTTTTTAGGGTTCCGTAGTCAACAAGGAAAGGAATAGTTTCGGTCTGTCCGTCCGTCTGTCCGTCTGTCTGTCTGTCCGCGATTTTACTCAGATACTATAGGACCTGCAAAGTTGTAATTTGGCATGAATGCACATATTAGTGATGCCGACAAAATGGTATATGAAATCTTAAAATTGTGAGATAAGCTCTTTCAAGTAATTTTCCCCGTTTTTCTCCGTTTTCCCCCATTTTCCCCTTTTTTATGTCTGTGCCAAATAACATAAAAATGCTTCAGCCGTTTGTGAGATAAGCTCTTTCAAATAATTTTCCCCGTTTTTCTCCATTTTCCCCCATTTTCCTCTGTTTCTTTGCTTCTATTGGTGGCAACGTAATGTTATATAGCTCAAGTCTTCCTCGATAAATAAGACTATTCTACAAAATACGAATTCTTCAATTCAAAGCAGTAGTTACACAAATTCTTTAGATTTACAATATAATAAGTATAGACAATATGATTTTCCCAAACTTTAAGCCCGCCATTCATAAGGAATGGTAAGTCGTATGAAAAAAGTGTCCAAATATTTTTGGAAGAGAATTTTTTGATCTACACTCTTATCTTACCTATTTTTGTGATAAAATGTACAGTTTGGAAAAAAAGCGGGAAAAACCTCATTTTCATACCTTTGACCTTGAATAAATTTTTTGGCACAAGGAGGGATCGCCGGGGACTTTTGAGGTTTTATTTATAATGGTGTATTTAACGTCTCCACCAATTTTCAGCTCTATGCCAATTATTCCGAGGTCGATTGTTAAATTTTCCTGTGGTAAAATCAATTTCAGATGATGCTGTTCTTGCTACCAATAATTTTATATTGCTGCTTTTGCACCAATAATTAGTTAGGATGTTGCTATTTTTGCTGTAACTTATTTTTGACTGCCCATCGAATCACGCGCAATGCGAGTATCTGATTGGTCAAGAGGGAAGATGCTGTTTTTGCTACTAACCTTTAACTAAAGTGATTATTTTGTAGGGTTTATTGCTGGTTTCACAAGGAACTATTAAATCGATTGTATGCAGAAGATTCAAAGTTGCATTTTAAAAAAAATGGATGTTGCTGCCTTTGCTTTTATAATATGACTCTCTGTCTGCTAAACGGTTGGTTCTGGAAATGTGAAAAAATTCACGGCAGTAGGAAGTATGCTGAATTTGAAAGGAAAACTATCACGGCTAAGAAGACTTGAGTAATAGCTCTATCTAAAAATCAACTAAATAAATGTATTCAGCGAAGTTTAAAGGAACTTTTCGTTCAAATTCCTTTAGTTAAGTAACTAAGATGATGTTGTTAGTAGTGTAAAACCCGTTACAAACATAGTTTACATTCATTGACCATACAAAAATTTAAAAAACTAGCGGTACTACGGAACCCTATATTGCACGTGGCCCGACACTCACTTGGCCGGTTTTTTTTAGATACTATAGGTACCCAGAGCAATGCTTCCAGGGCCACAGGCCTCCCTGGTCTGGCCATTCTTGCGCTCCCCCAGAGTCTGCGCCCTGTGCCTGGGCAACGGTGGCACCGCCCTATTTACGGCACTGAGGAAAAACCCAAATATTTTGCCGATTAGGTGTTATCCACTACTGTAAATCCTATATATTAAATCACTGTTTACTTTAACATAATATGATCGCGAAACTATGTACCTATATTATATATAGTTATATACACGTCGTGAATTCGCGAATAAAACCGACACAAAAAGCGGGTTGTGAATCGGTCAATAAAAGCTAAAACTACCGATTTAACGATTACACAATTCAGTAAACATCTGGACAGTTAAAAGAACGAAAATTGCTAAGCTTATTCTTAGAGTATTTAAGCTCTACCTATCTTTATCATTAAGTCACAGAAAACAATAAAAAAAATAATTGAAATTAAATCATGATCAGACATATTGAGGAATATTCCAGAAGCCGTACACTAATTGTAGAGCAAAACATTGGTTTCGTAAGAATTGGCTAATAGAGATAAGAGTCGAGATATAATATAATAGAGATGTCAATGACAAGTGACGAGCCTACGAGATAAAGATGATACCCGACATACAAGGGCAAATATACATATTGATTTAAAAATCTTTTTTATAAAATAAGGGGCCAAACGAGAAAACAGGTCACCTGATAGAAATCAGCTACCGTTGTTGGACACTCGCAATATTTTAATATATTTAATAGCTGCAGATGCGTTGCCGGCCTTTTAAGAGGGAATCAGATTAAAAAATTCCACACAGTGTAAAAAGATGCTATAGTTAATTAAGTTTTTACCCTTTATTATTAAAAAATTAATTGAATTAAAAAAATCAATTTGAGTCGATATAGAACACATGTATTAAAAACTGTTCCTATCAGAATCATCTTTTGAGACCTTATTTCAGTCTGTTCTCGGATCCCGTCCGATGAACACGCGTTTCCCGCTCAAGTGCACGCTGCTAGGCGACTGTGGTGCTGTCTCTTTCTATAGACAGCGCGCTCTCGTTCGGCACACTTTGTGCTTGTTGCGATTTCGCGATCACGTCCGCGCCTCGAGGTTTTTCGATTTTAGTGTGTCCGCGATCGAGCGAACTCTGCGCCGGCGCTTGTTCGCCTCGCCCGAGTGTGGGCCCTCGCCCGCGCTTGCCGCCGTAGGTCGCGCCGCGCCTTGCTCGCCAGCGCCCGAGTGCTAGTGCTGTGAGTTTTGTGTGTGTTTCCCGACCGCCAGGAACACATCGTAAGTACGGTGATACGAAAAATAGGTACACTACACGAGGTTCGTACCTCTTTACACACCTCCCCTCCCGGTCGCCGGGCGGGGTTGTACCCTCTTGAAAATTCTCCATTAAGAGCAGACTGACCGACCGACATCATGGCCGACATGATTGACAAATTCTTGTCATTCCTTAAAGTTGAGTACCCCGACGCCGCGAAAAGATGGGACAACTTCGTGAGAAATCACGATGCTGATTCCCCCGTGTCTCCCGACTGTGACACCGCCGTGACTCCCGTAGAGTCCGTGGCCCCCCGACTTACTTACTCGTCTCCTTCTGAGATGTCTTGCTCGGAGCAAGAGACTGACCTTGGTGAAGGTGACTTCACCACGGTCGTCAGTAAAAAGACGAAGAAGAGAAAGCGCGCCGAAGGCTCTTCCTCTTCAGTCTTGTCCTCCCCGACTAAACAGGTCGGAAAACCGAAGTCGAGAAAGACTAAACCGGCCCCTATGCCCGAGCTACCCGCGACGTCCGTGCAGACTAGCAGTGCCGCGTCCCCCGTTCGCCCCCCGATCGCCCCTCAGGCATCCCAGGCCTCGCAGGCCTCGCAAATAGTTCCGTCTCAGGCCCCTCTGGCTTCCGTGACGGAACTCGCTCCCAAAATGCCTCCTCCTATCATAGTACAGGAGAAGGAAAAATGGAATATCATTTCCGCCGCGATAAACGAGAAAAAGCTTCGCTACTCGACGGCTACCACAACTCCGATCGGGATAAAGGTCCAGGTCCAAACGCCTCAGGACCATCGCCTCCTAACTGCATTCCTCCGCGGAAAAAATATAGGTTACCACACCTATGCCTTAGAGGACGAACGTGTCCTCCGCGTCGTCATAGTAGGTGTCGACAAGTTCATCTCCGAAAGGGATGTACTTGAAGACCTAATAGCCCAAGGCTACCCGGCGACCGAGGTACACAGGATGTACCACCCCGTCAAAAAACACGTGTACAACATGGTACTAGTGATCCTCCCCCTTACCCCCGAGGGTAAGGAAATTTTTAACATACGCGCTGTATGTAACATAACCGGCATACGCGTGGAACCCCCCCGTAAAAGAGGCACTCCTGGCCAATGCCACAGGTGCCAACTTTACGGGCACTCCGCGCGAAACTGCCAAGCCCGACCGCGTTGTGTCAAGTGCCTCGGAGACCACGGCACCTCTGACTGCCCACGCAAAACACCAGCTGAGGAGTCCGAACCCCCCAGCTGTGTGCTATGCAAAACACAAGGCCACCCGGCTAATTACAGAGGGTGTGTAAAAGCACCTAAAGTAAAGAGACGAATTGCGCCTCAAACAAAGAGAAATAATAAGGAAAAAACAAAGCAGAGATTTATCCCTGCTCCGCTTCCCACTAAATCACCTTGGGTGAACAACAGTAGTGCCCCAAATAACTTCCCCGTGCCCCCCAGCAGGGCCCAGCCCACCGCCGCGCAAAAACCCGCGCCCTCCGCGACAAAACCCGCGCCCCCAGCGACAAAGCCCGCAACACCCGCGGCAAAAGCCGCGCCTCCCGCGAAAAAGCCCACTCTCCCCGCGAATATAACCCCCAATTACGGAGACGATCTGGGGTACGTGACCGATTTCCTAAGCCTCATAAACCCGTCAGAGGTAGCCGATTTCTCCTACGGACTACGGACGGCTAGGACTTTTTCACAATTATCCGCCTGTCTGTCGACTTACAACGACTTGATCCGCAGGATCAATTCCCTCAATTTATCACCATCGTTTAACTAATGGATTCCACTGGAAGGATAAAACCGCGCTCCCTACAGGTAGTTACGTTTAATACAAACGGCATACATAATAATATAGACGAAATCCGCGAATTCGTCATAAACCACAATGTCGATATTTTACTAGTGCAGGAGACGTTCCTTAAGCCTAGTAGAAAAAGCCCCAAAATAGCTAACTATAAAATAGTTAGAAATGACAGAACCCGATCCCAACTCGGAGGCACAATGATTTATTACAAAAAATCATTGCACTGTGTTCCCCTAGAACCCCTAACCCTAACTAATTTAGAAACTTCTATTTGTCACATTAGCATGACAGACCATCAACCTATCATAATTGTATCTGCCTATTTAGCCAGCAAAATGCCCATAACTTCTAGCGAATTAAGATCACTATTTAATTTAGGCAATGCCGTCATTATTGCCGGCGACCTAAACTGCAAACACACAGAGTGGGGCAATGTCATATCTAATACGAATGGCATTAGATTATCCGTCTTAAGTGACTCCTTAAATTTTGCAATTTTAGCCCCAAACGACCCCACTCGCTACGACACTGCTAGCCGTAGTAACAACCTTATTCATAACCCTAGTGTTATTGATATTGCGTTAGTTAAAAACATTAACCTCAACATCTCTTTGGAAACAATCCACGAGCTTAACTCGGACCACAGACCAGTTAAAATTGCGCTTGGCAATTCTAACCAACTCGCTGCTAGTACTAAAAAGATAATTGATTATAAATTACTAGCAGATAACCTAGAAAACCTTCAATCGAGTCACCTCGATCTCATTCCCGATTTCATCGAAAACTCTAAAGTGGCGCTTGAGGCCTCTCTCCACTTGACTGATCATCTGGTAGAGAACATCGAAAAATCTTCTAGGGAAATGCCAACGATTCATGAGAATCGCTGGCCTCTCCCAGATGATATAAAAGAGTCCATCAGACTCCGTAACGCGGCTAAACGCACATACGATCGCTACCCATCGGAAGATTGGAGGAGGGCCCTCCGTCACTACGAGAGGGAAGTTAAATATAAAATCAAACAACACAAAGCCGAGAGGTGGGATCGACTTCTTAGCGAACTCGAACCGTCTCACACGGCCTACTGGCCGCTCGCGAAGTCCCTCAAAAAAGATACGGAGAGCGACATGCCTCCACTAAACAGACCAAATCGTCCTCCTGCACTGGAGGATATCGACAAAGCCGAATGCTTGGCCGACACCATAGAAAATCAGTGCCGACCTAGTACTCTCCCGACCGACCCTGATCATGATAATCTAGTCAATACCGAGGTAGAAAGCCGACTCATGGCCCCACCATCAGAGCCCCTCAGGCCGGTGGATACGGAGGAAATCAAAGATATTATTAAAGATTTGAATTCCAGAAAGGCCCCAGGCCTGGACGGTATCTCAAATAAAACCCTTAAATTACTACCTGCCACTATAATTGAATTGCTCGTGAACATCTTTAACGCCCTTTTACTAGGATGTTCTTTCCCAGATATTTGGAAAGTAGCTATAATAATAGGTATCCACAAACCGGGTAAACTCCGGACGGAACCAAGTAGTTACAGACCAATTAGCTTAATTAGTTGCCTCGGTAAAATTTACGAAAGAGTTATACTAAGACGCCTAAAAGACGTCATAGTTGATAAAAAACTCTTACCTGACGAACAATTCGCATTCCGCGAATTCCACAGCTGTCCCGCTCAGGTACACCGCCTAACGGAGTACATATTAGAACAAAAGAACAATAGGAGACCGACTTGCGCTGTTTTCTTTGATGTCGCAAAAGCATTCGACAAAATTTGGCACAATGGGCTAATTTATAAACTTTTTAAACTCGGCATTCCCGATAGTCTTGTTATAATAATAAGTAACTACCTCAAAAACCGTAAATTTCGTTTTAGAGTCGAAGGCATTCTGTCTTCACTTAGAGATCTAGAGGCTGGAGTACCGCAGGGCTCGGTTCTCTCCCCGACCCTCTACAATCTCTACACGTCCGATTTACCCACTCACCCTCGAGTACAAAAAGCGCTATTCGCAGACGACACGGCCCTTTTCTTTGCTCATCGCCAAATAGCTTTCGCGTCCAAAAAACTCCAAGAAGCAGTTACCGAACTCGGTAAATGGTTCGTAAAATGGAGAATCGAACTAAACCCCGACAAAAGTCACGCTATATTATTTAACGGACTAAAACGTAAGAAAATGCAACCTATTAGTCTGCACGGAAAATTAATTCCCGAAGTCACGGCTGTCAAATACTTAGGAGTAGTACTAAACAAGTCGATGTCATTCACGAACCATATATCGAATACCGTACGTAAAGCGAAATTTGTATTATACAAATTATATCCTTTACTCAACGCGAGTAGCAAGATGTCCTTAAGACATAAGCTCACCTTATACAAAACATGTATAAGAACGATACTCACTTATGCGTGCGTCTCTTTCGCACACATAAGTGACAATCAGATGAACCAATTGCAACGAGTTCAAAACCGTTTTTTGCGCATGGCAACAGGTGCCCCCCGTTACATGCGAAACATCGACTTGCATAGAGACTGCGAGCTTATCACTATCAAAGCCTATATCAAAGAACTCTCAGAGAGATTCTTTGAGAAAGGCAAAGTACATCCCAATCCGCTCATTCGTAAGGCTGTGGACTATGAACATGACGCACGGACATTCCGATACCCCTTCAGACGGCCTAAGCATATCTTAGCCGACCCTGTAGACCCCATCACAGAATACGTAACGTACTGTGTACAGTTACGTAAACACAAATCACACTCACCCGCGTGGTTAGTACTGCACCGGGGACGACGCCGGCGCCTTCCCCGAGGACTTAACACGACCCGAACGACAAACAGACAGACCGACCGAAATCCGGTGCCGAGCTCGATCCCGGGTTCGAGTTCGCATGCGGATAGCATAGGAACACACCTAAATCATGACCGCGACCGCGACATTGTCGTAGAGAGCTCTACCAATTACTTTGACATTAGAACATACACGCGTATGTCACCCCAACCGGACTCGGAAGGGGAGAGGGACGGCCCTCTTTTATGCAATAACATTAATAACTTGAGCTCATCTACCACGATAACTCGTACGCAGCTAGTTTGTGCTATCGCGCGCGAGCAGCCTCACTCGTCAGAGAGTGAGTAAGGGGTCGGACCCCTTAAGAGCAGGGGGGATCCGTGTCCCCACGTCAGATGAAAATAGCTTATTTTCGTAGCTCTCCCCAATATTGCCCGATTAGAATGTCACACGTGTGACTTTAGGGGAGGGGGCCAGGCCTCCTCATTGTTTATCTCCAAACCAACTAGCAACAGACTAGTTATAGCCACGATTAAACTACCATGGTCTTAACCAGACCAGTAGCTTAGACCCTTTCGAAAAAAAAAAAAAAAAAAAAAAAAAAAGACCTTATTTCTTAGATGTGAACTATCGTTGATTTTTTTTTTATTTATTTATAGTAAGTACAGAAATTATTCTAAAATCATTTTCAACAGCTTCGAAATTCCTTCACTTCACTATATGAACTTTAATTTCCATACTCAAGGTTCAAACTCATTTGTGTTTTCTGGATATTGTTATCATATTATAGTAACGGTGCTGTAGCGACCAAACAGTGTTCTGATAAAAATAACCCGCCCACACTAACGAGCCGACAACACTGCTGAAATGTTACAAAAATCTTATCGTATTATTTCGTATGTCTTATGAATTGACTGACGTATCAGATTTTCAGACTACGGCGAAATTGCTTTACCAATTACTAAACCAATTTTAATGAGATATCATTAGACCGTTACAGGTCATAACCGGGTCGGGTTGCAGATACAAATCGATTTTAAAAAAGTGTTTTTTTGTTAAAAAAAGAAACTAGCGGAACTTGCGGATTTTTTGTAATTTTGTTAGACCTAGGATAAAATATAATCCCTAAAAATAACTTTTTATGCTTAATATCATTGACGTATAAAGTTGTAAATTCATGTTTTATTTATGTAAATGATATTCTTCGTCGATCTTTATGATCACAATCTGAATCTTTTCTTTTTTCCTCGATTTTTTACAACTTTGCGCGTAAAGATGATAATATAATGTAGTAGTTATTAAAAAATTGTGTATCGAGATGCTTATAAGTTATAAATTATAATGCTAATAAATAAAGATGTGATAAGTTAATTATTGTACATTTAAGTGAAATTTACTAAAGTACTGAATAATAATTATCATTATGTACAGACGTACAGTTTACATACATTTGTAGTCATAATCTGAATTTATATTAAATTTATGATCATCTAAAATCGAACCGGAACTATACAGTTGTAATAACTCTCAGAATTTATAAATCATAATCTATATTCCGGCAACTAGCCCCCTGCTATTGACCAAATCGACTCCAAACTTCAAAGCAACAAACTCAATCAACTACGCGGTATGTTTGTAATGAATTAATTAAATGCCAACTAGACTCGCTCGTAGCCCAATTAGTATTTGTTCAGTTCGTTCGCGGTATGTTTACGATTACTTTACGATCCACGCATAAGGGTCCCGCAAGGGTCAGTTATGGGACCACTTATGTATAATTGTTATTTATGTAAGGTCGTTAATGTAGATCGTAGACGAAGTTTTATGTACGATACGTTACATGACGATGCTAAAATCAAAACATATTTGAAATATAACATGGCAATGATAGCGTAGCCACAGATCGTAGCGCCAATTAATATTTCTATTGGCATTAAGCTTCGTCGCGTCGTTTCTCGTTTCGGTGCCAGGCCTCCTACTGTTCGCTAGATCTACGCCACAAAATCTACTGTCTAAATTTCATACTGTTATTAACATAGACGCGCTCAAATATTCGAATAGGAATGTCGTCAGCATTAGGCAATAAAATTTACACTGTAAACATGTGCTCAGCTCAAATTATGTCACAAAAAATGGCAAAAAAACATGTTTTTTTTATCTGTGTGTATGATTTACTTACATGTGTGATGTGTGTATGTTCGTCGCACTATTATACACGAGCGAGTCGGTCCACTGGTACACAAGTACTGCCGTGCGGCGCGAACAGCGCTTCGCTTGACACTGGTACGAATTACGATAGCCTTTGACTTGTGTTTTGGTGATTGCGATGTTTTTCAGTAATTGTTTACATATTATCTGCTTCAATTCTGCTTAATTTCTTCTTTCTTATCTAGGCGTCAAAGATTATTATTGGTGTGGAGTGGAGTGTTAAAAAACTGTAGAGTAAAAGTATTTGAAGATATTTGCAGTTCATTTGTATTTTTAAAGCTAAAAGGGAGTGGTGAGCTGTGATGAAAAAAAACTTAAACCGTTGCCTGTTTTAGGACAGGAGTAGGTATCTAAGAATTGAAAATAGAGCTAATAAAGTGTAGAGTCGCTGGTTTGTTTATAGTCCTTGAATCGGATTCTTATAAAAAAATATTCGATGAAGTATTGTTATTAATTGTTTCTTCTGCCCTCTATAATTTTAATCCTTCGATCGCGGATTCTTGGAAATTTATTGTTGTCGCGGTCACCGGTGTCCTTATGGGGCTTGATGGGTTAATAGGAACAGATAATCATGCATTTTGATTTTTGACCTAAAAGGAAAGGCCTCGAAAAGGACCACTAATGCAGACAAATACATGCAGACGTGTATTCACCGTGATATATAAATGTATTAATAAAGGAACATAGAAAATATTATAATATTTAATAATCCTACTGCCTAATTTTCAGATATTATAACGAAATATTGAGTTTTTTTAACCTTGTCTAGAGAATAGAGAACCCTCTTCTCAAACTACTCACTCCAACTTTTTTTATTATTTTTGCGGTTTACGAAACTTGTCGTATTTTGTGTACTTTATAAGTTTGGTATTTTGTTGTTTACATTCTGAACCAGTCTCGACATAAGCCGGTTTATTATGTAAATCTTTAAACATCGCTTTTCATCATCATCATCATCAACTGCAGACACTATTTTTACGTTTACATTACTTACTAATTAAGGCTTTCCAAACATTTTCTCATCTTCTGATCATCTATATACATATACATCTATATCTATATCTATACTTATTATAAAACAAAGTCGCTTTTTTTGTTTTTCCCTGATGTCCCTTTGTTCCCTTTAATATTTAAAACTACGCAACGACTTTTGATGATTCTTTCAGTGTTAGATAGCCACTGACCTCTATAATAGAGATCAGTGTAGATAGCCCATTCATCAAGGAAGGCTATAGGCTATATTTTATCACGCTAAGACTAATAGGAGCGAAGAAATAGAGGAAAATGTGGAAAAAAACGGGGAAAATTATTTGAAAGGGCTGACTTGAACGCGCTAATCTCAGGAACTACTGGTCCGATTAGAAAAATTCTTTCAGTGTTAGATAGCCCATTTATTGAGGAAGGCTATAGGGTATATTTTACGCTAAGACTAATAGGAGAATGTGCAAAAAACGGGGGAAATTATTTGAAAGGGCTTATCTCGCGAACTACTGGAGCAATTTTTATGTTATTTGGCACAGATATGAAGTAGACCACGTAAAGGATCATAGGCTATCGATTTTAATAATTTTTTCAGCGGCTAAGTATATATTTTATAGCCGTGCGACGTCGGGGCGGGTCGCTAGTATATATTATATTAATGATGTAGTTCTTTTTTCTGCCGCACACACAGACGAAAACTAATTAGTAAGTGCGACCGCACATTGGAGACACGGCTGTAGTTAGACAGTCTTGTTTTACATAGACAAGTCAGTCTAACGACAGTCTAAAGACAGTTGTGTCTGTCACGTGGCGCACACCAAGTCAAAAGTGTCTTGACTACGATGACGCAACGCATACAATTGTATTATATTAAACAGTAGAGAACGCCCGGACAGAGTACACAGAATTATAGAGTATGCCGACTTAGAAGTTAGAAATTCTTAAATTTGACGTATATGACAAAAATCGCTAGGGTTGTTAACTTGTCACTACGAACTTAAGACCTGGTTTCATCAAGCAATTTTAAATAAATAATGCCTTGTTAAATCAGTTTAAATGGCCTGTTAGAGCTTTCGAGCGTTCCACCATGCCCTAATGTCACGTTAAATCACCTAACATGGTGTGAAATTTAATTCATACTGTGGAGGTCCGTTAAATATATAACAGGCTGTTATATAAGTCATACAACAACTTTCAAAGACAATAATATGCAATATAAATAAAAGAATCTCTTTTGACTTTTGAGAGGTTCCGCTATATTTCCGGCGCTACGTCCTCACTATTAATTATTTTTCATAGTTATGAATAATTACTTATTTTCACTTTGTTAAAAATTCAGCCCTCGGATTTTCCTTGACATTGCAAATATACTAACTTGTATCAAAATTACCAAACCGAAATATATAAATAAAAGTTTGTAATATGATTCATGTTTTCAGCTTTGACAGATAATAATTATTATCCTGGTAAATTAAGAAGAACTATTATAGCGTAACAAATGTATGCGATCAGTGATATTTTTATTTGGTCGCATTATCTACTATTAAACGAATAAGGAAGAAAGTGACACATTGCAGCAAACATGTCGTATTAAACTTGTACATTGCAATTTCGTCGCCTTATAACAAGAATGAACGATACGATAGTTGTTCACTCGTTGTTCACTTAACATTGCATTTACTAATCCTCTGTTAAATTTTTACTGTGGGACATAAGTATTTTAACAGGCTGTTTAATTTTCTAAAGTCCGTTAAGTAATGCCTTGTTAAGATATAACAAACAGAGGTTAGTGAAATTAGCTCTAAACATGTTAAACACGTTAAAAACGGGATGTTAAACACGTTAAAAACGGGATGTGAAACACGTCAATTTGAAATAATTTATATTTACAACCTCATACAACTTAGGTATTTCAAATAACAAGTTGTATATTAATAAAATTAAAACCGAGTGCATTTTGCGTCTATTGTGAGCAGTTCTGAAAGATTTTATAGATATAGATAGAAAAGTTCTCATTCGGATAAACATAACTTCAAAAATAAACGAGAAAGACTCGACGGGAAAGATAGTACTTGGATCGCTGGACGTGTTTCTCTTTTTGATCGTATTATTGTTTATGTTTTGGCAGATATTATTGTGATTAAAATTGTCAGAATCTAATTTTGAAATCTATAAGTATGTAAAAATAAATTATATCGGCCAGCGCGAGGCACATTCCATTCATAATCTTAGTGAAACCCGACGAATTTTGAAATATATTGAAACCTGTCCGTCTCTTTGCAGTCAAAGTCCAGAGCTCGGAACCGGTACTTTTTTAACCAGGTTAAAACGCTGATATATCCAGGTTTTTGGATAAGTGCTCGTTCGGAGCAAAATAGAGATGCGAGCGGTATTGCTTCTGAAATTAACCTGGTTAATTTCTCACGGAAAGTAACTCTCGGAACCGGTATTTTTTTAAACTGGTTACAACGCTCTATAACAAAGTTTTTGGATAAATGTTTTTTCGGAACGAAATAGTGATGCGAGCGGTATTGCTTCTGAAATTAACCTGGTACCTAACTGGTTAATTTCTCGCGGGAAGTAACTCTCGAACCGGTATTATTTTAACCAGGTTAAAACGCTCTATAACCAGGTTTTTGGATAAGTGTTCGTTTGGAGCGAAATAGAGATACGAGCGGTATTGCTTCTGAAATTACCTGGTTAATTTATCGCGGAAAGTAACTAGTGGAGTGATATCTTCTATCCCTTTCTAGTGCACCATCTAATAGCCAATATGCCAAACACTCTTGAAAACGCTCTTTTGGAAATGTATGGCGTTTCCACTTTCTAACGAACAGGATCGCGAAGATAAACCAGGTTTCCGAGCCTTGAGTCGAACTACTGGTAATTATGTCTATTGTGGTTAGACAGTTTTGTCGTAGATGTGCGCGCTCGCATACACTTCAAAGGGAAGCCGACAGTCGTTAGTCAGACTTGTTGCGGGGCGCATAAGACAACTTTGTCTATGGGACGTCTTGTCTCAAATGTGCGCATCTAGTGCATTTTATTAGGCGATAGTCTGTCTTAAGACAGTCGTGTCTCAGGTGTGCGGTAGCTCTAATTATAATTTATAAAAGAGTTTGACAGGTAATGTAAGTTTCCTTTTTACTTATGAAAATTAAAAATTGAAAATATAAGTTTACTTTTTAAGTACTTAGGAAAATTTAAAAACATTAATTTTTTCAACATGTTTCATAATATTATTATATTTTCCTTCAAATTTTTTACTACAGAAATTGTGACAAAACACCTGGGAGTTTGCAAATATTATCTGTTTAAATAGAAGTTCAAATGTTTGAATTGACAAAATTAACTCCAAACTATACTGTATTCGGCGAAACATGGCGATAGCGGCCATTGACTCCCTGTCAAAAAGTTGTCATTTTCTATACAAAGCCGCGATTGACAACATCTGACACTTCATTGTCAATCGCGGTTTATATAGAAAATGACAAGTTTTTGACAGGGAGTCAATGACCGCTACCGCCATGTTTCGCCGAGTAAGTATAATCTCAAATTATTCTAGAATGCCTGTCCATGGAAATCGTACAATAAAAGGGGTCTTCACTTGCATCAAATGGGGTAGTTCTGATTTTTTTATATGTTGTATGTGATGAGGTGGTAATTTCAAATATAATTTTTCCACCTCGGAATCCTTCCGGAACATTGTAAAATTTATGAAAAACCATTAAATTTTTGATCAGTTTTCAGTTTTTGCCATTTTTTACCACCAAGGACCTGTATAATGGTAGAAGTTGTCAGAAATTACTTTAAAGAAGACAAAATTTTCAACAAAATGAGAATAGTTAGGTCTCGATAAACTGAATAGTTTCAAAGGTACAGCTGTTCAAATGTTTGTAAATTTTCCAAAAAAACATTTATTTTTCAAGTTTTTACAAGTTCTCGTCAATGTGGTCAATTGTTGATCTATTTGACGGCATAAATTAATATAACTTATTAAAGAAGACAAATTTTTTAACAAAACGAGACCAATTTGGTCTATTAAAATCTGATAGTTCCCTAGCTACAGCTTTTTTTTTTTCAGCTACCAAATTGGTCTCGTTTTGTTGAAAAGTTTGTCTTCTTTAATAACGTATATTAATTTATGCCGTCAAATAGATCAATAATTGATCACATTGACGAGAACTTGTAAAAACTTGAAAAATAAATGTTTTTTTGGAAAATTTACAAACATTTAAACAGCTGTACTTTTGAAATTATTCAGTTTATCGAGACCTAACTATTCTCATTTTGTTGAAAATTTTGTCTACTTTAAAGTAATTTCTGATAACTTCTACCATTAAACAGGTCCTTAGTGGTAAAAAATGGCAAAAACTGAAAACTGATCAAAAATTTAATGGTTTCTCATGAATTTTCCAATGTTCCGGAAGGATTTCGAGGTGGAAAAATTATATTTGACATTACCGTCTCATCACATACAACATATAAAAAAATTAGAACTACCCCATTTGATGCAAACCAAAAAGTACCAATTCCATGTACAATGTACATACTATTAATTCTCAATGTTTATCTAAATAAAATTAATATAATTTCCTCCCTTTCATTATTAAGTAAAATGAGAGAGAACATGATACTTAATATATTTATTATTTAATCAACGATTTGCTTTATCAGACGCTGGATGTAATTGGCAGAGTCTTATTGCTTACAAACTAATCAAACTGAATTGAAGGTATAATCGAACTTAAGTAATTAAGAGCTCCACTCCCATTCATGTTGTTTTATCTAGCACTAGCGTTCCACCCCGACTTCGTTCGGAAGCAAAATGTGTTAACAACGACTTAGCACCTTCTAAAGTCTAAGCCTTTCTCTTGAACCTCTTTAAAGATTGCTGATAATTACGTTAAAATCTGCCACATACTTTCAAATTCAAATTGTTTTCAAATTCAAATTATTTATTGATAATTGAGCATACAATAATATACAATAGTATAAAAGCCAGATAGCATACATCACGTCGTCTAATCCCATGCTAAGTAAAAATTTGTGTTATGGCAATCAGACAACGGATGCACGCCGAACAATTTTATCCTGATATATATTATTTACACATTCACACACACAATCACACTACACTTTATCACGTAAAGTCTCTTTCGGCGACGTGATGCGCGCTTCGTTCGGGAGCCTCCCCCGGAACCTTCGGTAAACTACACCAGCGGGCCAGAACTCCTCCGCCTCGAAGATGGATAAAACTTGAGTCGGCACTCTCACCACACAGGAACTGAAATTCACTTTGTGGCGAGAGTGCAGACGCTCCACCCTCAAGTTGTAGGTGGTCTTCTCGCGGATGTAGTTTACGACGTCTTCGACCGTCATGGACCAGTGCAGGCGCGACACGTAGAGCGGTGTCGCGCGCACCTCGCCGCGGAGGCGCAGCTCGGCACGTAAAGCGCGGTGCCGCGGTAGTTGCGGACGGTGGGCTTCCTCTTCTTCCTCCTCTCCACCAGAGTGAAGCCCTCCTCACCGCACCTCCTGCTCTCGTCCCTGTCGAGTCGAAGATGTTCAGCCTTGCGGCCCTCCTTTGCACCCCTCGCCTTTGCCTGCGGGGGCGGTGCGGGGCAAGCAGCGACGCTTGCATAATTTTTCGCTTGAGTCGATGGCCTCAATTTCGTGTCGACGTCACGCGGTGACGGCGGGCTGACGGCGGCGGCTGTTGCTGACCCACTCGATTTCGCTGACGTGCAAAACGGCGAGTCGCGCTGAGCTCCGCGACGCATATTTATCGAGTCGATCGGATGCTCGGGTGACCTACATAATGAATTATTACTTTTTAATTGTAATAATTCATTACGTAGCTCACTAATGGTGAATTCCGAGGCATCCAATCTACCTCGCATCTCGTCCAGCTCCGCCCTCATGATGTTGAACTTCTGGAGCAGGCTGGAGACGTTGACGTGGTCCGACGATACCGCCGGCAGTTTGTGGAGCTCCTTGGCCACAAACACCGGCACTTCCGCAGGATTAGTCTGCTTGAGCAGGGAGATGATGTCCTGCAAGCTTCGTTCGCTTCCGTCTCTTATCCGGGACGTCATCTGCGCTGTCTTGCCGAGCGCTTCGTACAGTATCAGCCTGCCCTTGCAGATCTCCTCGCTGGTGTAGGTTGACCTGCACAGCTGCACGATGCTATCTTCGTCCATGGTGTTGACGACGTGTTGTACGAACGCCAGCAGCTCGTTGGATACGAGCGCCATGGTGTCGGTGCAGCGGCTGTGAGCCGCGCGACTCGCGAAATGTTAAATAATTTTATTAAATATTTGCTGCGTGTGTTGTTGAGCGGTGCGCGGCCGTTCGCTACCGCGATCAAAACAAACTATCTTACTTACTTTAAAACTTTAGACTAGTAATTATTTTGCTTTAGTTTCAAGTTATTTTGCCCTGAAGATTGATCCTTAAAATAATAATAGCTCCCACATTGATTTCAGTTATGGTGCACTTCATAGAATACCATTCCAGCATCGCAGCAGTTTATAGAGCCTATCTTTGTAAAGTACAGAAGTGCAATCTGTTCTATTAATCTCATATAAAGGAGAAATTAAATATTATTTAATTTCTCCTTTAGGTACTCCACCAGTGATAATGTTTATCCAATATGAACGACAGTCGACAAGAGAATAGAGATCAATCATCAACCGCAGGAATTTTACATGCCCATCCGATGCATGGATCATGTTACTAATCTGATAATCTGACAATCATCCTGCGCTATCCTAACTGAACATGGATATGAAATTTTTTTCTTGCTGCAACGCGGGATTCAAACCTAAGACCACGGAGTCAAAAGCTTTAAACCGGATACAGAGGCGTTCATTGATCCTTAAGGTGCGTATAAATTCCAGTTCAATATAAAGTACATTGAATCTGTAATAAACATACGTAACAAAACAAAGTGACAACACTTTAAGATGTGTCTCCCTTTACAATTCACTGTGCAGGTAGCAGGTAGCAGGTAGCAGCGCTAAAAAAGTAACTAATAACTATTTCAGTGATGCCTATTTTATAGTAAACTCTACATAATGGACACCTACACACCCTAAACTCTAAAGCAGTGGTTCCCAACCTGAAGGTAATTACCCCCGCAGGGGTTAAATTGCTATTCTAAAGGGGTAACCGAGGTGGTACCTAAAATAGATGAATTGGCAGAAAAAAATAATAAATTGTACACTTTGGAGAAAAACAGCTATCTGCTATCATTGCAGACAGAGATCTGAAAAATATGTTGGTACCGTTAGCTACCACTTGTAAATGCGAGAGCCTCTCAACTCTGGTAACATTTAAAAAAGGTAAGAAACCGTCTGAACATGGAGCATGATATGAGATGCGCGTTAAGTGTTACTGAAGTCTGAACCTAATCATATTAAAAAACTTGCAAATGTACTAATACAAATTTATAAAGTTGTTTTTAACAGGCCATAGGGGTAACAGCTCTAAAAAGGTTGGGAACCACTGCTCTAAAGTATTATCTTTTGGTTCTGTTTCACCTGTGTCTGCGGTGTGTAATGTGTATTTCTGTGCTCTGAACGAAACTTCGTCGTACGTGCGACCACGCCTTCTAACGGCCTTGCTTACAGATTTTATAGCGGGCGTCAACGCGCAGCCCACGGGTAAATGTCAAAAGTTTATGATCAATTTCTCATAGTAGGTTGGTTTACTTTATTCGGTTTGATACAAAAATACACAATGGCTTGATAGCTTCACTTTAATGCTAGTTGATGCCCGCAACTCCGTTGCGCCAAAATTCGTTTATCGCGCGGGAACCGTACATTTTTCCGGGTTGAAAAGTATCCTATTTTTCCCGGGACTTACGTAGTAACTATTTAGTAATATGTGTCGGGACTCAAATTATCTCTGTATCAAATTTCAGCAAAATCGATTCAGTGATTTGGGCGTGAAGAGATAACAGACAGACAGACACACTTTCGCATTTATAATATCAGTTTATATTTTAACTGACTTAATAATTAAAAAGGGTTTAAGATTGACCTGCTTATAAACCTACAACTTACAATTAGTATAATTCCAATACCTACATATTATAATTACACTTTTTTTATGACAAATTTCTTTGCGAGTCCCAAGACAACCTTGAGCATGTTACACGGGCTCATCCACAGAACAATAAATTTATTGTTCTGTGGGCTCATCATATTATTATCAAAGGGCTGGTTAAATACCAGTTGATCTTGGCGACACAGAAGATACTGTGCGTGAGAGAATGTTATTTTTTAACCCTAAAAATTTTTGTTGCGGCCCGCGACACCAAGACCAAAACATGTTTGTGGCCCGCATGAAAAAAGGTTAGGGACCACTGGGTTAGAGGAACAAGACACCTTTTAGAGTAATGCTGTATGGAGTACCTAGTTATAATAATAATATTACAACAATATTTTGTCTTCAAGCTATTTAGCTTACTTAATACATTTTAAGAACGCCATCTGTTGAACATAAGAAGATTTTGTCTGAAAATGACCACCTACAAAAAATGTGGTAGGAGCTCAGGTAGGAGTCTTTATATATTTTTTAATTA
Source organism: Lysandra bellargus (assembly GCA_905333045.1). Classification (NCBI taxonomy): domain Eukaryota; kingdom Metazoa; phylum Arthropoda; class Insecta; order Lepidoptera; family Lycaenidae; genus Lysandra; species Lysandra bellargus. The sequence goes on along the minus strand of HG995320.1, from coordinate 11,399,990 downwards.
TTGGTAGGCTAGAGAAAAGTCAAAGTACACCGTAATAAAAAACTTAACTATCAGCGTTTATTGTGGCGCCCTGTCATTTTAAGATAACCGACAATAATAATTATTGTTTACATTTTTTCCATTTTACTTACTGATATGTTGTAAACGTGTTGTGAATTGCGCAAAAGATTTTTTTATAAATAAAAATATGTGTATATCTACTTAATCAAGGAATTTCTTAGGTCCACTTCTCACTCGCTCAACTTACTTAGGTAGATACTTTCAGTCCGTTTAATGTTTACTCCTAAGGCATCCATTAGACGGTATGTTTTGCTGTCAGTTTTACCACAGTCATGACTGTGACTGATGGATAACCTACCGTGTAATAGGCAAGAGCGTGACTGACGGTTGCATGAAGCTGATTGATGAAAAACTGGATATTTTGATTTTTGCTTCATGCAACCATCAATCACGAATTTTGAGTGAGCTTTGTCACATCTGACAAAATTGGAAAAAAATTTGAAACGTATACCTTTGAAAATTTTGGCTTTGACTGACATAAAACTGAAGAGAATTGAGTGACCGTCTAATAACCATTCGTCAATCCATCAGTCACCATCAGTCAAACATAATTTATGACTGACGGAATTGACTGACGCTTGCATGCCCGTGTAATGGATGCCTAACTCCAGAATAAACTCTACAAGTAGGTCGGGCTAAACTTGTAATAAAATTGATTAAAACAGTCTATTGTGAAATTAACTTTAATCTTAACATTATTAAAATAGGTTGTACATTATTTACAATTAGGTACACATAGTTTGAACAACACCGACTTAACATTTTCTCTATAATATGTGATACTTGCATTAAGTAAATTAAAACTTAGTAAAACATTTTTCAGACAGGCTTATATTTTTTCCCTAATAATGGTGCAAATGAATATTAAGTAGTTTTTAGTAAAATTATAAAATTACGACATTTTTTGGCATTTTGAAACAAAATAATATGATATTCGTTGCTTGTATCTAGGAAATTAGCCTGGACATACCTAATTGAATCTAAGCACATAAGGAATCTATCACAAAAAATGTTGCTGTGAAACTTGCCTTAAACAGTGAAATAATGTCAAAACAATAAATATTCGTTGTTCACATTAATTACTCTTATCTACATACACGTTACAACTAAAGTTCACGATCATAAGTGTATCTGCCAGCTCAAAAGTGGGGTCAAAATGTACAGCCACATTGAGTTTGTAGAGTAAAAAAAATTGTAATTTGTAAGGCTTTCGTTCGCTTTTTTTTTCTTTTGAAGTACGAGACCTTAATGAAAATAAGCTTTATGTTATTTAGCACTAGATGATGCCCGCAACTCCGTTGCACCAAAATTAGTTTATCGCGCGGGAACCGTAATTTTTCCAGGATAAAAAGTACTCTATGTCCTTTCCAGGGATCCAAGGTATCTCCATACAAAATTTCAGCAAAATCGGTTCAGCGGTTTGGGCGTGAAGAGGTAACAGATGGACAGATAGACGTCAGACAGACAGACAGACACACTTTTTCATATATAATATTAGTAAGGATAGACCCTTAAAGTCCTTTAGCGTTTGGGAAAATACACGACGAGCGCTAAATCCGCCCATGCGGAAAACGCGCATGTCTGAACGCGCCCTTAGTATTAGAGCCAACCTCACTTAAATACTAACCCCCCTTTGAATATGAATGAACACCCAAACAATATAAGACAAGGGGGTTATAAAATGAGGCTGGCCCCAATTATGAGGCTGAGACCACGCCTGAACCCATCACGGCACATGGCCTTTACACAAAATAATAAGGTTTATAGTATAATAACAACCAAAAATAGTATAATAAAAACCAACAAAAATAGTTGACATATAAGTACTAAAGATGTGAACAAAATAACTTTCCCCTAAAACATTTAATTGTTACTATCACGAACAATTATTTTTTTAACAAATTCTATTTTAATTTTGTGTTTTAAATTAATAAACACTAGCGTTTGTCTAGCGTTAGGCGTTCGATGGACGTATGCGCAGCGCAGACGCCGCTACAACGCGGCGCGTACGTCGCGTTGTCGCCACTTCTCTACTGGAACAATCAGCACGCTGCGCTAGCGCCGCGTGTGCGCGACGTATACGCCGCGTTACTGCGGTGTCATGTAATGTACCCCAGTGCACGCGTTGATTCTTTCATTCGTAGACAAGCGCCCGAAGCAATACGTTCAACAACAGAAAGTACTTTTGACATCGAAATGATTAAGTACATGACACTGCAGTAACGCGGCGTATACGTCGCGCACACGCGGCGCTAGCTCACCGTACTGATTGTTCCAGTAGAGAAGCGGCGACAACGCGACGCACGCGCCGCGTACGTCCATCGAACGCCTACGCTCGGCAAACGCTAGTGTGGAGGCAGCTTAAGAGTTGAACTATACTTGAATTTACAGCTTAAGAGTTGAACTACACTTGAATTTAATATAACAATTATAATAACCCTAAAATCGGTTTGACTCACAGTGGCATATTATTTCACTTACAAGGAGCCATGCAAAAGTCGTTTTATAGTGCCCAAGTGCGTGTGCAGTACACTCTCATTCTTTACTCTTTCTGACTTCACTGGAATCACTGGGAATGTTAATCTAACACGACTCGTGAGAGACCATTATTTGATTGTCAAAAAATCAGAATTAATTTAAGCCTTTTTAAAATTGTTTTTTTAATTAAAATGCAGTGAGTTTAAAAACTATTACATAGCTAAAGCAAAAAAGTCACCAAATAAATAAAGGACGGATGAATTACAACTGGTAAAATAGCGGATTAGTAAAACATAACATTCAATAAGACATAAAAATAATATAAAAACTTTAAAAATAAGAAAAGCGAACGTGAACGTACAAATGAAAATATTTAAACAATGTAGGTATACTGCTTAAAGTATAAAATGTTTTCTCCTTGTTTGTTACATTAGAAAAGGCGCTTGATGAACAACAGCTAACATGGATAAATTCGCTATTTTTATTAGTAAGGAGTAAAGAATTAAGTATTTGGCATACATGTTTATCCATACTAATATTATAAATGTGTCGGTATGTCTGTTACCTCTTCACGCCCAAACCGCTAAATCGATTTTAACGAAATTCGAAAAATGTAGGGTTCCCGCGCGATAAACGAATTTTGGCGCAATGAAGTTGCGGGCATTATCTAGTGCTAAAATATTTACAATTTTACGGTGACTTAACTTTCTGCTCACAACTACTCAAGTCAAGTATAGTCAACTCTTTAATTTACGTACTTTTATTTCATTATCTACAAAATTATCACAACTCGAGGCACTTTTCAACTAGATTCTTTGTACATTTAACACTTATTAAGTTATTACAAAATATTACTGAAGTCCGTTCGCAGTTCTCATTTTTTTCACCCATGATCTCCACAAATAAATTTATTTAGAGTAAAGGGGGTGACAGACACGCGAGTAAGTACGCGGACTTATGGCTCGACGATCTTAATCGCAGGTGTGTGTCAGCAAAGAGCCGCGAGCCGCGCGCCGCGAGCCGCGAGCCTGGGGGCATGGTACAGTGTGAGCGATTCTCGTGTATCACCGACGCGAGCCGAGTAATATTCGTGAACTCAAAACCCGCGTACTTCAAGTTCGTACATATTTAATCCAGGGTTAAGTTTAACCCGGATAGCGCAAAGGGTTCTAAGCTTTAAAAACAGACTGACAAGAATTGTAGGTTTTTATATACGTATTTCATCAGAGGCCTTTGCGACTCTTTTAATCCGAATATTTTTTTCTTAGCACTAGTTTTTGTGATAACTGAACTATAAGTTTATAAGGCATAGGACCGACTAGCGTTTGTGCATTTTATTCAGAATGTATACTTTAACCGGTAGTGTGGTCCCAGTCTTATCTACTATCATACAACAATAACACAGATAATGCTCAATATTTGGCTACAGCTTCACTATATTACGATCTGGAACTCATCCTGAAACAGAGAACATAGCTCATATTAGTAAGAGATAAAGAGAGTTCATTTGTTGCCAAGAACGGACGTGGGAGAGCCATGCTTCGGCACGAATGGGCCGGCTCGACCGGAGAAATACCACGGGCTCACAGAAAACCGGCGCGAAACAGCGCTTGCGCTGTGTTTCGCCGAGTGGGTGAGTTTACCGGAGGCCCAATCCCCTACCCTTTTCCCTTCCCTACCCTCCCCTATTACCCTATTCCCTCTTAAAAGGCCGACAACGCACTTGCAGCTCTTCTGATGCTGCGAGTGTCCATGGGCGACGGAAGTTACTTTCCATCAGGTGACCCGTTTGCTCGTTTGCCCCTTTCTAGGCCGGCACGCACCTGCAGCTCTTCTGATGTTGCGAGTGTCCATGGGCGACGGTGGATGTTTTCCATCAGGTGACTCGTTTGCTCGCTTGCCCCCTTTTATTAAAAAAAAAGGAGTAATCGACCACGCGGCAAAGACAGTTATAAATTTCAGAAACATCAAGCAGTTGGGCTGCGTTTCCGACGGAGTGTCATTGTGAGGAATCTGTTTTTGAGAGAGTGGCTACGATGGCAGAGAAACGAATCGTTTTCAAAAACACCTAACGCAGCTCCAGTGAAAATAAAGCCTTTTCTAAAAATGTTGTATGTTATATTGTATTTTGTACCGTTTGTTTTCCTAAATAAAATAAGAATTATTTAATTCGAATATTTATGCATATTTTTTACAGTTACGGCGAAGACTTAATTGAGTACGGGCCACAAACATGTTTTGGACTTTGGTCTTGGTGTCGCGGGTCGCAAAGTTTGTTAGGGTGAAAAAATAACGTTCTTCAAAATTAACAATTTAAAAGTGGAAAAAAATTCACGACTGTCACGACGACTTTACATAATTTTGCCGGTGGGCGTGAATTGAAAATGGTTCAGCATGTGGGCCACCAATAAAGTCGCGACGGGCCACGGGTTGAGCATAGCTCGTTTAAACAGACTTTTACTCGTTAATGGGATCTACTCACTTGTCAATGGGCGGGGGGTGGTCGACACAGGCGGTCTTGAGGTGCATGGAAAGCAGGCCCTTCGCGACGAACCCGCGCCCGCACACTGAACACACGTACGGCCGCGCGCCGCTGTGGTACCTGATGAAATAAACAACTAGAATCAAATAAAATGTAGGGTATAAAGTGCATCTAGTTGTGTCGATTATACAATATCAACCCTTTTTGTAAACTGCAACCGTGCCTACATCAAAATAAGACGGCAGTTGACGACGAGAAAAAGTGAAGTTAATTTGTTGCCAAGAACAATGTCGACCACGCGGAAACTTTAAGCAAAATTTGTCTGTCAAAATATTAACCAAAACCAACACTGCCATCTTGTAAAATGTAAGTACTTTGAATGCCATTCAAGCACTGACCTCCATTATACAAGTACGCTGGATATAAGATACCCAGTAATTGTTTTCTGTGCCTATTTGAAGCGGAATCAGCGCCCCCAATACAGGGGAAGAGAACTAAATCTGACGTAACTTACAAATGGCCACTCAATCGCTATTGGTTGTAGAAACCAAAGAGAATATAATCGCTACGGTGGTAGAAACTAGTATTAGTTCCAAGTACTCCCACTACTGCTATCAGCGCCAATATGGCGACTTTTAAACGTCATGTTTACGTCAGATTTAGTTCTCTTTTCCCGCATTGGGGCGCTGATTCCGCTTCAAATAGGTACAAAAAACAGCTGTCATTTCAAAGGGTCAAGGTCAAGTCATTTCATAATATCATATGTCCAGCGTACTTGTATAATGGAGGTCAGTGCATTCAAGTATTTGACAGTAAGCCCACCTATCTGTGCTGTCTGTATCTCAGTCTTTAGGCTTCAGTCTCGAAATCAGCGGGCAGCGGGGCGGCGCGTTCTAAAGTATAGATTTATATGGACAGGCCTCGAAAGCCGCTCGCCACGCCACGCGACGTACTGGGCGTACTGGTAAATCTATACAATGGAACGCGCCGCCGCCGCTCCCGCCCCGCCGCCCGCTCATTTCGAGACTGAAGCCTTATACTGAACCGCTGAAACAAGAAAGCGTTAAACACACAAACGATATCTTATTTCTTTAAGTATTAGACCTTTTACAATATTTCTCTGAATCTAGTGACCGGAGTATACGTACCTCTCGTGTATGACGAGCGTGGACCGCTGCGAGAAGGCTTTGCCGCAGTGCGAGCACACGTGCGGCTTCTCGCCAGAGTGCACGCGCTCGTGTAGCGTCAAGTTGCACTTTTTCACGAAACCTGAACAGATACATGACAAGTAAGTAGTAAAGTAGTAAGTAGATTAGGTATTAAATGTATTTAAAACAACGCGTAATTTAGCAAACTCAGTATGACGACCTTAAAGCTGCGTTTCCACCAGAGATGTGTTGCGAGGAATGTGTTTTTGAGATCCAATAGAATCGCCGCGCTGAGCGAGGTCACGTCAATGAAGCGATTCTATTGGTTCTCAAAACACATTCCTCGCAACGCATCTCTGGTGGAAACGCAGCCTAAAGTTCGTTTTTCGATAGGAGTTGATAGGATTTTTCTATTCACTAGCGCTTTTAAAACGGGTTTTAGACGAATCTAATGATAGACTGCTGATTTTAAGCTGAAATGTGACAAACTGTTATGTGCCTCCATATTGACATGGCTATTTGTATTTGCGTATTTGTTCTATTTGCCAAACAATCACCATGTGTAGACAGTATGTTTGATAAATATTGGCCTAATTTGCCTATTTGACAAATATGACCAATACCAAATACACGTATCCGTACCTTTGTCGGTTTTTGACGCACATCAAAGGAGTCAATAGGCAAGTAAAGAAAATCAAGTAAAAGTTTGGTATTTGACGTCCATGTGTGAAGGGCCGTATTTGCCTATATTTGCTTGTTTGTATTCGTCAATAATTTTGCCAAATACAACAAATAGCCAATAGCAAATACAAATAGCCATGTGAAGTGCCTTCATTACAGCTTGTAAAATGTAGTTTGTAAAAGTTGCACACAATTCGCAATTGTGAATTTGTGAATTGTGTACAACTTCTAAAGGTGTCCTATATTTTAAACTACTGAAAATGAGTTGACCTCTAATGGTGAGAGGTTTCCCTAAATCATATACCACACAATTGGACACTTACTTTTGCCGCAAACGCCACACACATTCGGCTTGTAGCCAGTATGTATACGTATGTGGAACTTCAGATGTTCCCTTGACGATAGGGCTTTTTCCTCTCTTTTATGCGACCTCTGGTGTCGGCAAGAGGAGCTTAAATACTATACTAAGAAATTAACAGATAATACTAACCTTTGCCACAAACCCCGCACACATTTGGCTTGTACCCAGTATGTATGCGTATGTGGAACTTCAGATGCTCCCTCGACGATAGGGCTTTGCCGCAAACATTACACAGGTGGTTTCTCTCTCCTGTGTGCGACCTCTGGTGTCGTCGCAGGGAGTTAATGTGTGCGAACACGCGGGCGCACACTGTGCAGCGTAATTGGAGCGGACGGGTAGCGGCTTCAGGGTGAGCTCGCGTGCGATGTGCTAGCAGACATCTGGAAGTTGGAAAAAGTGGATTTATTTTTACTAGCTGCATATTATAATATATACAAAGTTAATGATTAAAATTTATATTCTTCCAGTATGAGATATAAATAAACATATAAGTAGAGGGGAGGGTGCTATTTTTGTAGTCACTCGAGCGTCATGGAGACCTAGTAGGTTTTGTACATTAGGTAAAACTGATAAAAAATAATAAGAGCGTATTTTTTATTTTAGCGGTGGGTTCAGAAACTGCAGCCACTTTAAAGTTTTGAAGAAGAAAATATATTCAGAAAATTGCTTATTTAAGTCAGTTATAAATATAATTATTTTAGACAACAAGGGCTAAATCATTTAGCTTAGTGCAAATTTAAAATATCTACAAAGCTTAGTTAGGAAAATATGAAGCTTTATTTTAGGGTTCCGTACCCAAAGGGTAAAAACGTAACCCTATTACTAAGACTTCGATATCTGTCCATCTGTCTGTCTCCAGGCTGTATCTCAAGCTAGACTTCTGAAATTTTCACAGATTGTGTATATCTGTTGCCGCTATAACAACAATTATTGCTAAAAATAAAATAAAGTTAATATTTAAGGGGGGCTCCGATACAAGGAACGTGATTTTTTGGCCTTTTTTGCTCGTAATCAATAATGGTAGCAGCTAGGCACTAGCTAGAAAATTTCACAAAATCCTTAAATATATTTGTACTTTAATAATTAATAATAAAATTAAATATAGTAAATATAAGTAATATAATAATAATATATATATATAAGGGGGGCTCCTATACAAAAACACAATTTTTTGTCTACTTTCGCTCTATGCCGGTACGGAACCCTTCGTGCGCTAGTCCGACTCGCACTTTGCCGATTATTTATATTTTAAAATGTCCCTACAGGCTTACCTAACCTTTGAATCGTCAGTGCTTTATATGGAAGCTTCTTTGGGGTATACTAAACATCCCCTATCTTAATCTGACAGATCCGATCGAATTTCGATATTTTAAAAAAAAATAACCCACCACGTGAGAAATCTGATTTCTATACCATGATAACTAGACACTTGTCGGAAGCCTATACAAGCTTAATCTGACACGCTCGAGCTTGTCCCGAAATCCCCTCTTCCCCTCCCCAACTATATTTCGTGTCTCATACTGGAATCGAACACTTTTAGCTATAAGCAAATACATCAAAGTATTTCAATCTGCTATTTCTTCACTAAACTGTTAAACCAATTCAGATGGTTTAGAAGAAAATTGAATCCCGAAGAACAGTCATAGGAATGTTCAGAGTCATAGAAATGTGAGAGGAACCTAAGGGGCGAGAGGCTAGATAAACGAAGTTAATCTATACTAATATTATAAAGCGGAAGAGTTTGTATGTTTGTTTGTTTATTTGAACGCGCTAATCTCAGGAACTACTGGTCCGATTTGAAAAATTCTTTCAGTGTTAGATAGCCCAGTTATTGAAAAAGACTATAGGTTATATTTTATCACGCTAAAACTAAAAGGGGCGAAAAAATAGGGGAAAATGTGGAAAAAACGAGGAAAATTATTTGAAAGGGCTTATTTGAACGCGCTAATATCAGCAACTACTGGTCCGATTTGAAAAATTCTTTCAGTGTTAGATAGCCTAATTATCGAGAAAGGCTATTGGCTATATTTTATCACGCTAATACTAATAGGAGCGAAGAAATAGAGGAAAATGAGGAAAAAACGGGGGAAATTATTTGAAAGGGCTTATTTGAACGCGCTAATCTCAGGAACTACTGGTCCGATTAAAAAAAATCTTTCAGTGTTAAATAGCCCAGTTATTGAGAAAGGCTATAGGTTATATTTTATCACGCTAAGACTAATAGGACCGAAGAAATAGAGGAAAATGTGGAAAAAACGGGGGAAATTATTTGAAAGGGCTTATCTCACAAACTACTAGAGCATTTTTTCTGTTATTTAGATCAGATAAGAAGTAGAAGCAAGTGAAGGATTTTTTGTGGAGTGATTTTTCTTTGAAATATCTAATTTACGCGGGCGAAGTCGCGCGGAACTTCTAGTTATATATATGTATAATATAAAAAAATAAAATAAGCTTTTAAAGCAAAAAAAATCTAGTAAAAATATCGTCTTTTTCTATTTAAATTATTTATTATGTTAATTCGTTCCCCTGTTATCAAAATGAGTGTTTTCTTACACTTGCTTACAGTTTGATGGTAAGTAAAATTAATTAATTTCGAACTTACTTCATGTACACAAACGACTCAGGACAAGTATCGCACACGTAGCGATTCTGCACACCGCTGGTCCTCTCGCCTGCCTTGTGTGTCAGACCTGGAAACAGAGTCACTAACTTAGTAAAAAACAGAATATGTGGTAAAATCCATAGGCACTTGAATTGCCATTCTGGTGACAATCACAATTTTTTTTTTGGTCCACAGATACTGTGTAGGCGCCTATGAATGTAATTTGTGGCATTACAAACCTACTGATACAGAGTTTATGTCAAAAAGTCATAGTAAACTAAATGCAAAACTATTAGAGATAGCGAATAAAATGACTTGTGAGCAGATTTGATGAAAATTAAAATTGCATTATAACTTACAAGTTTCTGCAAATAGACACTAGTTCCCTTTATAATAAGAGCAATATGAAGTCTGAATATTTTGTAAATTTATATTCTTTCTTTTAAATAATCTACAATCAACAATATATTTTATTGATTGAAAACACTAATCTTATTTTATTTTATTTTACTTACAAGTTTCTAGTACACATACCATGTTTGAAGATCTGTTTGTGGTCTCTGAAGGTCTTTTCGCACAGAGTGCAGCGATAGGGGCGGTTGTCTCGCACCCAATGCCTCTTCCAGTGTGCCGCCCATGTGCTCTCCTTGTCCACCATCTGCAAATACAATTTTTGGGTCCATTTTGGATTGTAGTGTAAGTAGTAAGAAAGTAAAATTTTATTTCTTGATAGTTTCTTTCGTAATACTTTCAGAATGGTGCCTACTACTAATTTAGAAACTAACCTAATGAGAAGAACCAATATCATAATAATAAAAAACTCACAGGGCCGTAATAATAATAATAAGGCTATTTTGGTAGTATTTATCTCTGGTATATATTCTTTCTCTTAAATACAAGTCGAAAGTATATGAAGATAATATTTTGAATGTTTATCTTTTCTTTAAATAAGTGATGGTATTTAGTAGTTAATTGATCTTTTACCTTTTTACACCTTGTGCATCGGAATGGTGGTTCGTCAGGTAGAGGTGGTGCTGGAGGGGGTTCCATTTGTAACTCCGCTTTGCTTACATGCACCCTGAAAATATATAACTTACTTGTAAATAAACTTGCATTATATCATCTTTAGAAAACATCAGTTTAACAAAGAGGGTAGGGCTTCCAAAATATTTTACATGGTAAACTACCTAGACACATTTTAACTAGTAATAGTTGAATCAAACAGCGGATAATACAGTAGCCAGTTTTTTCGTTTATTTTTTAACAAATAATTAGCATTTTCAAGTAAGTATACATACCTAGCTTTGATTATGTAATATAAAAGTATTTAAGTTATTTATGCTTCGTTCAAACCTACGCGACCGAAGCGGAAGCATCAAGTTGCGTCAAGTTGGTTTTTTTGATCACGTAGGTTTGAACGAAGCATTATAAAAGTAATAACCAAAACTTACTTGTAATGATTAAGCATGTCTATTTTGTTCTCCATTTGTATGAAACATATGCAGCAGTAGAACACATTTTGACTGATATCATCCAGAACATTCAAATCCAAACCCAGATCCTGCGGCTTCACTTCATACAACTCATGTTTGACCACATTAAGATTAACTTGGCCATCACTTTGTAATAAATTAACATTGTTCTCCGCCAACAACTTCCCGGTGAAACTTTTTGTCCAATCATTTGTTGGAATTTTATTTGTTCTCTTCACGTTAGAAGCAATACCATTTGCGAGAGCCTTATTTTTAGGATTGTGTAAATGTTTATTATGTTTATTATGTTTAATTTTACTTAGAACTTCATCTTCACTGTTAGAGCTATCTGAATTGAAGTCTGGCAAGAAATCATCATCCGATAACTCCTGTTTGACTACGGTCAGGCTGTGCTGTTTTGGTTCCTCTTTGATATTGGGTAAGGACAGATTGGTTTTTTCTTCTGGTGTCTGTGTGCTTTTATCACAATGCAGTGGCGGGGAACTTGGGTCTTTTTTAATAATGGTAAGATCTATAGATTCTACTGGTTGTTTGCTTTCATATGCATATATTATTTTTAACCTGTAATTTGAATTTTGAAACAATAATTTTAGTCATATACTTTTAATACAAAACCATTATCAGTGCAACACAAGTACTTAGCATTAATTAATGACGTAGTGACAAACTTGTGCGGGTCAATCAATATTATTTTCAATCAATATTATTATTCATAAGCTAAATGTTATCTCACCTGTTTTGTGCTTCAATAGCTTCGTTGCAAAATTGATAGAAGTCGTTTACCTTACAACTACACTTGTCACATACTCGCTGAGGTAACTGATCTCCTTTGTGTAGCTGAGAATTACCCAAAAAGATAATGTTATTAATTTATTCCACGCTTAAAATAATGAAAACTGAAAAGTTAATTAATTTACCTTGATTGGTAAGTATAAGGACATTTTTATGAATAACGCATTCTCCTCGTCGAAAATATGGTTATTAACGAACTTCGTTGAGCAGCAGAGACGACAAATTTCTTCCATATTTTAATTATAATATCTAAAATCATAAATAAATAAAGTGCCCACGACGCCGTGTTTATCCTCGACGAAAATGACAGGTGGACGATAAATTCTGACTTCAGCCATTTGTCAATATTGACTTTTTTCTAAAATGTTGCCAGCAAAACGTATCGTAGAGTTGTGCATGACGAAAGACCCAATGTTTTGAACAAATGTATAAGTTCTACCTACAGGTTAGAAGAGTTTAGCAGACAGGAGGGTGGGCCAAAGAGGATGTAAACTGTATACTACGTAACAAGAGGTCGGACTTAGAAGAAAAAAAAGAAACATCCGTTATTTTTTTAATTTGAAACTGAAGTTAAAATTTTTAAGTGCAAAACCTTTCACTCTAAACATACCAAAAATTAAAAAAAAAAAAAAAAAAATAAGCTCAAATAAATGTTTTATTTCAATAAAAATTATTGTACACAGCTAAATAAATAGGCTAATAAAGTAAATTAAACAATAAAACAGATTTAATCCACAAGCTTTTGTTGATTTCTATTAATAATATTAAAGTACAGTTTTATGTATTTTATTTATAAATTTAATAGAATAGCTGTCTATGCTACTCTACTAACTACTTGATTGGCTTATACAGTAAACTCTATATAGGGAGGGGATTAAAGCTGCGCGTCCACCAGGTCGGAATCGGGACGTACGATGCGGACGGCGCGTCGTGTAGTTATATATTTGTCAGGCGCAAAATGACGTTCCAGTACTTCTAGTGCAGTTCACAGTAGTCAATACCATAATTAATAGTAAAGCAACAAATCCGTCCGCTCTGTACCTACGCTCCGATTCCCATCCAGTGGACGCGCACCTTTATACATACACACTTAAGTATCATCACTTTGTTTTGTTACACCCTGTATACGACAGCTGAAATCTATCGCGTGGGTTTAGGCCAGCTGCATACCACCTCACGTCTTGATCAGAGGATATTTCCTTGGTGGCCGTACCACTCATAATCCCATACCTTCCTTCTCCAGCTATTGCTTGCAGACTAAAATGTTGCAAACTAGTATAGGGACCTAAAAATCTGAAATTAATGAAACATTTTTCATTTACTACATTTCCATACAGTTTACATAAATTATTAAGTATACTTATCAACCTTATGTATTATTACAATAAAACAATATACACATTTTAACATTTTCCAAATTAACTGCATACTGATATACATTATAATATTTTCTATGAAATAATAATCTATCTTTTTCATATTAATATAGTTTATGTTGTAAATTATTGTACAAATATGCAAATAATACTGCGACATACTTTGTATTAGAACATGGTATGACATAGTTATGTTTTGCTTCAATTTATCAATTTACGGTTACATTTACATTTTACAATGGCTTACCTTTCGTTTTTCATTAATTAATCCACTTAATTTACAATTTTTGTATGAGTTGCTACAAAATAATTTTCACAAAATGAAAATCGAACTTTGAATTTTAAACTCCTTCTTCGTCTTTTTTCTCATGTAGTTTATATTCTCTATGGTCTTTTTTATCAGCCAATCACAGTCGACCTTGCACAGATTATCTGATTGGGTACAGTTGCTACGTTTAAATTTGGAACCCAAATTTTTTTTGTTCGGGAATTTCGTCCACCTGGGGTGGGCGGAGAAGGCAGGCGCGACAAGGGCCTGCGCCAAACTTTTGATTAATGAACGCAACATTTGTAAAGTTAACTTACCCGAGTTTAATTTGAAATATTCAAAACATCGTAAACTTGACTTTCACATTCGTCCTTTTTAACGACTACGTTATGTTGTTTTAACAGACGATAAAATTGTTTCCCTCGAGTTTTAAAAATAATAAAGGTGGCTTACTTATTAAGGCTGCTCTTTCGAAAAAAGCGTGCAGATGAAACAGCTTTTCATCGGCATTAACAGAGAAATTATATCTGAAAAAAATAATTAGTAATCTACATGATATGATACGTAATTTGGTTTGGCCATATTTTTTCTATCGGTATCACATAATAAAGAAATAAAAAACCAAATCACCTTCAAATCGTTGAATGAAACCACTTTACTTCTTCATTATTTATCAAAAGAATATATAAAAAATATCTACTGCTTTGCAATACATAAGTTAATAATTTGGATTTTTTATTTTTTTTTAAATATGTATTATATTAAGCCTTAAAAAGGTTTTTTTCTCCTATTTCGCCCTATCATGGACGCGGCGAGCGTCGTAACTGCCACCGTACAAGGCGCGCTGTTATGAATGTTATTTTAATGTCATTTACGTCGATATTCGCACTGACAGACAATAGACCTGCTAATTTAGGGAGAGAGGGCCCTTAAATGCCTTTTAGGGAATAATTTTATTACCCTAGTACCTTTCTCCACTAAGAGATCAACTACGATAATATGGCGCGCCCCTCCAAATGACTGTTTCAATGTGTGTAATCACATCCTTATGAAAGAGTTTGTATGTAGTAAGTATTCAACCAATCACAGTACACGTAATATGTCACTTATTACCAAGATTTGTTGGTCGACTATTCATAACTATCTACCGCGCAAGACAACGCATCTCAAACGTTTTGACAACGCACTTCAAACGTTTTGAATTTTGGAGGGGCGCTGTAGTTGATCTCTACGTTACGATTAACGATGACGTTATGTTTATATCTATAACGAAATCTAGTAAAGTTTTGCGAACCATTCTATGTGAAATCGGTTCAACGGAGTAAAGCCTAAGGTCTTCTTCTTCTATTTTAATGGCTAGCTCAGTGAATTGCCAATGTCAGAGTGGTTAGATAGACTTTGCTCTATATAATGTAGGTCTGGTAAAGCAACAAGGGTTGTTACGTGAATTAAGGTCATAAATATATTATGAAATAAGTTTGGATTGTTTAAAACAATAGTTTCGATGATGATTTGCTGATCCTACTTAGACTGCTAATTACGTAACCCCAACCATGTTTAAAAATATTTTAAATTCGTTTTAATTTTTATTGCTGAACACCGTAAGAGGTAATCAAAAATGTAGTCCTCTATATCAAAAATGTTTTTTAATAATCCATCCGACAGCAATATAGCAGTTTAATTCTTTAGCTAGGTGTATTATATCAGTTTGCTAGTCATAAATCCTAGATACATAATATAGATAGCTTTTTAGCTATATTTTACTCAGCCAAAAGTCACGTCATCAGCATTCGTACTTGCTTTTATCTCGTTTTTTCCACGTTATTTGCTGAAGGCGCACGATAAAGATAACATTATCGCTTTGCCAGTTTATCGTGGCCAATCTTAAAACACCTCGCTTCAGGAAGTTATGTATATAACTTGTGACAGTCTACGATTTTAAAATATTTCACAAGGCTTAATTTTCCTCCTTGTCTTTCAAGCAGGCTATAAGATAGACCAAGTCACATTAATAAGCATTAAATGCTAAAGGCATACTCTTAAGGCCCTTCCCCTACGGAGATTCCGTAATTTACCGTATTTAGAGCCTCATAAATTCATAATTTGAAAGCCACAAAGTTATAATAAAAGTACAGCAATAATCTTTAGTATCCTACATCCTCATAATATATCAACATTCCTTTCCCCGTTTTAAATTTTCTATTTTTGTTTATTATACTCATGATATTAGCTTCCAAAATAATACCAATTTATTAAAATTGAAACATACTTTTAGCATGTCCCTAGTATTTACAAATTACGTTTATTTGAAACATACGACAATAGATGGATAATTTCATTGACTATATATTCCCCGTTTTAATTTTTTGACGTGATAACGTCTTATAATTCGATATGGGGTGCGCGCACGAAAAACATGACAGTTCATGCGGCGTTACCTCGCTCTGAGGCGTTCCATTTACACTCTCAAGTCTTTCAACAACCGTAAGGCCCACCTGGGCCGCGCTCTTTGTTTCGATTATATTACGTATTTCGATGACTTAGAGAATACTTTTGTAAGAAGAAGTTTGGTTAGTTATGACCCTTGATACATTGACCACACTCTGAATGAAAAATAAATAGTAAATCTGTGAGCTATTAGTATTATTTCGGCTATTCAAAATTGTGCTCAATTTCCTATGTGTCAAGGTATGAATTGTGCTTTGTTCGAAGATTTTACTGGATTTCACGAATGTATGTAGCGTTTTGTATTGCGAATAGTTTATTTTACTCATTATAAATATTTTTAGACAATCATTTGAAAGAAATACATCGAAATAACTTTAGGTTACACTCGAAAAAGTTTGTTTCTATTTATATAGATTCGGAAGCGAGGGTTAAGGGGTTAAGGATAGTTGAACGTGACAACGTCATACGTTGTCACGTTCAACTATCGTCAATAAACCGACTTTACAGACAACTGTTTTTTTTAGATCAGTTTTGAACTAAGATAAGTAAAAAAATAGGATTTTTGTGCGATCTCGGCAACGCGTCAAATGTAGGGTCAAGGTCGATTGCTCGGGGGATGGCCATAAATCTGAATAATTAAAACACTATGTTATTAACAATATAACGAAAAATAACATCGACAATCATCACAAGTCACAACTAAAAATGTTTTTCAATCATTTCGATATCTTAGTAATTCTATCGCGTACTCAAGCACTAACAATATAATATCATATGATAACCAATATCGTTTTTAACTGTACCATTTTCGTGTGAATCGTGAAAACTTATCTGGGCCCATTTGATAAGCCAAAATATAGGTGCAGGTGAGACCGATAACTCATAGCTATGTTACATTTTATTGACTACTAGCTTTTGCCCGCGACTTCGTCCGCGTTAGCATAGTAGATCAAATGACGCATCCCAAATCGCAATCAATCGCAATCGCAAATCCGCATCGCAAAGTATTATTTATTGTACAAAAATATTGAATATACGGAATTGACATTCCTACGATTTTATTATATATAGATGTTCCGCGCGGCTTCGCTTGCGTAATTTAGGAATTTCACGCAACCATACGGTAAAAAAAATATACATTTTTCCGCAAAAAATAGCCTGTCTCTTCACGTGATCTATTCTTCATGTTTGCCAAATAATATAAAAATTGCTCCAGCAGTTCTTTTAAGGTAATAAGCAATTTCATATAATTTCCCCCGTTTTTTCCACATATTTCTTTATTTCTTCGCTCCAATTAGTTTTAGCGTAATAAAATATAGTTTATAGCCTTTCTCAATAAATGGGCTATCTAATACTGAAAGAATCGGACCAGTAGTTCCTGAGATTAGCGCGTTCAAATAAGCCCTTTCATATAACTTCTCCCGTTTTTTCCATATATTTCTCTATTTCTTCGCTCCTGTTAGTCTTAGCGTGATAAAATATAGCCTATAGCCTTTCTAGATCAATAGGCTATTTAACACTGAAAGAATGTTTCAAATCGGACCAGTAGTTTCTGAGAATAGCGCTTTCAAATAAGCCCTTTCATATAATTACCCCCGTTTTTCCACATTTTCCTCTATTTCTTCGCTTCTATTAGTCTTAGCGTAATAAAATATAGCCTATAGCCTTCCTCAATAAATGGGCTATCCAACAGTAAAATAATGTATCAAATCGGACCAGTAGTTCCTGAGATTAGCGCGTTCAAACAAACAAACTCTTCCCAATTATAATATTATATTAGTATATATAGACTCATAATTTTTTATCATTAGTAACGTCATAATTAGTGACGATTTGTAGATTTAGTTAGGGATAGAGCTGTTTGAACGTTATTACTCATTAAGCTCTACATATCTAGCTAACTGCTTGTATAAACACACTAAAACCAAAAAAATAGCAGAGACACAAAAAATAAAATGTAGAAACGTTAGAACAAGAGTCCAATTATTATTATTTTATACGACATCATCAAGCTTCAGTAGACGCGAATTACAATCGTTGTGTGTCGAAGAATGATTTCAGAAACATAGTCAACAGCCTCAAATCGCAACGATATTCAGATTAACGAGAATAATTTTTCGTTATATAAAAAAATATAAGTTAAATTGAAGTTGGGTAGGATGTGGAATGGATCGATGCGTTTACCGCTGCGTCAGATGCTTCGACATGGCGTGGGTGAAACGAGCATGGTCAGGGATGGCTCGCAAAACTGCGGTAAATTGTCTTTTAGCTTAAAAATGTTTTACGTTGCATATAAATTGCATTTTCGAATGATATGTGCATTTGAGCTTATTATCAAGATTATGTTAGATTAACAACCACTGTCTACAAATTAATACTATAATAACGTCTGATAAGAAGATTAATCTCACATTTGTATCGGCAAGCTCTCAACGTCATTAACTTTTCCGTGTAAAAGTAAAAAAAGTTACTGTTTCAGTGCTGCTACTTTCACATCGTACTCTATACAAGCGACTGAAACACACCCAAAAGTATTATAACTTAGTTTTGTTATACCCTGTAATCTGTAATAGATAGATACGGGATACGGGAAAAAAGGAAGAGTTTTTTTGAAACTCTTTTTTGGTCACTATCCAATGTAGAGTTTTCAAAAAAGTCTCCGTCCTTCCATACTTTTAAAATTAAAGTATGTAAACTATATTATCATCTCCTATGTGTGTCTATTAACTCTACGATATTAAATCGCTAAACCGATTTTGATAAAATTTGCTATAGAGATATTTTGAGCCCCGGAAAGGAGATAACTAGGATAGTTTTTATCTCAATGTATAGCCCTATAAATAAAGCACGCTATAAATAAAGTTGCACACAACAGTATAATAATTAACAATTGACTGACTCGCCGAAGCACATTTTATCAACATCTTGCGTGCAATCATTTCGCTATCATTGTAATTATTGTTATCTGTTTACTACAGAATTAATTGATATTATTCTTATCAATTCCAATTATGGGACATCCGTGGGTTTCTAAAGGTTTTAGAAAGTAAGTAGTTGTTGATATTAGTGAAAACTTATGCGATATTTATGGATATTATAAAATTAATTTGATTTTGATTGATTTGATATCACGTTGAAAATACTAATTAACGTACCTAATATTTATATAATTTTGGCTGATGCATGATGTTACAATGTGTAATATACAAATAACTAACTAATCAATTCAAGTATACCATGTTACTGACGAGAAGTAAAATGTAGGTCTCTACATTTTTTTGCGTCTATGGGTACAAAATAGGTAGACAACTAGATTACAGTCGAATAGTATGGAAATGTTCTATTTATTGTACTTTTAGGTGGACTTGCGCAGATCTGAGTTAAAGTTAACTCTAAACTAAGTTAAGGATTGCACAAACCTACGCGACCAAAGCGACTGCGAAGCGGTAGCGTCTACCGCGCGGCGGACGCTGCCCATGTAATCTTATGGCGCTGTGCACACCTGCACGACAGCGACGCGGGATGTTCGCGTCGGCAAGCGAAACGTGCGCGTCAAGTTGTCAGACGCGTGTTTTGAAGTGTACATAACTAGACTTCTTTTTTAAAACCTTTTTTTATATTATTTTCTACAACTCTTTAGTTTATGATTTTTTGATTTGTATACGTTTTGATAGATTGTGTCATGATATTGACGTTTGACGGTTCGCACCGTAGTCGCGCAGGTGTGCACGGCCAGTTTCGCGTTGCAGACGCTCCCGTATCGCGTACCGCGTCCCCTGTCACTGACGCTTAGGTTTGTTTTAAGCTTAAACATCATGTCATCTCTATCAGTCACTTGGTGAGTGACAGATATGACATGATGTTTAACTCAGGGTTAACTTTAACTCAGATCTGCGCAAGTGGGCCTTAGAGGAATAATAGACTGACCTCCTCAATCTAGATAGATTCTAATAATTAACACTGACTGCCGCGCTCAGAGACGAATATTAATTAATTAACTGTAATTAAATTAAAATTTTGACAAAAGCCCTACATTAACTGTCAAAATCTACATTAAATTGAAGCTTAATCATCATCATATGTCTTTGAGTGCAGCAGCTAGACATTTTTTAGAAACATTCATGACGATAACGAACTCTACTGAATTTGTAAAATGCTCTACATTTCCAAAGCTGGATAACCAAAAAAAATGAGAGAGATTTTCGAGAACATTCTTCCAACCTATAACTATAGTTACGTGACGTAGCGTCCTGTGGGACGCAATTAGAGCCAAACTTGCTCAAGGCCCTTTGTCTCGCTCTCGGAGCCGCAGGACTAATCGATACCTCACTAGGACGCTCTGCAACTGGCGTGGCTCGTACGTTGTGTGTTTCTAATATTCACACATTTTACATTATTTACGGCTGCTTTCTAGAATATACGGTTCTGTTTTTTACGATTCTGACACGGTATATGGGCTATTTAGTTAAATTTTTACCTAAATCTGAAAAAATATTAAACTAAATATACTTTTTTAGACTCGGAGCTTCTTTTGGAATAATTGACAGGGGGTTACATAGAACATCTAAGAATGGTTAAAAAATACTTTCCTAATCAAGTACTTTAGATACCAACATATAAGTAGGAAATAGTCAATAGTAACATAATGATATGAAAAACCCTGATATCTAGTTATAGCTATATGTAATATGTATGTATAGAAAAAGTTTAACTTCAAAAACTGTCCTCATAAAATTAACATAAAAAGGCATTATGTATGTTTTTACAATTAACATATTTTTACCCTAGAGTGCCCTAGACGGATATTTTTATACTTACAAATGTTTTTTTTTTTAATTAATCCCATGCTACCAACCCATTACAGATGTATTATAAAATTTTATGATACTACAATAATTTAGGTATGCTATTATTATATACTATTAACTGTAGTAAATATTTTTTAAATGCTGCCACATTCATAGTGTCCTAATTTTTTGCGGGTTTTGTCTGACCTACTTTACTCCAGTCTAATTTCAGGGGTACCGCGGCAAACATTGAAAACCATTTTAGCTAAAATTCATATTTTGAAAACGTTACCATTTTAAACTTTGAACGAAAGAAACAAAGGGAAAAATATTTATGAAAAATTAATTTCCCATACAGAATTGGAACTACATACAAAAAAATCGCAGCAAAATGGTGTTTTTTCAAATGTCTGTGATGTATCAAATCATCAGTGGTTTTGATTAGTCAATAGATTTAAACCATATTTTTAACGACAAAGGGATTTAATTATTACTTAACATTAATATTTAATGATTATTTTGACACAATTTCTTAACTTTTATGAAGAGTTTGATTGTTATTTAGGCAATCAAATTCTTCATACAAGTTAAGAAATTATCAAATGTCATAGAGTCGGGAGTCCGGCTGTAACTCAGGTTACTATTGAATTATATTAGCTTTTTTTTAAATGTAGATACAGTGCAGTGGCAATGTTTTCCTTATTGTAGTAGGTGGAAACTAGAATCTAGTTTTCCACATTCTCAATTTGAGAGTCAGCCATCCCTTGCGAACAGATGCGCGCAACTAGACAGATAGATACATACTACATAAGGTTATATACTGCGAGCACTATGTGAGAGGGCAAAGCTTAGATGGGTTTTTAGATGCTTGTATCGAATATTCTAGACAAAACTGCTTTATGATAATATATTAGAACATGCTTTGTATAGCAAAATTGTAGATATCATCATCAACAACACAAAAATTTGATGACCTAATTTTTATTAAGTATTAAAGATTATGTTATTATCATTAAGTATTAAAGATTATGTTGCGAAGGTTATTATGTATTATTGTTATTTTTTTTTAATATATTATATTTAAAATTTGTATTAATTTAATAGAACGTCTGTTCCGTGAAAGGTAGATAAAAACAATATATATTTCCTTCCTCGTGCCCTATAACAAATTGAGTAGGTATTGATTTAACGTTTTGTACTATATTTAATAATTTTATATTTTATAAAATATTATAAATGCGAAAACGTATCTGTCTGTCTGTCCGTCTGTCTGTCTGTCTGTTACCTCTTCACGCTCAAACCACTGAACCGATTTTGCTGAAATTTGGCATGGAGATACTTTGAGTCCGGGAAAGGACATAGGATAGTGTTTATCCCGGAAAAATGTACGGTTTCTGATTCTGCGCGATAACGAATTCTGGTGCAACGGAGTTGCTGGCGTCATCTAGTATTTTATAATTTGTCTATGGTAGTTGGATTTATTGGCACATGTCGCTGGTGGCAAAAGGGGGTGAAGGGGGCGCTGAAGGCAAGCATAAGGGTCGCCAATTTTTTCAGCACTACCAGCACCCTGGGTACCGAAGAAATCTCGCTCAGGGTGCTCTCCGTATGTAGATATATACGTCTAGATTCTAGAGATTAGAATTCGTTTTTCGATTAAATCAAATTTTAATGACTCTAGAGTCTTCTAGTCACCTTGTGGATACCCACCGAATAGAAACTATACACTCATAAAACACACCTCTTTCGGTGTATGAGACAATGACATAAGTAAATAATGAAGAATTCTAGTTTTATGGTCTTAAATGTTTTATACCTCTTCTACTAGCCATTCCGGAACTCTTCCGGAATATATTACTATCGGACATGAAAAGTGTTGTCCTATATTCACATCATAAGTAAAAACTTTTATTAATAAAAATATTGAGAATTTACTGGTGTGTAGTTTAATTAAATATAGTTTAAAGAAATCACCTCTGAATCCAAGCAAATTAATCACTAACACGTCATGATTAGAATATTTATATTAGAATTCCTAACGAAAGAGCTGCAAGCTCACACGGTGTACGAACAAAATATCGATTAGCGACCCAACATTCACTATAACGGATTTTCTAGGCTCTACGTTTTATACACAACATCCATTGTAGGCTAAAATTGCAGCAGAAAAACACATCCTAAATCCGATCATGAGTTTTATTAGTAGGTAACTACGACTTTACCCAAATATATGGTGGGTATATTAATAAATTTTAACGTCGTCTGCCAGACACACGTGGATTCCCCAGACCTTGAAACATTTAAACAAGATGAAAATCGATACTTGGAAGTCAACTTCACTTAAACGCCACACACGCCTGAACTCTGGCTTAACTTTAACCCACATAACAAAGTTCAATGTAAACACAATACAGAAGTTTCCGAAGTTCCAGTTCATGGTCGCGGGGCCGCGCTCCCCCCCGCGAATATCCACCCCCTCCCGGGCCCTGTCGCCTCCTCATAACTCATTCTCCCCGAGACAAAGTCTGCTAAAATACGCTCTGTTTATTTTCATCGTCGTAAGAATAAAACCTATTGAACGTGCAGACTTTTTACAATATTTAAGTGCTTCATTTTTTAATTGCTAATATATTTTTTTACTGACGCAGCTTTTAATAATTATGCTCGTTTGAACTTCGAGTTACGACACTAGATCCATGTATCCAAACGAAGCTCAAGCCAAAGGCTTGCTTCTAAACTTCATTACGAACTGACAACACAGAGGGTCCTCAAAATCTGTGAAGGTGATCCGCTGTCGCACAAAGTAAAATAACAAAGGGTTCAGAAAAGGGTTACGGGCGACGCCGACGTACTCCAATCCGTAAAGATCGATTATAGTGCCTGCAAACTCTGCGTAAAACGGCTGAAACACGACCCCAACGAATGAACCTACTTTGAAATTGGATTTGGGATCAATTATTCATTGCTAAATAGAGGGTGTGCCGAGTTGTTTTACTTCTACCAGGACCTTTATGTCAAAGATATAAGAAATATTGACATAGAAAGTCCGTGATAAATTGCTTTTATATGACTATATAGAAACTGAATATATCACTTGAAACAGCATACAAGTGAACCTAGTACCTACAACTACATAGCAATAATTAAAGACCATGATTAAGAAAATTTAAAAAATAGTCAGATTTTCAGTTTTTCCGATGTCAAAAATCTCACATTTATTTCCACTTCAGCTAAAACCAGTACATGTATTATGTTATCACGTAGTGTGTAATTATAGCCCGCATGCGTAAATAAGTAGGTTCATTTTCACAATTGTATAATGTATATCCCCAGGGCTTCCAGTTTAAACGAATCTCGCAGCGCCAGTGGCCAGCTTTTGTACTTCTTTTACCTAACGAATAACGATAGTAATGAGCTTGCTTTATGGTGCTAACCAGACGTAGAACTCATTTAAATAAATAGAACTCTACTACTTCTGTCTAAAAAAGAAAGCTGAGAAATATATGAATGTTATTTAAGATGTTATTTTCAGACAAAAATGTTACATTCTTAAGATAAATAATGTCAGAAGTGGGATTGACGTTGATAGAGAAAAAACTACTTAAATCAAAACTACACCATGATATAAAACGTGATTGTCTTAAATTTTAAGAATATCTATTAAAAAACGAAGGCGAATAACCTATGAAATGAAATTTCGAGCAACGTCAACAGTTTGCTGATACTATGCTCACCTAAAATAGGTTTTGATAGTACGTGGAAGAATTTCGACATGGCAGATAAGACGGAGCCCGTATCAAACGGTGTCATTTGATAAGACGCTAGGTACTTACACGCTTTCTGGAGCATTTATAGACAGGTGTATAACAGGTGTATAACTAAAAGTTTATATTATGCTTGAGAAATATCTGCAAAAATTGATCTATACCTAATATTCTAGGTATACATAATATCATAGATGTTAGATAGATTTTACATTTCCACTGAAGGTAAAAATATGTTTGTTTCCTTTTTCGAGGGTTTTAAATTCGTTAATATTCGTTACAGTTTACCTTTTCTTAAAAAAAATTCCTCGTCTATTTTTGCTTAACTTTTTTTCTATTAATTACTCTATAGTTAGCCTTTAGTCAACTCATTAGTCATTACTCATTACTCATTACACGAGTTTTTATGAACTTCTTTATTATAAAATTTTAAAAACATGGGTAAGTATAAACAATTAAAAATTAAAATGATTTTATTCCATCAAGGCCTACTAGATTTGTCACTAAAATGGGCTAAAATATCTGAATATTTTTTGGTATTTTATATGAGTTAAAATTTAAATAAGTACTAGGTATTGTTTTTAATCGAAGGGGCCGTCGCACTCATAATAAGAGGTAGAGTATAATTATCGTTCTTCACCTGAATAACATTCGCAATATTCTAATTCTGGCGAAATTCATTATATTTTTCAGTTATAAAATAATAATGGAATATTTGTTTAGAAATTAGAATTATAAGCTTGAATGCCTTGATGTGTTACGTTTTCAATGTAACTAATAAATTTAATGTATTTGTTTCTAACATTGATGAACAACATGATTTAATAGATTACGGTTATGAGAAATAGAGTTAAATTATCTTTTACTAGAGATACAACGGGTATAACATTATATCTCCTGTAAACAAGTATTCACTGTGGTGTAGATAGCGGCTCGGTGCTGAGGCCTCGGCTGCGTGGCGAAGCCCTAAGCGTACCGTGCACCTCACCTAGATATCGATATATTGCTGATTGGTGGATTGAAGTGTTTACGAAGGTGATATCAGTCAAACAGACCAATGGATATCCTTTTTCAACGAATCTTATCATTATCAGGGTGGACTTTCGTACCTCGTGTCGATTCCCTGATACGATATCAATAGATTAAATCGAGTGTATAAATATGGGACCATCAATCGATCGGGCCTCTATCGGAGTTCGCTGTGATTGTACAACTAAGTGTCCACCATGGTCATCGTATCGGTAACTACTGTGAAATATACTTTTTCCTGGATATGTGACGTGGCTTTAGTTATCGACCTCCTCAGTATGTCAAAAACGAATTAGTTAGTTTTGAATTAGTGTCTCTAAAAACAGAAATATTACGCAATAGCATATGGTGTAAAGTCGCACATGTGTATGTCCCATGAGAATCGACCATTTACGTAATATATTTTATCCTCGTAAAAACGAATACCGAGTACTCGGTACATTTGATAAAATATTGTGTAGGATTGTTGACGCGTTGGGGAAAAGTGGCGCGCTTATCAAAACGTTAACCGCACCTTTTCATGCAGTGATAGTGCGTCATGCGTCTCCATATCGCGCACACCGATTGTCATGCCATAATTTTAGTTCATGTCATTAATATTGATTTCATTTTCCAGAGCGAGCATCGGAGTGTAAAAGGCTTCACGTCTGAGTTGGACAGGGGATCTTGACAGTTTGATATAGTATGCTGCCAGATCTATCTTTCCAGCTCACTCGTGGAACCCTTCGCGACTGAGCTTCGGTTATGTAGCAACGAGTGTATGAAAATAGCGTGGCGGATTAAGTGGAGGTGTGATCTCTTCACTTTTTTTTCTTAAAGTGAGATTCAACTCCTCCAACTTAACCCCGACTCGCAAAATCGACGGTTTCTTCGAAGACGTCCTTTTGTGCTGTATATTTTTATTTATTTAGATTTTATCATTGTAATTTTATGTGAAATGTTGTATAATATACTATGTTTTTTGTTTTATTTTTTATGTTAATATAATTTTAATAAACATATTTAATACTCACAAGCTGTTATAATAATTTGTAACTATCTAAATTCTAACCTAACAATGAGGCCAAACGTTCCTTATGACTCTACAGTGAGTCTACCACGACTCTACTACTTTTAAAAATTGCCGCTCTAAAAGTAGAGGGCGCTGAAGTGCTTGCGCATGACACACGGGTGGTCATTACGAAAGACCCACCGAGCTGACTAGTCCGAAGTGCATCACAAATCACAGAAAAAAAATCACAACACCCAAACAAAAAAATGGCCAAAAAAGTGTTGGTAACACCGGTGCGCTAAAAAAGCTTGCAAACTTCACGCACATAACCTGCGCTGGACATCGACTCGTCCGTATCTAACTCTGGGAAAATGTATATTGATTTTTCAAAGAAAAGTCAACCGATGTAACAAAACACCGTCCGCGGAGTGTTTATACGCGAATAAAAGAGTATCGGTCGATGTGTAGTGTCGTCAAGATGGTGCGACAGTGTATTGCGGTGTGTTCCGAGTGAGATTGGAGAGAGTGTCGCGTCGCTCGGCCGTCGGCCCGGAGCCCGGCCGTGGCCAGGGCCTGGGCGCGCCATGGACGCCGCCGCCGACCCGCTGCGATCGGTCAGGCCGTGAGTATCGTGTCTGTGACATCCTCATACTCTGCCATACTTAGCGTATTGTGTTCGTTTAGCTCGCTCACATATAATTTTGCGATGCATTATTTTGATCCCTGCGGGCCTATCCCGTATTGCGAAACGCTCGGTTTCTCGGTGTAGCGCGGAATCGACATTCTCTCGGTCGTATGGCGTCACGGCCTCCGCCGTGTTGCGCCATTTCGGAGCGGCCGGATCGTCCGCGAGAGCGAGGCGAGTCGAGGACACGGCGACGTCGCAGCCGAGGCAGGGCGGCAGGGCGCCGCTGATAGCGATCTTGCAGCGCGGCGCCCGAGCGTGACCGCTCCGCCTGCGACTCGTGTGTGCGAGCCGAGCTCAGAGTCGCCCGTGCCGCCCGCTGCAGAGTATGAATGACTCGCGAGCCGCATCGTTAATTAGAATCGTGTTTACTGTTTTTGCGGGTCGCACGGAACCTGTCGGGCCACCTTTTGTGTCGGTAGGGCACGGGCCCTGTCGGCCGGCGCTCGCTCGGGACTCGCTTGGCGCTCACGAGAGTGAATTATGGCTAGGTACATATACGTCGTGCACCACACAACACATACCTACCTAACGTACGCGCCTACCTATCTATAGAACGGCGAAGGCTGCGACTACGTACCTACTGAACAAAGAATTTCGCTCACAAATCCATACATTCAGCTCCAAAACGGCCAGTTTTCAGTTTGCGTGTGAAATGTGTGCGTATCTCGCGTATTGTTTGTATTCGCGATATAATTTATGTGTTTGAAAACATCTGTGCTTGTCAATTGTTACATTCGAGTGTGCATTTTGAGGTTAGGTCGTGATTTTTTACGACAAAGTGATTTTGGGATGCAGTGAGATTACAAACGTAGCCACCTGGCAATGCTTTATTAATTGTTCATATTTTGAGTGTACAGTAGTTTCTTTGAGTGCTAAACAGTTACTAATGTAAGTGTTGGGTGAGTGCTCCTGTTGTATGGAGATTTGCAGAATAACTCCAATATTTGCAAATTCTGTTACTAAGTAGTTCTGAAAGTGTCGAAGATAGTGGAGTGACAGTTGTGCGTGACAGTAGTCCATGTGAAGAAAGCCGGCTCCATGCTCAGGTGTGTACTTGCTTTTATCGCTATTTCAAACTAAACAAGAACTGATCCACAACGCTTCTCTTTCAAAATGACTCTCCAATGTAATAGCAATATATATTAATATATCCATGCAAGTAATATCTAATGTTTAACTTATGTAATAGGTATTTAGTTAAAAGGTTAAAAAAATATTATCTTCTTTTGCAAAACCTATGAAATTATAGCACGGTTGCTACAGATGAATATTTCTGACTGTGTTTCGAGTAAAGTTTTTTAATAGAAATCAGAGCAATTAAATGATATCAAAATCATTTATATAATAATCCTTGCAAACCTATCTTATTCCAAGCTCTCAACTTGATAAGAAAAGTGTTTTGTTATTTAAAAATATACTATTAGTCAGATTGTCTTGACCAGAACACTTTGTTTTCAAGTGTTCTAGTAATGTGCTAAATAATATGATGTATTATCATAATATTTATATTGTTCAAAACTTGACTATACTAATTACTATAACCTTTAAATTTTTAACCAATTTCTAATAATACAAAAGTGATCAATAATTAATTTTAATAATTCAAAGTGGTTCACATAAAAATTAACTTTAACTGTATTATTTTTATTAATCTTTATAGCATAACATAAATGTTTACAATAAAATATTAATTTGACAGCTGTTTATTATGATTACAGTTTAACATTGATCATAAACTAAATTTAATTATCTTTTATGTGTTATACTGAAAACATTGTAAATATTTGATGAGCAAGATTTACTATCATTAAGTAATGATAATAATTAATTGCCTTTATAGGTTAATGTGGTTGTAGAGCCTAACTGCTTGACACATTTTAGATTTATATGTGACATTTATAGATTCAGCGTAATCATGAAAGCAGAACTTGGTGTATGAAAGCAGCTAGTTTGTCTATCAATGGCTTATGATCTTAAATTATGTGGGTATGTAGGTCATTTTGTGTGTTACTGTATGTTATTACATTATATTTTAATTTATAACACACTTTTACTGTCTTTTAATCCTTTGATCATGGAAAAACAAGACACAATAGCTTTTCTATTGTTATCGCGGTCGCCGGTGACCGTTTGGAGCTTGAAGAATTAACTTACTTTTCTTATTCAAAACATTGTTAAATACATAACATTCCTATATATTTCTTGCTAAGATAATATTGATAAATAAATACAATTGCAAATATTTACTATTCTGACACTATTTACTGGCATATTTCTGAGAAACAAGCCATAAGATATAAGTCTCTTTTACCGTGCACCAATAAATAATAATCAATCTCCCTTATTGATTTTGAATATGGGTACATACTATTGACATAATTTTACTTATTAATTAAAGGCCAGGTAATATATTTTAAAGTTAACATAGGTTCATATAGGTTGTAACTTCTATTTCTGATTATTGTTACATTGGCATTGCTATTTGGTATTCATCGGATACATTTTTCAAGTTACAGGAGAATCACAAATTTTTGATTGCAAATTCTTGGAAATCTATTGTTATTCTATTGTTGTTGCAGTCGCCGGTGTCCTTATGGGGGTTGATAGGTTAATAATTATAAACCTTACAGTCATTTTGGGTAATTTTGAATTACGGTTTAACTTTGAACAATACAATTGAGCGTAATTATCCTATAAAATGTAATATTTCTTGTATGAGCATCATTACTTATTATTTGTAGGATGTTGAAAAGCTTAATCTTTATTGTCGTAACTTTAGATTAAATTAACCATTGATATTACTTTTGGCTTGATGTGTGCCTGTGTAAAGTCATTCTGAATGTGTGTTGCTATGTGCTATTTTACTTATGAAGTTTAAAGTGAGTATGTGCAAATGTTAAGAGTGAGGTATTAGTGCAAATACCAAAATCAAGCATAAACATATCAACGGTTAAAAGGAAATAGAGTATAAGCGCCAAAAAGTGAAATGTTCAGGAGAGTCGTTTAAAGTTTTGAGCTTAAGAAAAACTGACGTATCTCTGTTATTTATTGACGTGTCGTGATAATTTAAACAGTTATAAAATGATTAAAAAATGGGCCTCTTACCGGTATTGTTAGTTTTAATGATTTGGTGCTATTTCAAGTGTTTTTTGTCGCTTATAACAATTACTATAATAATATAGCATAAGAGACAAATGACAAAAAAAATATTAGAGGATAAGAAGCCTAAACAACATTCTGATTTCTTACATCGCAAAGTAAAAGGGTATACGAGATTAGACGATTCAGTAAGTCTTATAGGAAAAGAATGATAACGTACTTTTTACAGGTCGTGTTATGGTCGTTTATTAGTTAATAGAACACAAGTAACAGTGACTTTCACAAAAACTAGAATTACCTATAAGACTTAGGTGACACACAATGTCGTTTGAAAGTGAAGGAAAAGAAGAATAATCAACATCTGGCGACTGGCATTGCATGAGTCTATGGAAATATGGTTGAAAAAGGTTGTAGGGTATAACCGACAGAGTAATATGAAAATAAATTTTGGATATATAGGGTACAAGCGCCAAAGCTATGATCAATTACGAATTGGAAGAAGGCTATAAATGATGTTTCTAATTTTTGAGAGAATTGCTTAAAAGATATAAGCAGCCGAAAGCTGTAGACAAATATTTTTTGCAGGGGTACAAGCACCTTTACAGACAAACTGACCTGAATTTTTGTCGGTTACAAAAAATACTACTAGGAAATTTGCTTTTTTTACTAGGGCATAAACGCCAAAAACCTCATCGTAGAGCTATGAGTGCATTCGAAAGAGTGGGAAATTTTAAGTAAGGTGGCATTTAAAACTCATTTTTGACAAAAAAATGTCGCTTAACCGTCGATATTGAACCGACCATTTGACTGACCGAAATTATAATTATTATTACTGCAAATCTAATAAGAATGGAAATGCAAAATAAGTTAATACAAATATTACTTCAAACCAAGTGAACAATATTTCGAATTTCCTTTTAACCGTCGATATTGAACCGACCGTTTGACTGACCGAAATTATAATTATTATTACTGCAAATCTAATAAGAATGGAAATGCAAAATAAGTTAATACAAATATTACTTCAAACCAAGTGAACAATATTTCGAAATTGTTTAATAAAAAATTCATAATACATAGTCAAAAGTTGGATTATAAAGCTAACAGCAATCATGAACAGACAGAGACGGATGTAATCACTTGTCACAACCGGAAAGATGGTGTTGACTAACTCGGTATCGGCTATCGACAGGAAACTCAAAAATCTTTATCACAATTAGTAATTTTTATGCTTCTCCATGATTATATCTTTTCGGTTAATGGCAAAGCCCAAGAGTAGCTTTATAAAGTTCTCTCTAACTTTGAATGACTAATAATAATTATTATTTCATAACTGAAAATTAAAGTAGATCCCTTAAGTTAAAATATGGATGATGTGATAGCCAGAAAAACTATTATTAAGCATACTTCAGGGACAGTTTTGGACTTGAAATGTCCCATTTGGTTTGCAATGCAATTTTCTTATAATGAAGTACAATTGGAGTATTTGATGTTTTGTTGTCATCACATTTTTAATGACATCATGCAAGTCCCCTGTTGCCACTTTACCCCAGTTTTACGAAGGTGAACCTTACGTAGTTGGAATAAGAGTGGTCACTGGTTAGATAATGAGGCTCTGAGTGTACCATGTTTCTCAGCACACATCATCTTCACATTCTTCTTGTTACGACACGATGGTTGAAATTTGAAT
Organism: Lysandra bellargus; assembly: GCA_905333045.1. Taxonomy (NCBI): domain Eukaryota; kingdom Metazoa; phylum Arthropoda; class Insecta; order Lepidoptera; family Lycaenidae; genus Lysandra; species Lysandra bellargus. The sequence goes on along the minus strand of HG995320.1, from coordinate 11,367,753 downwards.
TGTAAAATAGAGACCACATAAGGTCTAAGTGCACATATATAGCTTGTTCTGCTCAGTGCTCATACATAGCACACACTATATTATGTGTATTGTTTATCACACACAAATGAGTCATACAGCATAGTGACCTTGTCCGGAGTTCCTGTGTAGATTTTAACACTGGGTACTAAAATGATCTAAATAGATATATTGTCTTTTTTTTTAAACATTCGAAAAATTTAAAACTTTGTTTATGACATGTAAAACTTTGTTTTGTTTAAGTATACTATAAATTGCAGATTAAGAGATTAAAATTTGCGCAATAAGTAAGGGCTCAAAGTGTTAAAAATAATATTATATTATTTTTAAACTATAATTGCAATAAATTATTTACTTCTTAACCAACATACTAGCAAAATATACCTAAATTAACCTTTTAACCTAACTGAATTTGATTAAAATAAGTTTTATTACATTATTTTTAGTAAAGTTTACATGGTTCATAATTTGGAACTCTTGGTCAAACTATTTTGAATTTGGAATTATTGAGTGTTTAGTGTAGGATGCAAAATTAAGCATTGTTTGGTAGAAGCCAATTGTTTGAGGCCTCAGGTAAATTCAGTTTAAAGTTCATTTCAACTAAACGTTGCACTCGGCTCTGAGGTGAATGCCTCACTCAAGGTGTGGTATCTTCAAGGTTATTATTAATATTTAAAATATTTCAATAACAATATGATAACGTGAATATTTGATACACTAATATGTAAATATAATAAACAAATCAAATGACAGATATATAATAGCATAATATAATAGAATTTTGATAGATATTGTAGTCTCATGTATTATACTCTGTTTCAAATATTTTTTATCTAAATGTACTGTTATATACGAAACTAGGGGGCTATTATAGTTCTACCAATTCAAATGTCTACCGGACAATTAAGGCGACGCCTTGATAATTTGGCTGTAGGCTGTAGCGATATCGATTTTTCTCAGCAATGACTAAAGCTAAGAAATTAAAGTTCATTGTCAGTATTCATCATGTCTTTGTCTTTGAATTACCCATAGCATAACACGATTGGTCAACTTTTATAACACAGAATAATCAATCAAAAATACCTCTGTAAAAAAGAAATTCCTATTTTGCCAGAGGAGAATGATTTAAAAGCTTCCAAAATGTGTACATAGATTGGTTCAAGCATATACTTTAATTTGCCTATAGCTTATATGAAATGTGTTCATGGTTTTTAAATTACGCGACAAAAACCACTTTGTCGCTTACTCCCTTTCCTTCTTTTGCTGTTCTATTGCTTGTTTTCTATGAGAGGCTGGGCCAGACAAGCAATCTAAAACATATCCAACACGGCTTTTTACTTTAACGCGGCGTCACCTTAAAGTGCACAATGACACATTTTATTTTGATGCTTTTGTTTATTATTCAAATACCGTAATTTAACTTTAAGAAGCGAAAACAGAAACTTATTGGTCACATACATTTAAACTAAATGTTTGGGAAATCTATTGCAAAATTTATAAAAACATCCTCTATCTCTTGTCTCTCTTTGTATCTTCTTAGGTTCAGAGCAAAGTTCTTTGAGCAAACGAAGAGCTTATTGAGCGCGCGACGTCAAAAACTATTACCTCAGTCGTTATAAAATACAACATCTTCATAATCTCCTCGCGTCTTCGTGAAAATCCAATATCGACCATAAATCTATACAGACAAAGTCACCTTTACAGTGTCATGCACATTTTCATTTTCACATGCACTGATGCACATCACATGACTGCAGACTGCCTTTTTAGGGTTCCGTACCCAAAGGGTAAAAACGGGACCCTATTACTGAGACTTCGATGTCTGTCCGTCTGTCCGTCTGTCTGTCTGTCTGTCTGTCCGTCTGTCTCCAGGCTATATATAATAAGTCAAGAACGGTAATAGCTAGAGAGTTGAGCTAGAGAGAGAGAGAGAGATTTTCACAGATTATGTATTTCTATTGCCGCTATAACAACAAATACTAAAAACAAAATAAATTAAATACTTAAGAGCCCGGGTAACCCTCGAAATTCTCATACATTCGTAATACTAAAATCATTTTGTCATACGAAAATATTTAACATGTTTGAGTTATTTTTCAGTATAAAATAGTAATTACCTAGGTTCCTGAACAAAAATTAACTTCAAATTATTTAAACACTAAAAAATTTTTTTTTGTGTATAAATTTTTTTTACTAAATTTAGTACTAAATATTTAAACACTAAAAAATAGAGTAAAACACTCAAAAATTTATAAATAATTAGTAAATTTACAACAAAATATTTTAATACTAAAAAATATTTTTTAGAGTTGAAATATTTTGTAAAAGCATTTGGGTCCTTTTCCGTTATCTTACTTTATATTTTCACCTTTCAGCAAAATCGGTTGCGTAGTAAAATATCTAATCATAATATTTTATATAGGGAGTACGACCTGCAAACCTTCTAGAAGAGAGCGTATTCTCTCTTAAAATGCCGGCAACGCACCTGCAGCGCTTCTTATATTGCGAATGTCCATGGACGACGGTAGTTGCTTTCTATCAGTTGACCCGTTTGCTCGTTTGCCCCCTGATTAAAATGGATGGAAAGTGACAGACTGCGGTAAGCGACTTTTATACTACATATACTTACTAGATTACCTAGTTTCCAGGCGCGGTTCCCAGGCGGAGGTCCCAGGGGACATGACCCAACCCAAATTATACTCGACAAATTAACAAATCTTCAGATGTCTGTTATAATTCTACATACGTATTGTACTTATTATTATCTTTATTCATCGCGACTTCCTCTAAATTATCATCAAATTTTCGGGTCTATCACACAGAGACGAGGTAACGTAGACTGAAAAAACACATTCAGTAGTTAGCTTCGAAGAAGCTTGGTGTTCTTAATAGAGCGAGACAGTACTTCAGTCCGGACCAACGCCTACAACTTTACAAGGCGCAGGTTCGGCCTCATATGGAATATTGTTCTCATCTCTGGACAGGAGCGCCAAAATACCAACTGCTCCCTCTGGATCATATCCAACGAAGGGCCGCTCGAATTGTTGACTGCCATAATGTTTCAAACAGCCTGGACCCCTTGGAATTACGCTGAGATGTAGCTTCACTCTGCATCCTCTATCGGTTGTATCACGGGGAGTGCTTTGGGGAATTGTTCAGAATCATACCACCTGCAACTTTTCGCCATCGTCCCACGCGAAAAATATACCATCCTCATCACCTTGATGAGTGGCAGTCTTCCACGGTGCGTTTTTCGCGTAACTTTCTGCCGCGCACTGTAAAACTCTGGAACGAACTGTCACCAGTAGTATTTTCGGACGGATACGACCTGCAAACCTTCAAGAAGAGAGCGTATTCCCTCTTAAAAGGCCGGCAACGCACCTGCAGCTCTTCTGATGTTGCGAGTGTCCATGGGCGACGGTAGTTGCTTTCCATCAGGTGACCCGTTTGCTCGTTTGCCCCCTTATTTTATTAAAAAAAAAGTTGTTTTCTCGACTAAATTAAAAAAATAATTGATGGTAAAAATGTATAAATTTCCAAATTTAACATGAGGCATCGTCTTTTCATTTTTTAAGCCGTCTCGGTGCGACAGATAGAATTTCTTTTAAAATTCTTTTTAAATAATATGTCACAGCTATAATATTTTTTTTATATAATGTGACATTGGCGCCCAACGTGGGGCCCGAGTCGTCTCCGTGTAAAAAGGCTTCGTTAATACACGCAATTATACGAGGTGTCGGCAAAAGTTGACACTCCACCGAATATTAAACCAATTACGTATCAGATTTATATGAAATTTTATTGCTACGTTGCATATTTTCGTTGAATTTTATTGCAATTTAAGAATGATGTATATTTCATTAAAGTTTCTTAAGTTTGTAAATATCTACTTGATAAAAAAATACCTCTAAAACGACGTACCGTACGTAACGTAACGTAACGTGTCCCGACGGCGTACTTTTGGCTAACTTAGAATCCGTCCTGTTACCTATTTCCGCTAAAAAGGATAGAATATACTTTCTGAGAGGCTCAGGGACATGGGATAGTTTTCATCTTAAAAAATGTACTGCTCCCGCGTATGAGTAAACTAAAATTTCACTTTTTTGACTGCGGCATCTCTGGAAATATGTTTGGCAAGCGAATGTTGCCCCCTTTTCACGGACCTTTTCCCTGCAAGTCGAACTAGCGTAATTTAGACATAACTAACACATCTAAAAGTTGGCCTAGACGTGTATATAGTAGATACAAATAAACGTTTTTTTTTGTTTAAAATTAAGGGCTAAACGAGCAAACGCGTCACCTGATGGAAATAAACTACCGTCGCTCATGGGCACACGCAACATTAGAAAAGTTGCAGGTGCGTTGCCGGCCTTTTAAGAGGGAATTCGCTCTCTTCTTCAAGGTTCGCAGGTCGTACTCCTTAACAAATATTTATGTTAAGTTGGCCTAGTGGGATTCATCATGCAACCTTAACAAATATGGACCTAAAAGTCAGCTTAGTGTGATGGAGTCGTAATTCGGCTCCTCTGGCGGTAATCACGGCAGTAATGGGCCCTAATGAGCGCGGCCATTATCATTGAGTTACGCCCAAATAAACTCCTATTCCGTGTTGTTTATCTCTATTACCGGACTAGGTTGAATGGTTGAATGATCCAGGAGAAAAAAACCGGCCAAGTGCGAGTTGGACTCGCCCATGAAGGGTTCCGCAGCAGCAATAAGAATTGTTTCTATGAAATTATAAGGTTTTTGATTTATTTTAATATTTAATTTTTGATATAATGAAAGTTAAATTAAGGTTTATCATTTATGACGTATAAAAAAAACTACTGGCTAGATCTCGTTCAAACCAATTTTCGTTGGTAGTTTTTATAGTAATGTACATCATATATTTTTTTTAGAATTATCATGCCCCTACTTTAGAAGTTAGAGGGGGGAAAACACATTTTGCCACTTTGGAAGAGTCTCTCTCGCAAACTATTCAGGTTAGAAAAAAATGATATTAGAAACCTCAATATGATTTTTGAAGACCTATCCATAGATAGGTCGCACGATATGATTTTTGAAGACCTATCCATAGACACGCATAAGCCAGATGTAAAATTTTTTTTTTGTTTCAGTTGTACCTATGGGGACCCCTAAAATTTTTAATAATTTTTCCATTTTTGTATCAAAATCTTAATGCGGTTCACAGACTACATCTACTTACCAAGTTTCAATAGTATAGCTCTTATAGTTTCGGAGAAAAGTGGCTGTGACATACGGACGGACAGACAGACAGACAGACAGACATGACGAATCTATAAGGGTTCCGTTTTTTGCCATTTTGGCTACGGAACCCTAAAAACTCGTTTTGGAATATTTGTCGTAACTCCTATTCCAAAAGTGTGTGAAAAGTTGGGTTATAATCACGAATTTAAATACTAGATGGTGCCTGTATCGCTTCGAAAAAGTGGTGACGAGGTAACCGTGCGTCTAAAAAGACAGTATTTTGGGCTTTTCTGGGACACAAAACTATTCCATAATCCACACCAAAGTTCATAAAAACCGGTACAGACTACGTTTATGCGTGAAAAGGATGAAATATAGCTACAGATAAACAAAATGTCTTATTTTAAATACAAGACGTAGTATTCTTGATTTTTACAAAATCGTACATATGAACCACGATGACATAGTTTTCTTCGAATTTTTTTAGCATGTGATGATTAAAATAAACTAAATGACGTCCGCAACTCCGTTGCGTTTGCGGTTTGGGCGTGAAGAGGTAACAAACAGACAGACATTAGACACACTTTCGCATTTATAATATTACTCAGGTCTAGGTGACACAAGATTAGTGGAGGGAGTCCTGTATACGGCTGAAGGCAAACCGCAGGTGGTTTTAGTGGGTAAACCCGAAGTCGGGAGTCCCACACCCCCCCGGGTGCTTCAGCTCAACTGAGGCACATCCCCAACCAGCACCAACACCCATAAAAGGTTTCTCCTGCGCATCAAAAAAGTGACATAAGATAATAGTGTAATAATTACCTTATGCTCTAATGTTGTAACTTGTATGTACAATAGCAGTACCCCAGTAAGTCGATATGCACGTTAGTTATCTCGGGGATCTGGGTCGACAGCCGCCACTTGATCCTCAGCGGAACAGCCCCAGATTGCGTCCCATACAGGATTACTGGGGAAGCGGCTTTATGACGCGCCGCCGGATTTGCGGACGGGTGGAGGATATTCTTAATTTGAAATTGTTAGATGTGTGAAAACTCGAAACTTGCAGATTAAAAAAATGACTCCTCAGAAAGATTTGTTAACGGGAGATTCACGAGTGTTTTTGATGTTAATATTTATGCCTAAAAACTCAGAAAAAGATAGTAGAAAGTAGAAATATGATAGAAACAGTTTCTATCCTTGACCCAACGTCGATTGAAGAATAGAATGTAACAGATTGATAAAACGATTTATTATCATAAAACAGTTTTTTTCACAAATCTGTCCATATTTGTATTATTTTGCATATTTTTACAATTAGCATGTGTTTTGTATTTAGCACCCAAGTCCTAGGCCCTACTAGTTCTAAACTAGTTCTAAACTAGTAAACATTGAACACACAAAAATAAAAATTAAAAAATATATATATCCACAGCCGAACATAATATAACCTCCTCCTTTTTGGAAGTCGGTTAAAAAACAGAACTGCTTCCTTGCTGGCGTCTAATCTATAAAAATAACATGAATTCTAGTTTCATTTTAATGACGAAAGATTTTGCGAGTTTTGCGGATGACCCAAAATAAGGAAACATTAAAAGTATTTATTATTATTTACTCTCGTGACATTAACCCTTAAAAGTTTTCGCGTTGAATAGTGTTTTCAGTTATTGTTGTTTCTGTTGGCAACGACACGACCAAAACAATTTTTTTACGTTAGCAACAACGGTTTTAATAATCGCGCTAGAATTGGCACAGTTGATAAAATATAAAGTATTCCAGTCGTTGTCGTTTTCTTTTGCAGATCAATCTTCTTTTAACTGCTTGTAGTTGAGAGTAATGCAGAGCTTATGTGATAACATTTAAGTTATGTCAGGTTTACATAATTTTGGGACGGGGAATCCCATTTTTTTTACTTTGACGTCTGATTTTTTTTCTATCTGCACCTTCTTCCTATGTCGCGATTGATAAAGGGATTACTTTGGTAAATGCTGACATAACGGAAGGAACTCTGAAATATTTAGTTTATGGGTAGAGATCTGCCAAGCTCTTTCGAGAAAAAACAAACTTGATTGCTAAAGGAAAAAACCGGCCAAGTGCGTGTCGGGTTCCGTAGTATCGCTAGTTTTTGACAATTTTTTTTGGTCAATGAACGTACATTTATAGCGTGTTTTACACTACTAACAACATCATCTCAGTTACTTTCAAAGGAATTTGAACGAAAAGTTCCTTTATACTTCGCCGAATACATTTTTTTTAGTTGATCGACTATTACTCAATAACTTATGAAGTCTTCTTAGCCGTGATAGTTTTCCTTTTAAATTCAGCAGATTTCCTACTCCCGTGAATTTTTTCACATTTCCAGAACCAACCGTTTAGCTGATAAAAGGGGGGGGACACTGGACCCTAACGAATTTTTCCACTTTAAAACTTAATATTTCACAAACGGATCCCTAAATCGGAAAATGATCTATGAATACTCGCAATATTTTCAACGACACCCCACACGATGGGCGCGAAAAAAATATTCATCCCCGCTTGATGTGTAGGGGAGGTACCTACCATAAAAAAAAAATACGATTTCATGTACCATTTTATTGCCATCATTAATATGTGAATTCATGCCAAATTACAGCTTTGTAGGTCCTATAGTCTCTGAGTAAAACCGCGGACAGACAACAGACGGACGGACAGACCGAAACTATAAGGGTTCCTTGTTAACTACGGAACCCTAAAAAAACAGCCTGCGACAAATACAAATATATTTTAATACACGCTTTATATATCTATGCATATAAAGACCGTGTCCAATCAGCTAGTATATAGGAAGAGCGGTCGGTTTTTTCACTGAAAAATATTTTTAAACCGTGACGTTGGCGCCTTGTGGGCAGCGCCGCGCATATTAAATACATAATTATATGAATAACGCCACGGTTCGTTACCGCCTCGTGCCTCGTGCGCCTCTGACTCGTTACTCATGCGGAGATGGCTGGACTTCCACAGGGCTGCCGGCATCAGATCATGTCGATAGGGCTGCCATCCAGTGCCGTAAATAGTCTTTTTTGCGCCCTGTGCGAGCTACTATAACTGCACCCTTGTTTTAACCGACTTCCAAGAAGGGGGAGGTTATATTATGTTCGGCTATAGATATATTTTTTTATTACATTGGGAAACATCTCTGTAGCGCAGTGGAACTTGTCGGGAGCAATTCGAAAAAATAAGATTCTGCCTGATCTAGACCAGGGCGTAGACTCGTAGACTCTGCGCCCCCCAGACGCATATAAATCCAGCTTTAGTCAAAATGCATTTCAATGCATGCGCTAGTTTCGATAGGATAAATAGAAGTCGGTTAAAAAGTTATCTGCTTTAAATCAGAATGTCAGACTCAGTTACTTTATCTTTTCATGCCTTGCATTGTCATTGCCTGCAACTCTTCATAATATCTGATCGATTGGATATCACTGAGGTAGTAAGTACTACGTACTAGAGCAGCTATTGCAAACAATTAACAAAAAATTAAAACCGACTTCCAAGGTAAAAACAATAATAACATTAATATGAACTAAAAAAATTAAATAATTTTTTCTATATGTATATTAGTGCCTTTTTCCGAATTCGGCTAAACCTCAACTATTTCTGTACTCAATCTTCATTATTTTGAAGTCGTTACCAGATAGCCGAATCTTCAGTTCTCTGACAGAATATTTGAAACTTTTGGAACTGGCACCGACTTTAAAATTATGAAGATTGAGTACAGAAATAGTTGAGGTTTAGCCGAATTCGGAAAAAGGCACTATTATACATATAGAAAAAATTATTTAATACTTTTTAGTCCATATTAATGATATTATTGTTTTTACCTTGGAAGTCGGTTTTAATTTTTTGTTAAAAATAATAATTTCACTCTTTTTAGTTAAGAGCCCGTCCTCTCTTTTCTACTGCTCTCTTCACACTCACGCCCGTCTTTCATATGCCAGGTGAAAAAGGACGATCGCCAAGTTAGCGGGCAGATAGAGATTTTCTGTTTTTAAAGGGTTTTTTATATTGAAGTGGTAAAAAGTAATTCCAACACTTTATAGACGACTTTCTCAACAGCACATTGTATTTTTTTCATACCGTTAAGACGTTAATACAATCCATAAAAAGGTGATATTCTAAACCTTTTACAGCAAAAATCACAAAACTGTCGCGGGTTTGAGTTGGATTATTTAAAGATACTTAAAAAAAAATAAAAAATCTAGCTCCAACACTATATTATAATTGAAATGATCTTACATGTTGTGCATTAAAACTTATAGAAATACTGTATTTTAACTGTTAAATCACGTCTGTTAAATGAGCGAAATCGGCAAAATTTCGTGAACGGACTCTTAAACCATCGCGTATATTTTACGTGTCTTATTACAATTTGTTATGAGTCACAACTCACGCTCACAAAATAATATTATATCTTATATCTTTAAACGAGCAATTCTTGTATATATATAAATATATAATTGGAATCTCCGAATCGGCTCCAACGATTTTCATGAAATTTAGTATATAGAGGGTTTCGGGGGCGATAAATCAATCTAGCTAGGAATCATTTTCATAAAATGTCATTTTATGTGTTTTTTGAATTTTTTGAATACCGAGCGAAGCTCTGTCATATAGCTAGTTATCATATTTATCACTTATCAGTGAAGTGAACAAATTGTGCTAGGTAATTTAACAATTTTAATTCCGCAAGCCCCTAGCGGTCACCGGCGATTGCGATAACAATAGAAAGGCTATTGTGGCTCGTTTTTCACGATCGAAGGATCTATCATGTAAAAAATTGTATAAACTTGCATAGGATGTAGCGTAGCTACTCTTAATATTTAATATTATCATAATTGACAGCTGTTCTTGAAATCAAGAAGTCAAATCGATACTCACTGCGCCATCTATCGATAATATGTGTAACTAATGAAAAAGACACTTAATGACTTTGTTTTGTTTAAATGCTCTTTTTAAAATAACTTTATTTTAATTCTATTTCTATTAAATTTTATAAAGTAGTTAGTAAAGTATTCGATCGGTATATAAAGTAGTTAGCAAAGTATTCGATCTGTCGTCTGCCGCCACGCACCGCGCGGCGGCGACGCCGTCGCCTCTGCGGCGCTGACCGCCGTGTATATAAACAAACAGGTGTTGTTATACAGTACATAATTATTATTATTGTATCCATACCTATGCCTTGTACTATTATCTATTCTGTGCCATGAGACATTGGTGACCTTAACACGACGTGGTAATGATGATGATGATGATGACCATGATGATGATGATGAATATGAATTGCATAGTAGCATATGCTTTCTGTTCTTAAAACAACGCCGAAACTCCCAAACGTGTATCTATAAGGAGTCAGGAGTTCTCTCAGCATCTTCGAAACCATGGTATACCTTGACCCAATATTTGACTTTTTGGTAGCATATTCTTAGTACATTTCACATAAAACCAAAATCACCATATGTTTCCATATAAATTTCGAGGAGTTCCCTCGATTACTCATGGATCCCATCATCAGGTCACCACTTTTGTGAACATGGTACCAAATTGGAGTGAAACCTAATACAACAAAACAAAAATTTCTAAAATCGGTTCACAAATGGCGGAGTAATCGTTGAACATACAAAAAAAATATCCACAGCCGAACATATAACCTCCTCGTTTTTTGGAAGTCGGTTAAAAAACATGTCGCACTTGAGGCATGAGCGGGGTGGGAGGCGGGGCGGTGATTGCTATCGATCAGTACCGCAGAAGTGACACAGTTTTGTGCCTACACTCGAATAAATGCAGAATCTATTTGAGTAAGTGTATAAAATAAAAATAAAAATCACTTTTTTATAAAAAATTTAATTAAGTATGGATCCATAGTCTACTATAGCTAATTACCTTATTTAAATTACTTAAATATTTTCAAATATGTACCATAATAAAATTATTATAATGTACGCATGTATAATGTACATAATATTCTAAATATTACCAAAATACAAACTCGTCTACGTGAGTAAGTACTTCATTCATCGTCGTCTTATCATAGATCTGTATTCTGCCTACATTCCACTCTGAATCTATTACTCTATGACAATGCAAATGGCGCGCGTCTTCGCCTAGTAATTGAATGTTCGTATTTTAATTGAAAATAATTAAATAAGAATGCTAATACCGATGAAATGTTATTCCGTTGCATTTGGAAGTGTTAATGGAATAATTTTTGCAGTATATTAACCCATAAATAGGCATTTTTGCGACTTTTTTGGTTTCGTTTTTGATTGTTGTACGTCTGGCGCGCAGAAGAGCTCGCGGGCGACTAAGTGCACTGCTGCTATATAGATTACGTTGAATGTGACCAAGCATTGCGTTGCGTTGTCGAGTCTAGTACGTAGTACATACTATGTCAGTGTTGGATATCAATTTTGCACGCGTGCCCGAAAATAGCTTTCCGGGAATTCACATACACAAAAGTATTTCCTGAAAAACTGGAAAAAATGCAAACTGTGCTTTCGCTCATATCAGACATCTATAATATCGTCCGTGTAAAGGTACTTTTTTTTGGTAATTATTACTGTGAAACATATTGGTTTCGAGTTATGGATTGTCTTATCAGCGAGAGAAGCGTGTGTTTGTGCAGCTCTTAAAAGCCTCGTCTAATATATCATGAGGGATGGCGTGCTAACTGAAAATGTCGTCGCATGATTGATTTGCGGTCACTGCCTCTCGCTGCCTCACGCTACCGAAGTCCCATACAATGTTGCCCTCTGTCAAGTATTTGTGCGCTGAAAAAAGGAATGCCTTTCTACAGCAAAAAGGATTTAAAGAGTTGGTTATAAGCATTACAGCTTAGATGGTCGTTATGCAATTTAATACTTCAGTCGGAATTTCCAGGAATTGCTATTGTATTCTATTGTTGTCGCGATCACCGATGCTCGCGCGGGGCCTGAAGGATTAAATTCTTCGTTAGATGTAAGGACTATCGATGAGAACATTCCGAGACTTTTTGGCCATTTGCGAGCATATTAACAAAATGAAAATTTACCCACTGTAAATTATGGACTAAATACGGTCTTTTTCGAAGTGTTATCACAATAATGTCAAGACGTGAGTGGAAGAATAAGGTAAGTAACGTGAAAAAACTTCCCGATTTTTTGCTTAAATGGAGGCTTTAGGGCCGGAAAATTTATTAATTATTTAAAATAGAAAAACTGTGGATTATATATGTGTAGCCAGATATATTAGCTAGTTCATAAAGTAGATAAGTTACAAGTTTTATGAAAATAATAAGGGAAAAAATGAGTTATTTTCCGTATGTTACGAAATGTTACTTGTTCGATTCTTCCACTCGCGTCTTATTGTCTGGTATTTAATTGAAGTTCTAGTTTTCCCTTACACTCTTTTCTGAGAAGATAATGCTCGACCATTACGTCCGCAGTGATTACTAAGAGCAGATAATTTAATTAATAGATACGCCAGTGCGTAATGTATGGTTAGTGTCTGCGGGTGTAATTGTCACAGCTAAACGCGCTCAGCGCTAACGCAATTAAGCATGTCGCCTCTATTTACTTGACTCAATGACCCAAACAACGCTTAGGTTGCAACGCTCTGTATAGTTTATATTATATCTAGGTCTCAGACTGCCGCTGCGCTGTCTTACCGAAATGCTTTGTCCGAGCTGCAGTCTCCGAAACTATTCTAACAAATGCGGGTAGTTAACCCCGGTGACACTTTATACATATAGAGTACATGTTTAGAAGATACGGACCTCGGGGGTGAATATTTTGATATGTTTCTGAATCTTATGTTTTTACTTTTTAATGAAGAAATATTTTGTAATGTAGATTAAAGGTAAAATCGGTTTCTTGAGAACGTTTCACAATAAATACATAACTAAAGCTATAAAAGTATTTAAGGGAATTTGAGGAGCAAATCAAATAAATGTCGAGCAAAGATGATCTCCCGGGCACTGGACACTGAAATCATATTCTTCCTGCGTACCTCTTAGTACATGTTATTATATGCGACTCTATCTAGATGTCATATTCTAATCTCCATCTCAGATTCTAATCTAAAGTAAAGAATATTTTGTAGACTGTTCTTATAAGTAGCGAGTGGTGAGTGTAGCAACTAGCAACCTGTCCGCCAGGATACGCTTAAATGACTGTCGAGTAAATTGACACCTGATTAAACTATTTAATTGGTTCTTTAACCTCGCGTGTGTCAGAGTCCGGTTTGGGGACCTTTGAGTATTGATGAAAATATCCTTTACAGTATATTAAACGAGATTTACTTTGTTTATTTAACCGCTGTTTTCGGGATGATCCACCTACTAATGGTTCAAGAAACGTTCTATTGGCATAAAGGCAGTTAAAACTGTTTCAAACTTGAAGATTCTTGAAATACAAATCCATAACTTAACTTAGTATTATAACAGATTTGTTCTGAACTCAACCTTGAAGCCTAAAAGAAAAGAAATAATAACTTCTGACTCAAACTATATAAACCACTTTAGTCCAGTTATCCTGCTCAGAAGATCCCCAGGGAGGCTTTCGATCCGACCTTCCTGGAAGGCCAGACATCACGGTCGTGGCTGTTATCTCAAACTTCTGGAATGTTCAAACTTCCAGAGTTCTAGCGAGGTTTGTTTTTGTTATTTCGTGACAAGATTAGCATTTTAGCTTTGCTTATTCCATGAACGAAATGTGATCCAATTTCCAAATATATATAATATGGCTAGGCCCAAAAATTCTCAAACTTTTTATAAAGTTTTTCGAGTCGCATTGTTTAGGACTGAATTAATGTGTTACTAGTCTAAGTTAAAATACATCTATTTAAAAGCTTCTATGTAGCCGCTGGTTCCGAGACGACGATCGTATTTAAGATATTCCGAGTTTTATGTGTTTCTTAAATTTCCTGCAACCCTGGGTGCGGTGATTAGCATAGGAACTCGTTTCTTTATAGCGAAAATCAAGATAAGCGTCTAGATCATATCCTTCTTTGGCGTTGCCTGAATTTTTGTAATGGATTCTAATTTACATTAAACTTTAGGAAGTTGTATTTTTGATTGATACGACGACAACACTGCGATCCCACTCTGAAACCTTTCTCAGAAATTTCGGAAAATGTTCGTTTCCACGCAATAGCATAAAAATGTTAAATTACCTAAAATAAGTAAATTATATAACACCTTTTTATAATATTATATGATGAAAGGTAATTATTACACGTCATGTTAACATTGTGAAATAATAAATTCATATTTTTAATTATGTCAGATTAAAACTTAAATTAGTATTTTAAACCTATAGACTAGTGTAAAATGTAAATTTTAGTTATTGCACTAGAACGCTTCATTATTTGATGTGAAACCTAAACTGTTGCTTTATTTCATTAATTATTCATTTTATTTAAATTGCACTCTTTTTCTTGTTGTTTAAGCAAAAACTTTACCACAGGGTTCAAACAGGGTCCGTTTCATCCGTAACCTTACCATTTTCAATGCCCTAATTATTGATAAGCTGTATATTGTATAATGCACAAGCGACGTCGATCAAAGGCAATCGTAGGCGAAATTGCGTTCATAATCGCTTGTGCTAAATCATTATGTGGACATGGAGACAGGTAGCATAAGAAAAGTCGCAAAACTGAGTGAGACAGTTTGTCCAAACTTCGCCATTACGCCATTACTAACAAGGCCGATGATGGCGGACTGTTTACAGTGGGTATGTGGTTTACCACATGACCATTGCAATTTGCAACTTTTAGTGGCTCAGAGCAATAACAATTTACTCCTCTTGATGGCATTCCATGATAATTGTTTTATCATCCAGCGATTATAGACACATAAAGTTAAAGTTGGAATGACGTGAGCGAGAGGCGACCTCTTGCGAGGATCGAGACCTTCCTCCGTCGGTGTCCTTTGTGCTATCAGCGATCGTTACTTCGCTAAAGCGTTTATAATGCTATCGTTAAATCTTACACCCACACACCGAACTACTGGTTTGCAAGGTTTTATTGAAATACCTCAAAATGTGGTTTTATTGGCACATTCGGATGAATGCGACTTGATGTCATTTTGTCTGCAAGACAGGCCATTCAGAAGGGTTGTGTAATAGTACATTACGCCCCAAGGGAGGAAAGTATGACATTTCAACACGCGCGACAAAAGCGTCGGTTGAAGTGTCATACTAACCTCCCGTGGCGCGTATAGAACTTTTCATCATACAAGGGACCGAAAGTTTAACGACAATTGACATCGTACTATGATATTCTATTATAAAAAATGGACATCGTATATAAGAATGTGTTCATAACCATCCTGTTACGGGGTCCGGGGCTGCTGCTGCTTGTAGTGCTTTATTTGAAGTGACTTAACAAGTATGGCACCATGGCAACGCTCATCGCTGTTCCGACTCAAAGATAAGGTATATTATATCAGCTCTCCCCCGCTTTTCCTGGCTGCTGGCCTATAGGTATATAAAATAACTAAGTTGGTAGCCGCGTCCTCAACTCAACAACTCAACAATTAGATCAATATTATAAAATTGCCGCGTGTATTAATATTATAGGTTTGAAATAACAACTTCACGGTTGCCATGGTAATGAGTTATTTCAAATAGGTAGCGGGAAGAAAATTTTAAACTGTCAGTTGTGAGCAGTCGGAAAGAAATGTGCATCTTTCTTCCCGCAAACAAGGGAAGAAAATCAAACTTTCGGTCCTGGTATGATGAAAAAATTATTGCTTTCATTTTGTGTACACCAGATGCAAAAATTGTAAATAAGTATAGTTATTATTCAGTTTCAAATTGTGTCCACTTCAAAGGTGCAAGTGATAAATGGGTGAAAATAGGTGTTTTGCCGTGAAAGGTGCACAGAAAGAATGATGAGACCAGGCGCATCAGCTGACCTCAAAATATAACTCAATTAATAACCTACACCACGAGTATTAAACTGTTAATTTATTTACCCAATACCATTTGAGGTATTAAATTTAATATAGAAATTTTATAAAAATATATATTTTTATTGTGTTCCTGAATTTTTTGTCACCGAAACCGTCTTTCGCCCTGAAATGCATATTTTTAATTAAGACACTAATTGGTAGACCTATCCGCAGATGAAAACGTAACCCAGAAATACTGTCCGACTGTCCATATAAGTAGGAACTTTTACTTTTATTTTAATAAAGTAAAGAATGCATTGAGCAATTAAACGGAACTGTCTCTTGCATAAGAAACGCTGAAAGTGGTAGTAGGCTCGCAAGCGCCTGCGCAAAAAATTAATTACCTACCCGACATTCAAAAAGTTTCGCGCAAACTAAAATAAACGACGCGTGCAAATCCATACTTAATATTATAAATGCGAAAGTGTGTCTGTCTGTCTGTCTGTTAGCTCTTCACGCTCAAACCGCTGAACTGATTTGGCTGAAAATTGGCATGGAGATACTTTGAGTCCCGGGAAAGGACATAGGATACTACTTTTGTAAAAAAATGTACGGTTCTTGCGCGCTAAACGAGATTTGGCGCAACGAAGTTGCGGGCGTCATCTAGTTCCATATAACGTTCATATTTCTTTATTAAATTCTCTTAAAATACAATATCGTAAAAGAATAATGTTGTGTTGATGTAATATTCGTTAATGTTTAATATTAGGTATCAACAAATAAATTCAACTCGTAGAACAGAAGCCAAATTGTTATCGGATTAAGCAATTTGAAATAATAAAAGGTTATTTGATTGTATGTAATTACGCTAATGAATGTACACCATCGGTCAGAATAAGGCCCGTCGTAGGAGGAAATACCTCGTAATTGACGAAACCCAAGTTTACTCGGTCGATGACCTGTATGGTTTGGTCATTTTCGTAAATCTTAAATTGGAAATTCTTTAATCACGTATTATATCTACCTTTCGGTTATGATTTTCCATATGTAAATAAATATTAGCGGACCTTCGGCTTAGGGATAATGATTTGATTTTCATGGAGAAGAATTATGCAAATAAAGCTTAAAATGCCTTAGAACTGTAATGCCCGTTGGTCGGTTACACCTTTCGTCCCCTAACGCTATGTCACCAGCTAGCGGCTAGTATAAATAGTCAGTACTCAAGATGCATCTCGGTCTCAAGACGCGGTTCGGCTCTGTGATTGGTCTAAATTTTGACAGCCAACCAGCCTAAGAGTACGTAAAGATTTCACCAATGTTATTACGTCACCTGAGTTCTTAGTGCTTATGGAAATAGGCGACACATAGGCGTTCACGTTGGTGAAAACATTTTTTCTTAGATACGTAACCCTAAAAAACCAATAGAGGATATTCAGCGTCAAGACTCAAGGCACAGTTAATAGATTAAGGGGTATAAAGGCTTTTTAAAACGAATAAATTAGGTAATTAGTTAATCTACCAGGCTGCGCCATCAATTTAAGTCTTAATTACTCTTTTAATGCCACAGGAAAAACGTAAAACGATAATTTATGTTTTATACACGTAATGATTTTGATAGTCAAAGGATAAGATAGGCGGTAGTTATCAAATTTACCGCGAAGAAAATCTACGCATCCACTTTTCAAATTTTTATCTCAATGATGAATGGCAAAGATAATTTTAATGCACAAGAATATAACAAAGAATAACCCTAAGATACGCATAAAGTAACCAGGATTTATGAGTTAAGATTTGGATGTTTGTGTTAAGAAGTTCATAAGAATAGTTTTTTGAAATTGTCATTACATATTTCCTTTTGGTGTACGAACTAGGGGCCGTACCACGAAACTGTTTTGAGATTCAAACAATTGTACGAGAATGCCGCGTTCTGCTCTAACGACGTCATTTCACGTTTGTTAGAGTAGGACGCAACATTCTCGTACGATTGTTTGAGTCTCAAAACTGTTTCGTGGTAGGCCTATTGGCATCCCTACGATCCAACTAGACCTATAGATAACATAATCTGTTGAATTATCATGGCCATATTATGTCAGAACCGTTTCCTTTCCAATACTCGCACATGAACTGAAATAAAGAGAAAATTAATAGAAAAATTAGGGTAAGGTGTTCCTAAAAGTCTATGGTCAGTATAATAATAGTTTTTACCTAAGCAACGCGTCACCGCAACTATGCATATCCTAGGTCCATTATAAGGTGCGTGATTCGCGGTGTGACGCGATCTATTATACTCCACTAGATAAAGCTAATTAAAGCTAAGCCTAACCTAATAACATTTACATGATTAGAGCGGCATTGAAATACTCGGAGCTGGCTGTTGTCCGAGGTATAGGTTTAGTGATTAAAAATAAATATCCACTATTCAAACATGCCTCAGTTGGAGACATTGAATTTTCACTTCGGGAGTTACTTAACAAAAGTCTTTAAAAAGTCTACACGTTTTCCAGCGAAGTCTTAACTACTTAGGTCACAATTAAACGTCTCTTGATTGCGGCTGGTAGTTATCGCGAGACATCTGGCAAATAGACGTCTCATGGCAAATAGACATATGACACAACGGATCTCATTTGGGTGACCTCTGTCTCTGTCGAGAAAAAACCCGGCACGCCGGAAGCGACATCAAAAGTTTTCTTAGATCCCAATCAGTAGGTCGAAGCATCAAGGTCCCGGATGAAAGTGTCCCGGTAAACGTTCAGCCGGTGAAAATAAGTGGATGAGGAAAAACATACAGAACTCAATACAAAGAGCCAGCTCGGCTGCAATTTTAATCCATGACCTCGATGTGCAAAAGTCTTATCCATCTATTGCGTCGTAATTAAAAACTTTATGCTAATGTACACAATTCTGGTTGGGTTTCCGCGAAGCCGGCAACGGACAGGTTTTTAACGCGGTGCCAACTCGATTTTTTTGGTGTGTATAATTTCCGCACATCATGCAGACCGAGACGTGCATTTTGATGCTCTTGAGATTGTAGTAAGGGAAGGAACAAAAACAAAGAACATGTTCCTAACTAGAGGATTTGCATGCGTTCATCGTACACACTAATACCCATCATGTAAATGAATTGGAAAAGATGTAAGAGTAGTCAGGCGGGTTTCGACGAAGACCTGAATTTTAGGCTTAGCCTCGCCCGGCAACTCAAACTAGATATCTATTACGGCCAATATGAATATTAATTACGCAAATTCACCCGGCGATAAAGATGAAGTTGCATGTGATACGGTTACAAACGAATAATGTAATGGAATATTTACACAATAGAAATTGATAACGGAAGTATTGTGTTATTGTCTGGTGAAGGTGATACCACCGAGGACGAAGACTTGAGTGAGAAGTTCAGAGAAAGTCTGTGTTCATCGAATAACCTAATGGCAGTCCTAGTGGTAGACTGGTGGTGGATGTCTATGCACTCGCCAAAAATAGTTAATGGGTCTTATTTACTTTCTTTCATGTCAATATATTTTTAAAGTTCAATATCCCCAGCTCTACGTCTAAATTCACCTTATTACAGGTTTTCGAAAGTTATCTGATTTTCAAGATTTTTATCTCTTTCTTACCCATTCAGTTTTATTAGTTGCGAAAGAGATAGTTTGTTTTTATGGGCACGAAAATTCGTGTTAAGGCCTCAAACGTCGACTGATGTCAGCCTCACTGTGGGAGAGCTGACATCAGGGTCTGAACTTACTGCAGCCAACGAGTAAAAAACGGCTGTCAGTTTCGCACGATTTGCTAAAAAACTTAAATACCTAAGCAAAAACTGAATTCCGATACTGAAGAATATTTTTAAACCGGAGATCTTCGAGAAAGAGCTTCTCTGCTTTTTTGCTGTAGACCGGTGAAGTACCCAACAACAGATTTTTAGAGATTTAATCGTTTGACCAATAAGGATGCGTTAAAGTTGATATAAAATTTCTAGATAATACCATTTATTTTGTAGTTACCAAGTGCCGAAAGTAACTACGTGAATTTGTTTTAAAGTACTCAGCTGCCTTATCTTGTCGACGGCCTACTGTAATGAAGTGTGTAGAACTCGGTGGTAAGTGGTAAGTATATTATTTCTTCTGAAAATGTAATTTAAAAAAAACTGAGAAACATACCTAATATAACCTCCTCCTTTTTGAAAGTCGGTTAAAAGTGAGCACTAAGCGCGGGCATAGTCACGGCCAAATCTGTTGCCAACATACAAACCTATAAAAGGTTTTAATACATTAATATGTAACAATTATATAGTGAATTTCACATGGTCAAGAACAATAGACATTGTCCACGGTCCATGGATCGTGAAACCATTATCCGTTAACGTGTTGAAAGACTGATTTTGATACAAACCGGTATTATTAATGTATCTATTATCTTCTATTCTATGAATGAATGAGTTAATATTTGATCCGGAACGAGCGCTGAAACGAGGGCTACCAACAGCACCTAATTGCCCTTTAGCAGGGTCTCTAATAGAGAAACAAGACATCCTTTTAAAAGAATGACTAGCCAAAGACAGATATGGTAATCCTTATTGTCTAGGAAAAGGTCGAAAAGTAGCAATGTTAGTAATTTTTTATAATCTACGGTTTAGCCGCGGTGTTAAAGCGCGTTCTCCAGGTGTTTGAAAACGTGTGCTATCGCCCATATACCTATAATATAGTATATACTATTAAACATAGAGGTATACCTCAAGGCGAAACCAGAACCACATTTCCACGCCAGTACATCCGTACGAGCGTGCAGGGGCGGCGTGCGGCGGCCATCATTTGTGCGTGAACGCTCGCTTGCGTCCGGCCCGTTGGGACACGTATGCGATTTGCATAAACCCCGCATTGTCATCATCACCGAGAGCGTGATCGTTACTGCAGCATTTGTGGCCATCATCACTGCGTAAACCCTGCATTGTGGTCATCATCGGGTGGAGCGTGATTTTTACTGTATCATTTGTGGCCACCATCACTGCGTAAACCCTGCATTGTGGTCATCATCGGGTGGAGCGTAATTTTTACTGTATCATTTGTGGCCATCATCACTGCGTAAACCCTGCATTGTGGTCATCATCGGGTGGAGCGTGATTTTTACTGTATCATTTGTGGCCATCATCACTGCGTAAACCGTGCATTGTGGTCATCATCGGGTGGATCGTGTTCGTTTCTGCAGCATTTGTAACCATTATCATGACGTGCTTAAACGGCTTGGGAATTGTCCTAAAGTAAAGAATGTAGAGTCTGGTAAAAATTCTACCAAAGCACACGGGCGTGGGTGGAGCGTGATCGTTACTGGAGCGTTTGTGGTGACCATCATCATGACTTTAAACAGCATGGGACGTGGAGTCTCTAATAAAGAATAGCTGATAAGCTGTACTAATTATTGCTGAGAGAAGTAGTCACAAAATGACTTGGCTGGTTGTAGGATAATTCTCTCTTGTTCAGGATTCAAGTTCCTACAAACTTGCAGAACCCAAAAACTTGCAGTACCTAATTGCCAAAAAATTACTTGAAATGAGTATAATATCTGTTGGCATTTTCTCACAAGTCATTATTTCGATTAGATCCTATTAGGTCACTTCAATTATTATTTTCAACCAGGGTTTTATTATTGGTACATAAGTTGCAAAATGCAATAAATAGTGTCAGCATTTACGGAACGCAGAGCGATTTGCGATTCGATATTATGTGGATTCGAACAAATTCCTTTGCATTCAGGGTGTAGTTTTGACAAGGTGCTCTTCCCCATGTTGTTATCTGACCAGGCTCCGGCAGGTGCTACAACAATACAATTTTTTCGGTATTCGAACCCAAACCTATTCTCTACCGACCCCAATGGTCATAGGTTCTATTGTGCTCCCGATCGATCATTTCGGCTATTTGGTTTACACCATGTGTTCGAAATATTGTTTAGGATTCGGTTCAATTTGTAAATAACGCTAGATTTTGCCATCGACTTTTCTGCGACAGAAATCCCATATTACCTAACCGTTCAAAGGTCCATGTCTTTCCTGCACTTTCCTATACCTGTCATGCCTACCATGAACGGTGATCCTAATGTTTTGGTGTTTGGCAGTCAAAATTTTGGCTTAAAAACTTATTACTTACCTCTAAGTTTTTCAGTTGCTCTCTTTTAAATTAGGTCAAACATAACGAACCTAAGTAAATATTATAATAATACAGTACTTGCTGAAAGAGATTAGGCAAAACTGTTTTCTTGCCGTATTTATTATTTGACTCTCAAATAAATATTTACAGGTATTATCGTTTATAATTTACTTGAGCTTTATTTGTTTGCGATGTAATATCTCAATTTTACGGTCTCAGTGCTTTGCGTAAATAAACCCAGGCCGTACAGAGATAATATTTTCCTATTACAAATTTCGTTAGAAAAAAACACCGAAAATTCTAACCTAATGTATATTGAGGTTATGATAAAATCTACTTTTTTCCACGCGTTCCCACGAAAATCTAGAGAAAATATTTTCCCAAAACGAATATCAAAGCGGTACGCCCGTTTCATTATATATACAAGCTGTTTGCTTATTCATGTGATTCTAGCTTGTGTGCTCAGCAGCAGTTTAAAGGGAGCGCAGGGGGTTCCCCCTCAGGGCCGTCACACGTCACTTATTGCCCACACGAGTTGGAGTGTTGTCATTGCTATTGGCTGTATTGGTTTGGGTTGGCTGCGTCTTTTGATGTATCATGGACTTTGCCTCAAGGTACGCCTTGTATAGTACGGAGTACCCTATATTTTAGATAAATTCATGAAGAAATGAACTTCTCGTAATTTCTCAATGTTTTGTTTTAACTTTCAGTCGGCAGCCCTGTTCTCTAACAGTTTCGCCGAAACTCCCTTCGCCTTGTAACAATTGCGCGCAGGATTTTGGAATTGTAATCATATTTATAGCCATAGTATTCAGAATTTTAATAGATAGTCGTACCCACGTACCTATAGACAAATAGTTTTGTCGAAGTGTTGTCAACATAAATTCTGAGACTGTCTGAAGTCCTCACAATACTGTACACCTTTAGAACTTAGCCGTTTTGGTGTGTTCCTAGCAGATCCTTAAAATGTGGCTCCCCTACATTGACTTATAAGCATGATAGACCAATTATGTACATGTAGATGGGCAATTATCGTAATCCAATGCCTTTAGATGGTTCTTAAGCCAACAAAATCATCATTTAGTCAAATGACTTTTTAAATACTTAGTCATAGACGACCAGGCTATGACCGCCGGTCTGCTGCCAGCGGCCGCGATTTCTCAAGCGATACTATGTATTACAATAATGAAGATAAAGTTTAAAATCATATGACCCTGAAAGTGCTCGCCTCGCTGCTGCCATTACGGTGTGGCGCGGCCCTTAGATAATAGAAGAGCGGTATGCATTTGCTAGTTGGTAACACCTGCATGGTGTCCCGGTGAAATATGGCTCTTATTCCTATAGCAATAAGATACAAACTTAAGGTAAAACTACAAAGTAATCTCTGGGGGGATATCGCTGAGGCCACGTCCTTGTCCTAAGCCTGTATCAGCGAGGACTCGTAATCACACAGATTACCGTTATTACAGGCTTAATTACCTTCATACCTAGCCAGTAACACCTGCAAATTAAGGGCTATGTACCTTCGGTGAGACATGTGTGTTTTTAGTTTTGAGGGTCCTTGCCGAAAGTATTAGAGCTTTCAAGTATTCGAACATAGAGACGTAAGATGTGAAAAAAAAGGATTTGATACTAAAATCGCAAGCGATACTTTGTGCCGAATCTCATACATTTGATTTCTTCCTTTACATCAGTAAAGGAGTAATCTAAAATCTAAATCAATAAAAATTAGAATCACATTTAGTCATTACAAAATTTCAGACAAAAATTAAACAAAATAATGCACGCGATAAAATAGATAAGTCGAAATCAAAACAAAACAACAGGCGGAATAAAATGACGAATTAATATTAAAAAATGTCCGCTCGCGCTTTGAATGAGCCATTCATAACATCAAATTGAATTATTACGCTCGCTACTACCACGATGTAAACATTGTATTAAATATCGTGTATTCGTGTCAATGTATTGTGTATCGGTTTATGTAACTTTAATTGGGCTGGTTTAGCTCTTTTATGGGTTAAGTGCGGTTTGTTTTTAAATTGATTTTTAATATAATTTTTTTTGTGTCAAATATATTTTGAGATTATTAAAAGATTGTGACGCCCGCAACGGAGTGCCAAAATCTCGGTTATCGTGCGGGAACCGTACATTTTTCCGGTATAAAAAGTGTCCGTTCGTTATCGCTAATCAAAGTATCTCCATGCCAAATATCAGCAAAATCGGTTCCTCGGTATGGGCGTAAAGACGTATCTGACGTCCTTACTAACAGACAGACATTATATATTACTATCGATTGGTTTTGCTACTTTGATGTAAAATAAAGTACTAACATTCTCGTAAACATCGAAAGTGTCACTATAATCCCTCTCTGTCTAATCTAATTGCCGTCGAAATTAACTTACAATTTAAAGTCTGTCATGAATACTGAGAATTGTTTGTTTAGGGTCTACACAGACGGGCCGCGTTTCAACTGCAATCCAACCGCAAATTGCACTTCAAGTGCAGTTTGAATGCAGTTGGCACGACTGCAATACGACTGCAATAGAACTGCAAACCAAACGCGCAGTCGGATTGCAGTTCAGTTGCAGATGGCGTGCAGTCGTGTGAAATGTTTGGTTTGCAGTTCTATTGCAGTCGTGTCAACTGCATTCAAACTGCAATTTGCGGTTGGATTGCAGTTGAAATGCGGTCCGTCTGTGTAGACCCTTAGATGCCCACTTTGAAGTATTTTCTTCGTTCACAAATTGTAAAATAATGCCGTAGAGCAAACTTATTAGTCTGATCGGCATTTATGTAACTTTAATTGAACTATTAAAGTTCTTTACCGTTTTATTGGTGTTTATTTACCTTTTGGATTTGTAAATATTTTTATGACACTATTCACTAATGAAACTTTTAATCAATAGTTTTAATTAAGTTTTATTACTTAATTAACTATTTTAATATATATTAGCGGCCGTTTAAAGTTTAAACCTACACGTTTCTGGCATTTATGTTGATGGCTTAATATAGAGTTGCGTATTTTATACACCTAAAACAGGCCTCGCTCAGAGTTCAGACTCATTTAACAATAAATTAACTTTAATATAATGACGAGTGTGTCCCGAATCCCGATGTTATTCTCATGACCTCTCTCGACCAAGACCAATGTTACCTAACTCTACGGTCAACCTCTTTAAAAACTACCTCAAAGCTGTATATTGTATAAGCCCAGAGTGTGCAAATAAAAATTATACAACTAGAATCTAGATGATAGTTGGGAGGGGAAGAGGGGATTTTGGGATTAGCTCGAGCGTGTCAGATTAAGCTTGCATAGGCTTCCGACATGTGTCTAGTTATCATGGTATAGAAATCAGATTTCTCACGTGGTGGGTTTATTTTTTATAAATATTGAAATTTCATCGGATCTGTCAGATTAAGATAGGGGGATGTTTAGTATACCCCAAAGAAGCTTTCATATAAAGCACTGACGATTCAAAGGTCAGGTAAGTCTGTAGGGAAATTTTAAAATATAAAAAAATAAAGCTTCGCAGATATTTTATTTTGCACTAAGCTAAATGGTTTAGTCCTTGTTGTTTTAAATATATTTATAAATTACCTAAATAATCAATTTTCTGAATATATTTTCTTTTTCAAAACTTTAATTTGGCTGCAGTTTCTGAACCCACCGCTTAAATAAAAAAACGCTTAGATTATTATTTTTTTATCAGTTTTACCTAATGTAAAAAACCTACTATAGTCCGTTCGCGTTAAGAAAATAGTGAGTCATCGTTGTCCGCCGGCCTGGCCACGCCCCCCAGCCAATTGAAATGCTAGAAATTAGAAAGTCGGGTTCACAGTGACCAGTTCAAGTCTGACCTTCGAACAAAACGGTTGTTTGTGTATTTTGCGTGACACGTTCAACAATAAAATTTGAAAATGAATATTTCACCAATTCGAAAAAATAAAAGTGGATCAATAATCCATAGCGGAGAGAGACGCATAATTTACAATGTTTATAAATATTTAAACTGTGTGATTTAAATGCAACTACGGAGAGCATAAAACCAGCAAGTGCATGCGGTGTGTCTGAAAATCTTATATCTTTAAACGAGCAATTCTTGTATATGTCGCAGGGAAAAGAGGATATCAGGGATTTCACGATATCCCTAGGGATATCACGAACTCCCGGTAGATGCCAAATATTCTTGTTTGTTACGTCTTCTTACTAAAAATATCTAGTGATATGTCATTTCACTAAACTAAATCTAATGAAATGTCAGAAACGCGGATACAGCCGAATAAAAATCGAGCCACTCATTTTTCTCGCTCGCTCTAGTTCCCACACGTGACACGGGCATTAGTGGGAGTGAAACAAATGCGTCGCTCGAGCTGGCGCGGCTCGTCTAGCCTGGAGACAGACAGACAGACTAACCCTTTGGGTACGGAACCGTAAAAACTAGGATAATCGAAGAGCTGGAGTACCTGTAGTGCCTGTACAAGAGCCTAACCAAACTAGAGATCGACACGCCACCTTTACAAAAAATATTCAACTTGGTCGGCCGCTTCATTTGACGTCAAAAATCAAAGGTCCGAAGTATCTGATGAAGAACCTTCAGTTGGTTTCAACTGTATGATTCAGATATATGGTGATGCCCCCTCAGATCTGCTATAGTTGCATTACACGTGTGATAATAGTAATAATAACTCCCACTCTGGTTTTGGTGACGGTGTCCGGTTTCATTGAAACCAGGCCAAGAGTAATTTTATAGTGCCCAAGTGTGTGCGCAGTACATAAGAGCAATCTCTATATTCCTTTACTCGTATAACCCGGTGGGACGGAAGACTGACACGACCGGCGAGAGATCAGACGCAGGACCGACTTTTTACATGCCCATCCGACGCATGGATCATCTAACATCTTACTTGTCAGATTCAGATGTTAGATGATCCTATCAAAGTACCCGTGTGTATACTAGAGCAAGCGAGAGAAATGAGTGGCTCGATTTTTATTCGGCGGTATCCGCGTTTCTGACATTTCACTAGATTTAGTTTAGTGAAATGACATATCACTAGATATTTTTAGTAAGAAGACGTAACAAACAAGAATATTCGGCATCTACCGGGAGTTCGTGAAATTCCTGATATCCTCTTTTCCCTGCGACATATATTATATAATTGGAATCTCGGAATCGGCTCCAACGATTTTCATGAAATTTAGTATAGGTTTCGGGGGCGATAAATCGATCTAGCTAGGAATCATATTTAGAAAATGTCATTTTCTTCGTGTTTTTCGAATACCGAGCAAAGCTCGGTCAAATAGCTAGTACTGTTTATACAATAAAATTATTAAAGAACAAAAGGCAAACACATTAAAATCACGCGTGAAAAAAAGAGCTCGACTATCCACAGTCGATAAATTAGATGAGCTCGACAAATGTGCAATATGAAGAAAAGTTCACTCAATATATTTAATTCTTTCATAATAAATGTAACTGAAGAATCTAGCGATACTGATTAGTGATTTAAGTAATTTTAAGACATTTTTGTTCCATTAAAAATAATAATTAAATATTTAAAAAAAAAATTGTACTTTTACTCCACTATGAATACACCCTTGCGCAGATGACTCACTATTTTCTTAACGCGAACGAACTATAGGGCTCCATGACGCTCGAGTGACTACACAAATAGCACCTTCTCCTCCCCTACTATGAGTGATGACGCTCGCAGCTCCGTTGCGCCAAAATTCGTTTATCGCGCGGGAAAAATAGATTTTTTCGAGATAAAAAGTAACCTATTGTCCTGAGACTCAAAGTAACTCCACACCAAATTTCAGCAGAATCTGTTCTGCCATCTGGGCGTGAAGAGTTAAGAGTCCTTATACGAAATTTTGCCGAAATTGCAAAGGTTCGCTACAGAAATATTATTAGGTTTTTTCCCCTTATTAGACTTAAAAAAATATATATTAATTATTAGATTTAATATATATATTTAAGCGCAGAAAGCCGACTCGAACTTGCGGCGAGTAATAAAATGTGAGATTTAGGTTGTTTTGAATCGTGTTTTTTTGGCATAATTTGTTTTTTTTTTTCTTTTTTCTCGAATTGGATAGAATTTTATCTATAGATTATTTCTGTCGTTTTCTTTTTATGAATTACAGCTCCAAGTTGCCGAAATTAACAGCAATTCTTTGCCCATTTTCTCTAAAATTTTGCCGAGTTACATATTTTTTTACTCAACTATTTCATATTAAATGGTAAAAAGTAATTCCAACACTTTATAGACGACTTTCTCAACAGTACATTGTATTTTTTTCATACCGTTAAGACGTCAATACAATCCATAAACAGGTGATATTCTAAACCTTTTACGGCAAAAATCACAAAACTGTCGCGGGTTTGAGTTGGATTATTTAAAAATACTTAAAAAAATAAAAAATCTAGCTCCAACACTATATTATAATTGAAATGATCTTACATGTTGTGCATTAAAACTTATAGAAATACTGTATTTTAACTGTTAAATCACGTCTGTAAAATCAGCGAAATTGAAAAATTTCGTATACGGACCCTTAAAAGATAGACACACTTTCTCATTTATAATATCTGGGGGCACGGCAGTGCCCCAGCCAAGCTTTTTAGCAAAGGCACGGCCGTACCATACTTTTCTCGAAGCGGTTCGTGGCTATTTCACACCCCCTTTATCTTCGATGTTAACAAAGCTAGGGATTTAGAATTTTGGTCACTAGGTGCAAGTATTAAAACTTAAGCTTAAGCTTAACCTCCAAATTACATGAATGTTCGATAAATAGTTTAATAGTTACGGATGGTCAAAGTTACTACATTTTGTCACTGACTGACAGATCATCAAAATTCTAAGGTACTTCTAGAAGAATTAGAACCTTGAAATTTGGTATCCGGATAGGTTTATTCACAATGAAAGGAAAAATTATGAAACCGGCCAAGTGCGAGTCGGACTGGCGTACATAGTGTTCCGTACCGTAAATTTGTATGGGAGCCCCCCTTAAATAATAAGTTTATTTAATTTTTTTTATTAATTATTAAAGTTAAAATATAATGGAGTATTTTCTGAAATTTTCAAATCCTAACTGTTACCATTATGGATATAGAGAAAAAAAGGGAAGAAAAATGAAGAAGTGTTTGTTGTATGAGACCCTCCATTAATAATTTATTTTATTTTAATTGGACTATTAGCTTTTATAACGACAACAGAAATACATAATTTTTGAAAATTGCAACTATCTACCTATTGCGGTTCTCGAGATCCAGCCTGATGACATACGGATGGACGAGGGGCAGACAGCAATAATTTAATACTTTATTAAATAAAATAAAAGATGTTTATGTTTGTATCTTTGCAAGAACAGTATGAGTTTCGACTGCATATTTGTTTTACGTACAAAAGGCTGTAAGTTAGTTATGTACTTAATGAAATCATATTATCAATTAAATAAAAAATAGTATTATCAACGTTAACAATGAGACAATAATAATTAAGTTCGATTAAAATATAAATGTAATCAGTACTGCCATATACTCCCCCTGGTGATTGGTCCTTACTCGCTCGATTTAAGGGAGTTTTAAGTTAAATCACAATATGAATTAATAAGGTGTGCTCCTTTCCTTCGAGGAACGTCGAGACGCTTACATCAGTGCTGCTATGTATTCAATGGTAATGCTAAAAATTACCACCTTCAAGTATTCAAGCTTAAGAGGCAATTATATATTATGAATATAATAATCAACTCAGAACTCAGAAGTATTTACGTTACGTTACCTATGGAACCAACGAAGCCTCAATGAAAAAATATAAAGGAGACAGAGAAAGGGTGCTAAGCTGAGTACATAAAAGTTATAACGTAACCTGAAAAGAAAGAAAAACCATCAAAAAAGAAATGGAATCCCACCAAAACATGAAATGTAAAAGGAGCTAAGCAAAATATTGTATACCTAGCTATCAAATACTTCTGTCGTAAAAGTTTTCAGATCACATTCAATGCCAAGCCTTCAACTTATTTTGTAATTTAAATCAACATTCAGTAAATGTATATTCAGTAATTATAGATTTTTTTTATTTTATCATTATTATAGTGGCTTGGCAATGAGCACTAGAGATATAATCAGCAACTAATTGGATTTATTGGGTACAATCGGCCACATGCGTCGTTACATAATAAAACACTTGCCGTCACTTGAACTCCTCCAAATATGCAGTTTTATATTTGTTTCTCTTGTGCTCATTGCCACTATAATAATGATAAAATAAAAAATCTATAATCGATACATTTACTGAATGTTAATTTAAATTACAAAATAAGTTGAAGGCTTGGCATTGAATGTGATCTGAAAACTTTTTACGACAGAAGTATTTGATAGCTAGGTATACAATATTTTGCTTGGCTCCTTTTACATTTCATGTTTTGGTGGGATTAATATGGATGGATCGAAAAACATGACCCTCCCTGCGCAGTTGGGTAAAAAGATGATTGCTCTGGCTGGTTTAAACCAGGATGTCAGCGAGGCTAGAGGCTGTCTGTTAAAACTTTGTACAGGGCAGGTGTGTGCCGACAGCTGGTATGTAACAAGTACCGCTGAATGTTCATAGAAGATAACAATCGTTAATTATGTTTATTATTGTAAGAATAATTATCTGCCCGAGGCTTAATTGATAAACATTATAAAAGAAGACAGGACAGATCCAAGTTCAGTAGGCTGATTCACGATTTCTGTTCGGCACGCATTCGGAAATTTTACCGTGCGGTCATTGGTCAACGCCTTGCGCGGCGAGCGCTTATTGGATGTCGGGTAATGAAGCTTACGAATCCGAATCGAATTACGCATTGGCCCACCACACATTCCCACCACTGTATCTCCTGGGTCGCCAGGATCGACAGACGACAGCGGTATCCAACCACGAAAACCCTTTGATATGATATCAGGGAGCACGAGGGACATGCTAAAGCTGTCTTGGGACCCGCAACGAATTTAATCAGAAGAAGATAAGAGGAGTAGGAAGTATACAACTGATCGAATTACGCATTGTGAATCAGGGCCCAGATCCAGGACACCCCTCTGTTATACGGCTGATTCCAGATCGCAGGTCGTTTGAGTAGGTTCGCGGCCATTCCCTCATACCCCCGGGGTGCTTCAGCTTAACTGAGCTGTATCCCCTTAGATAATACTAGATGACCCCCGCAACTCCGTTGCGCCAAAATTCGTATATCGCGCGAGAACCTACATTTTTCGGGATAAAAAGTATCCTATGTCCTTTCCCGGGACTCAAAGTATCTCCATGCCAAATTTCAGCGAAATCGGTTAAGCGGTTTGGGCGTGAAGAGGTAACAGACAGACAGACAGATAGACGGACAGACAGACAGACACACTTTCGCATTTATAATATTAGTATGGATAGTAAGTATATAGTATATAGTATGGATAACCGGGGCTCATGGTGCTGTCTTTGTTTGTGAAATGGCTTCCCAATGTGTGTGACAAAAACTGCAATAAAAATTATTTAGTCAGGATTCAGGGCTAGGACAGGTCCTAATCTTCGATTATCGATACAGCAAAAAGGGTTACCGTTGTGTGTGCCCTCTCCTGTGTACTCCAAGTATCTATATGCCCATTTCAATCGACTCAGTGGCTGATAAGGCCGCGTTTCCACTGACGTGGAGCGGAGCGGAGAGGAGCTTAGCGGTGCCGAATTGACCAATCACCATGCTCGAAATCTTCGCTCCGCTTCACTGTCATTCCGCTGGAATAGCACAATTGGTCAATTCGGGCACCGCTCCGTTCCGCGTCAGTGGAAACGCGGCTTAAAGCGTGTAGAGAGATAGACGGACTAACAGACTTAAGCATTAGTATGGATTCTGGATAAGGCAATATTACTTGGGCGTGTTCGGTGTTCAGTCTACCTGAGTTGTAACACTTTGTAGAAGGTTCGGCCTTGATTGCTAAACCATGGTGGCAGGCTGTTGCTTATCAGTTATCAGTGACACGAATTTAAGGCGACGCCTTGATAATTTGGCTGTAGCGATGCCGATTTTTCACAGCAATGACTAAAGCTAAGAAACTAAAGTTCATTGTAAGTATTCATCATGTGTTTGTCTTTGAATTGCCCATAGCATAACACGATTGGACAACTTTTATAACACAGAATTATCAATCGAAAAGACCTCTGTAAAAAAAGGGATTCCTATTTTTCCAACAGAGGAGAGTGATTTAAGATTCCAAAATTTGTACATAAATTGGTTGAAGCATACACTTTAATATGTGCATAGCTTATATGAAATGTATTTATGGATTTTAAATTACGCGACAAAAACCATTTTGTCGCTTACGCCCTTTCCATTTTTTGCTGTTCCATTGCTTGTTTTCTATGAGAGGCCGGCTCGACCTCTCATAGAAAACAAGCAATCTAAAACATATCCAACACGGTTTCTTACTTTAACGCGGCGTCACCTTAACACGGTAGTGGTACGCGTTGTTTCTAAAGCTTAGCTTTCAAAAACGCACATTTTCTAAGGGCCTGTTTCACCGCTTCCTGATAAGGTGCCCGATAGGCTTATTTGACAGATTCTCCATACTCTATGTGTCAAGTTAAGTGGTGGATATCCTTATCAGGAAGCGGTGAAACAGGCCCTAAATCTTGCGATTAGAGTGCACAGCTATTAGTAGCTCGGAAGGCCGAAAGTTTTGACACTTCATATAAACATCTTTTTTATTCAAGCAAAACGGGGACGGGCTCTTTTGGTGCCCTCGTACTAAATATTAGGCTGATAAAAAATCGGCCAAGTACGAGTTGTACTCGCGCACGAAGGGTTCCGTAATCCGTACCACTACAGAGCAAAAATAGGCTAAAAATTGTGTTTTTGTATGGTAATTGGAACGCTTAATTATTTAATTTATTTAAATTTTATTATTAATTATTAAAGTACAAATACAATAAAGTATTTTGTAAGCATTTCAATTGCCTATTAGTTGCCGTTATTGATTAAGGGGAAGACAGCTGCCAATTCGAAATCTTTGCTTAGTTTTCTAGACGTATGTATTTCATTGATTGGCACAAAAAATATATGTGATTTTTGATTATATTTAGAAAAGCTTGTCGAATTTAAATAATAAAATAATGTACTCCTACTGGATGAAAAAAAACCAAAGTCACATCTTTCAGGAACTTTAAACAGTTCTAACTAAAGTAATAATACAATCTATGCTTTAAAAATTTGTTTATTTGATATCTTTTACAAAAAATCCAAAGATTGCCAGATTTAATTTTCGGTTCTGACATCTAGATTTCCCATAATATCTATTTTTTCCTCTTAACAAACGAAAAATGTATCCGCGCTACCGAGTGAACACTTCACATCTCTGTCTCTCTGGCATGAAAATCGACAGTGGTGCGAGAGTGATGCGAGATCAAGGTCATTGGCAGTTGTCAGCGTCTTAAGAGCAAAAAATAGCAAATAAATCACGTTTGTTGTATGGGAGCCCCCCTTAAATATTTAATTTATTTTGTTTTTTGTATTTGTTGTTATAGCGGCAACAGATATTTAAAACAATCTGTGAACATTTCAGAAGTCTAGCTATAACGGCTCTTGAGTTTCAGCCTGTTGACAGATAGACGGACAGGCATCGAAGTCTTAGTAAAAGGGGTCCTGTTTTTACTCTTTGGGTACGGAACCCTAAAAATGGGGCATGCATCATCATCATCACCAGGCTTTTGCCGTCAACTGCTGAACGTAGGCCGCGGGCCGCCCCCAATGAGCGTGTGAAAAAATTCGTTTTAAATATCGCGGGAACCGTATAAGGCAGGGGTTCCCAATCTTTTTCAGCCTGCGGCGCAGTTATACGTAAGTTAGTTGGGTTAAGCTAGTAAATAGTAATAAACAAATATTTAATAATTTACAAGCTTTACATAAATAATATTATAATTTAATTTCATAATATTTGTGGTTTCGGATAGGGATGGAGGATCTACTCACGGCGCGGCGCGGCGCCCCTCTTGCCTCTCTGCGGCGCACCAGGGCGCCGCGGCGCACAGTTTGGGAACCCCTGGTATAAGAAATAAGCATCAGCTTAACTATTTCGCTGGCTGGTGGCGGGTATCTTTTAGCATCAGGCTCCCAAAAATCTTAGAATATAGCTTTTACTGCTGTCGATCCAAATTTCTTACTTGCACTATCTTCATTTGATTGGCCCATCCTTAATAAAAAATTAGAGAAGTTTATAGCGCTGTTTATACTGCTTTCGACTCTTCCGTACTTTGACTATCTTCGTCTGTTGGGCCACCGGCCAATGCCAAATGAAGTTAGATGCTGTCAATCCAAATTTCTTACTTGCACTATCTTCGTTTGGTGGGCCAATGCCAAATAAAAAGTGTCAATTCCAGCGTCGTTTGCGGCTAATGTAAACGTGAACGCCAGTCTGTACCCTCGACCTCGGCGTAATCGCACCGAACTTAAAATTCGGCCTTGGCCAAATCGAGTTTCTGTTGCGTAATTAGCGCCGCAGATCTCGCTGCTATCACGCCATCTAAGTTTTTTAATTGCAAACGTTTAATTTCCTTGGGTTTTTATGGCGTAGTGATGACATAGTTACATAGCTAGCGAAGTAGTCTGATTTTGGTTCTTCATGACTACGGAACCTTAATTCTCTGTGACATGCACTTTCCGTTTTTGTTTGGGCGTGAAGAGGTAAGAGACAGATCATTTCGCATTTGTAATATTAGTATGGATTGTACCAGTCCAGTTTTTCATATATAATTTTTAATTTTAACTATAACACAAGAAGAGTTTCGGTACGAAGTTTAACCTCGGGTTAATGTAATCTTGCGAGGAATTCAGGTGCATTTTGATGTATTCCTTTATCGCAGAGGGCCGGCCATTGACAAAGAGTAATATGTGAGGTGGGAAAGATTGTGGGGAGGTGGGGTAATATTTCAGCGACGCTCACCACAAAAAGCGTTTTATACTCTTCAGAACTCACAGCCCTGATTCTGCTATTTAATATAGCAACAGCTTCGATTCAGTCCTGATTCTGCTATTAATTATAGCAACAGCTTCGGTTCAGTCCTGATTCTGCTATTAATTAATTAAGGAACTATATTTTCTATCACCAAAATTTATATTTGTCATCAAGTTGTATCACCTAATAAATAGATCTATCGCCACGAAATATTTTCGTTCTCAGATAAACAAAAATTGTTCCCAGGTATGAATTATCAAATTAATGTTAATATATGTGTAAAATAAGAGATCGATAACCAATAAAATTATATTGCATTACATAAATATACACTTCGTTCTTATAATAACAGTTTTGTTACTTAAATAATAGCTCTGTGCTCAGAATGGTAGATCTGTCACCAAATAAATCGATTATCGATCCCTGACTGCGACTCCTTTTTATTTGATATTTTGTCACCAATACAGTAGTAACTAGTAACATTTTATTTCGTTCAGATATTAAATTAATAGTATTCGTTACCAATTTAATACATCAATTTATAATTTTAATGAAAAAATGATCAAAGGGGCGGAGACAAATTGGCGCGCTTTAAAAATTGACCAAATATTTTAACTTTAATTAAGTGTTTTATCTACTATTCTGCTAGCCATAAGCCAGCTATTTTAAACCAGCGCTGATTGTTCAGTGGTAATTATTTTAAACAATAAATATTGATTATTTTGACTTTAATTGTTTTATTTACTACTCTGCTAAAAATTTTATTTAAATATAATTTATACTACCAGTAGAAATTTAGAACCTTGGGAGTCTAGTTAAGAAGCAGAATCTTTTGGTTGAAACGATGATGACAACCCTAATTTTTTATTTGAACTTAATGCAATTTTCTAGTAACATAATATGATTTATTGGTGATCTCTTTAAATTGGCTTGCTTAAATACTTATTAGGACACACCTATTATAATACATACAAAAACATTTATTTAGTACTAGACCTTATATCTCAGGATTTTAGGTGATTTATTGTGGAACTGATTTTGCATCGTTTGGTGACTACATTTTGGTGACAGATCTACTATTTTGAGGACAAACCCTATTATTTAAGAAACACAAAACTAATTAAATTGGTGATAGCTTAAATGATACCCATTAATTAATAATAATAATAATATCTACGGACGCTTCACACCACGACAATCTGGCCCCGTGCTAAGTACCTGAAGGACTTGTGTTACGGGTACCAGACAACGGAAATACAGACACTGGCAAAATTAGCGGAACATAGGTAAAAAGGGCCACAACTTGAATTCAAATGGGTCGGGCTGTGTGAAATCCATTTCTATAGTTTTTAAGCTCATTTAAGAAATAAAATATTGAACAAAACTGGCAAGTTGACAGATTTTTATTGCAATTATACATATATACACAAGTATATATTGCCCTACTAAGTGTTTTTCGATGATTGACGTTGTAAGTGTTTCTGATAAGAATGGCGTTTTTAGCGGGGTGCAAGGTATGCTAGCTCATTTGATTGTTTGGTTTTTGGAAGAACACATTGCTGATATACAAAATTAGTGATTTTCCAGCATCTACGACAGCTAGAGCTCTAACCACGATAGAGAAAGGTCACACCTACCGTTCGGTCAGTCAGGCCTTAGATGTGTTCGCTTCCGTGGTCCATTATAGCTTTCAATGCTACAGAGAGACTGGATCTTACGTTCGGAGACGAGAACAAGAGATATCGGATGGCAATGGTTCAGGATGACCGTTTTGTAAGGGTACAAGCCTTAAGAAATCGACCTCAAACTGCTTTGCAGAGACTAAACCTGTCGGGACAGGTCCGAGATGTACGTGTAAGTGATTGTACAGTAAGAAGAAGACTCAAAGAAGTTAAATGAAACTCAAAAGTGCCAGCAAGGGCACCAAAACTTGAGACAAAACAGCAGGCTAAGATTTGCGCGTGAACATCAAAATTTAATAAGTGAGTGAAATCGTGTGCTGTACAGTGATGGGAGCAAATTCTGTGTAAATTTTGTTGACAGGCGTTAAAGAATGTGAATAAATCGTAAGGATCGTTATAGACCATCAAACTTAACGGAAACAGTGGCCTATCATGCAGGCTTCGTAATGGTTTGGGGTGGCATATGATTTGGAGCCCGCACAGAGCTGATGATTGTTAATGATGGTACTTTGACAGTACAGGGCTATAGCACAGACATCCTAGAACTGCATGTTGTGCTTTTTGCACAGTTTTAGGTAGTAATTTAAATTTTATGCGCGTCTATAGAGTAAAAAATTGGGCATTATTACCTAAATGATGCTGGCGTAACCCAGGTGGAGAGGTCAGCACGGTCTACGGATGTGGATACGATCGATAACGTGTGGCACATCAATGGATGAATGGCACGAGTTAAAACTCGAACTCCAAAATGTGTTCAGGAGCTCGAGTTGGCGCTGCAGGAGGAGTAGAAGAATATCCCACAGGGAATGATTGACAATCAAAATGCAAGCATGGAATGGCGTGTCCAGACTCTCTTGAGATCCATAGAAGGCATTACTCGCTTTTAACATGGCATTTCTTAAGTAAAAATGAAGAATTTAACTTAAAAACTTGATACTGAAATTTCTCAGTTTTTTTTTTAATTTTTGATTTTTGCAGATTTTTTCTATTTTACACGTTTTTATGCCCTAAATTTATATAAGTTTTATTTTTTAATCATCATTTATTAAATTGATAAATAAATATATAAAAAACAGCAAATAATTAAAAAAACATGTTGTTCCTCTAATTTTGCCGGTGTGATTATATTTAATACTTTTATACTATACATATATTTAAGATTTTTATTATATGATACACATATTTAATACACACCCATGACCCAGGAACATTGAAAAACTTTTTGTTCCGTTGGCGGGATTCGAACCCGCGACCCCCGGCTTGAGCTGCCACACACTCTACCCATTGAGCCACAGAGGTCGTCGAATCGTAATTATAGCAACATCTTCTATTCAGCCTGGATTATTATACAGGGTGCAATTAAACCTTCCTGCCAAATTTTTTCCAAGGCTTAGGTATCATTAGAATAATCCATTTAACCA
Organism: Lysandra bellargus; assembly: GCA_905333045.1. NCBI lineage: Eukaryota > Metazoa > Arthropoda > Insecta > Lepidoptera > Lycaenidae > Lysandra > Lysandra bellargus. The sequence continues at coordinate 11,329,422 of HG995320.1, read as the reverse complement.
ATAAAAATTGGGTGTTATTTTTTTGTTAATGAGGACCGAATATTGCATTTATTAGAGGACGCAATTTTATTTTCGGAATGTTGGGGGGCTCAATAGAGCTTAACCTCAAGTTTGTGGGGTCGCCGCCTATAATAAATGCAAAGCAAATGTAACATTTCAATGGACTATTAGTAATTAAGTACATTCTTATTCCCAAATATTAGTATTTAGTAGGTTAGTAGGATTGAGGATGTAGTTAGGACAAAAATATTTTACACAGATAAAACGATTAAAGGGAGTCAGATGTAGACGCGAAAAGCGAGGGGGATATATTATACGCACCTCGTATTGTTTCCTTATTACGCTCGTAAAACTGAATTGCCTTACGTACAAGTTACAACGAAAGTTAAATCAATATTTTATTGTTTGTTTACAAAAATAGACTGCCACGTGGTATTGTTTACTTATCATCTCGTTAAGTAACATGTCGTATTGATATTTAAAACGATAAACCCTTTATTAAAATGTCCATAACATTAAAAAGATCCATACTGAAATGTAAATCTCTCGATCGTTTATTGAATGATCGATTTTACGACGCGCGCACGGTTTTATACGGTGTTTATTACGTTATAGATCATTAATGTAGATCATTTGTGTTACCGATGAGACAAATTATAATTTATATTATTACGGTACATTCATTAATATTATTTATAACATCGTTAAATGTTTTATGTGTTGTATGAATGAGCCCTTTTGGTTTACTGCCACTTTGAAATGAGTCGGCATAATATCTGATTGAACACAAAGGATCTATAGATTTATTGTGTACTTATATATTTATGAAACTATACTTCACATTTATATTTATAAGCCATGTCACAAAATCTACGGAACAAACAGAACAAAAATCATGGGAGGAAGGTGCCAAAGTAATCCCTCTGTCTTTCTACCGCGGTGCGAAAATTGTCTCTTTCGTTTCACTTTTGTAGGTAACTTTTTTTCTGAAAATGTTAGATACTGTTTCGTGTAGAAACTAACAACCGACGCAATGGATTATTCACATTAGAATAACATCCTTGCATACAAAATATTACGTATTTGGATTTAAAAAAAAAACTGCAATTCAAATACCGGAAAACGGAATGAGTTTATTCCCAAGTTTTTGCTTCTACATCAAATGTTTAGGTACATTTTGGTACATGGTTTTTGTACCTACAGATAAAGCTGGAAATTAATTGCTAATTACATGTGTATATGTACAAGTCGGAACGACCGAAATCTTGGTCAAACGGAACGGATTTTTTTGCGATGGCTAATCAACATTTTCGAATATTTTGATTCTAATTATGCCTAATTCACCAACTAGGTTGGATATACTGTAATCGATAATTGTATTGTGAAATGATTTATTAAGCTTGTAGTGTTCTTCTCAAGTCGAGATGGTCATCACTTATCATTTTATCAAACACATTTTTCGGGGTTTTCCGAGTTGGATTAATACAAAATATGTTTAGAAATATGTAGAGACTTGAGGCATATTCATCTATATCCGAAAGGGGCCTGTTGACTGCCAAAGATTTTTTTCGTTTTGACCTACGGCTAAGCCAAAAAGAAAGGTAATGATTTTAAATGTCAGCAATAACTTTAATGAATTTTCTACCACCAAATAACCCTTTTATTATTATTAAACCCATTTTAATGAATGAGGTGCCAATTCACAATATCAGTCATGAGCCCAGAAAGTATCCATGGGACATTAACAGACATATAACGATCGGTCAGACCATGCATCCCTCACTTTCATAAAGAATTAATAGCAGGAACTCCGAAATAAAATCATGACCCGAATCCGTGGGAGCGAGTCAGGTGGTTCAGTTTCTGACAGGGGAATGTGGGTTGTCTACGGCCGTGTTTCCACCTGCAAGACAACAGTCGCGAGAAGTGTCTGACAGCAGCTTGCAAGTGTAAACCCCGTAGCAAGTGCTGTCGCGACAATTTGTGAAGCGCTTCTTGCGAGTAGTTGCGACAGCATGTCTAAACAAGTCTGCGAGCACTCGCGACAGATCTCGCTGCGGGTCACCGCAGATATACGGTCTAGTTACGTATGGCATTTGTCCGCGAGCTTCTCGCGCGACATTTATTGCAGCAATAAATCGCAAGAATTAGTATGAAATGTAAACAATATTGCAACTTGCAAGAAACTCACGCAAGACTTCCGCGAGTTTGCTTGCAGGTGGAAACACGGCCTAAGTCACATCACCCCATTTTGGTGTCTTAGTCCATCATTAATAAAGCTTGGATTCAGTCTGGATTCTATTACACAACAATAGTAACAATAGTATTGTCATACTAGATGCCCCGTGAATTTTGTATCACTTAGCTCCTAAATTTTCTTACTAAGTATAAATCTTACCTGGACTTCCACGAATATTTCAAGACAAAAATTAACCAAATCAGTTCAGCCGTTCTAGCTAGACTAATGTAAGCCATACACGCTACGGTCTACCGGAGAGGTCACCTGTGCAGGTATGCCTGCGCAGGTGTCACTCGAAAGAATTGATTTTCGATTTTGCGCAGCTCCAAAAAACTATACAGGTCTATTCCCACACACATTCCGGTCTACCTGCACAGGTGGACCTCTCGGTAGACCGTAGCGTGTATGGCAGCCATAACATCTTATATATAAAATTCTCGTGTCACAATGTTAGTCCACGAACTCCTCCGAAACGGCTTTACTGATTTTTACCAAATTTTATATGCATATTCAGTAGGTCTGAGAATCGGCTACTCGGTACTTTATATATTGATAAGTGCATTTGTTGAATAAATAATAGTAAATTATTACAACCTGAGACTGACGGCGACCATTGTTTGTGCGACGGGATTGCGATCGACGTTGCCATGGCGACATACTTATTTATTATTTAGTCACTTCAATAAAATAATATGGCAAATATATTATGGCAAAGCAACGTTTGCCGGGACAGCTAGTAATAATCTAAAATTGAACATTTATTTTAATTTTTATAGAGAAGTTTGTCAAATGTCATTGAATGATTTTTTGAGTTTTAATGACCAATCAGAAAACGTTTAAACTTGATGCTTGGTGTGACATTGTATAAGAAAACATATTTGCCTAAGATGCTACATTCTATTCACGCAGGCAAAGCCGCTTACAAAAGCTAGTATAGTATTTATTGTAGGTTTAGTATTTAGTGCTTGCGTAATGCACCTAGTGGTCGACGTCGGTGCGTCTAGTGGAAATGACCATAGGCGGTGAGCGTGGTTGCTGGGTCTCCGAAAGGTCGATGGGCGACGCAACCACCGAGGTTGTGTAAGGGCGCTGTCATAGTGCACTGTACTATTACTAGCTAATAGCCGAGTTTTATGAGGGCCCGCGTCGTTTTTGTACGTGGTAGTTTAAGGCAGTTTTTTATTACTTTAATAGTAACCAAGCCTTGAGTGACCGATGATAACACATCTACATATTATATAAATTACTATGTTAAAGCACAAATCAATAGACGTGATAGTTTTTCCGTAAAATGTACCACAAAAGTGCTCAGTATACTAGGGCTCGCTTCGCTCAACCTGAAGGTTCGCAAGCTTAGAAATTACTAGATGACGCCCGCGACTTCGTTGCGCCAAAATTATTTTATGGAAGGGGAACCATACATTTTCCCGGGATGAAAAGTATCATATGTCCTTTACCGGGACTCAAAGTATCTCCATACCCAATTTCAGCAAAACTGTTCTCAGCTCTAACCCACTTGACTAAATTTGGTTCCTGAATCAATTTAGACGTCTAAATTTAGTCAGGAAGTAAGGAGCTTAGTAAGTTAGTAAGTTAAATGGTAAGGAATATGAGCCCTTAAGCCTACTCTATCAAACTTCATGTGATAATTTTGGTAAGGGCAGCCTACTCTAATATTTAACTAAGTAACTAGTAGCGTAGGGCGTAGGCTACCAACTTTATCAGAATCCACGGTTATAATAATTTTATTTAAATGAGCAGCAAAATCGCCTCATCTACATAAATTTCCACACACCACAAAGATAAAAAAAAAAAACATGAACTCAAGTTACCTAATCATTAATTAATTTTGAGTAAATTATTCAAACTGTCATGGTTACTGTAACTTAATTAGCTTTGTATTAAATAACCGTAGAGATATACTACGATAACATGGCGCGCCCCTCCAAATGACTGTTTCAATGTGTGCAGTCACATCCTTATGAAAGAGTTTGTATGTATAAACACGGTCAAATTAACTCGACGCATGGTTTGATCATTCATGACGTCATTATGGAGCCGGCATGTTAAATAACAAAATTATCTACCTGATATTTGTGAGTTTGACTCATAACGAATTGTAATAAGATATTATAACACAGCCACATCAACCTAACGCATCGCTGGAATGCATTTTGTATTTCAGCGATGCGTCAAGTTAACGTGACCGGGCTATAGTAATTATTCAACCAATCACAGTACATGTAATATTTCAGTTAATGTCGCTTATTACCAAGATTTGTTGGTCGACTAATCGTAACTAGCCTACCGCGCAAGACAACGCATATCAAACGTTTTGACAACGCAGTTCAAACGTTTTGAATTTTGGAGGGGCGCGCCAAGTTGTCGTAGTCAATCTCTAACTAATGACAGGTTGTTTTGTTACTTTTTTCACTTCATTTATTCACAAATTACAACTACAGTCGGGGCATTTTAATAGGCCACATTTGACATCTGTCAGATTAATCTCCATAGTGAAGTGAACTGCGTAAAAACATCGACCAAAACGAATATTTATATTTGAATATTTATAATTTTATACGTTTGAAACAAACTCCTGTCCCATTATTACTTTTTCTTTTGCAAATTCAAGGAGCAAAATAATAAAAGTACATAATTTACAAAAAAAATGCATTTATTCCCTTGAATTATAAAAACTGTTGAATGTAGTATTATCATTATTCATTTCACATAAATATGTGTTACTTTTCACAGCGTGGTTATTAATTTATGGGGATATTTCGTTACAAGTAATCAATGCATCGATACTATTTATTCGCTTTCGATTTTTAGGGTAACTTCCCTAGAGTTTAAAAAGAAAAAAGGTCGGCTGACGTAACATTGTAACGACGTGCAATTATTAAGATCAGAATTTGTTTATTACGTTTAGAATTGTTTATCAGTAAAAGCAAATCGTTAAATAATTCGTATCGGTCATATTTACAATAAATATGTAATCGTAATTGAAAAAAGTTAATCAATTGTGCAGTTATAACAAAACGAAAATATTTATTTTTTATGTACGTCGCTATAAAGTTACCAGGTACAATTTTGATGAACTGTCAAATGTGGCCTATTAAAATGTCCCGACTATAGAATATGCTGCCCTCATCCCGTTGCGCCAAAACTCGTTAGTCGTTTATCGCGCGGGGACCATATTTTTTTTTCGGAACAAAAAGTATCCTAGGTCCTTTCCCAGGACTCAAAGTATCTCCATGCCAAATTTCAGCAGAATTGGTTCAGCGGTTTGGGCGTGAAGAGGTTACAGAGAGACAGACATACTTTCGCATTTATATTAGTATGGATAGAAACTAATATTTGGCCACAACAGCATTATGTTATATTGTTCGATGATAGTAATATAAGGTAAATTAATATTACATGATTATTGTTAATCAAACCAAATTTTATTTTTTAAAATAACAACTATTAAGGTACCCCAAAAAAAGATTATGCTGAAAAAAACATCCACATGTTGTCGCGATTCGCTCATAAATAATAAATTAATTCATATAATTTCAACCTTGTGTGGATTTGTTTCTATTTAAGCATCTATATATGTAATATACAGTGTGACATATTATAAAACAGTCGCTTTTTTCCCTCATGTCCCTTTGTTCCCTTTAATCTTTAAAACTACGCAACGAATTTTGATGATTCTTTCAGTGTTAGATAGCCCATTTATCGAGGAAGGTATATATATAATAATCTCAGGAACTACTGGTCCGATTTGAAAAATTCTTTCAGTGTTAAATAGCCTATTGATCTAGAAAGGCTATAGGCTATGTTTTATCACGCTAAGACTAACAGGAGCGAAGAAATAGAGGAAAATGTGGAAAAAACGGGGAAAATTATTTGAAAGGGCTAACTTGAATGCGCTAATCACAGGAACTACTGGTCCGATTTGAAAAATTCTTTCGGTGTTAGATAGCCCATTTATTGAGGAAGGCTATTATAGGCATAATTTTTTCAGTGGCTATATATTTTATACCCGCGCGACGCCGGGGTGGGTCGCTAGTTTAGAATAAATGATGTTCCTAAAAGTAATTTAGGTGATGGTTTGCCTTTAAAAAGTATAGTATGATTGTTGAACTAAGGAATTGTTAGATATACTATTTAAATAATAGTTAATCGTTCAGTAAAACAGTTTTGCAAATAACTTTAAATAGTATGCTTAATTCGCATTATTTAGGGTGCATAATTAGTGTGCAAGTCAGTATTTTTGGTGAAACTTTCAAATATTTTGATCGAAAAACGGGAATATACAGATATTGATTTAAATACATGCCTTTATTTTATACCCGTGTGACGCCGGGGCGGGTCGCTAGTTATTTATAAATTAAGTACTTTTTCCCATATCTTCCACACATATTAAGGTGCATCAAGGCCTACTTTAGACGTTCTAAAAGTGTTAATTTTGTTAACTTATTTAGAAATAAATATTTTCATATTTTAAACTATCATAAAAATAAAGGGATGTTCACACCCCTACATCTACAACCCACTTTCTTATTACGTTAAATCGACCCAAACAGATTATTATGTTAATTTATTGTTATTAATCTACGTATAAATAAATAATTTAATTTTTATTACATCTTAATTACATTTAAATAGTTTTGATACGTCTGTCAGGTGGCGCTAGCCCTATTTTATTAATAACATTTTAATTTATGTAACAATTTAAATCGATTTGCATAGATTTAAAGTTAGTTTGTCGTGTTATGGGCATTTACTATTTTAATATTTATCATATTACTAGCTGTTGCCCGCGACTTCGTCCGCGTTAGCTAGATCAAATGACGCATCCCAAGTATTATTTATTGTACAAAAATATTAAATATACAGAATTGACATTCCTACGATTTTATTGTACATAGATGTTCCGCGCGGCTTCGCTTGCGTAATTTAGGAATTTCACGCAACCGTATATTTTTCCGCAAATAATAGCCTGTCTCTTCACGTGATCTATTCTTCATGTTTGCCAAATAACATAAAAATTGCTCCAGCAGTTCTTAAGATAATAAGCAATTTCATATAATTTGTCCCGTTTTTTCCACATGTTTCTCTATTTCTTCGCCCCAATTAGTTTTAGCGTGATAAAATATAGATTATAGCCTTTCTCAATAAATGGGCTATCTAATACTGAAATAATTTTTCAAATCGGACCAGTAGTTCCTGAGATTAGCGCGTTCAAATAAGCCCTTTCATATAATTTCCCCCGTTTTTTCCACATATTCCTCTATTTCTTTGCTCCTGTTAGTCTTAGCGTGATAAAATATAGCCTATAGCCTTTCTAGATCAATAGGCTATTTAACACTGAAAGAATTTTTCAAATCGGACCAGTAGTTCCTGAGATTAGCGCGTTCAAATAAGCCCTTTCATATAATTTCCCCCGTTTTTTCCACATTTTCCTCTATTTCTTCGCTCCTATTAGTCTTAGCGTAATAAAATATAGCCTATAGCCTTCCTCGATAAATGGGCTATCCAACAGTAAAATAATTTTTCAAATCGGACCAGTAGTTCCTGAGATTAGCGCGTTCAAACAAACAAACAAACTCTTCCCTAATTAGTATAGATGCAGGATAGAGGTTTGCCAAGGTAGAGATGGAGATTTTAGAAAATGTCTCTTAGGAGTTTTTTTAACAGAAAACGAGCAGACGAATCAACTGATTATAAGCGAAAGCCTATGGACACTTGGAACACCAGAGGAATTAAACTTGGAACTCTTCTGTGTTGTAATTTGCAGTCCTTGTAAATTGAAATGTCCTGTAATGTTACCTCACTCGGAAAACCACATTTAAAGCGTATGCCTCACACAGGTTTTCTGTCAGTAATAGTATTGATCAGATGAGATTATAATTCTCTCATTTAGTGATAAAAACAACTTAAATAATACATTGTTTAATCGACTATAGAACATTTTGTTTATTTATTCATCACACATTAAACAGCAATTATGAACAGATCAAAGAGTTTCGTTCAAACACGCGGCTCATATTAAGGGCTCCGTTATGCTAATATTTTCTCACGGACTGAACTCGTACGTCGCGTAAGTTACGTGTTTACACCGTAAATACGTAAACAAACATCGGTTAGACTACGTTATTCGGATTTTAGGATTTAGTAACCACTACAATCTAGATTCTAGATTTTCAACTTCCTTCGTAAGTGCGATGTAAAGTACGACCTTACTGCCGCACTCAGAAACATTTAATGATGATTAAACTTCATGTTAATCAGGAGTTTAGCAGATGCCTTGTCAAAATCTTCATTTAATTACAGTGTGGTATCAGTGTTTTTCACTTTTATTGTCATAATATCTGTCTGAGTTTTTTCGTTAACTGCTAAAGTAATGGTTAAATGTCTATATGAACGGCTGTCAGTCTCAAGATACTAATTAAGTCATACAAATGGACAGGTATAATGTGTGCCGTCAATTTAAAAATAATGTAAACAATACATGTAACTACATAGTATCCTAATTATGTTTTTATTGCAAAGCCTTAACATTTTATTACCCTCCAATTATTATGTGCCGGTTTTTGTACACTTTTTGTCTTAATTCAAATCCATACTAATATAAATGTGAGAGTGTGTCTGTCTGTTATCTTTTTACTACCAAACCGCTGAACCGATTTTTCTTAAATTTAGTATAGAGATACTTTCAGTCCCGGGAAAGGACAAAGGATACTTTCAATCCCGGAATTTTCATCTGCAAACATCTAGTAAGGTATAAGTTCCCTGCATAATATTTACAGGTTAGAAAACATTATTTTATTTTCAGGGTTCTATTTTGCTTACCCAATATTCCGATAATACTTACCCAGTTATTATTTCTCTACTAGACGTTCCGCGCGGCTTTGCCCGCATAAATTAGGAATTTTACGGAAACCGTACATTTTCCTGCGGAAAAAGCCATGTCCCTTTACTTGGTCTACTCTACATAAGTGCCAAATAACTTAAAAATTCATCCAGTTCGCGAGATAAGCGGCTTCAAATAATTTTCCCGGTATTTTCCACATTTTCCTCTGTTTCTTAGCTTCTATTGGTCTTAGAGTGATAATTTATAGCCTACAGCCTTCCTCGATAAATGGTCTAAAACTGAAATATTTTTTCAAATCGGACCAGTAGTTCCTGAGATTAGCGCTTTCAAACAAACAAAAGTATAGATTTTAAACTATTTTGCTCGTAGCAATGCTAGGGATGCATGCTAACACCTGTGGTGCCTGTTTAAAATTGCGTCTTTTAAGTTTGTAAGTGTAATTTAGTTTTTGCTATAATTTATTAACTGAAATTGGTAATTATAATGTAATAAGTCAAAGTTATCAATTAAGTATAGATTGGGGTCGCGGAGTGTGGCCGCCGCTTTAGGCAGGTGACTAATCACCTGTGTTCGTGTTGCAACGCTCTTATACAACTGTATATACCTATATACTGTGTACATAGCAACCTACAATGGTGACAAACATGGCTTTTAAATGGTCTGTTTGGGTTGTGGCTAGCGAACGTTATCAGCTTGTTCAACTTAGTCCACCTTGCCTGTTTTACACCCCAATTGCTTTTTAATTATTGACGAATGAGACTTGGACTCCTTCCCATATTTTGATCGACATGAATTACTATATTCCAAAACATTTAAATTATTTGATCCTTGAAACTGGATTATTATTACTTAGGTAAATTCATATTTGTCTGGCTCTGGGGCTCTTAAAAGACAACAATCGTCTTATTTTCACCCAAAAAAGGAGTATGATGTTAAAAAAAATCCGTAAGTCTTGCTCTTAGTGAAATTAGGATAAACCTCATTAGGATTTAGGGAAGAGCCGTGATACTAACTTGAAGGCAGCCACTAGTGGCCTTATAAAATGAGCTTCTGAAGTCTGATGCATCGTTTAAAATATACTCTGGTTGTCAGCTTCTCGCATATTCGACATGAGCTTCAAAAATCGAACGCGCCATCATACGGTAGAGCGGCCATTATTTTTTTGATGATGTTTTTATTAAACATAATATGCACGGCTTAATTAATGGATACAAAGTGAAGGTATCGTCGGTGTCAAATCGGGCCCCACCGCCACCTGCCCGTCACAGGCGAACCGGTTGCGAGAAATAGTGTGCGTAATTAGCTAGATAACATCTCGTTTGCCCAAATAGAATGAGACGGCATATCCTTATCTCTCTTTCCTGCTGACCTCATAGAACCTCTGGAGATAGAGCGCTGTGTGAGCTGTGTCACATACGTGATATGTTTGAGCAAAGCCTTTTTTTGGTATCTTAACTTTTTCTACTTGTCAAAATTGTTGAATGAAAGAAGTAGGTACAAGACAGAGGGTAAGTTCCCAAATATGACATAGTATACTGACCAGTGTTCATGACGTCTAGAAACGATGGCTTTTAATTCATTCGGAAATATACACAGCCACAGAATACATATTAGTTTAAACACAGCATTGACGTATGTGACTTTGTTGGGATGTCATTATAATTTATTTTACGTCACACCACACTTGTGTCATAACGGTCAATACACCAGTACAATATGATAATTCGGCCAGTATACTGGGTTAAAGTTCGGAACTCACTCCACGTTACTCTACAGTCTACGATATTATATTAAAACTACTATAACTGTTAATTATAGAACCTCAAACTTTCCCCGGACGACCTTCAACCTGCATTGCAACTAAACTTTTATCGGATGAACGGCACAGCGGCAAATATTGATTTTACGGCCGCAAAAATTGTTTTCCATCGCGGCGGTTTACGTGGAGCGTAAATAACAATATTGGATGTAAAAATTCCTTCAAACAGTCGCGCGGCAGTGAGTTTATCTGTTTACAAACATGATTTAAGTGACAGTCGGGCTGGCTGCGGTCGCGACTGTCCGCGTTTCGCCCGTTCGCTTCGCAAAAATGGCCTAATAGTATCAGTGTGCCTGGTTATTTATGTCAATTGTCAATGTGTGGTTATGTCATGTATGGTGTACAACTGTATTATCAGATGGATAGCTACACGAATAGGAATATAAAGTAATAATAAAGCACGGATCGTGAATTGGTATTTTGGAGCTATGCTCTTGTCTCGGAACTTGGAAGTCGTGGGTTCGAACCAAAGGGTTGTTTCCAAAGGTTAGGACAATGCAAGCTGATCACCTGCGTAGGTTGGACTTATAAAAAGACGGCCCTGTGCCTGCCAAAGCAGTCTTAGTTTGGTCCAAAGCATAGAATATTATTTTACTTAGGGTGCCATGGAATCTGATAGCATTAATCGTGTTAGAAACTTTTCCAGAGCAGTCATGTAATACATGCACATGAACATTTTGTTTAATTTCTGCATGACGGACCATAAATCGAGACCTAAGTCGAAACTTGCAACTTTCTCGAGTGGCGCGTAAAATTTTGACGTTATAACTTTTTTTATTCTAGACACTCCGAGGCAAAGAACCGTTACCTAGTCGAGCCGGTGTGGTACACTGATTAAATTCGTCTCGGTTCCTGCGCACCTTTAATCCGCGTGACGAGACGTGGACTCGAAATTGTGTGTTCGCAATTTAAATTTGAATTTAGTACGTTCAGAGTGAGATGAGAATGATCCTTATGTAGTGGGCACAAAGGTGTGTCAGGGGTAGTATTATTCTGAAAGAAGTGTACGAAAATGCTGGCCGAAAAGTATATTGATCCTTATGTTGACGACATAAAGTTGTGGTAGATGTAGTATGATTCTGAATAAAACGTACGAAAATGCTGGCCGAAAAAAAATTGTGTGCAGTGGGCGTGCAGTCGAAATTCTACGCCATCATCCAACGAACGTGGGGAATACTATGCGGAGTTGTAGCACGTTCAGAGCAATTTTACCTATGAGGCTATGAGTTTCTAATGCCAACTTATAGTGAGGGAGCCCTAGAACAATTTTTTTGTGATTACTAACAAGCTATTTTTTGTAGAGATAGAAAGGATTTCATACTTTGACTTGATGGTCCTAAAATATGGATTGTTTTATTTGTGGGAAAAGGTTACTCTTAAATTATATAACTATTAACCTACCAATATACAAAAAATCTGCTGGTTAGGATTCCATTTTAGGGTACCGTAGTCAACCAAGTTTTGTTGATTACTTTCGAGATTTTTCGAAAATAAAAATGTTGTTCGTCTTATCAAATGTAGCTATTCACAAAAAATTAGCTCCTTAGTAATCACAAAAAAATTTGTTCTAGGGCTTCCGTACTATTAGGTTTTTTCACAGGGGTTTATCTTTTTAACAGCGTTATTGCTCAGTTAAATCAAATCAGCTAGTAAATTGATGAAGTCCCGTCAAAAATCCTCAGAAACGAAAAACGAGAGATCATTAGGGCAGCTACTCAATTACGATTGATAGTTTTAATCCATCGCGAGACGCGAATCAGAATATCGCGATCCATACAGCGTGTTCGCAGTCCATTCCGTGAATATAAACCAACAAGACGTTCCACGCGGCCTCGCCCGCATAAATGAGAAATTTTACGGAAATCATACATTTTCCCGCAAAAAATAGCCTATGTTCCTTCACGTCATAGTCTACTCTACATCTGTGCCAAATAACTTAAAAATTCATCCAGTAGTTCGCGAGATAAGCGCCTTCAAATAATTTTCCCGATTTTTTCCACATTTTCCTATGTTTACTTCGCTTCTATTAGTCTTAGAGTAATAATTTATAGTCTATAACCTTCCTCGATAAATGAGCCATCTAACAACGAAAGAATTTTTCAAATCCGACCAGTAGTTCCTGAGATTAGCGCGTTCAAACAAACAAACTCTTCCACTTTATAGTATTAGTATGTATTTGAAGTGCGTGCACTTCATTCCAAATGGACGTATTATCGTGTGATCGTCTCTAATTTTTTTGTTTGGGCGTGAAGAGGTAACAGACAGACACGTTCGTATTTATAATATTAGTATAGATCGCGTTCATTTTCCGTCCGCAAACTGTAACTTTATTAACTTTGAAACAACACACATTTGCGAACTCGGCAGTCGGCGAGACTTGGAAGTTAACTTTTGTTCGGTTCATACTCAGACGTGGATTTTGAAAGTTAATAAAGTGTATAATATGGGAAAGTCTTGCAATAGATTTTAATGTTTGGTATGGAAATATTTTACGGGAAATTATGTAGGATAGGTTTGTGCCGGAAAATAATGTAGAGTTTTCGCGCAATTAAAGAATTTCTAGTGCTGTGAACTTCGAGCGAAGTTGCGGCCAACAGTCAATAAATATTTACGAAATTTCAAAAATGAATTCGAGAATCTAGAATTATTTGCATAATGTGGCGCCCACAAAAATTAATTGCTTTTATTTGCGCAATGTTCATTTTGGATTTGGTAAAAATTCATAATTTAACACTTTATTATGATTTATGGCTTGCTCTTGCATAAGTGTGCACAAAGTTAGAGTCACAGTTTTTAATCACATCACCAACCCAAGTTTTTGAACCGATGATTTCTTTTAGAAGCTGAAAGCAATAAGTTTTTGTATTGAAGGAAAGATCCATACTAGTTGCCACTCATCACTACTCACTAGAATCGGCTCAGTTCCTATCGGTTTCAATTACCTTTAAGATTTTTGAAGATGGTCATCCAACCTAGCCTATATAGGCTAAGGATTTTCTCTGAAGAAGTACTTATAAGCCTTCGCCACTGTAAAGTCCACAATATTAATAGCAGCTAAATGGTAACCTGAGCTGATGCTAGTTTATACTTTATAAGACGTATAATATTAAATGGCATAAGGTAGCAAAGCTTAAGAGCCCGTCCTCTCTTTTCTACTGCTCTCTTCACACTCACGCCCGTCTTTCATATGCCAGGTGAAAAAGGACGATCGCCAAGTTAGCGGGCAGATAGAGGTTTTCTGTTTTTAAAGGGTTTTTTATATTGAAGTGGTAAAAAGTAATTCCAACACTTTCTCAACAGTACATTGTATTTTTTTCATACCGTTAAGACGTCAATTCATTCTAAACCTTTTACAGCAAAAATCACAAAACTGTCGCGGGTTTGAGTTGGATTATTTAAAGATACTTAAAAAACATAAAAAATCTAGCTCCAACACTATATTATAATTGAAATGATCTTACATGTTGTGCAATAAAACTTATAGAAATACTGTATTTTAACTGTTAAATCACGTCTGTTAAATGAGCGAAATCGGCAACATTTCGTATACGGACTCTTAAGGGACGATTGTACAAACCAGTCGAGTACGTCGCTAATAAATCGTTGTTGTTGTTGCAGGGAGGAGGGCGATGAGAAGCCAAAGGCGGCGGAGAGCCAGGATGACGGCTACGAGACCAGCAACAGCGGCGAGGCGCGCCGCAAGCCCTCCAGCGCCGAGGGCTCCCCGGCGCTGGAGGCTCCGCCGCGCACGCCGCCCCCCGAGCCCGCCTTCGAGCCGCTCATGCAGCGCCCCTTCCCCTCCCCCTACAGACACTTCGAGCAGCCCGCGCCGCCCGCCCCACCGCCGCCGCACGACGAGCCCTACCAGCACCAGCACTTCCCGTTCCCCAAGTACCCGCAGGACCCGTACGCGTTCAAGCGCGACGCCGACGTGCCGTACGACATGAGCCAGCACCAGATACACCAGTACGGCCCGCCCAAGCGCGACGACGACATGTACAATGGCGTCAAGCGCGAGTGCGAGGACCCCTACTCGTTCGTGGAGGAGGAGGCGATGTGCGCGATGCTCGGCCAACACCACATGCCGCACATGCAGCACCACGACCCCCACCACCACATGCAGATGCACCCGCAGCAGATGATGCTCAACCAGCCCAAGAAGAGGGGGAGGAAAAAGAAAATCAAGGATGAGAATGGGTGAGTTGCTTATGTTCTTTCCCTAAGTCTTTATGCGTACTATTAGCCCGTTCTCGTTAGGTTGGCAGTGAATCATGATCATGTAGAGTAAGATTACACATTCAGTTGTCATTCGTCATTACCTGGTAATTTTTATGGAAAAACGAAGATAGGATACATACGTTACTTCTTGTCTTGCATATCAATTATGTCGATAAAGGAACGTCCTTCTAAATCTTTATAAAATATGGTGAGTATACCCGAGAAGAAAGACGATCGATCATTTGCCAGATAAAGATCTCAGTCAGGTGCACTCTCGCCGATCGTGTAATATCTGTGTCATACTTTATTACGATACTAATTTCACCAGACGCATGTCAGTTTGAGAGGTTGTGGTCCGATTTTCAAAATTATTTTTGTGTTGTATAGGGCTTAACTCGAATTTGGTACCATGTTCACAAAAGTGGTGATCTGATGATGGGATCCTTGAGGAATCGAGGGGACTCCTTGAAATTTGTATGGAAACATATAGTGATTTCGATTTTTTCCGAAGCATTCGAGGTAAATGCTACCAAAAATTAAGACTTCGCACCAGGTTATACCCTGGATCCAAAGGTACTGAACAGAACTTTTGAATGCTTATAGGTACAGGTTCGGGGATTTCGGTGTTGTTTAAACAACTGAAAGCATAAGCTAATACATCAATTTGATTAATCATCATCATCACAACTATAATTATACCATGAGTCATCACACTATGACCCAATTATTGGTACTTTTCGTGATATTTTGCATCGAAGCGGATGTTTTTGATGATGATTTCGCTGTTTGTAGACCGATTTTCAAAATTATCGTGTTGTTGTATAGGATGTAATCTTAATTTTGTATAACAATTAAGTACGAAAGTGGTGAGCTGATGATGGGATCTACGAGCAATCGAGGGAAATCCTTGAAATTCATCGAAACACTCATAGTGGTTAAAATGTTGTTTCTAGTAAGTTAAACATATGTTACGAATAAGAGAAATTTCATACGAAGGTGTCTCTTGGGGCAAAGGCACTGAACAGAACTCCTGAACCTTTGAAGATAAAATTTTGGAAATTGCAGCATCGCTTAGATAACTGCAAGCATTTACCACAATTTCGCTTACAGTAACATAATGTGAATAGTTAACATTCGTATTAGGGTTTTGCGCATAATACCTAATTTTATAGATACTTAACTAAAAAGAGTGAAATTATTATTTTTTAACAAAAAATTAAAACCGACTTCCAAGGTAAAAACAATAGTAATATGAACTAAAAAGTATTAAATAACTCTTACTCTTTAATAGCACGCCTTTTTCAGAATTCGTCTAAATATCAACTATTTCTGTACATATACTACAGTCTTCATTACTTTGAAGTCGGTACCAGGCCCAAAAGTTTCAGATATTCTGACATTACTGAACTCACGATTAAGTTAGCTGGTACCGACTTCAAAATAATAAAGACTGTAGTATGTACAGGAATAGTTGATATTTAGACGAATTCTGAAAAAGGCGTGCTATTAAAGAGTAAGAGTTATTTAATACTTTTTAGTTCATATTACTATTGTTTTTACCTTGGAAGTCGGTTTTAATTTTTTGTTAAAAAATAATAATTCTGATGCATCTTTTGCAGTTCAGTATGACCACCATAGAGTGAGTGACACTAATCTCTCTCCTATAATATCTTGAATATAAGTTTGTTTTGTAAACATCTTGTATAATAACAATTATTGGTGCTTACGCTAAGGGCTTCGTTTATAGTAGTAAATAATAATCTACTATAGTACTTAGACTAGAGAGATGTAGTTCTTCGTTATGGCGAATAGGTTTGAATGCTAGGTATAGTCTCAAGGCGGTAGATTAGGGTTGGTGCCTAAGTAGGACCTTATGCCGTTGATATAAAAATCATTATCATACAAACTACAAGGTAAAATAATTTTGAACGGGCTGTAGAGAGTGCATAGATCGCTCCAGGCGCCAGTGAGTATACCCAATGCAATGCAATTAAGAATGTTTAATGGGGTGAAACTTATGATGCCGTGGGTTGGAGTTTCGCTATGACAGTGAAGCGTCTATCGAATGTGGATTGCACGTTGTAGGAATTCAATGAAGTAACGAGTCGCCATTCTAACAAATGTGAATTGTATGCTTTGCATGTTGTAGGAGTTGCTCAGACGACGTAACAATGTGTAAATCATGACGTGATGTGTTTAGACTAGCTAGAGTCCAGAGATTCTAAAAGTGGATTTCGGGAACACAGGGGCTCTATAATACTCATCTAGGAACTCGAAATTGTTCGGTGTTTTACGAAAAGCTTGTGGACTTCTACTTTTCACCCCAGTTTTGTCCTTAGACCGTAATCCGTAATTCCATATCCAGATTTAAAAATTCAATGTGACTTGATAGACAACGGAACAGCCACAATAATTAGATACGCGTATACTTATCTCCGTACATTTTTATTTCTCTCGAATCGAATGCAAGTTCTCCATTCTATGGGATTTCGGATGCAAGGAGTTTGCATCATTCTCCAACATTTGGGATCGTGTCGTGTGCGGGGTGTTGCGGGGCGGGGCGCGGTGGAGGGGCGCGAGGGGGGAGGGGTGTGGGCGTGCGCCGGCGCAGGCCGCTGACCCCGCGCCGGATTTAGCGCGACCCACATCGCGGGCCCATGCGGAACCCTGACACACTACAGCGGCGGGACGGGGGATAGATAGCGTGGTGATAGGTTAGGTTATACAGCATAGTATATCTATATTATGTATTTTCTTATAAAGAAGACGGTGGTCACATCGCTGTTCATAAACAGACCGTTGCAAAACAAAAAATGTGAAATTTTAACTATTGATGCCTTTTAACGACGCTGTGTCAGACGTACAAAAATATGCAAAAACACTTATAGCTATTTAAACTCTAGAGTTACAGATACAGTGTCGCTAATTCGCTATGCATTTTTTGGGGATTGGCTACAGTCAGTGACAGGAACTCCTAGAGTAAGTATATATCTCCTAAAGTAAGCTTTCCAGTTTGCTCCATATCACGAGGCTATGTGAAGGAGTGTCTGTTAGTCTGTCTGGTACCTCTTCACGCTTAACGCACACGGCACACTGAATCATTTTTGGTGAGGTATGAACGGAACTGCGGCGCGGTGGAACGAGGGAATAGATAGCACACGATGATAGGTTTGTTTGGTGCGGTCAAAACCACGAAGCTAGGCTCTCCTAAAAGTATAACATACAATGCAGGCTATAGCTCAAACGCTATCACATGTAGGTTATTGCAAGGGGCAGACGAAAAGTTACAAGAGAAAATGGGAGATCTGCTACAGAGCCTTTTTTTTAAATCGGGCAAAAGGCCCACCACAGATTCCCATCACTGCAACTCCTGTGTCGCCAGGATCAACAGTGGCAACCAACCACGAAAACCCTTTGATATGATCTCAGGGATGCCCGAGGGACAAGCTAAATCTGTCTTGGGACCCGCAATGAAATTAATCAGAAGAAAGGTAGGAGGAGTAGGAGATATTATCCTTTTGGATTATTTAAGGATTATCCTTTACAGGGCCTATTATAGTATACGCAAAAGAACTTACAATCATGGAATATTGAGTACTAGCGACCCGCCCCGGCGTCGCACGCGTATAAAATATATAGCCACTGAAAAAATAATTAAAGCCTATGATATACTTCTTATCTGTGCCAAATAACATAAAAATTGCTCCAGTAGTTCGCGAGATAAGCCCTTTCAAATAATTTTCCCCGTTTTTTTTCACATTCTCTTATTAGTCTTAGCGTGATAAAATATAGCCTATAGCCTTCCTCAATAAATGGGCTATCTAACACTGAAAGAATTTTTAAAATCGGACCAGTAGTTCCTGAGATTAGCGTGTTCAAGTTAGCCCTTTCAAATAATTTCCCCCGTTTTTTTCCACATTTTCCTCTATTTCTTCGCTCCTATTAGTCTTATCGTTATGAAATATAGCCTATAGCCTTCCTCGATAAATGGGCTATCTAACACTAAAAGAATCATCAAAATCCATTACGTAGTTTTAAAGATTAAAGGGAACAAAGGGACGTGAGGGAAAAAAAAGCGACTTTGCTTTATAATAAGTATAGATTATTGAGATGCATAGCATGCAAGCCTTAAGGCATACTATGGCGATTAGTTAATTACTTAGAATAGTCATTTAAAAGCCCCCTCTACATGGGCATAACAGAAGAACATCATGTAATATCACCAGCCGTATCTTGCGAAGGTCAAAAAAGCAATAAAAGTAGCAACAAAAAATACCAGTAATGCGCTCTAGTGTGAAGGCTACTTAGGTAGGTACGTATAGGAAGCGAAAAAAGCAAAAAAGTGCCAAGTGCGTGACGCGACTGAGTAGGGTTCCGTAACCTAATTACTGGGGGACTCATTAATCTTACTTAACTCTGAAGTCTGATCCCTCTGCTCTAAATTCTTTATAACGTGTCTTCCCTGAATTTTTGTCGGTTGTAGCAGTTGTAGGGTTTTAATTGGTCTAAGACAGTGTTTCCCAAACTTGTCGGGACCGCGACCCATCTGCAAGAAAGTTTAATGTTCGCGGCCCACCTTGTGTCATGAACACAAAAAAGCAGCGGTATGTTGCTGCCGCAGCATTTACCCGTTAATTATTATCGTAGATCACCACCATAATATCGACGGTCCCTACGTATAAAAGGTCATGTCCAAAATAGCAAAAAATTTTTATGGCATCATGCATTTCCGTATAATGAGACGCATATTCCTACATTATAATTATTTTTCTATCACAAGTAATTCCAAAGATAAAAAGACGTAAATGAGGACAAGTTGGGCGTTGTATTAGATTTTACTGCTGTATATACGGACATCTATACTTACCGTCTTGTACCGCATTGGAAATTACGCGCCATTCCGCGTCATGTCGTACATATCTGTTTCTACCTCTAAAGGCCCGTATTCACTTTCATTAGTAATAAGTGTAAGTGATTAGGGCAGGTGATTAGTTATTAGGAAAAAGTAAGTGTGGACAGCGACTGTTTAGTGCAACTGATTAGCCGGCTGCGTAGTAACGTGATTATTTCTGTATTCACTTTGATTAGTGATTAAGTGCAGGTGACTAGTACAGGTGATGAGTGATTAGTAGAAAGTAAGTGTGGACAGCGACTGATTAGTGCAAGTGACTAGTCGGCTGCGTAGTAACGTGATTAAAAGCGTGTTCTATTTTTTGCGAGTGCAAGTGTGTGACAGATGAAAACCAATTTTGGTTTCGTTTGACAGCTCGAGATTGTTACTATTATTCCGCTAGGTATATAAACTTTATGGGCCAGACTGACGTGGTGTGCCGTGTGAAGCGTCCATAGATATAGTATATCATTATTATATATACCTATTAAAAGTACAAAAGGACACCCTTTCAATTACTTCCATACTAATCCATACTCATTACTTACTAATATACTAATAATATTATAAATGCGAATGTGTGTCTGTCTGTCTGTTACCTCTTCACGTTTATACCTCAGAAGTCAGAACCGATTTTGCTGAAATTTGGCATGGATTTACTTTGAGTCCTGGGAAAGGACATATAAAAATACTTCATGGCCAAATAGTTTTTAATAAAACCAATATTAAAAATGAAGGACAAGTCAAAACGGCAGTTTTATTTTTGAAACTTGGACGCTCGTGTTGACAGCTACTACTGAATTTACTAAATTAAATTACTAAAGAGCCACTAAACAAGAATTGGACACTACTTGCATTACACACCTGCACTCCACTGCCTCAATTACTAGTCACTTGCACTTGCACTAATCAAAGTGAATACAGTCCATTAGGTAGCGAATTATTTATATACTTGTTACCATTTACGTTCAGTTATTATGAGACTTTAGTTCCTTTTCAGTGGGACTCGTGGCACACATTCAATTAATTTTAAACCAATATGAGCATCTGAGTGTTATAAATAATCAGCAACGTGAAATAATAGTTGCAACGGAGGCTGAGGCTTCTTTTCATGATGAACAACCATCTGGACCTTACCGTTATCGATATAGAGCAAAAAAATCGCGTTTGTTGTACGAGGCCCCACAATAATCATTTATTTTATTTTAATTTTACTATATTTCTTTAAATATCGCCAACAAAAAAACGTAATTTGTGAAAATTTCTATTATTGCGGTTCTTGAGATAAAGCTTGGTGATAGACGAACGGACGACAGATAGAAAGCGAAGTCTGATTTTATTGATTTTATATATATATATATGTATTTATTTAATTATGAATATGAATGTTTTTTATTTTATATAAAACAGTATTAAAAAGCTAATAAATTATATAAAATTATTTTAAAACTATTAAGAACACTCCTTGTTCACTTGATAGATGGACTCCCTCTACAACGCGGTATCGCTTGGTAGTAGGGTTGAGAAGGGCTTGAAAAAATTCCGGAAAAGCTCGTATTAAAAATCTAAAGTGACATCGGTGCATGATTAACCTAGAAATTAAAAAGTTTATGGGATATTTTTTTTTGCTCCAATAGAGTTTGTAACATAAGCCTTTTCAAATTATTTCCCTCGTTTTTTTCACATTTTCCCCTGTTTCTTTGCTCCTATTAATCGTAGCGCTATAATTTATATCGTATAGCCTTCCTCGATAAATGAGCTATCTGACACTGAAAGAATATCCAAATCGGATGAGTAGTTCCTGGGATTAGGGTGTTCAAACAATTAAATCTCAGCTGTATAATAGTAGCAGTGTAGTCAATTTGGCAGTCGCAAATTGGGATGAAATACTATTTTCTTCCTGCGAGGAACGTGTTAGACGATTACATCAATGCAGCTCTGTATTACAAGTATCATTGAAAAATTTTCAAAAATATTATATAAAGAAGCTAAATCATAGCAACGATGCATTTTGTTACTAATTAAGTCAGTCTTCTTCATCTTCAACATTATTATGTTCATGATTTACCCTTTAGTAAAACAGAATTAATTATTACATTGATAAAACTAAACAGTTTAATTTATCAAATAATCACATTTTACTACAATTTTTCATTATGGACCTAAAGTAATTGATGACATGTCCTTTTATTCGTTCAATATAACATAGAAAAAGCTACTTAAATTAGCAGCGTATAAAAAGATATGTCTGTGTTTTTTAGTTTTTCTCACTGAAGAGCCAGAATTTGTATTAAGTACTTATATGTTATAAACTTATAAATTATGACAATACGAATAATTTTATGTAGTG
This sequence comes from Lysandra bellargus, assembly GCA_905333045.1. Lineage (NCBI taxonomy): Eukaryota > Metazoa > Arthropoda > Insecta > Lepidoptera > Lycaenidae > Lysandra > Lysandra bellargus. Next base: position 11,307,040 of record HG995320.1, on the reverse strand, counting down.
CTGAATGAATTTAGGACCTAATATAATATTTTAATTCTTCCAAAGTAAAAACGGACATGTACGACTTAACCGTTATGGGCAGTCTTGAATTGTCATCGTAAAAAAGGTCATCTTGCAATTTTGGCGAAAATACAGTAAATATTTAAAATTGTGTTATATCATGACAAACGGCCTACATTAAGCTTTACAGATCAACAAAAATAATTGTGTTTATATTTTATGGTAATCTACAGTAACAGTTTGAATCTTAAAAACGCTCTCCTGAAAACCACTACTTTTGACATGTCGCTTTATACGTAGGGACCGTCGATATAATTATCGTCAGCCTTCCTTACTTACAATTACGCTTGCGTTTGAATGCCCCGCCCCCGTCCCGCACGCACTCACGACGACGAACGAACGAGTAAAATGAAAATCGAACGAGTACGACAATCGTCCTATAGTTTCAGGGCCCACCCAAAATCTACCCGCGACCCACCAGTGGGTCGCGACCCACACTTTGGGAAATACTGGTCTAGGAAAGTATGTTGTAGTTTAGTCGTCGCTGTTAAAACAGACATAGAGTTTTTGATGACTGCAACATACTCTAACTGTTGTAATCCATACTATTATTATAAATGCAAAAGTCAGTCTGTCTGTTACCTTTTTACGCTTAAACTGATGAAATTTGTTGTCCGACTTTGAGTCCCGGGACAGGACGTAAATTGACATAATCTATTTTTTATCCCGGAAAAATTTAAGGTTCCCGCGCGAAAACGTTACGATAACGAATTTTGACGTAACGGAGTTGCCGACGTCCTCAGGTACTTAATATTTAAATACAATATAATAAACAAAATTGACGTACCTATTTAAGGCGACGCCCTGATAATTGCTGTAGGCTGTAGCAATATCGATTTTTCTCAGCAATGACTAAAACTAAAAAAATTAAGTTTGAATTATCCATAGCATAACACGATTGGTCAACTTTTATAACACAGAATAATCAATCAAAAAGACCTCTGTAAAAAAGGGATTCCTATTTTGCCAGCAGAGGAGAGTGATTTAAGCTTCCAAAATTTGTACATAGATTGGTTCAAGCATACACTTTAAAACATATCCAACACGGTTTTTTACTTTAACGCGACGTCACCTAACGGTGCGCCCACATTTGTATCATTTGCGCGATCAGATCTCCAATCAGATCTCCGTCGCGATCGTCGCGCCGTATCAAGTATGCGTATCATAGTGTGGACGCCTATTAGATCATTCTACCGATCATGCGTGTATTTGATACGACACGTATCAAATACACGGTTAATAGCGATCGGGGCGTATCATGATACGCGTATCATTTTGACACGCTTCGATGATACGCGACGGAGATCTGATCGGAGATCTGATCGCGCAAATGATACAAATGTGGACGCATCCTTAATAACATATTTGAGGAAAATTTTGTTCCATCGATCTACCGCTGCGTTTTCCTTAGAGACATTACCTGCAGGGGCTGGAGGCCATAATTGATGAATAAGGCAAATACAAGGAAGTTGTGCGTCTGTTCACCAATTAATCCTGAAATATTCTTAACCAAAATAATTGTAGATTTTTTTGGAATTTATTGCATATCCGTAAAAACCTGTACGAAAAACTGTAACATTGGTAAATTGGATCTTTTCGTATAATATCGTGTAAAAATGAATAAAAGAGTCTGCATATAAAATTATTTAGATTCTAGACAAACGATTTCAATACGAATAATTAGCATTGGCGCAATCGAGGTGAAAGTCTAAACCAGCGATTCCCAAAGTTTTCCGGCGAACCACCCGGGGGTGTTTCTATTCTCAGGGTCAAAATTCCTTTATGTGGCAAGTGTATATATTTTCCCGGCAAGGCTGATTGTTCTTGGGGTCGATTCTCATACCTCGTGTTCGCAGGCTGCCTCACTTACGCTCACACGTGCTGTCTCGTGCGCGAGTGAGACAGACAGCGTGTCTGTGTACATTGATGTGATTCGATGTATGGAAATCGGGACCCTGAACGAATACCAGGAATTTAATATGCACGGCGCCGCGGGCGAATTCTAGGGCTTGAAAAAAGCGATCCGCACCTGATGGTAATTTCCATCGCCCGTAGGAATCCGTCGGGGATAATTAGCACACGGTACCCTAAGGGATCCTGAACCTATAGCTAGTACCTTCGGCAAAATCAATCATCAATGATACTACACAAACTACTAAGTACTAACTATAGCTTCTAGACTACTATTTTAAGGGCCTGTTTCACCACTTCCTGATAAAGCACCGGATAGGCTATCCACAACTTATTTGACAGATTCTCCATACTCTATCAGTCAAGTTATGTGGTGGATAGCCTATCCGGCACTTAACAGAAAGTGGTGAAAGAGGCCCTTGATGTAAAAGTTTCGTAAGGAGTGGTGGATAGATAATAGATGTCTTTTTCGACCAAGTGCAATGTAAGGCTTGCGAGAGTCCAATTAAAAGATGTTATGTTCACTGTTAACCTGGATTGAGTGCACTTACTAACCACAGCCTAACTTATTGTATACCAGCTAGGGGGGACGTGACACACACACTTCACAGTTCGATGAAATTCCCTATGGTTCTAGTGACTAGTTTAGACTCTGGATCTTGCGAAAGTACAATGTTTCCGATGTTTTCGCTAACATTTCCAGCACGGTAAGATACTATGTGCTTAGCCATATCTACGACATAGGTATCGGTACAGTTTTAAGGCCACTAAAGGGCCTATTTTTAAATGTCAAAAGCCCAGTGTAAATGTCATGTTAAAGCGTAACAACTATAGTGGTCCTTATGCTGTTGGCATAAAGGTCCTTTCAGAGGCATTATAAGAGCGTAGGTTCATAGAGCTCTGTTGTGTCGTTAGCAAAAATTCGTGTTGCGGTTTTCGTGATGCTCGACCGCAGTGGGTTGGAATTGTATAGGAAATTGCTCTCTGTGTCATCGGAATATCGCCTATAGCTATACTTTCGAGAAGGACACTGAGGCTGGTATAAATAGTCAGTACCTACCTACTCAAGATGCATCTCGGTCTCAAGACACGGTTTAGGCTCTGTGATTGGTTGGCTGTCAAAATTTGGACCAATCACAGAGCCGAACCGCGTCTTGAGAACGGGTCGCATCTTAAGTATTGACTATTTATACCAGCCCAGCCTAAGGCTGGTATAAGTAGTCAGTACTCAAGATGCATGTGGGTCTCAAGACACGGTTCAGGCTCTGTGATTGGTTGGCTGCCAAAATTTGGACCAATCACAGAGCCGAACCGCGTCTTGAGACCGGGTCGCATCTTAAGCACTGACTATTTATACCAGCCTAAGGGTGGTCGCTAACTTGAGACACAACTATCTTAAGACACGCCACACTACAGCTATACAAACTAATATTTTGTATTGCAATTGGCGTCTGTCGTGTGTGAGCGAGAGCCCAACTTAATTTTCTGTAGTAGGTAAACCAGTCTTTAAGTCCAAGTTCCTTAAAAAATATTTAAAACAAATTGCCTAGTTGCCTAAAAGTGTTCAAAATAGCGGCTGTGTCTTCCAGAAGTGAAACTATCCAACTTACCCTAACCGACGTTTGGTTTCTTCATAAGACAAATAGAAATAATTGTTAGGAAATATTACAAAAACTGTTTTTTGTTTAGTGTAAATACAAAAAAAAACTGTTCAACACTCGCGGCTTGTCCCTAATTTCGAAGTGACGAGGGAAAGCCATTGTCACCTGTCCGCCGCATTATACTACAGATGGTGCTAGCTATAAATACGAAGCTCTGCTCGCCGCGTCAAATTACCTTTTACCGAGTGCTCAAATGGTTCTCAATTTAAGTGGTTCTTAAGACACTGCCTTTTAGGCCTACGGAGTTCCTGTTGACTGACCCTCTACAATCTACATTTTCTAATCGTAAAGCGCTTCCTAGACGGTAATTCAGCATGACATGCGTTACGTGCTGTCATGCACGCCTGATCGTTTATTGTATTGATTGATGCGAATGACATGCTAACTACGTGCTGTACATTGATTGACAACTTCTTTAATTTTTCGTCCTACAATATGTGCATGATATGGACGCATGATCGTTCCGCGATCGGTAACATGCCGATGCAACAATTAACATCGAGCCCCATAAGCACACCAGTGACCGTGACAACAATAGAATAACAATAAATTTCCAAGAATCCGCGATCGAAGGATTAATACTGTCACGTAGGTAAATGCATGTCATGCTGAATTACCGTCTAGGGAGCGCATAACGATATCAAATGTCAAATGCATGAGGCTCTCAAAATGTTTGATCATGACTGCATTAGGCGTCTGAGCGAACGCGCGTTTTCACCGCCACACCGCGAGATCACAAGCAATACAGCATATGTACAGCAGCGGGGCTAAAATGTTCACATTTAGCAATTCCTCTCATTAATTCAGCAAACGAATTGTCAAAACTCTCAAATTGACGAATGTCAAATTAGTACGAATTACTGGACATGAACTGCATGCAGAGTGACCATTTTGCGATTTTTAAAAAATGAATCATATTATGATTCTCCAAAGCGACCATTTTAGCCTCGCAGATATTTATATAAAAAACGGCGAAGCGTATATTTTCTATTTGAACTCTTAACAACCTTAAATATACTATATTGTTGTTTTGAATTATTTATGAATGAAATTCCGAAAATGTTTTAAATTATATTCCATTTTAATAAAACATTTTACGGCATTAATGAATTTTTAATGAAACTGTAATAACACGTTTCATTTAATTTAATGCTAAACTGCGATGATAATGATTATTTTAATGACCAATAAATAAAAATTGCTCATAACTCATTCATATATTTCTCCATAAGCAATTTATTTTAACTATCCATCTTTCGATATCAATAACAACATTTGCATAAAGTATTTGCATAAAAATGTTTTCAAGAACTTTTATAAGAGCGAGTGGTCTTGAATTTTGCTGTTTTATTAGTAGGATAGCAAATACATTCTCCAAATACATGGTAGTTAGTAGTTAGTACATAGGTATTAGGTGGATGCTAGACGCATAGACTAAGGATATTTACTCTATGGTAGTAGTAAGTAGGGACATAACTTTTAGGCCTGCCATGTAGATTGTAGCCTGTTGGTAAATAATGTGAAGTAAATTTCCTTTCTGTTAGACACATTATATATTTTTTTTTACAATTTTTTATAATCTGAGGGGTCTTCGTACAAAAGTTTGGGAAGACCTGGACTTACCCTGATTCTCCAAAATTATAGCTTATTAGGGTTCCGTAGCCAAAATGGCAAAAAACGGAACCCTTATAGATTCGTCATGTCTGTCTGTCTGTCCGTCCGTATGTCACAGCCACTTTTCTCCGAAACTATAAGAGCTATAACTATTGAAACTTGGTAAGTAGATGTAGTATGTGAACCGCATTAAGATTTTGATACAAAAATGGAAAAAATATTAAAAATTTTAGGGGTCCCCATAGGTAAACTGAAACAAAAAAAATTTTTTTTCGTCTAACCTATGGATAGGTCTTCAAAAATCATATTGAGGTTTCTAATATCATTTTTTCTAATCTGAATAGTTTGCATGAGAGACTCTTCCAAAGTGATAAAATGTGTGTCTAATGTCTAACTACTAAAATAGGGGCATGATAATTCTAAAAAAAATATATGATGTACATTATTATAAAAACTACTAACGAAAATTGGTTTGAACGAGATCTATCTAGTAGTTTTTTTTATACGTCATAAATGGTATTTCATTAAATCAACTAAAATATTAAAATAAATCAAAAACCTTTTAATTTTATAGAAATAAACCTTATTGCTGCTGCGGAACCCTTCATGGGCGAGTCCAACTCGCACTTGGCCGGTTTTATTATTATGTATTCTTTGGAGGATGCATGGAGGTAGCGAAAAATAGAGAAGCTTGGAAAACTCTAAAGGAGGCCAGAAGCGAGGGCTTCTTACTAATAATACAAACATTAATCCTCTTAACTGTTACTAAGGAAAATGTTTTTTTTTTTAATCTATTCTTTAGTCATGCTTGCTTGCTTGCAGCTTGCTCATGATGCTCTTTGTTCCTTTAGAATGCACATTCCCGGTGCGTTTGTGTGTCACGGCTAAAAATATGCTGTCATGTGGTAAGGACCCTTGGCTCGTCTCCTCAACTTTGTCAGCTAATTAAACGTGATTTATGGTGTGCTACTCTATTATCTATGTCGGTGATGGTCAGTGCTCAGTGGTTCCGCTGATGAAATAATAGTCTAGACTCTAGAGTCTAGTACTAGTATAGGACGTGGGAGAGCCATGCTTCGGCACGAGTGGGTCGGCTCGACCGGAGAAATACCACGGGCTCACAGAAAACCGGCGTGAAACAGCGCTTGCGCTGTGTTTCGTCGAGTGAGTGAGTTTACCGGAGGCCCAATCCCCTCCCCTATTCCTTTCCCTACCCTCCCCTATTCCCTTACCTACCCTCCCCTATTACCTTATTCCTTCTCAAAAGGCTGGCAACGCACCTGTAGTTCTTCTGATGCTGCGAGTGTCTATGGGCGACGGAAGTTGCTTTCCATCAGGTGACTCGTTTGCTCGTTTGCCCACTTATTTCATAAAAAAAAAAACTCTTATGAAGAGTAGACCTATGACTTGTTTTTCTTGCCGAGCCAAAACTCCAAAAACTGGATACGACAACAAGTAGGTCTATCGTCAAAGGTCGATTCAGATCTGTAAACGCTTTTTTTTTTTCAATGTTTCAGAAACAAATTCATGTATTTCTATAACTCTAAAACAGAAGGAAATAGAATATAGATCAATGAAGGTAGAACGATGAGAAACAGAAGTGGCAAGAACATAACCTTTACATAATAGTAGACTATTTGCTTCTCTTTATTTTGCTTTCTAGCCTTGTAGGTTAATTAACCTATCAAGTCCCATAAGATCACCGGTGATCGCGACAACAATAGAACAATAATAGATTTCCAAGAATTCACGATCGAAGGATTAATTCGGTATATATGATATATTTAGCCATAGCTGTTGCCTAACAACAAGACCGTAGGTTAGTTATTTTCAAATGATAAGAAGACTAGAGACAAAAATTCTAATAATACAGGTATTTGGATTTTTACTACATGTTTATTTAAAACTAGAATATATCTATACTAATAAGTATTATAAATGCAAAAGTGTGTCTGTCTGTCTGTCTGTCTGTTACCTCTTCACGCCTAAACGGCTGAATCGATTGGGCTGAAATTTGGTACAGAGATACTTTGAGTCCCGGGAAAGGACATAGGTTGGTAGGTACTACTAATATATATTCTGTGACATAGGATACTTTTATACCGAAAAAATGTACGGTTCCCACGCGATAAACTAATTTTGGCGCAACGGAGCTGCGGGCGTCATCTAGTTTAATATAATTATTTTGTTGTTTATTTGATTCGTTTACTAAAAGCACGAGAACTTTAATAAGTTGGCAATAAAATAGGAAATTCCCCAAACAAAATGTAGTCTGAAATCTGAATTAATTTTGGGCTGGGGACCGCAAAACTCCGCCAAAGTTGTAACCCCTTGCCGATAGCACCCCACTTGCTCAGCATATTAATTACGAGAGAAAAAATCACAACCACCTTGTTTACTTAGGATATCAAACATTATAATTTAACCGAGTTTTTTTTGTTTTTGACTTTATACGTGCAAATATTATATGAGTAAGATAGAACCGGTCAAAAACGTTGGTCGAAGGCCGTATAAAGCATAATAAAGACAATTTAATGCTATAAAACATAGTTTTGCATAATATGAGTTCACTCTCGGAGTGTGTAAAGTGAACCTTTTTGTGATTGTAATAAAGGTGCTGTATTAACTGTACAGTCGGCTTCAGCGCCGCAGCGGAGCAAAACGCACGTCATTTAGCGAATTAATGATCTTTGACGCTCACAATTGGTTAATTGTTGTACAGTCGCGTTCGAAATTTGATTCCGACACTGACCTCAGATCATATTGTTTTTTTATTATTTTGTATATTATGATATTGTTTTTTTTTTATTGTATTGTATTGACAGCACAAAAATAATAGCTTATACCACAGAATATAATATATTAGTACATTTAGTAGTACCAACTTATACTATGTAAGTGCGAGCGTTATGCCGTCGGCAGACTTAGGGTAAAGTAGCAAACTCCATATTAATGCCAGGTAATTATACTGTTTCATCTGCCGACTGCCAATGGCATTTACTATTCCAAACGCTCCGCCCGCGTAAATAAAGAATTTCCCGGAAACTGTCAATTTTCCCGCAAAAAAATAGCCTCAGTCTATAAGGCATTCGTATACGAAGAAGGCTGATCCGGTTGGACTGATCGCAGGCTGATCTGACACGACTCGCTTTGTGCATCGCCGTACTCTGTACGAGTACTCTGACAGGACTCCCGTGGCACTGGCAGGCCGATCTGACAGGACTCCTGTCTAAAAATAAAAATATTTTTTTATAAAAATTGATTCATGGGCAGATGGCGAACCTACGCTGCGTGATCTCGGCTGGGTCTGACACAAAAAAAAACTAGGCCTTTACATCCAATGTGGATGATTTATACAGTATTATCAGAGCGAAGTAACCACTCCTCAAATACTGTAGCACCTGGGACAAGATTTTTTAAGGTCCGTATGGCTGCCCAAGCACATACGGCATTCTCGCAACATAGTCGGCCTAGTCCAGAGGAAAGAACTAGTCAATACCTCTGGGACCAACTATGTGCGGGTTTCCTCACGATGTTTTCCTTCATCGTACGAGCGTCCGTATTATGTACTTGAGATCAGAAAATGTCTCATTGGTACACGCCTCCACCCGGGATCGAACCTGCACTCTCTGCGAGTGCGAACCAAAGGTTTACCCATTAGGCCACGGACGCTGACGGGTCTGACACAACGCGACCAAATAACATAGGTCCGCCATCTATATGAATCAACTTCTCTGATAGTATATAAAAAATAGATAACACTCATTTGGAATGTGTATTAGGTATTTCGAATGGGTTTATCCTTTGTTTTCCGAGAATTCTGAGAATTGAGAAACAACTTGTCGTGTCACTTTTGCAAGTGTTGACGAACCTGATGACCTCAAATGTTGTAATCCATCAAATGGCGGAGGTTTATGATACTTTGATTTGAGAATTACTAAATTATGTTTTGGTCACAGTCACCTTTAGGTAAATGGCATTTTTCTAAGTTGAATATCTGCGTCAAATATAGAGTTGGTAGTAGAGTCTTCATCACAATATTGTCGACCGATCCGACTTATCCACTGCCGAACGTAATCCTTCCCTATCACGGTTCGGAAAGTTCGGTGCTGTTGAAGTACCGCCTAGTTTTTGTGGTTAGGGCTGCGTCCACTTACCATCTGTACGGTGGTTTGGTCCCGTACAGAGTAAAAGCCAAGTTAGGTTCAATATGTTTATTGAATCCTTAACTTATGCTAAAATGCTTTAATGGTAAAATGGTAAAGAGAGCACGCGAACCGATTGGCGGCTTGACGCGAACTGGTTAAATAAAGTAAATTATAATACTGCGTGGCGGCGTATACGCTGACAGTGCGAAACGCCATGTACTATCGACAAACTGTTGACCGTACACCAACCTTCGGGCGTAATGGCCCCTACGTATCCGCAGCAAAAATCTCTTCTCTTGAGCATGCATCTGCTGTCTACCTGCACCTTCTTCAAATCGTCGGTACCTCATACTGCAGAGCATCCTGCGTTTTCCAAATCATGGTCATGATTAGATAAATGGGTTGGAATTTTGAAACCCGTTTGTAAAAAAACTTATATTATTTCAAACGACTTGCCGTAACGACTATACTCAACAAGTTAATGTTCGCGGATTATATTATAATTGGCGGTTTTTAAGTGAGACTTACACGCCGAGGCAAACACTGTCTTATAATATTATGTTGCCGGAATCTTTTGATATCATCGCAAACCTGTTACCTGATTCATCTCGAATAATATAGACGTTAAAATGTATGTTTGTTTGTGATTTTGTTTTGTTATGTGATAAATCTTGGATGTTGAAGAACAGAGTGATACGGTATAGATCCGTGCACGTTGTCTTTGCGTAGTGATGATCAATATTGGTCTTGGACTGACCAAGTTGATCTTGTTATTTTTGCAAGACCAATGGTCCAAGACTGATTTTGCTCATGGTCTTGCAATCTTGGTCTTGCAAGAAGCATCACTATTTCTGAGTAAAGCGCGTAATTTCAAGGACACAGCTGTGCTGAACTGTCCTATGGTGATATGGATGACCTAATCGTCTATAGGTACCTTGTCTGCACCCAGAGATAAGAGGTTGATAAGGACTTATGGCTTATCAGCCTACAAAGTCACATGAGACTGTTCATGACTAACACGCAGACGTTTTTGCTGTATATTTCTTTCTCGTTCAACGTTCATTTAAAAGAGCGAGTGGCAAATGGCAATGCATGGTCTGGCAAAAGCAGTAATTTAAGATGAATTATAATAATACTAGCTGTTGCCCGCGACTTCGTCCGCGTGGACTTTATAGTCGTTCCCTTAAATCGATTGAATAGTTAACGCGCAAATCATAAAAGTATATTGTGTGGGACAATATACTTCTATGATATGATAGATGTTCCGCGCGGCTTCGCCTGCCTAATTTTGGAATGTAACGGAAACCGTACATTTTTCCGCAAAAAAGAAACCTATTTCCTTTCACGTGGTCTATTCTTTATGTGTGCCAAATAACATAAAAATTGCTCCAGTACGTTCAAATAAGCCCTTTAAAATAATTTCCCCCCGTTTTTTCCACACTTTCCTCTATTTCTTCGCTCCTATTAATCTTAGCGTGATAGAATATAGCCTATAGCCTTCCTCGATGAATAGGCTATCTAACACTGAAAGAATTTTTCAAATCGGACCAGTAGTTCCTAAGATGATGCCACCATGATTGCGTAGCTGTCTTATAACACAGTTAAATCAATAATGAGCAATGGCCAATTTTTTTAAAAAAGGTGAATGTTGATTATTATTAATTATTATGTCTCTGTACTCGTTCATAATCGTCTATATTCATCATCAGCCAACGTCGCGTGGCGAGAGGCTGCATACAGCATACTACGTGGTTACTTATGCCAAAATTGGCAGACTCGCTTGTATTCTTGTATTGAGTTAAAAGTTGTTTGTATAATCAAGTTTTTTTCGCTTCATTTTTAATCTAGGTGCCGACGATTGAGCCACCTCGGCTCCCGTTCCTTATCCCAGGTATTACAGTATCTACATGGCGTCACGCGCCCCTTATCACTGTACGTGCCCGCCGCGCTCAACTGATCTGAACAGATAACGGCAGACGTGCTGCACGTAGAGCCTTTTTAAGATTAGCAGAGTTTGGATGTGCCAGGGTTAAAACAGTCATATAGTGACGGATTAACCCTTAATCAAATTAAGCAATTGCCTAGGGCATCACGTCTGAGGGGGCACCAGAAAAATAGAGGTTTATATTCTATTTGACATACGGATCAAGTAGTCTTAATTCTTTACTGCACATCAATATCGATGTTGTGGCTCTAGTTCAGGTCTTCAGTCTGCGAAGTGATTACAAGCCATAACGACCATTATACATGTAGAGTGGCATACTAGCCTAATAATCGTTAATTGTGCATGTTGAAGGCATCTGCGCAATCATAGTGGAAATTATAGCTGTTGTCTAAATCTCAACGTGGATAGGCCATCCATACTTCCATACTAATATTATAAATGCGAAAGTGTGTCTGCCTGTCTGTTTGTTACCTCTTCACGCCCAAACCTCTGAACTGATCTTGCTGTTTGGTATGGAGATACTTTGAGTTCCGGGAACATAGGATACTTTTTATCCCGTAAAAATGTACGATTCCCGTGCGATTAACGAATTTTGCGAGACGGAGTTGCGAGAATATATAAATAGCTCCACACACCGGTTTCGCCGGTTTCATTGAAACCAGGCCAGCTACGCAGGAGTAATTTTATAGTGCCCAAGTGTGTGCGCAGTACACAAGAGCACTCTCTATTCCTTTACTCTCATAACCCAGTGGGACGGCAGACCGACACGACCGGCGAGAGATCAGGTGCAGGACCAACTTTTTACATGCCCATCCGACGCATGGATTATCTTACTTGTCAGACAATTAAGTGATCAGCCTGCATTTTCCTAACCAAACTTGGAAATATCATGTTTCCAACGCGGGAATCGAACCCACGACCTCCGAGTCAAGAGCCGCGCTCTACCACTAGACCACGGAGGCGTCAGTTGCGGGTGTCATCTACTTAAGCAATAAATTGCATCAAAGCTGTACGTCTCAAACGTCTTCAACATAAAGAAATTTTTTCGGCTGATGCTGTCACTGTCTGTCTCGGGCGGGTCTGGGATAAAGTGCGGCGAACAAATAACTTACCAAACGGTAGTTTATTACAGAGCCTCGTTAGCCGGACCCGCCATTACCGCCTCGAGGGGGGTTCCCCCCACTGTTTAAATTAGAATTCCGTAAAAATCCCATCTACGTAACAATGGACCTGACGAAAACACGTGTTAGGTTGGGTAATACTTATTTTAATTTCGATGTTGTGTTGAGCTGTTTAAAACTTTAAGGTCTAATAATTTCAGTTCTGCTTCTGTAGCGTTTTTATTATAGGTAATCCTTTGAATTTAAAACGGTGAATCTACATTCTAGGCACAATTCTTAAGAATATTTCTCGTCGATCGTCGATCGCCCAATGGTCGAAATTCGACCTCAGATAAAATGCACTACGTTTCTCATTTTTCGTAAAAAGGGTTACAAAGTTTTTCGCTCGCGTATTAATATTATGATTTTGACTATGGTAGAGAATAGAGATTAACATAGGAGGCACAGTTCTCATTTCAAGCATGAGATTGAAAATACTTTCTTCTTTCTTCTCCCAAAACTATTATTTTCATCTTCTTTCAAATTCAAATTCTTTATTAAAGCATACAACAATATACAATAGTATAAAAGCTAGGTAGCGTACGTCGTCTAATCCTAAGCTAAGTAAAAACTTGTGTTATGGCAATCAGACAACGGATGCACGCCGAACAATTTTATCCTAATATACATTATTTACACATCTATACACACAATAGCACTACACTTTATCACGTAAAGTCTCTTTCGGCGACGTGATGCGCGCTTCGTTCGGGAGCCTCCCCCGGAACCTTCGGTAAACTACATCGGCGGGCCAGACTCCTCCGCCTCGAAGATGGATAAAACTTGAGTCGGCACTCTCACCACAAAGAACTGAAATTCACTTTGTGGCGAGAATGCAGACGCTCCACCCTCCACTTTAAAAATATTCTAGGTCTAGAATCTAGTCCAAAACCTGTATCTAGTAACAATTTTCCAAGATTAATATCGAACAGGTGCATAAGCTAGCTGTTACACCTCCTTCCAACAGGTACCTCCTTCCTCATCTCCTCCTCCCCAATCAGCTCAACCCACACACGTCGTAGGGCGCTCGCCCCTACATTAGCTCTTCACAAGTAAAATGGAAAGTCATCGCTGAAGCTACGAAACTATGTTCAATGTTAATTTACCTGAGTTTATATTAAAGTGATCCCTATGCCAGTGGAATAAGGTGCCGCAAGAGGTACAATAACTGTGAATGGACTGAACTACTAAATATCTGGAAGTTTTCAACTTCGTTAATCGCTTTTCACCTGACCGTTGCTTTAGCAAAGTTGGATTCTGCTACTAGGAAGGGTGATGTTTTTGTCCGTCTGTATATTATGTACATTTGTTTGTTTCTTCGTAGCCTACTACAAAACGAAGTTTCATAACTACTGTACGATTTTTATGAATGAATATACGTCAATAGATTCGCGAGAATGGGTAGCATGAGTTATTTGTGTAGTCTCAAATAGAGTTGTTGATTAACGACATATCAACAGCTATAATGCTGATTTCTATCATATTTTCTTGCTAGAAAATCATGGTTAGGTTATGTTAGTTGCACTATTGCAATCATTGTGTTCTATTTCTCTCCTACAAAATTTCGCTTACAAATTATTTTCGGGCCCTCAGACTTTTGTTCCCAAGATCTCATTGCTCAAGGCACCTTAAATCCCACGACTGGCGAGCTTTTACTCAATAATTAACGATACAGAATACGCCTGTTATGCGGGCCAATTAAATCAATCCGAGTTACAACACTTTGTAGTTTGAGAGTCAGAGCGCTTTGTGTTTTGCTGGACGTTTTGGGTCGGTGTTTGGGGAATTTGAGACTTGTGCTGTATCGATGAAAAACTGACGTAAGACAATATCTGAGTCATGGTCGGTTTTCATTATTCCAATCCAATGATCCAATCTAGCGCTTTTCTACAAAATTGCTTTCCAGTGTGTTCCAGTGCCCGTTTACATTATTTTAATAGTAATCCAGCGGTGGATTCAGATCCAGGACAGAATGAAGTCGGAAAAGTCAAGATTTAAACAAAAAATAGAGATAATAAGACGATTTAGGGTGAAGCCAAACGAGCGTAATTTGTGAGTTGTGAGTCGCAGAATTTCGGTTGCGTAAATATCTTTTCATACAAATCATGACTCACAAAATTACGCTCGTGTGAATCAAACAGGACTTTTGTATTAAACTGAATGCAGCAGAATTTCTGCCAGCCAAAATTCTGCGACTCGCAACTCACAAATTACGCTCGTTTGGCTTCACCCTTATTGTCACTAAACGTTAGTTGCTGCTTTGATGCGCAGCAGTTCGTTCATACAAAAATTGCCTTAGAGATTTAAGTGTGGAGAGGTAAAATATAAACATACAGACCGACACATTTTCGTATTTATAATTTAAATTTTAAGTATAGATTTTGGCGTAATTTTTCTTACCTGTCGTAAATGTTCACCACCAGCTCTCCGACCACAAGTCACAAATCTAGATGCTGGGTCAGCGAGCCGGCCTCCGCTGCCTTTCACTACCCTTAATCTGGACCTGTATCGATTTCGGTCTATTTAAAAAGTGCTCCACTTATGACAACCTTGTAAAATACGAGTTTCAGACGCGGCGCCGGCTCCTCGACCACTTTCATAATTTTTGGAAATTTCTTGGAGTTGTTACACTATCCGATACGATGTCGGAGCTATTAGAATGTATGATTAGTCGGATACGATTACCTGTGCCAGAAAGGTGGCTTTTTTTTCGAAAGGGTCTAAGCTACTGGTCTGATTAAGAGCATAGTAGTTTGATCGTGGCTATAACTAGTCTGTTGCTAGTTGGTTTGATAAACAATGAGGGGGCCTGGCCCTCTCCCCTAAAGTCACACGTGTAACATTCTAATCGGGGCAATAGGTGGCATTAAGTACATATTTGTATTCAGCTTTTGAGCTCTATCACAGCCAAACGAGCGTAATTTGTGAGTTGTGAGTCGCAGAATTTCCTTAAAGCTATATTTTTAGAAGATATATTTTAATAGTTGTACCTATTTTGGGCCCACCACATTTTCAACCTGTAAGCCAGGATTGGCAGCGGTAAACCAACCACGAAAACCCTATGATATTAAATCTCTATTAAATTATTTGGCTAAGGCCATAAATGTATGAAAATTGTTTGGTTTGTAATAAAAATATTTCACCGACCGTTTAGGGTTAATAATAAACATTTTTTCAATTGCCTTCATATAAAATAAGGAGGAAAACGAGCAAACGGGTCACCTGATGGAAAGCAACTACCGTCGCCCATGGACACTCGCAATAAAATATTGATCAAAATTGTTGGTTTAATTGCCTGCCTACTTTTTAACTGCCTAAATTGTTTATGTAGTGATAATGCAGCGTGGAACAATGCGGCGCGGGCGCATGTTTATGTCGCAGATATTTCGGTCCCGGAACCCGCGGCTCGGCCCACACCGCGGTGCCGCGCGTACCGCCAAAACCCGAAATACGGATCAAGGCGGAACAATATTTATAACTCTATTCCTAGATAGTAGATAATATACACTCCAAATTCTCTGCTATAAAGTGATATTAAAGGAATTCTACAATAGTCGTGTGCGTACAAGACAAAAAACGAGGAAATACGGCTTTTGCTGAACCAAAGATTTCCTTTGATGGGATTGATCTTTATATCCCTAAGATGGGTTTACGATATGGAGCCACCTGAATATCTCATGCAGGTGGGGGAGGGGTTTTTTTTAGCTTTAACAAGGTATGAGGTCAATAACTGCGTGGGATTTAGGTATATAGTCGAGTTTGGTATCATTTTCGATTGAATCGAATGTTTAAATGCCAATTTTGGAATAATATTTAGATAAAAGATAGTAAAAATAAATAAAATAAAAAATTTAGAATATATTATTTTCAACCAACGAAAACGCTGTTGACAGGGCTTAATTAATATAAGGAGGCTGATAGCAGCATTATTCAGCATGCCAAAGACATGGTGATGAATGGAGCAATAAACATATTATTAATACTAGACGTTCCGCGCGACTTCGTCCGCGTAAATCTGAAATTTCACGGAAACCGTATATTTTTCACAAATTAATAACCCATGTCTCACGTAGTCTACTATATATTCGTGTCAAAAAACATAAAAATTGCTCTAGTAGTCTGTGAGATATTAGCCCTTTTAAATACTTTCCCCCGTTTTTTTACATTTTCCTCTGTATCTTTGCTCCTATTGGTCTTAGCGTGATAAAATATAGGTTATAGCCTTTCACGATAAATAGGCTATCAAACACTGAAAGATTCTTTCAAATAGGATGAGTAGATCCTGAGATTAGCGCGTTCAAACAAACAACTCTTCAGCTTTATAATATTACTAGACGTTCCGCGCTGCTTCGCCCGCGTAAATTAGATATTTCACAGACAAATTAGTCCACAATAAATAGCCTATAATCCTTCACGTTCCTACTTTTTATCTGTGCCAAATAACAGAAAAATTACTCCAGAAGTTCGTGAAATAAGCCCTTTCAAATAATATCCCCCGTTTTTTCCACATTTTCCTCTATTTCTTCGCTTATATTAGTCTTAGCGTAATAAAATATAACCTATAGCCTTCCTTGATAAATGGGCTGTCTAACACTGAAAGAATTTTTCAAATCGGACCAGTAATTACTGACTCATACTAAGATTAAGCGCGTTTAAATAATGCTTCTTTATCGTGCAAATATGAGTCCTAAAATGAATTAAGAATTCTTAAGTCTTCCGAATATGGTACCGAACTTGGAATATTACCATAATTAATGCCTATGTACAGATTGAGACTCTATTTTCCTCCAGAGCAGAAGCTGCTAAAATTAAAAAAAATTACATCAAAAATCGCGGTGGCTCTATATCTTAAATCCATCCTTGGGCCTTAGGGACCAATCCTACCAAAGGAAATCTTTGGTTCAGCAATAGCCGTATAATTTACCGTACACACGCAACTACAATGATTTTGTAAACAAAATACAAAGATAATATTATACTACGTCGTATTACGTATACCAGTACGATTAGTAAGATCAGTTCGCAAGCCCACGAAAATATCTGTACAAACAAATATCAGATGTTGCCATCATTTAAAAATAGTTTACTACAATCAGATTTTCGTCCGATTCATAAATGCGACAGTTTTTATGTTACCTCTTCACGCTTAAACCGCTGCTAAAATTTAGATTGAATTTATTATTGAGGTATTTTAAGTCGTGATATTACAGGATAGTATATTATCGCGGAAATGCAACCTACCTAGAATCCGTATAAATCAAAAACCTTTTAAATTTATAGAAATAAACCTTATTGCTGCTGCGGAACCCGTCATGGGCGAGTCCAACTCGCACTTGGCCGGTTTTTTTTTGTTGAATAAGGTCACTAATTTAATCAAGTTTTTGGCTGTCAGGACTTCCTGTATGTCATTTATCTGAAAGCCTAACAATATTCGACAGTAACGAATGTTTCTACTCTCTAATATCAACTCCATTGAGAGTAAGAAGCCAGGTGAGATCGAAATAACCCTCCCACACTACCTAGGGCTACCACCCTCACAAGTTTGCTCGTACGAATTCGAATTTAAATATTATAATGGTACCAGTTTCGGTGACGGTAATCGGCTGCATTAACATGGCAAAAAGGCAGCATTTTATGGTGCCCAAGTGTGTGTGCAGTGTAAGGAGCACTCGATTTTGACTATTGTACCCCAGTGGCGCGGGTAACTGACACGACTGGCAACATCTAAAGTGACTTTTTAATCCCATTCGACGTATGGAACTTTCTTGTTCGACAATCGGATGACAAGCCTTGTCCTAACTAATCTTGGATTGATAATAACATTTTGCTGGGAAGCGAACCCACCAACTGCAAATCGAGAGCTTTAAACTATTGGACTACAGAGGTGCAGGGTTATAAATATGTATTCCCATATGTGGCAACCTTGAGGCGATATAGCAACTGAGGGACTTCGGTGTCCCAAATTACTTTCGATATTGATAGGTGATGGAGCAAGTGTATGTTATATCGACTTGATCAGTAAAGGTTACGTGAGAGGATCGATGGAGAGAGATAGAAGGATCGTTCAGGCTTATTTTCGTAATTTTCCAATATTAATTTCTGCCTATTAAAGTCCCAGTTACTTTGGATCCTTCTAGGTATATACTTACCTCTATATGTATATGCTGTCCAACATGCTTATTAGTGTGTCATGATCATTCAGGATCCCCAGTTGGTTTAGGAACTTCCATGCGGATGGTGTCTCGCGTATATTGAGAGTAATTGAGAGCCATAGCATGGTTTGTCGACAAGTGTCGACGACTGCAGATGTATCTGCAGTTGACCAAGTGTCGTTCATCTGTAAGAAGCCTAACGTCTCAACTCCTTTTGCTAAGCTTTAACATAGCGACGCGTTATGTAAAATCCTTCAACATTTCTATTTCTTACTTGGCTGTCGACATTGTGGAATGCAAGTTTTTTAAATACCCTGATTGAAAACGTAGAGGTAGACCCAAATCACACAATGAAAAGTGATACAGATGACAGAGCACTCGCGTGCTTTGTGCCCTTCTTTTAAGTAATACCTAGTAATATGGGGAATGATAGTGCATCAAAGTACATGAACATCTCTTAGACTCAGAGTTATTTTACCTCGAAATTACTATGACTCTTATGTGTAACGGTGTAAAGGTCCTGTCAGGAGTAAAAACATTCCGAACGTACCATAAGATTAAAAAGGGCCACCTCTCGTTAAACCAAGATGGCCGTCGGCCGGATGTATTATAATTATTTCACCATCTACCGTCAGTCGGCCACCTGTGCTTTCGGCAATTTCCGCGTCTGGCAGGATTCTGTACGTGTCGGGGATTCCTGGGCCTTCCTATGATGATTTGATATGGTAGTGGTTTAGACTTAGGAATTACTATTAACTCTATTGACTACTTTTTGTCCCAAAAATATAGAGTTCCGATGGGATACTGCATTAACGCACAAGGAAGCAAGTATTGTATTTGTTTTTGCAGTCGAACTGATTTCGATTTGCACGGAAGAAAATATCTTAGACATCTTACACATAGTTTACAGGGTCTTTCTGGCATCAGTTCAGTCCATCAGTCTGATCCAAACTGACGGAAGAATGATCATTGATCGTGTAACCATCGCGTTTGATTGACGGACTGATCATTTTCTTTCATCATCATTCTGGCGTAAGCCGTAAGGGTGCGTGACCACTGACGCGGAGCAGGGCGGAGAGGAGCTTCGAATCGTGCTATTCCAGCGGAAGCGCAGCGGAGATTTCGAGCATGGTGATTAGTCAATTCGGCACCGCTAAGCTCCTCTCCGCCCCGCTCCGCGTCAGTGGAAACGCGGCCTAAGTCTCCGACTGATGAAGTGAACTGATGCCAGACTGACAGTGTAACCGTACTCTAAGAAAGAATCGATCATAATCTTAGAAGATCATTATACATATATTTATGATACTTTTTTACCAACTCTCTTGTATGTATCCTGTAATCCTGTAATCCATTTGACACAATATGTAGCCTTAACTGCAAACTTAAAGCGAATTTCTTGTTTCGAAAGAAATGAACATGAAAATAGTTGAGCAGATAGGGTTTATATCGATTAGGCTCTACAGTTCAGAGTTATTTTTACCTGTAACAGCCCCAACATAAGGATAATCTTCCTAAATGTCTTAGGTAGTATAACTATGAACGAGGCTAAAAACCAGACAGGTTTATAGCTGGCGTAGGTTTAGTTTGGCCAAAAGTTGTTATCGGCTGTGGGCGAACTGTCTAATGAATATTTAATTCTAGATAAACATTCAGATATTTCCCTAAAAAAGAATATGAAAGTGGATTGTATGATCCGGTCAATTAGTAGATTTTATATACGCATTATGAGTACATTATTTTCTCATGTCTTCTGTCTAGTAGTGGAAATAATAACAAACCCATCGGTAAAAAAATCGTAATTTATGAAGAAAAAAAAAATTATGTATATTGTAGTAACTTAAGCTGAAATTATGTCTGTTTACCATTAGGGGTCCAAAAAATATATAAATAAATGATAATATTATTGTTCGTAACCAAAAATAATTTACCAACTCTACTTATATTAAAACTAGATGACGCCCGCAACTCCGTTGCGACAAAACTCGTTTATCGCGCGGGAACCGTACATTTTTCCGGGACAAAAAGTATCATATGTCCTTTCCCGGGACTCAAAGTATCTCCATGCCAAATTTCAGCAATATCGGTTCAGCGATTTAAGCGTGAAGAGGTAACAGACAGACAGACAGACACGCTTTCGCATTTTTAATATTAGTATGGAAGTCACAATAGATCCTCATGGGTCTGCCTTCTCAAAAAAAAATATATATATTAGTATGGATAATTTCCCGGAAATAGCGTATTTTGTGATTTTATCCGTAACCATGTCACATATTGTGACATGGTTACTTTGGATATTGTGTCCGAAGAGCGAAGCCACAACTCTGTTGCGTTGCGGTTATCTGTACGTACGGCAGTGTCATTGCGTTTAAGCAACTGGCGTTTGGCATAATGTTGTATACGTAATTTTTGACAGACAGCGCATATTGCTGTCAGCCAGTCCAAAGTTGCTCATCTGTCGCAAAATACTCAAACTGACTACTGAGGAAGAACGCATTTGTTACTTCTACGTTGCGTTGACGCACTACAACAAACAAAATGGTGATAGCGCAATGCGTCAATACGTCTGCAGACAGGACTGTCGTTTTGTCAAAACACAATGCATAAAATACGTCTCGGGCTTGTTATGATATGTTAATAACGTGACCATACGTCCCGCTTTCAGGCAATCTGTCCCGCTGTCCCCCGCGAGGCCGAAATTGTCCCGCTTTTGCAAACAGACCGAACGACAATTTAAAAGTATTTTTTACGTTCGAAATGCCTATGCAATGCCTGGCAGTAAGTAGTAACGCACTACCATTCAACAAATGTGGTTATTCTGCCATATTTTGCTTATACCACAGAATATATTATATTAGTAGTACCAACTTATACAGATAGGCACCTAGAGTCTAGACTCTAGAGTCTAGACATTCACAAAATACTTAATCAATTGTATAATTTATCTCTATACTTTCATAATTAATAATTAGATATGATATGAGACGACGCAACGCAACGCATCAATGTGGCTCGCTCTAAGGAAATGTGGGAGTGGGAACTTCCAACCATCCCCTTTTCCTGGTGTGTTCGCGGGGTATACCATACCTACTTCCTCATATGACACAACGAACTGCACCGATTTAGATCCAGTTTAAGGTCAACTCACGCGTACCACAACCACACGACATCGCAACGACAAAATGTCGTCGAGCAATGGTTACGTATGAATGGTGTCGCTGCAACTTTTTGTAGTTGCGTTGTGGTACCGACAAAATGCCGACGTGGTTGCGGTGTGGTCGACCGTGGTTGCGTCTGACAAGTGGTCGACAACGACTGCAAAATGTGGTACGTGTGAATGGTCCAGTTCATTTACAATACGAAATATACGCCCGAACACGTGGTGTGGTTGTGGTTGTCGTGTGGTTAATGGTTATGGTACGTGTGGGTTGGCACTTGGCCCTTAGAGGGTCAATGCAGCTAAAAGTCTGTAGAGGCACTCCAAACTCAATTTTAAAACTATCGATATAAAGTGCATTTATGTTTGGCTATGAAAAAATGTCTGGAAGATACGCGGGAAGTATGCATACTTTATTTCAATAATTTTAAAGTTTATTCTAGAGTGGTCTGCGCTAACCCTTACAAATACCTAGCTAAAGTATAGTTTTCGGTTGTATCGTTAAACCAATGAAGACCCAAAATTCAAACGAGTTTACTATAATACTGTAAGTTTAAGAATATGATTATAATTAAGCACAACGAACACAATAAAATCTGGATATACTCCATCGTTTATGAAGCGATTTACACGTTTTTTTGCAACCCACAAGAAGACGCGAAAAATTTTAATGATATCACTTATAGCCTATGTTTCATACATATTTGACCAGCCAAGCGAATAAAGATGGAGGATTTAATATCAGCCAGAGTACTTAGCCAATTTGCTTTCGATAGTTTTGCAGCAAAGTTAGATATAATTAATATGCAAATTGACATATTAAATCGCCTCTGTAACATAGCACTTGCGATATCAATCAAACTATGTAGATATCGCTCGCAACTTCGTTGCGCCAAAATTCGTTTATAGCTCGGCGGGAACCGTATTATTTATTAGGTATTTCAGTATAAAAAATATCCCATGACCTTTCCCGGGACTCAAGGTATCTCCATACCAATTTTTATCAAAATCGGTTCAGCGGTTTGGGTGTGAAGAGGTGACAGACCTAGTACTTTCGCATTTATAATATTAGTATGGATGCCATACAGTTTTTATTCGTAAATTTTCTGTCGAAATGATCGAGTGTGATTTGACTAAGTATCCATTGCTACTAGTATTGAAGTCTAGTCTAGTCATTACGATGCAAATGACAGTCAAAGCGCATCTAATTACCGTGGGGCCGGCAAAAAAACGTTATCGCACCCGTGAATCCGAATTATACTTGTAGATGAGGTTTTTTCGGCTTTTAATCACCGCTTTGTTCTATGGTGCAATGATGACGGCTTATTACAGGCGCTGGGCGGACGTGTATATGTTAATATTGGCAGTTTTATGTACATTTCGATAGGTATTTATAAAACAATATAGATAGGTATGCCTTATGAGCAGTTTTCGAGGTAAACAAACAGCTCTATTGTCGGATTTGGTTCGACCAAACGTAATAATGATTATGTTACTGAATGGAATATTCTCAAGGATTACTTGTAAAATTGTAGTCGCAAACATGTACTGTAGGTACGTAATTCGTAAAGTTTTAGACCGACCAGGATTGGTGAAAAATCACTTAGTTGAATAATGCCCAAGCTTACATGCAGTAGTTCAACCATGTCTGCAGGCGTTACGGTCCTTGCTTCTGTGTTTAAATATTTTGGCGTCATTTTAACAGCCAACTTTTCTCAATTCCAGCATGGAAATCAAAGTGGAGCCTGGTATGGAGGGGGCGTTGGTGGCGCGGCCGATCAAAGAACGCAAGAAGCACGACCGCTTCAACGGCATGAGCGAGGAGGAGGTGTCGCGGCGGACGCTGCCCGACCACCTGGCCGAGAACCTCGACATCATCATTGTGAGTACGATCGGCCACATACCTGTGCTAGCTAGCGGTGGTAGTTAGTAGTTTAATTAGTATCATAGCGCGGATAATCAGAGAGCGCACTGCGCAGATAGATTGCAGCGCGGAAGCGACGGAGCTTGTTAAGAACATCAAATGCATTGTAAGTATGCCACGCAACACTAGGAGATACTCAGAGCTGTGCCGTGCGCTTATCGATGGTTGCATCTATGTAGGCTTGGTAGGTAAAATGACCGCTAAGCTACGTCAACCGAAAATCAAGGTACGAAAATTGGGCCATGTGCATTTGGAAATTCCAGACCCATTTATACACTCACTTCACGTGAAAACGACTGAAGGTTGGTCAGCAAATATATTTAAAACAGTATTGATCCTTACATGCTACTTCTTCAGAATAGGCTGTTCAAATCTCTTTCATGACTGGACTGCAGGCAGAGAAATAGCGCACTAGCGGCTAGGCCGCAGCAGCCAGGTGCGGCGGCCATCGAGATTCGAGATAGATACCGCCAGCAGCGGCTACACCCAAGGCCCAAGCTCTCGAAGGCCGCCGCGTCGCGACCTGGCTGCTGCGGCCTAGCCGCTAGTGCGCTATTGCTCTTAAACTGAAAAAATGTAGTATGCACCGATTTCTCTTTCTGAATATTATATTCTAAGACTAATCTAGTGATGTTCCTCATTCCAGATCGGCATAAACCCTGGTCTGTTCGCGGCGTACAAGGGCCACCACTACGCGGGCCCCGGCAACCACTTCTGGAAGTGTCTGTACCTGTCCGGCCTCACGCGGGAGCAGATGAGCGCAGATGAGGATTATAAGGTAACCCGAGGAAACTGATTCCTGGGCAGTTGATAGACCTACGTCGTTTGGTCGACTCACGTCAATTCAATGTTAGCTGTGATCGGTCGGATGACTTTGACTTAACGCGACCAAATTACTTAGGTCCGCCATCTGCCTAGGAACTTCTCTGATAGTACAATCAAGTAGAGAGTGGTTATAGTGTTATGGGGATCGCAATATGGGGAAAACTATCCCATCGTTGACAGTTGGACGCTTACGCATATGCTTAAGCATTTGTGTACCATCCCACAAAAATACGTAATTAGTTATGAATGCAGTCATGTTCTTTAGATCATTTAGAACAAGACTGTATTCATAATTCAACAAAAAGGAAAGTTTGTGGGTTAATACACAATTGCTTACCAGCGACCAGTTATCCTAATATGGGCATTAGATTTTTGTAGGAAAATATGCAATAGTTCTACAACCTATGGTATTTTTGTAATCCTAAACACAATTCAAACTACGAAGCTTCATAATATAAATTATACTTTATTTCTCCTATTTCAGTTGTTAAATTTTGGCATCGGCTTCACGAACATGGTCGCGCGGCCGACGAAGGGCTCAGCTGACCTCACCCGGCGCGAGATTAAGGAGGGATCAGCGATACTGCTGGAGAAACTGCAGACCTTCCGGCCCAAGGTCGCGGTCTTCAACGGGAAGTTAATATATGAGGTGTTCTCCGGGAAAAAGGATTTCTGCTTCGGCAAACAACCTGATACCATCGCGGGGACTAACACGGTGAGTGTAAGGTTGTTCTTAAGTGCTCCCTAAACGGTAATTCAGCATTATATGCATTTACGACAGTATTAATTATTGCATCATGCATGACATGCCGATCGCGAAACGATCATGCGTGCATGTCATGCACATAATATTGCAGGACAAAAAATCAAAGAACAATTGTTAATCAATGTACAGCACGTAGTTTGCATGACATTCGCATCAATCACTACAATAAACGATCATGCGTGCATGACAACACGTAACGCATGTAATGCTGAATTACCGTCTAGGGAGTGCTTTAGGGTAGGAATTGACTTACAGTCATACGAGGATTGTCGTGGGGCAGTTGTTGTTAAGGGGGTTTAGTAGGTGACTTACAGCTTTATAAGGATGTTTTGATGGGGAGCTGAAAATAGGACTAACACCGCCATATCGTCGCAACCAATGTCATCCCAATTAATGTTGTTTCGCGGAATTGTACGTGGTATAATTTTGAGTGCGAATTGCGAAAGCAACCATGCGATAATATCACCCACGCGTCAAAATAATGTTGTACACGTCATACTTTATTATTTATGTAAATGCCAGTTATGAACTAAAATCAGTGCTGATTTTAAGAATTCCACTGTACAGTAGCTCCACAGTGTATACTGGATGTTAACATTGATCGAAAACTGCTTAAACTTGATAAAACGCAGACCCAACGCCGGATAATGTGTTAATTGTGTCTTAGAATTCACTTTCTTACATTAAAACCCAATTATCTTTCTCCGCAGTACATGTGGGTGATGCCGTCGTCGTCAGCACGCTGTGCGCAGCTGCCCCGAGCGGCCGACAAGGTGCCCTTCTACGCCGCGCTCAAGAAGTTCCGAGACTACCTTAACGGGCTGCAGCCGCACGTGGACGAGGCGGAGCTCATATTCCCCGACACCACCGGCCGCCGCCCGCAGGAGGAGATGGAGATCCGCAGGTAGGCTGTCCCCCTCTCACCACGTGCTACCGTCTCGCTCCTGCCGCGACCACTTCGATGAGCTGCAGCCGCACGTGGACGAGGCGGAGCTCATATTCTCCGATACCACCGGCCGCCGCCCGCAGGAGATGGAGATCCGCAGGTAGGCTGTCCCCCTCGCACCGCGTGCTACCGTCCCGCTCCCGCCGTGACTACCTCGACGATCTCTGTTTTATTCTCTATCTCAGTGCATTAAATTGTTGTTTCTCTACCCGGTGATCGCAGGTAAATACTTATGATTAAAAAACCAAACTTATTTCTTTTGAGCTTTGCTTAACAAGTAGAATTTGAAAGGAAACAAAATTGATAAACAATAAAAAAAACATCAATGAATTGTAAATTATTATGTCAGTTAATATAGCGTAGAAACTACCCTCCAATATAAAATTAGCTTCGTCGATGACAGATTAAAAATGCTGCACAAAGCGGTCTCAATTCCAGACTGACGATGGAGCCCGAGCCGGGTGACACCATCATACTGGAGGACGGTACAGAGGTGCCCCTGAAGAAGAAGAGGGGGCGCCCCAAGAAGGTCAAACTAGAGAACGGCGAGACTGCGCCCCCGGTGCCCAGGGCGCCGCGCCAGCCTCGACCGCCCCCCGTGTTGGACCCCAACGGCGAGCTACCGCCCAAGAAGAAGAGGGGGCGGCCGAAGAAGATTAGACCGGAGGAGCAACAGTTTCTGATGCAGCAGCAACAGCAACAACAGCAGGTAATATTCACTATTTTGTAGGATAAAAGGTTTTAACTTAATAGAAGAAAACATATATTGAAAAATGAAAATATTACATAGTATTAAATTGATAACTTACTTATAGCTATTAATTTATAAAAAACAATGTTTAGTTTCAAAATGGCTTATTGTAATTGATTTGTGTTAACACAATGAAAACTACATTGTCCAGCCTGGGCAGGACTTACAAACTTTAAAACCATTATGTATGTATACAATTCTATACATCAAAAACAATGCCATGCAGAATTATTACATAAAACAAAACTAAGCGTCAATAATTTAGGTTGTATATGTGTCTAAAAATACTATGTTCACTGTAAAAGTGGCAGCGCTGAAATGTTTCTATGAGAAATCCATCAATGCGATGAATCTGCTCGAACCATTATTTAAAAAAAAGTAATCCATTAAAATAAGTAACCATTATTTTAAAAAATTTAAAAATTAGCGCTACTACTTTTACAGGGCACACATTTACACTCTGAAGTCTAAGGGCCTGTTTCACCGCTTCCTAATAAGGTGCCGGATATGCCTTTTTGACAGATTCTCCATACTCCATCTGTCAAGTTAAGTGGTGGATAGCCTTATCAGGAAGCGGTGAAACAGGCCCTTAAAGTATTATCACTTATCCCTTTGTTTTGTTGCACCCTGTAAATATCCAGTACCTAGATTGATACATGTTTGACTTATTGTTCTTCAGCAAGCGAACTCGATGATCCAGCCGCAGCTGTCGCTGTCGCAGCTGCCGCACGAGCAGCAGTTCCTGCACGGGGAGTTCCCGCAGCAGTTGGCTTCGCCCATCCCGCAGAGCATGATGTACGGCGTCCAGCACCAGCAGATGCCCGACGGCTCGCCCTACTACCAGCCCAATAACGCCGGTGAGTTGATGATATGTTGAGCACGTGTAGTCACTAGCCAGCCGCAGCTGTCGCTGTTGCAACAGCCGCACGAGCAGCAGTTCCTGCACGGGGAGTTCCCGCAGCAGTTGGCGTCGCCCATCCCGCAGAGCATGATGTACGGCGTCCAGCACCAGCAGATGCCCGACGGCTCGCCCTACTACCAGCCCAATAACGCCGGTGAGTTGATGAGATGTTGAGCACGTGTAGTCACTAGCCAGCCGCAGCTGTCGTTGTCGCAACTGCCGCACGAGCAGCAGTTCCTGCACGGGGAGTTCCCGCAGCAGATGGCGTCGCCTATCCCGCAGAGCATGATGTACGGCGTCCAGCACCAGCAGATGCCCGACGGCTCGCCCTACTACCAGCCCAATAACGCCGGTGAGTTGGACGTGAGATGTTATTATGTATACAGGATGCCTACTACGAAACCGTTTTGAGACTCAAACAATCGAATGAAAATGCCGCGTCCTGCTCAAACAACGTCGTTTTACGTTTGTTAGAGTAAGATGCGGAATTCTCGTTCGATTATTTGAGCCTCAAAAAGGTTTCGTGGTACGGGCCCAGTATACAGCTGTTGTGAACGTGGCTGTTTTGTGTGCCGCATCAAAACAAAATGGCAGCGCGTCGTCATGTGTTATTATGATAATATTGTAACAGTTTGGCCTATTTTGATTTTTTGATAAATCAGTTCAAAAGCTGTAGATTAATAATTGTAGTTCTACGCTTTTATAGAGAAGGAATGTTAACAAAATATTAGCAATAACACGCATTGGCGTGCTTCAACACCCAAAGTAAGATTTATTTACTGCAAATAACCAAATTAATAACCCTGTTTTAGATCAATGAAATTAGTGGCTGATCTCATTTTCATATCTACGCCATTATTTTCCGCAGGCGGCATGGATTCCCCGCTCGAGGTGGGCGGGGGCGGAGGCGGGTTATTATCGCGCGGGTACGCGTCGCCGGGCGGCGCGGGCGCGGCGGGCTACGCGTCGTCACCGCGCGCCGTATACGCGTCGCCGCGCAGCCAGCCCTACTCGCCCACGCCGCAGCGGTTAGCCGCGACACCGCAGCCGCAGCACCAGGTAATACGATACACAGCAAAGGTGACTTTCCGATCTTTGCCGCGAGCGACCGCGACCGACAAAAATTCAAATATATTGCCACCTTATGACATAGACCATAAGTTTCATTTTACTCTACGCCACAAGCGGCGGCAACATGAGTCGCCATTCACATGTCAGTAGAAAATGATACCTATATAGTATATGTCATAAAGTGGCATTTTATTTGATCCTTTGTCAGTCGCGGCTAGCCGCATAAAAGATCGGAAAGTCACTTTAACTATTGTTTAATATTTTTAATTTCGCGTCCTTGTCACTTGTAGATAAATATACAATTTACTACGTTCTCTGTGACTGGACTATAGTCCGTGCCAGATCGATTGAGAATATCGGACATTGACTCCTGAAACGGGCCGTGAGTCGAAAAGTGTAACTTAGAAATTAATTATTTTATGTTAAAAATATTTGAATCCAAACATTCACCCTTGAAACTAGCCGAGAGTCGAAAAGTGTGACTTAGAAAATAATTATTTAATAAAAGGTCAAATGTTATAAAAAAATGTCCAGCGCAAAAAATGTGTTGTAATTTGGTTCCAATTTATATATCAGTTCATGCAGGCGACAAAACACACTTTTCACAATAGTTATTTAAAAAAAAAACAACATTTGAAGCAATAAAACGCACTTCCAATTGCATTCTTTAAAAATAAGCAAAACGCGAGTTACATCATTTTGTTTCAAAGAAAACGCAGCAGTGACAGGCAGAGGTGCGTCATCTTGAGTTCGCCATTTTGTTTTCATTCCTTCACGGATAGTGTTCGCACGTGTACGTTGGAGTAATTCGCCAGTTTCGTATCGTTTTTGTTGAGTTTTTCTTGTTAAATCTGTTACTTAAATTGTTTCTGTTGTTGTTTTGTTATTGAATTAACAGATTCAATTTGCATTTATTTTGTAGTTATTTCTGATAACTGTGACAGAAGTTAAATTATAATAAATAATGGAATTTCAAAACAATGTTTGATTTTGAGCTTCGTCGAAATCCGTTATTTTTTTGTAAATAATTTATATAATCATTAATCATATTTATTTTAGTCATACCATAATTTGAACCTATAGCCTGTAAGTTTGTAAATTGTAACCCCTGTAAAAGGTCAACGTCCGATATTCTCAATCGATGTGGCACAGAGTATATATCTTATATCTTTAAACGAGAAATTCTTGTATATGTGTGTTTTTTGAATTTTTTGAATACCGAGCGAAGCTCGGTCATATAGCTAGTGTACAATAAAGTGTGTAACACGCAATTGTTAACAATATATTAATCAAACTTTAATTTGTAAATTTCCGATGTCACTAACCAATATAAGTGAAAGGTATTTTTTAAGCGTTGCTTAACAACAGTCAAGTCAAACCAAATAACACCCGTATGAAAAAACTTATTCAACTATCCATTAACGACAAATAGGATCTGTCTGCACCACAGCAGTTCCCGTCGAGTCCGGCAGCGTTCAGCGCACCGTCGCCGCCGCGCGCGCCGTACAGCTCGCCCGGCGTGGGCGGAGTCGGCAACGTGGGCGTGGGCAACGTGGGTGGCGTAGGCAACGTGGGCGGGGTCGGTTCGCGGTCGTTCGCCGCTCGCTCGCCGCTGTACGCCAGCAGTCCGGCCGCGTACCGACAACAGCCCAGCCCGGCAGCGCAGCCACGGTTTTCGCACGAGATGCCCTTCTCTAGGGACGGGACGCCACAGGTGAATACTTAGTTTTATTTAATTTACTATAAGGCCTACATGTGACTGTATTTGATTTTACTATCATATTTCTCATGTTTATGGAAGAATAACAAAACATGTTTGGTTTTATTTTATTATGATTTTCAACTAAACTAAACAACCAGAAATCAGTCTTCAATATAGGTCTGTTATTATAACAAAATAATTAAGATAAAATACCGATTTATTGGTTGGTTTGTAATCTATACTTAAAAAAACAAAGTCGCTTTTTTCCCTCTTGTCCCTTTGTTCCCTTTAATCTTTAAAACTACGCAACAGATTTTTATGATTCTTTCAGTGTTAGATAGCCCATTTATCGAGGATGGTTATAGGCTATATTTTATCACGCTAAGACTAATAGAAACGAAGAAATAGAGGAAAATGTGGAAAAAACGGGGAATATTATTTGAAAGGGCTAACTTGAACGCGCTAATCTCAGGAACTACTGGTCCGATTTGAAAAATCCTTACAGTGTTAGATAGCCCATTTATTGAGGAAGGCTATAGGCTATGTTTTATCACGCTAAGACTAATAGGAGAATGTAGAAAAAACGGGGGAAATTATTTGAAAGGGCTTATCTCGCAAACTACTGGAGCGATTTTTATGTTATTTGGCACAGATAAGAAGTAGACCACGTGAAGGATCATAAGCTATCGATTTTGATCATTATTGCAGTGGCTATATATTTTATACCCGTGCGACGCCGGGGCGGGTCGCTAGTCGATTATAATTAGTTGGTGTATCGAGAATTTTCTTTACAACAAAATTTATCAATCCTATTTAGGCTGCCTTCACATTAAGTCGCGAATAGTGCGGCAGCCGCGCGGCTGCAGCGCTGCTGCCGCACTGCTTGCGACGTAATGTGAAGGCGCTCTTACACAGTATTTTCAATGCCAAGTAACCACTCTTCAAATACTGTAGTGCCTGGCAATCCTATTATGTTGAAAGAAACTTAACACACTTTTACCCTACAGGCACAGTCAGCGCCGTACGCGCGGTCGCCGGCGCCGGCGGGCGTGGTTGGCGTAGTGGGCGGGGGCAGCACGCCGTTCCCCGCGGCATCGCCAGCGGGCGCGTTACACTCGTACACGCCCTCCCCTGCCCACACGCCGTACAGTCACCACTCCTCCCCCGCGCCTACATACACGGAGTCGCATCATTTTAGCAACCAGGTGAGGGATTTCTTTTCTTCTTGCTTTTATACTAATAGAAATATACGGCTTATATAAGCAAGATTTCTGTCCTTGTCGTCAATGTGTCAGACAGTAAGGCCGCGTTTCCACTGACGCGGAGCGGAGAGGAGTTTAGCGGTGCCGAATTGACCAATCACCATGCTCGACATCTTCGCTGTCATTCCGCTGGAATAGCACGATTGGTCAATTCGGGCACCGCTAAGCTCCTCTCCGCTCCGCTCCGCGTCACTGGAAACGTGGCCTCACAGTGCAGTGTTATGATTATCCTAGTGGTAATAAACAATGTTTCAGTTGATATTACTGTTGTATTATTTACAATTATGCAAGTGAATAAATAAATAATAAAATAGGAATAAATTAATACAAGTGAATATTTTTATTAGTAAGTAATAAGTATAACACACTCCATGTGTATGGATTAGTTATGTTCTCTAATAAAATGTTTAATATATTTGCCATGTCAAGGCTATTAAACTATGTGATAATGTAGCTAAATATGCTAAACCATTGTGTATTATTTTATAAAATAAAATAAAAATATTTTTCTCGAAGAATATAAATGATTAAAAGTAGCTTGATAGACGATGTCAAGACTTTGTACATACAATTATAGCGTATACACCGCGTAAATCTTTTTATTTGCAAGGGGACTATATAACATAAAATCAAAATGCTAAAACTAACGTACAATTTGCAGGGTGCCGGCGGTGGTTCTGGCGGCGGTTCTGGCGGGTTCTCGACGGAGCTGTCGTCCGACATCGGCGCGGCGATCTCGTCGCCCGGGCCCGTGTCGCCCGGCATGGCGGCGCTGGACTTCGAGCCGCCGCGTTCCGACCACAGCCCCATGGGCAGCACTGACATGCACCCCGGCAGCAATAGCAACTCCTCGCTCTCTGACTATAACAAGGTGGGTACTGGGTACTGCCTATACCCGGTTCGAGTTCACTTTGATTTGATGTGAATACAAAAACTTGACAAAATTTAAATTGGTATTTAAATATTGGGCCATTTACATTGGTACAATTTCAAATTAGTACCATTATTGACGCCACACTAAGCTTTTTTTTGGCACATTTAAAAAGCGTATTTTTCAATCAACATGTTTATTGAAATATTGAAATATTAGATTTTTGGTGAAAAGGAATGACGTAACAACTGATTAGCATGAAGAAAAAAGGTAGGTCAAGTAGCCTATTATCGTTATTACAATACTCACTTCAATGTTACTGGAAGTCATCAATGGGCTTTATGTTATCCACGATAATAGGCTACTTGACCTATTTTTTTTCTTCATGCTAATCGCTTCTCAATCATTCATTTTCACAAAAAAAACTAATATTTTAATATTTTACACAGTAGAAACCCATAAAAATGTTGATTGAAAAACATGCCTTTTAAATGGCGCCGAAAACACTGTCCGCCAGTGGTCCGCCATAGTGTGACGTCATACGTTTTATATTTTAAACTCTCTTTATTGAAATTTTTTATGTGCTAAATGTACGAGTCTAAAAGTGCCCAAAAATTATAAAATATTTAAATAAGAAATTAGAAATCATTTGTAATGTTGAAAACTTTTGGAGAAAAGTTTTGGCCATTTCATTTCCCGTCTACAATAAATGGAGATAATATTATATAAAACTGATGTTTTATTTGAATTATTTAAGATAACATATTATACAAATCTTTCTAGGCTTATTCTTAATATTTATGTACAAATAAACTTACATATAACGAGCGCAATAAATAAAATATATTAAATTAGTATGAGGATGACTTCACATCCAAATCGGAAGTACCGCAAAAGCGTTTTCGTCAGTACAAATCCTATTTTCATAAAATCGTATTTTCAAATCGACTTTATTTATCAATCATAAGCTTTTATTTGATGGTAAGGGTGAAATACGGTTTCCTAGGCCAAATTCTACTAGAAATATGCATTTGTTCAATGAAATTGAATATAGGTCAAGTAGCCTAATCTTACTGGAAAATTTTGGCAAGCTATTAGTTTTCGTAAGAAAATCAACAAAAAATTAATAAAAATATGTTGTCCTTCCTTGAGTAGTATAGGCGCTGCAGTTTTTTAAAATGAAATAAGGGGGCAAACGTGCAAACGGGTCACCTGATGGAAAGCAACTTCCGTCGCCCATGGACACTCGCAGCATCAGAAGAGCTGCAGGTGAGTTGCCGACCTTATAAGAGGGAATAGGGTAATAGAGGAGGGTAGGGATGGGAAGGAAAGGGAATAGGGAAGGGTAGGGAAGGGAATAGGGTAAGGGATTGGGCCTCCGGTAAACTCACTCACTCAGCGAAACACAGCGCGAGCGCTGTTACACGCCGGTTTTCTGTGAGAACGTGGTATTTCTCCGGTCGAGCTGGCCCATTCGTGCCGAAGCATGACTCTCCCACTCAATGTAACAAACATACTGCAAATCCACCCTTCCTTTGCCTAAGAATTAAAAATACTAAATATATAACACGTTAGCAGCAAAGCAACCCCGGCGGAGCGGAGTTATCTCCGGCGGCGGGAGGCGGCGCGGTGGGCGGGGCGTTCGGCGGCGCCATGTACGACGAGGGCCGCCTGCAGTACCAGGACAAGCCCGACTACCATTATCAGCAGGACCAAGGTATTGCATAAGTTACTAATGCTAAGCCGGCTCGATGGAATTAAATATATCGATTTGGAGTAAAACTATCGAGCAATGCTAAATGTGTGGAAGAAAGCCCGAGCCGTGGTCTTTACTCGATCGAGTAAAACCGTATGTGAGTACTTAGCATATTAACAAAAAAATTAAAACCGACTTTCAAGGTAAAAACAATAGTAAGTACAGTCGGGGCATTTTAATAGGCCACATTTGACATCTGTCAGATTAATCTCCATAGTGAGGTGAGCTGCGTAAAAATATCGACCAACTACGAATAAATCGATACGGACTTGAAATTAATATTTGAATTTTATACGTTTGAAACAAACTCCTGTCCCACTATTACTTTTTCTTTTGCAAATTCAAGGAGCAAAATAAGACAAGTACATAATTTACAAAAAAAAATGCATTTATTCGCTTGAATTATAAAAACTGTTAAATGTAGTATTATCATTATTCATTTCACATAAATATGTGTTACTTTTCACAACGTGGTTATTAATTTATGGGGATATTTCGTTACAAGTAATCAATGCATCGATACTATTTATTCGCTTTCGATTTTTAGGGTAACTTCCCTAGAGTTTAAAAAGAAAAAAGGTCAGCTGACGTAACATTGTAACGACGTGCAATTATTAAGATCAGAATTTGTTTACTACGTTTAGAATTGTTTATCAGTAAAATCAAATCATTAAATAATTCGTATCGGTCATATTTACAATAAATATGTAATCGTAATTGAAAAAAGTTAATCAATTGTGCAGCTATAACAAAACGAAAATATTTATTTTTTATGTACGTCGTTATAAGGTTACCGACTTCAAAGTAATGAAGACTGTAGTATGCACAGAAATAGTTGAGATTTAGACGAATTCTGAAAAATGCACTATTCAAGAGTAAGAGTTATTTAATACTTTTTAGTTCATATTACTATTGTTTTTACCTTGGAAGTCAGTTTTAATTTTTTTGTTAAAAATAATAATTTCACTCTTTTTAGTCATGTACAAAATGAGGCTTTATCCGTAAATAAAAAATACGTATGTTAACTATTCACATTATATTGCTGTAAGCGAAATTGTGGTAAATGCTTGCAGATATCTAAGCGATGCTGCAATTTCCAAACTTTTATCTTTAAAGGTTCAGGAGTGTCAGAGTGTTCAGTGCCTTTGGACCAAGAGACACCTTCGTATGAAATTTCTCTTATTCGTAACTTATGTTTAACTTACTAGAAACAACATTTTAACCACTATGAGTGTTTTGATAAATTTCAAGAATTTCCCTCGATTGCTCATAGATCCCATCATTAGATCACCACTTTCGTAATTGTTATACAAAATTAAGATTATATCCTATACAACAACACAAGAATTTTGAAAATCGGTCCACAAACAGCGTAATCATCATCAAAAACATGCTTCGATGCAAAATATCACGAAAAGTACCAGTGATTGGGTCATAATGTGATGATGCATGGCATAATTAAAGTTGTGATGATGATGATTAATCGAATTGATATATTGGCTTATGCTTTCAGCTGTTTAAACAACGCCGAAATCCCCGAATCTGTATCTATAAGGATTCAAAAGTTCTGTTCGGTACCTTCGGATCCAGGGTATAACCTGGTGCAAAGTCTTATTTTTTGGTAATATTTACCTAGAATGCTTCAGAAAAAATTGAAATCACTATATGTTTCCATACAAATTTCAAGGAGTCCCCTCGATTCCTCATGGATCCCATCATCAGATCACCACTTTTGTGAACATGGTACCAAATTCGGATTCAACCCTGTACAACAACAAAAGAATCATGAAAATCGGTCCATAAACGGCGAAGTTATGGTTGAACATACAAAAAAAATATATATACAGACGAACATAATATAACCTCCTCCTTTTTGGAAGTCGGTTAAAAAATAATAATAACTCCCACTCTGGTTTCGGTGACGGTGGCCGGACAAAGCCAATTACCCAAGAGTAGTTTTATAGTGCCCAATTGTGTGCGCAGTACATAAGAGCACTCTCTATTCCTTTAGTCTCATAACCCAGCGGGGTAGCCGACCGACCGGGGAGAGAGATACGGCGCAAAACAATGAAAGGCAGGATTTAATTGATAAATGTAAGGTTAATATTACTGATTTATGTTGGTATGTAAGCATTATATCCTCACCTGCAAGTGATGCGGCAGTGTGTTTGTATAGGATATTTAATTAATTTTTAATCTATACTAATATTATAAATGCGAAAGTATCTCTGTCTGTCTGTCTGTCTGTCTGTCTGTCTCGCTTTCACGCCAAAACTACTGAACCGATTGTAATGAAATTTTGTACACAGATAGTCTAAAGCCTGAGAAAGGACATAGGCTACTTTTTAACTGAAAAAAGGGGTTGTAAGGTGTTTATGCGTAAATTTGTTCAAATTAAGTTAGTTCCAAAAATTCATAACAGATGGCGCTAA
Organism: Lysandra bellargus; assembly: GCA_905333045.1. Lineage (NCBI taxonomy): Eukaryota > Metazoa > Arthropoda > Insecta > Lepidoptera > Lycaenidae > Lysandra > Lysandra bellargus. The sequence goes on along the minus strand of HG995320.1, from coordinate 11,270,028 downwards.
GAGTCGCCTACATCTCGCTATCGCTTGCTCATGCGTCTTTCTATAAGAGGTGGTACCATGTTTAGTTGCGTTTTTCGATTCGTTCGATTGTTATACACGTTATTAAATAACTCACTACTCTGTACTTTATCTATGCAGTGACGTAACCTTAAACCTACCAATGATAAATAGTTTATGGGTTATGCTAAAGTTGTGAAATGGGGGCTAAAATATAAGCTTTAACATTTGGTATAAAGTTTAATTTTAAAAAATGAAATATTATGTGCACACTGCACAGCTGTTTTGGGTTTTTTGATTTAAGGGGTACCACTGGTACCAGGGTTTTCAAAGCTTTAAATTTGACACCAATTTTATTGACACCGCGCGCTATAAACTGAAGTCCACGCGGACGAAGTCGCGGGCAACAGCTAGTCATAGTTATAAGATACGATGGGGCTGGCATGCCACGTATGGCAAAAGCCTTTTATTTAAATAAAGATAAAAAAATTACACGCCCATCCGATGCATGGGTCATTATACCTGTTAGACAATCAGGTGATCAGCCTGCATTGTCCTAACCAAACTTGGAAATAACATGTTTCCAACGCGGAAATTGAATCCACGATCTCCGAGTCAAAATCCGCGCTCTAAACCACTGGACCACAGATGCGTATGGCGTAAGTTACTACGTGACGTAAGTTCGCCGATACTGTACTCGGCGAAACATGGGGGTAGCGGTCAAAAACATGTCATTTTCTATACAAAGCCACGATTGAAAACATCTGACAATTCATTGTCAATCGCGGTTTACATAGAAAATGTTTTTGACAGGGAGTCAATGACCGCTACCGCCATGTTTCGCCGAGTACAGTATAGTTACTATATGGCCCAACCCAAGAGCCAGCGACAGACGTTCATCATTTTACAGCTATGTAAAATGGTGAACGTCTGTCGCTGGCTCCCGTATACCTATGACCGAGTTTCGGTCGCGATCACTTTAGGAGGTATCCTGCCCCCTTAGACAACGCTAACGAGCGTTTCTCAAAAAATTTGTACCATTTTTTTAGAAAATATTATAAAATAAAAATTTGTTAAATATTACTTACTGATTTTTTTATTTTAAGATATGGGTAAATGTCTATAAAAATTGAAATAGGGGTTGTTTTCAGATATAAAATGTTTATAAATAGCAAAATCTATTATTCCCTATTATACCATTTCCTATTTTGTTACCTTTACTAGATTACGTAAATTCAATGTTGAATTGTGTTATTATAGTTTGTTCGTTTTATGATGATATGCGTGACACATTATAATTGACAATAGTAGGGAAGTTACCTAAAAAAATTAATCGAATAATTTAAAAATATCGAATCACCTCGTAAAGGAATTGCAATCGAAATTATCGATTTCGTACTGATGTTTCAGAGTGACGCCGGCGATTTAAGATGGCCGCCCTTTTTTATCGATTTGATTTCGATTCAACTGTGCCAATCTCTATTGACAAGTTCCGTTTCATGCATCTGATATTTTTCAAATATTTTCGTAACAATAATTTTATACTCCTATTTCAAAGTTAATATTTATAATTTTATATCAATAAATTAGCATTTAGCAACTTTTCATTTTTATTCATTTACAATTACAGGAAACATTTATTTTTGTAGATGGAATATTTATTACATTCTGGTTTTTGTTTGTTTTCTTGTAAAAAAAATCCGTAGCAAGGAATATGAGAACTGTCACCCATATCATCTTAGAACGAACAAACTATAGAAATTTTATTTGATTAATTTAATTAGTTTTTAAAATATATGTTACCATTTAAAAGTAACAAAAAAGGAAGTAACAAAAAAAGTTAAATAAACTTTTCAACTTGTATACGCATACAACTAAAACTAATACTCGTTTATGATTCGACTTACGAAATCAAAATTGGGAGCTTTAATAGATCTAAAGGCGAAATAATAATAATATTAGAGCTTACCTGCGTTTCTTGGGTAACAAAGACTAGAAATTTTTTGGATCACTGCGCTAATAGACAACCTTCTGTTCGCGCACGTGGAACGAAAAGAAATATCAAAACGAAAATAAGATGGATACCGAGCTTAACAATTTTGCCACTATACTTAAACATATTTATACCAAAATAGACTCCAAAATTTTAAAAAATATGGTCACAAAAAAGGAATTTCAAAGATGAACTTTTTCCGCGAAACAATAAAAACATTATTTATTAAATAAATTTGTTGTAATACGACCAAATATTCTTTTTAAATGATTTATGGTCTTGCAGCCCTAAATAAATACATATGTTGTTTAAAAAATTTCCGCAAGGCCTTACAAATACAATCAATTGTTTGGGAAGGTATGAAATTGGGACACTTCACTTTTCGTACAACTAGATTAGACCGATTTTCAAAATATTTTTATAGTGAATAATTTATTAATATAATTCTAATTTGTAGATGTTTTTTAGTGAATTTATGTAACTTACTACGTATACAATTTAATAGAAATGGGTAATGGTCTATGACCTATGTTATTTATAGAAAAAAATATTTTAAAATGTGGGACAAAGATTTTTTGAGAAACAAAATGTATGCAATTTGACGTCAAATCCATACATTTTGTAGCGTTAGCGTTAGCGTTTTGCCACTTGTCTACGGGGGCAGTTATGTAGGTCTCCCTAACTTTCGATAAAGTATAAAGCTTATTTTTTATCTTATTTTTTCGTGATAACTGTAGGAATTTCGCCTTTCACTGCCGGATACTTATGACAGTTGCTTCTTGCCAGACCACCTCAAAGTCAATCAAAATTTAAAAGCTGTTCAATTATATTGACTTCACAGTACCGTATATGAATGTTTTTTTTTAGAAAATTGATGATTCGAATGCTATGATTGTTCTTTACAGCTCCTGGAGTTGCGGAAAGTCCACGGTTAGACCAGATGCATCAACATCCCTCCATGTATCCTAGCAATTACAATAGGTATGCCGTATTTCTCTTTATATACCTCTAATATGTTTATTTTATTTCATTGTATGAAGTTAACAAAAAAAGCCTAAAGTACCATTGGTACTTACAACATAGTGGTGAATTCTTAGCCTTAAGTAGGTAATGAGAACAAGACACACGATATTGGTGGACACCATACATTATTACTAAACCTCTGTCATTAAAGTTTTCAACGTAAATTTCTCACGTATAAATCGTTTTCCAATGTAATTTTAATACACATTCATTTATCACTATATTTGGGCCATTATGTCTTAGCTTATGATAGACTATCTTATGCAGGCACTTCACATGGCTATTTGTATTTGCTATTGGCTATTTGTTGTATTTGCCAACATTATTGACGAATACGCAAACAAGCAAATAAAGGCAAATACGACCTTCCACACATGGACGTCAAATACCAAACTTTTACTTGAATTTGTTTACTTGCCTATTTGACTCCTTTGATGTGCGTCAAAAACCGACAAAGGTACGGATACGTGTATTTGGTATTGGTCATATTTGTCAAATAGGCAAATAAGGCCAATATTTGTCAAACATACCGTCCACACATGGTGATTGTTTGGCAAATACATCAAAAACGCAAATACAAATAGCCATGTGAAGTGCCTCCATTAGGAAACTTAAGTTCTCCACCTATGTTATGACTTATGATTACTACAGGAGTATTTACTGACTTAAGTTGTAATTCGCCAGGTCGACGCCAACGGGTGACGAAGATTCAAACTTCGGTCGGGCGCCACCTTTCAGGACGCTGTCGGAACACGCACCTGGTAAGACATAAAGAAATAAATATTTTAGTTTTCGAAAAAAAAAATTTTTTTCTAAAACAGAAGAAAAATATAAAATAGTGCATCTCTAACTTAGCTTGCAAATATATTTGTCTAGATAATTAAAACCTTCATTTAGATACAACAATAAATTTTGTTTGTTCTATTCTATATTGTAGATTTATTCTTAGACTATCGCGTTACGAAGAAATAGAAACGGAATAGAAACTTAGTGGTTCAACACACCATGCCGAAGTTCCGCGGCGGATGTTCGGCATGATTCCGCCTGCAATGTATTTTAAATTACCGATGACACACTATGCCGAAATTACGTCGCGTTATATTGTATGCGTTCGACATTGCTGACGTAACCATGCCTAACTCCGAAACTTCGGCATGGTGTGTTTAGACACTTACAATTTGTGATAACTGATAAGTATTATTATTGGCTAGTATAGATAAAGTATGTGATACACTTATACATTTTAATCCTCATTTAGCCGGCCTCTAGACGATCAATTGACGGCTCCTAGACGATCGAGTATTGTCAATATCACGCTTCAGTTTTATTGAACAGTTTATTTGACAATTAGATTAAAGGCGCGCAATGATCAATATCAACCCTAGACAGTAAATAATATTACGCAATACGTGATATTGCGCAATTAAATTGCTCATCTAGGGGCCCGCTTCGACTAAACCATATCTTTAGAACCAGTTTAAACACTACCTTATCATTCAGGGTCACCGGCCGAGTACGGGAACACGGGCGAGGGCGGCACGCCCAAGGGCAAATCTCAGGATGTGGCGTCCAAATCCCTCTCCGGTCTGGAGTCGCTGGTGGACCAAATCCCGTCCATCGCGGAGGGAGGCGCGGGGGCAAATCCCGGCCCCGCCCCCTCGGGTGGAGACCCCGCCCCTCCCGCGCCGCTACCTGACTACGCGCCTGCGCTGTACCCACCGTATCCCGCGTACGGCGCGCCAACGTATGGGAATAATGGGTAAGCGATTGTGACAGCCTTAGTTATAACCAACCACTATTGGGGAAATAGCCAAAGACAAAAGGAAAGGTTATCGTTTTGGCAATATATGTACACATCGATTCTAGAGAATGAGGTAGTAAATGTTTATATTTTATGCACACAGGTGGCGCTATGTAAGGTTGTTAAAATCTTATTGCCTTTGTCGTATTGAGTTTAAAAATAGTTTTTACTAGCTGTCCCGGTGAACTTCGTGTCACTTTAAAACCTTCCCTGAACTTCTACGAATATTTTAAGACTAAAATCAGCCCAATCCGTTCAGCCGTTTTCGAATTTTAGCGCGACTGACACATTTGAAAATCCATTTTTATCTATACTAATATTATAATTGGGAAGAGTTTGTTTGTTTGTTTGTTTAAACGCGCTAATCTCAGGAACTACTGTTCCGAATTTAAAAATTCTTACAGTTTTAGATAGCCTATTTATCGAGGAAGGCTATAAGCTATATTTTATTACGCTAAGACTAATAGGAGCGAGGAAATAGAGGAAAGTGTGGAAAAAACGGGAGAAATTATTTGAAATGGCTTTTTGAACGCGCTAATCTCAGGAACTACTGATCCGATTTGAAAAATTCTTTCAGTGTTAGCCTATTTATCGAGAAAGACTATAGGCTATATTTTATCACGCTAAGACTAATAGGAGCGAAGAAATAGAGGAAAGTGTGGAAAAAACGGAGGAAATTATTTGAAGGGCTTATTTGAACGTACTGGAGCAATTGAGCAAAACTGGAGCAAAAATGGCACACATGAAGAATAGACCACGTGAAAGGACATAGGTTTCTTTTTTGCGGAAAAATGTACGGTTTCTTCGACATTCCTAAATTACGCGGGCGAAACCGCGCGGAACATCTAGTATAATATAAGATAAGACTAGCTGTCCCGGTGAACTTCGTGTCACTTTAAAAACTTCCCTGGACTTCTACGAATATTTTAAGACTAAAATCAGCCCAATCCGTTCAGCCATTTTCGAGTTTTAGCGCGACTAACACATTTGAAAATCCATTTTTATAAATGAGATTTACAACGCATTTTATAATTTCTAATTTTTTGCAGCTACGGCGGTCCGTTCGTCGGTTACGGCGGCGGCTGGGGCACGCAGCTGATGCGGCCCGCGCCCGGCTACCTCCCCGACTGGCAGTATGGCTACGCCCCTGGCGTGGCCCCACCCTACGCCGCCTACAACACCCCCTACTACAACGGTTACGCCCCGCCCCCGGCGCACCATCAACAGGTACTATAGTAAAGTTGATTGCTGCATTCCACATAAAGCGGTCCCCCATAGTTCTTTTTTAGAATGTCGACGTTTTAAATGCATGTTTCTGTTATCTAGTAATAAAAAAATATTTATTATGTTTCTTTACTAAATGACTATGCATGTCTGAGGTGTGACATAATATATTATAACTTATAAGTCATAAAATAATTCGAAAGAATAATTTACTGGTCCGCTTTACGCGGAATGCTTTTATTTAATAACTGACGAGTGTGTTCGATGGTAAGGTAGTCCCCCTGACGGACGAATGTCTCACATCAGGTGCTGAATTAGTGGTCCCCCGGTATTAGGCGTCCAACATGGCCGGCCACGTAAGTGTGTATGCGATCATCATCTGGTATTAACACTTTCAGGCTCATTTGCGCCAGTCTAGGACAACGTTAATCTTTGTTAGAATATCATGCTATCTCTTTCTTTCTTCACATACATAGAATAGGCAGCTTACACAGGATTAGCAATGTGTCACAAACCTAGACTGGCAGAAGTGTGCCCAATTTGTACAGTTGGGAAGGGACCAGTAATATCTTGGATTCTTACATAAGCACGTCACATTTTAACGGTGGGGTTCGTCACTGATATTAAGGAGGATTTGGCTATTTTTGACGGAGTAAGGCTGCGTGTCCACCAGAGATGTGTCGCGAGGAATGTGTTTTTAAGATCCAATAGAATCGCTGCGCTGAGCGAGGTCACGGCAAGCTCACGTCAATAAAGCGATTCTGTTAGTTCTCAAAAACACATTCCTCGCAACACATATCTGGTGGAAACGCAGCCTTAATGCCTTTTGTTACAAAATGGCATGATCATTTTGTAAAAATTGTTCTCGATCATTTCCAGACGCACTATCTGTCGGCGCCGCCGCTGCTGGAGCTGCACAAGAGCGGCGAGCACGCGCCCGCCGTGCCGTCCGTGCCCTCCGTGGGCTTCGGCGGCTTCTGTTAGTGCCGCCCCCGCGCCCCCCACACCCCTGTAAAGCAATCTAGTGATGTAATTTTATCTTTTTCAAAAAAATAATGAGCTTAATTTCTAGTGTTTATTTGTAAATATTGTACGTATTTATTTGTCATCGAACCTCCCGAACGTCACGGGGCGCGCGTGGCCCGCACGTTTTCGGTCTGTGATCCTGGTCTAAAGTCTTGCCAATTTAACGTTTCGCGTTCTAGTCAATGGTCGTTGTGTCGGCTAGTCAAATTCTAAACGGCCCAGCGCGCCCGGCGACCGTCATCTAAGTCACGAGAGCGGCCTACGAGTGTACTTTTACTTAGGTTTAGTTGATATCGTTCGAGTCGGCGCCGAGTCGGGCGGCGACCGGTCCGGGAGAGTTACCGACGCGGTCGAGCTTCGGATCGCTAGGGAGTTAGGACTCGCTCACAAAACTGCGAATTCGCATCGCATCGTTATGTCATTTTTAGTATGAGTTTTGTCGCAGATATTTGCGATGCGATGCGAATCCGCAGTTACGTGTGCAAGCCCTTAGACATGCGTGTTCGCGGACTCAGCGCCGCGAGTGCTGTTCCTCGTTTGCCATGGGGCGGCTACGGCTCGTACCGCCCCCGCGTTTGCGTTAATTTTTTTATCGTCTTCGACGTTGTTGATGTTGAGTTTTCGTTCTGCGCGTGACTCGGTAGGACTACTGCGACTTCTGTGTTCAATTTTTCGTAGCGCTCGGGCGGGTGGTTTTGTACAAAATTGTTTCTTGGCACAAAAATGAATTTTAATATAAGACGAAACGAAATAACATACGTAATAAAGACATATACGTTAGATAAGTTACTCGAAGAATTTATATACGGTAGGGAGGTGCGCCGCCGCGGACGGTTCGACCGTCGATCGTGCTCAATTAACGCCTTCGAATAGTGCAGCGGTGCGACCAGGGGCCTTCCGGTTTGAAGAACCATGAGTTTCGTGTGGCATATGCCACCGCCCGGCACCGATATGCTAAGTTTGACGTATGCCAGATTGAACTTATGACAGTTTAGAGCTAACGGAAGAAAAGTTGGGTCAAACGACTAATATAGTTGTAGTAACAGCGTAGTTACACTGTAGAACATATTTTGTCTGTGATCGTGCGATTTTGTCATATGCCAGCTTCGTGTGACGTTGGCATACAATTGACTTTTACGGGTTGCTTAGTTGTCGCTGCACTATTTCAACGCGTCTTTTTTAATTTATTTCTCGTCAGTAAATTACATAAAAATTATAATTTCTATTAATGAAAATCGACAGGGTATTTAAGATTGCTTAAGTTGTATTATAATTTTATATTTATTTTTATTTTGTGCGAGTTTTTTCTCGTGTTGCGTTTAGAGTTATTTTTATCGATATTTTTGTATAATCGATTGCGTCTATATTTTGGATGTTATTACAATAATGGGTGATAATTTTTAATTTGGTGATAATCTCTGTGGGTAGTTTATTTACTTAATTTTTTGCCAGTAGCTCACTCTAAAACTGTACAATAATATACCCAATGAATCGATGTATATAATTTTTTCATATAATTAATTTATTGAAATTATATATTTTCATTTTTGTTTCTAAATTGCCTTTCATGAAGTACTTATAATCTGTCTAAAATTAGTTTTAGAGTGAGTTTGCGCTCACTTACAGTTCTGTAATTTGGAATCATTAACGTACTTGATGTTGAAAAGACACACAACATACAAAACATCTTGGGCCATTATAATGATGTTATTCATAAGTGAAATATTACGATCGTAACAAATTGGTGCCCGAAAGTGCTATGTTTGTGTGACATTCAACATTTAGTATGTCAATGATGAGTGTACAATAACCTCTTAAGAGGCCGGGTGCCATCGAAATTCTCATACATACGTAATACCAAAATCATTTTCTCATACGAAAATATTTGACATGTTTGAGTTATTTTTCAGCTTAAAATAGTAATTACCTAGTGGTAGTGGTAGTAATTACCAGGTTCCTGCACAAAAATTTCCTGCAAAATATTTAGACACTAAAAAATAGAGTAAAACGCCAAATAATATATAAATAAATAGTAAATTTACTACAAAATATTTAAATAAGTACTAAAAAATATTTTTTAGAGTTAAAAATATATTTTGTAGTAAATTTACTATTTATTTATATATTTTAAGTGTTTTACTCAATTTTTAGTGTTTAAATATTTTGTAGTAAATTTTTGTACAGGAACCCTAAGGTAATTAATATGTTAAGCTGAAAAATAACTCAAACTCGTTAAATATTTTCGTATGAGAAAATGATTTTGGTATTACGTATGTATGCGAATTTCGATGGCACCCGGCCCCTTAATATTAAAATATTAACACAAGGAAACAAATTTTAATATTGCAATAATTTTTGTCTGATACTAATGTATAAGTGTGTAACAGACAAACACAGCAATATTAAATTTATTCGTTGTGTATTTATTTATTAGTAAAGAGGTGAAAGTTGTATACGTTGAATAAGAGTGCTTTATGACGCTTGTTTTGATATTATGTATTTATATTTAACTGTTGTTTGCTTTGTGTAATACCAATTCTGTTGTAAGGCGTTGCGGTGCTTTTCTGACATAATAACTGTACATTTTTTATTGTGTATTTTTATTTCAACGATGTTTACAATGTTTTGTAACATTTGAAAGTGATGTTTAATGCATAATATTGTAACTTAATTTAATCGTAATATTGTGATGAATATAGCACCGATTCGCAAAAGCAAAGGCCTAACTCCACTGCCGCTTTGCCTTTAGATACTTTTTTCCTCTGTCGATCGCTCTATATTGGCTTTTTAGCTATCGTTTAAACGAAATGTCTAAGGCTAGTCTCACCGTGTTAAGTTGGCAAAGTTACTTAACGGCAGTGCTACCAACATACGGTTTTTTAATTGTTAGAATAAGAAACAATACTAAAAAAGAGTTAAAGATCTCCTATGTCGGTAGCATTGCCATGGTCGCTACGCCTTAACCTCTAGTAGTAATCCATTTCTCTTCTATTCGGTCCTTCTAGTACCCTCGAATTTTGGTCTCGAATAATATTTAGATGTGATAGTTATTTCTACGTTTATAATCTCGAATATTGTGCAATGGCAGGTGGTTAGAATTTTGTATTGACGTTGGCGGCGGTCTTATTCAAGTTATTTCAAACTGTACTTAATCGGATACAAGATTTTAAGAAGGGGGGAGGATGAATAAGGCCGCCCCCAACCAGCGGGGCTCGCGCCGTCCGCGGCAAAGCCTCAGGCGTTAGTACCGGTAGTTGTCTAAGCCGGGCCCGGCCGATGCTCGGCAGCCATCCTAGTGTAAGTCTTCTATCAACGAGCTAGTGTTAGTTAGATCTCTCTACCGTCGGCCCGCAGCGGTGGCGTCCGCTCCGCTCTCGGCCGACGGCTTACATCCGCGCGTAGCGGCCGATCGCAGCCGTAACTGCGATTCATGAGTCCAGAGTATGAAAATGGAGCAATTTCTTAAGCTATTGGCTTTTTTGCGTATTTCTAATGTCACTTTGTTGGTTGACTACTGGAAAACATCAGAAAAAACATTAATAAGAACTTTTTCCATTTCCACCGATACTGGACAAATAGTACGGGATATATAGGAATAGGAAAGGGAATACTTTTTTGTATTTTGACTGTCATGTTCGTGATATTCGGTTGCGGTCGGCCGCGACGCACGGACACGAATCTGCGTGCGCGCAAGCCCGCGCCCGTTGACGTTACCGCGCGGTGCGTGCGCGCCGCATGGGAATCTCGTTAAGCTGGGTACAGATGTCATTTGCTTGATCCGATCACCGTATCCGTAACATGACCATTGATGAGTGATCGCACAATATGTGGATGGGTGACGTTACGCGTATCATATCATGCCAATACCATGTAGTACTATCAGTTTTTGACCGATGACTGTTGACGTGAAGGTACTGAGCTAATCGAGGCATTCACAACTTGATACGGGGCTTGATACCTGATACGGTTACGGCGATCGGATCGGGCAAATGATACATTTGAAGGCAGGAGTGGATGAAGCGGGTAAATAACAATTTAAAAACAGTCGTTTGTTGCATAAATGAAGACTTTTGGGCCGGGAAAATAATTTGAAATTAAAAAAAAAAACGGATTCAATGTATAGCTAGATGATGAAGTAGGTAAGTTACAACGTTTGTTCAAATTATAAGGGATAAAACGAGTAAGAGTTCTAATGTTGTAAAATGTCAGTTACCGGCATCATCCACTCGTATCTTTATTTATCTGGGCCCGCCTTTAGGGTCGACCAGTGCGCCCACTGCGTCGCTCCCACTAATTGTACAGTATGTATATTTTTGTAAAATTCCTTCTTAACTGTGGCAATATTACGAAATTAAAAAAATATCTCTAATTAATAATTAGTACAATTTTTAGACACTTAACTCGAGTAACCGACCGATCTCTAATGTAATATAGATTGGGTATATGGACGCAGGAATTTCGTTTGCTTTGTATTAGTATAAGCCGATTGTTATAGCTACGGGCGGTGACGGAGCGGTAAATAATGTTGTTTAATCTTAGATTTTACATCTATTCATAAAAACTTTTGTACAACCAGTGTTTCCTAATTCAAAATTAAGTTGTCCGCCCTTTTAATGTGAAGGTTTTTTCCTAAACCATTGCCCAATAAAGTGCTAGGCTAACATAAGAAACTAGGTAAAGAATTTGTAGATAGGTCAAGAAATAAAACTTGCGGAGGACTGTGGCACTGGTTACCAGTTGTAGGCGTAAAGTTTTTGAAATAATTTAATTGTTAAATTAAATAAATGCAAGGGTTACCATAGCTAAACTTATACAACGTGTCATGTTACCAAGCCTCATGAAGGTTGTATTCTGTAAAATGAGAAGGATAAATGATTTCTATAGTTTGTTCGTTTTATGATGATATGCGTGACACATTATAATTGACAATAGTAGGGAAGTTACCTAAAAAAATTAATCGAATAATTTAAAAATATTGAATCACCTCGTAAAGAAATTGCAATCGAAATTATCGATTTCGTACTGATGTTTCAGACTGACGCCGGCGATTTAAGATGACCCTTTTTTATCGATTTGATTTCGATTCAACTGTGTCAATCTCTATTGACATAAGTTCCGTTTCATGCATCTGACATTTTTCAAATATTTTCGTAACAATAATTTTATACTCCTATTTCAAAGTTAATATTTATAATTTTATATCAATAAGTTAGCATTTTGCAACTTTTCATTTTTATTCATTTACAATTACAGGAAACATTTATTTTTGTAGATGGAATATAATTTATTACATTCTGATTTTTTTTGTTTACTTGTAAAAAAAATCCGTAGCAAGGAATATGAGAACTGTCACCCATATCATCTTAGAACAAACAAACTATAGAATATACAGAAGCCGCACACTGTCAAATGTCTATTTGATAAAAATATGAACCGCAGGGCACAGTGCGCGCACGTTGTTAGGGTAGCTGCACACGTGCGGCGCGTGTCGCACGCCGCTTGGTTGTGAATCACGTCGCTTGTCGCCCCGCCCCCCGCCCCGCTCCGTCACGCCCATTACTTTTGCCCTCCCCGTCAGTCGTTTCTTATCCCGATAACGAAAACGTGTTACTTGTTATATTGTACTTTTCGAGAAGCGAATTAGCTGCAAATGTGACGTTACAGTGCTGCGGGCGGCCGCTCCGGGCCCGCTAGAGGCGTCGATGCCGTGCCAAACACAGCAACATCTCCAGAGCAATAATACTACTTTAGTCTCGTGTAGCAATAACGTGTTTATTGCAATTTTTGTATCATGTTTACCTGTCATTGTTTTCTATAGTATTCCTTTTATTTAGTATTATATGAACGTTGAACTTTTCGCTCGTGCGAAGGCGGTTTTTAACGAATTTAGCTCAATTTTATTAACTACTTTATTATTGTAATTTATTCTATTATCTACTCGCTTGTTGATTATACAGTTGTTTCGATTATTTCGCCGGGGCTGATAGGAACGTCTGCGACGGTTCGATCTCGTTCGCCTCGTGAATAAATCGAGTTTTACCAGTATCGTACGCATAGGTGAATAAGGCGGCTAGTACTATCAGCCGAGGTACACATTTGTAAAATATTTACTCAAGTAACTCGCATTTCAATCACGGTGCTTATTTATGGTAGAGGGCGCGACAGGCAAGCCCAGGCGACGACATATCTCAGACTCTCTCGACGCTCCCTCGGATCAACTCGATTAGTCAATTATTTTAGGCCATCCGCCTGTCGCGTCCGCGACGCGCGTTTTTAAAGTACAATTTGTCGATACCTTTATCATTATTACTACTAATATAGTTTTCCGCGATTCGCGTTCCCCCACTTGTCGGGAGCACGGGTAGCCTCACGTCGTTTGAGATCAGTCGATTCAGTCAAAATCGATCGGTTACATTTAGGGGAAAATCGATTTTGATCGAGTCGAATCGATTTCGAGCGATACGGGCGCTGTTATCACTTTATCAGCGAGCGACGAGTGCTCTCGCGAGTTTGTTTTCGCTAGCGCATATGTTTGTACAGTAACTATACCTGTCGTAGGAGTAAGCAGTTATGATAGTGTAACGTAAGATCTTATCGAATTACAGTCTAGTGTAATATAAACGCGAATTGTGACGTGTATTTGTAAGGGTTTTTTATATTTTAGTTTTGAATGTTCTCATTTGAAGAAACTGACTCGTTGGAATGTAATTAGTAATAAAACAGGAAGAATTTTAAATAATGATACAAGTTTAATGATATTTAAGTAATGTATTATAAATAGGTGTAAGGTAAAAAGTTATTAACACTGTATGGAAATTGTGACAAAATTATAGTCATTTGTAATATTATACTGATGTTTTATTATGTCCTTTCATCCCTGATAGTTAATATTAAAATACTTACCCCCTTACTTATAATTAATAAAGATATATGCAACGTATAAGAGTCAATTTATATTAGCGAAGAGTCCCAAAAACTGAACATTGGAAATTAAATTGGAAATTTGGAGTTATGACTCCAGAGCATAAAGCACACATTACTTCTGCGAGACCAATCAGCGTTGGTCGGGTGCACCCGCGCGAATGCCTTTTTAAATTCTCAGAAGTAATGTGTACGTTAACGCTTTGGAGTTAAGATTGAATTTGTTATGTACAGTTTTGATAGTTAACTTTGATGCGCTTCGACTCTGCGCTAGTATGAATTGACCCTAAAGGTCAATTTGTACTATACGAGCATACATCATCCTAGGATATAAATAAACTATAAAGGTACTGGCGACCCGCCCCGGCGTCGCACGGGTATAAAATATATAGCCACTGAAAAAATGATTAAAATCGATATCCTATAATCCTTCACGTGGTCTACTTCTTATCTGTGCCGAATAACATAAAAATATTATTGCTCCAGTAGTTTGCGAGATAAGCCCTTTCAAATAATTTCCCCCGTTTTTTCACATTCTCCTATTAGTCTTAGCGTGATAAATTAGGTAATTAATATAGCCTATTGCCTTCCTCAATAAATGGGCTATCTAACACTGAAAGAATTTTTCAAATCGGACCAGTAGTTCCTGAGATTAGCGCGTTCAAGTTAGCCCTTTTAAATAATTTTCCCCGTTTTTTCCACATTTTCCTCTATTTCTTCGCTCTTATTTCACCACTTCCTGATAAGGCTATCCACCACTTAATTTGACTGATCATGGAGAATCTGTCAAATAAGCCTATCGGGCACCTTATCAGGAAGCTGTGAAACAGGCCATTAGCATGATAAAATATAGCCTATAGCCTTCCTCGACAACTGGGCTATCTAACACTGAAAGAATCATCAAAATTCGTTGCATAGTTTTAAAGAAAGGGACATGAGGGAAATAATGTTTTATAATGGGTATAGATATACAGGGTGTAACAAAAGTAAGTGATTATACTTAAGGGTGTGTACGTGTTCCTTTTGAGAGCTCATTGTGAAAGTAGCAGCGCTGAAAGACCAACATTTTTTTCACTTTTGTATGGGGAAACTCGTGACGCTCGGCCCGTTGCCCATACAAAAGTGAAAAAAAATTTTCGTCTTTCAGAGCTGGTACTTTCACAGTGAACTCTCTACAAGGAACACGTACACACCCTTAAGTATTATCACTTATTTTTGTTACGTGACACTGTAGATAGATATTGATTATAGATAACAATTTAACTTTATGTATCCGTGACATGACATCTACCGGTAAACTCATAAAGTGTTATGAATAGAAATTACCGCAATCAGGCCTGTCCCACTCGCGCCTGTAGGCATCGAACTATAAGTACCCCCCTAGGGGGGCACTTTAGTAGGGACTCACAGGCGAGCGGTGACGGGCACGCACGAGTTTTAACCGACTTCCAAAAAACGAGGAGGTTATTAGTTACTAGTTGATCGTTGCATGCCTACCTGCGTACTTATTCATTCGCTGTCACAGAATTGATAAATTAATCTGATTACAATGGACAATAAAAAAAGGGCAAAGAAATATTGCGCAGTGTTTAACTGTCTTAACACGGAATGTGAACCAAATTTAACTTTCTTTAAGCTCCCTAAAGACGATGAGAGTTAGGAACTTTTTTAAATTGTTTTATTATTATTTATTATAGATTTAAATTTTGTACAATTTATTATAGCGTCAAATTACGATTACTTATGATTTAAATAGTTTTAAATATTATTAGTTGAAGTAGAATATATTAGTTGGGTTACTTTCGTAGACGTATAATTAATAAAGGTATTTCATTGAAAAAAAAAACACATTAATTAATAAGGTTAGGTATTAATTATTATTACTAATAGTAAGCATCGTAGGTTAGTGTCGCGTCTTTGCTATTACATTTCATGATGCGTACTATTCGAAACCTCATTTGTTTACAAAAATAACTAAGTTATACAAACACTTTAAGTAGGTAATATAAGACCGGTTTCAATAATTAAGATACGGTACCTATCGAATCTAAGTACGCGTAACCAGTTACACGCGAATTTATGATAATTAAATCTACATAGTACTAAGAGATATCTTAGATTATTTCGAGTTAAATAAAATGTAGTTAATTAAATATAAAGATTATAATATTATTTTTAAAAACAGACAACCCTGATTTCTTCAGAAAAGCTACGAGTTATGCGATAGAAAGAGAGCGGAGATGTAGGCAAATATGATTGTAGGCACCTAGCACTGCGCGGTCGGAATTTGAACTTTATAGTATCGTGGCATGAGTCGTTAATTCTTTAAACGGGTTTCGCCAGTGGGAATTCTGTTGGTACAACTAATATATATTCTGTGCCGCAATTCAAATCCCTAAATTCCCTGATTGTTAATTGGTGACACATTTCCGTACAGAGGTGGCGCTTCTCCTCTTTCGGAAGAATGTAGTTTGTTTATAACTACAAAGTAGATTTTATTTACTCAGACGTACTTAATTTAATACGAAGAATATTTTAAAAATAAAAATATAATTTTGGCCTCCAAAACTCGGTAAAAACTAAAAAAAAGTCATGCGGGCATCGATGTTTTGTGAAAGTTGAAAGTTGAAACTGCTCACGGTTTCATTTTTATTAATCGTACTTTCAAGTTTCATCTTGTGAATCTAGTAGACCACAAAAGCTTACGTCAGGGCCATCTACCCTCCATACAATGAGGCATTTTCATATTTTCTTAAATTTTTTTATATTAAGTTATTTATAACCAACTAAAACTGACTTCAGGAAATAATTACTAAAAATACAAAATAAAATATAGAAACAAACATATGCAAACTTAGAATATAAAATTATAAAAAGAAAAACTTTCCCATGTCGTCCCCGTTTTCTTAATTTGATTGTCAAACAGCTTCCATTTTAGTAACTAGATGGCGTATGGGTAGACAACTATCGGTAAATTTTACCAGGGAATACCATCAATAATTGCTACAAAACAAAACTGTGCAAAAGAATGTAAAACTTGATACATTTCAATTTGAAAAAGACGCAATAATATTCCAATGAATATGATAATAAAGTTATTATAACGATGTTTTAGTTAAAACTCACGGTAGAAATAGGATATTTACCGATATTCACACCAAATGTCACAGGAATTATACATTTTGGTTTTAACAACATCTTACCTGCACTTTTTTAAGATGACGGATATTTAATGGCTAATATTTTACCAATAATGATCATAACTCATAAGAAACACAATTTGGGAAAAAATAAAAAACCACACCAACAATAAAAAGTAGAAGAAGTTTGAAAGTGACATGCCCGCCAAAGCATTGAGAAATTATAGACTGCCAAAACGATAGATAAAGACTCTTTCTGTTGTCAGTTTTCACTTTGACAAGTATATTGAGACGTACTTATTTTTATAGTGCGTTTCATCGAATAGTTCCTTTGCCGTCATGTTGGTATTCCTGTCTGTCAATAATGTAAGCAAGGTTGACAGCTTTGCGAGTTTTCTTATGTTTTACTGTGATTTTGTGAGAAAATCATGCCGAAAACATTAAAGATTGGTGAAAGAATGATGGTGCTAAGAGTGAAAGAGTTTTGTGAACGTGAAAAACGTAACTAGGCCCCAATAATTCCATTAAACTCGAGTTGCCGCCATTACGGCTTAGTGAAATAGGGTTACCAGCGTCAGCTTAATCACCCATAAACACAGTAAAACTTATGAATACTTGCAGAGCGTGTGTACCGTGTTTAAGTTACTAACAGAAAATGGCAACATGATGGCAAAGAAACTATTTGATGAAACGCACTTCTAGTAACGAAAATGCAAATATGCATACGCAAACATGCAAATAAAGGCAAATACGACCTTCCACACATGGACGTCAATTAATACCGTACCAAACTTTTACTTGATTTTGTTTACTTGCCTATTTGACTGCTTTGATGTGCGTCAAAAACCAACAAAGTTACGGATACGTGTATTTGGTATTGGTCATATTTGTCAATTAGGCAAATAAGGCCAATATTTGTCAAACATACCGTCTACACATGGTGATTGTTTGGCAAATACATCAAATATACGCAAATACAAATAGCCACGTGAAGTGCCTCCATTAGAATTATGTACAATTTTCTTCAAGTGCATTTTGTGATAACATAATATTATTATCTCCCCTAATTTAAGGTAGCACAGTAAGGGTAATGTGGCAACATTAATTTTCATTAGTGCCAACATGGCGGCAAAGGAACTATTTGATGAAACGCACTATAATCTCCACCAGACGGCGCGACGATAGACACTTCTAGATTTTCTATTGGTTCCCCACCGATCTAAAATTATCTGCAGGTTGGCATCGCGGATACATATTGGTTGCGTTTCTAAAAAATATTAGTGTACTGTCAAGTGTGGCATTAATCAAAATATCTTAAACTTGAGCGATCATTGGCCTAAGCGATTAGGCCAGTATACTGGTAACAGTTTAGGAACACGCAAATTGTCAAACTGAAAACTGACAACTGAAAGAGTTTTGGCAGGTATGTCATGGGCATGTCTGTTTCAAACTTCTTCTACTTTTTATTGTTGGTGTGGTTTTTATTATTTTTTCCCAAATTGTGTTATTTGGGTCTTTGATGTTCATTATTGGTAAAATATTAGCCATAAAATACCCGTTATCTTGCACAAGTGCAGGTAAGATGTTGTCGAAACCAAAATGTATAATTTCTGTGATATTTGGTGTGAATATCGGTAAAAAGGGCTATTTCTTCCGTGAGTTTTAACTAAAACATCGTTGTAATAACTTTGTTATCCTAGTCATTGGAATATAATGGCATCTTTTTCAAATTGAAATGTATCAAGTTTTACATTCTTTTGCCCAGTTTTGTAGCAATTATTGATGGTATTCCCTGGTATTACCGATAGTTGTCTACCCATACGCCATCTAGTTACTAAAATGGAAACTGTTTGACAATCAAATTAAAAAGTTATGAAAATCCCTCATTAAGTTCGCATGTTCGGTGTTCCTAAACTGTTACCAGTAAACTGGCCTAATCGCTTATGCCAATGATCGCTTAGGCGTATGATCTTCGTAAAATATAAACTAGAGGGACGAACCAAAAAAAAACATAATAATATATGAAAATGTATAAATACATACATTTTTATGTTAATAATGTTAATATTATGCTAATGAAAACTAGGTTTAAGATATCTCCCCATTTACATGACTATTATGTTGTTTTTGTTCTTAATTTTTGACTAATCGATTCGAATGAAAAATCGAAAATCGAAAACGACTAGAAATGTTTCAGCATGTTGAAGCTCAAAAAAAAAAAAGATTTTGATCGTTGCTTGACTTGACCATAGACTATAGACAATTAGACAATTTGACTTTTCTGTTCTGTCGAATACATTGAAAAGATCGGTGGATCGCGGATTCGCGAATCGCCTGTAGAATTCGGTGTGGATTGAGATGTCGGATATCGGCAGCGGTGACGAGGGAATTTCTAGTCAGAGTACGTATTTATTTACAAAAACGTAAAGTCCAAAACGCGTATCGTTTCGCGCCGATTTGGCTCGCATCCGCGACCGTTCCATTGTCGTCGGGACGTCCAAAAGTAAATATTTCATTGTTCCCGTTTCAAAATGGCGAATTTGCCTCTATTATTCGAGGAGTGCGGGGCCTAGGTCGGTTTCTGGCGAGGGCCGAGCGAGCGACGTCGGGCGACGGCGCGACGGTTCGCCCGGCTGGGAGTTAGCGCCTGGAGGTTGACGACCTATCGATTTTTTTGTCTGCGACCTCTCATCGGCGGGCGGGCCGGTGTCTGGTGTCAGGAGAGGCGCGAGGGCGGAGGCTCGGCCCACGGGAGCGTCGGGAGAGCTGGGGGCCTGGCGCGGCGCGTCAGCTGATGCCGGCGCGATGGAAGGTCGGTGGCAGCGTGGGGCCTGGCATGTGCCCCACGACCCCGGCGACTTTGGGCCACCTGCCGCGGCCCCTGGAGGTGGAATCCGGATTGGCACAGTGATTGGATGATCAGTTACCGCGCAGCCGTTATAACCCCGCGTGTTCTTTGTTCTCTGAAGTGATAACTTTTGTGCTCCCAATTTTCAAGAAAGTCTAATGTAAGGAAAGCCATGGGTAAGTCTGAATTCTATTTTACCTGTGCTAGTTTTTTTAAAATCTAATAAGATTTTTTACTAACAGATACAGACAAAGGATTATCAAGCAGCTGGTTGATGAAATAATCTTCTAATTTTCAAATAAACTTAAGAGATTTGTCTATTGCTATGGGGGAACTATTTCCATACAAACTCTTTGAATATGTTGTTCTTTCTACAAGAAGTATATGCTTATCAAAAAATTTACACAGGAACATGATTATTGTTTAGGTTTGAAAATAGCAAGATATTGCAGTATGTAAAGCTCAGAAAACATTTTTATTTATACTATCTCACATTTTCTGCACAGTACTACATACAGGGTAATTAATTTTACGTTCGTATCAAGAACACATGTTGCTTTATTTTTTAATTCATCAAGCCCCAAACGGCCACATCCGGCTGCGATAACAATGAAAAAGCTATTGTGTCTTGTTTTGCCACGATCAATGGGTTAGTAATAAGAATTATGTATTTATTCAACTAGCACTATTCAGCTTTTTCTGATAAAACTGGTCCTATACTCTTTTACTGGTACTTGGTATCTGGGTGCCAAACTTCATCAAAACTGGTTAATTGATTTACTTATTTACAGGTAGTTAAAACAAGTGATCCCAATTATACTAATCCATTGATCACCAATTCCTGGAAATCTTTTGTTCTCACGGCCCATATGGACCTTATGGGGCTTGATGGGTTAATACATTACATTAATATAAGTGTGAAGAAGTAACAGAGATCAGACACACTTTTTTAGCATTAATGGAACGGATGTATTTGTTTCTATGGCCTAGATTTTATAAAGAACAAAAGAAATATCAAATATTTGGTTCAATTATGTTTTAGATGTTCAGTAGTGAGACCATAATAATATAACACTGTTTATTTTTATAATATTATGACAGTATTTATAAGATCATGTAAACATTGATGTTGATATCAGAATTTCAAGTATTTGTTCAAGTAATTGTTCATTTGAATGGATGCTTCATTACGTAGAGTGAAAGATGCAAATTAAAAAAAGAAAAACTAACAAAAGGTGAAAATCAAATAGCAGATTTTATTCAAATTAGATTTTTTATTTAGAAATTATTGGTGGACGGTGATATAAATGATAAACTATAATTGTCTATAAAATCTTGAAGTTGATTTCTTAAAAAATGTTAGGAGGTATTGACTTTTTACAACAATATTATGATGATTATACAAATAAGGGTCAGATACCACCAAATATTAGGCTAACCTAACCAACCAACCTATCTATTTAAGCCTACTATACACATCAGGGTTAGGCAATGCGCAAGCTCATTGGGCTAACAATATATATGTATAGACACCTACTTGGTCATAAGTTGGAAGCAACAAATACTTTACACGCTAGCCTATAGCTTCGGCCCAATGTATACAGAGGGATTTAGGGTACATTTAAAGCCAATCACACGATATATTCACATGTATATTAATAGAAATCATGTTATGTACATACATGGTGATATTGATATCTTTAGATTGAAAATCTCTGATAGTGATAATTACTTATTCAACATTTATAACAAACTAGATGATGCCCGCAACTTCGTTGCGCCAAAATTCGTTTATCGCGCGGGAACCGTACATTTTTTCGGGATAAAAAGTATCCTATGTCCTTTCCCGGGACTCAAAGTATCTCCATGCCAAATTTCAGTGAAATTGGTTCAGCGGTTTAAGTGTGAAAAGGTAACAGACAGACAGACAGACAGATAGACACACTTTCGCATTTATATTATTAGTATGGAAGTATGGATACCTGTTTTACAGGTGTGCTGTAATTTTTTACTATCTAATCCAGTATTGCAAATATAAATGCTTTCTGGTTTCGTTCCATAACTTCACATTGTTTGGTTACAGAAGTAATTGATCATTATTATGAAATGGTTACATAAAAGTATTATTATGGGACCTAACTGGTCTTTAGGGAAACTAATAAATTTATTAGTTTTTGCAATAGTTAAGCCATTGCACAATATTATAAATGCAATAGTGTCTGCGGCACCTACTCACGCTTAGAGATCAACTACGATAACATGGCGCGCCCCTCCAAATGACTGTTTCAATGTGTGTAGTCACATCCTTATGAAAGAGTTTGTATGTAGTAAGTATTCAACCAATCACAGTACACATAATGTTTCAGTTAATGTCACTTATTACCAAGATTTGTTGGTCAACTAATCATAACTAGCCTAGCCGCAAGACAACGCACTTCAAACGTCTTGAATTTTGGAGGGGCGCACCATGTTATCGTAGTTGATATCTACAGGTCTCTGAATTGATTTTGGTATGATGTGTTTTGGTGTGGAGATACTGGATAGAACCGGGATAGGATTTTACTAGCAGAAAAATGTATGGCTACCATGTGACAAACAAATTTTTGCACATCTTAATAGCAGAGAATTTAGTTTTGATATGAAGAAGTAACATTGTTAGAGGGAGAGGGAGAGGGTGGAATTACAAAAAATATATATATATATTACAAAGTTTTTCATTCAGAGCCATGTGTTTTCCAAACTGTCTAATTAGATGATGGGTATACAAAATTATAACAGGCATAGTGCTAAAACTTTTATATTAGCGCATCACAAAAGTATGTCAAGGTGACTGGTTCCAGCCTTGTGCAAAAATACCACATTATCTTATGGTTTTTTATCTCGTTTTAGATTTGGCATATTATTATAAGGTCGTTTTGCATCATCCTGCCTTCACTAATTTGAAAATGTAACTTAATTTACATAAGTTTTTACTTTGTAATCTTATCTTTTATTTATAAAAGACCTTATTAATTTTAAATCATGAAAGACTTATTATATTAAGGTTAATTATAAAGAAATTAAATAACTATTTATTCAGAGAGCTCTTTGTGGTAAGTGCATGAAATAATAAAAATAATATGCTAGACTGCAGCGACCACAGGTTTTGCCTTGATAGAAACTGTTGGGTTAAAAAGCCTTCATTTACTACTCAATACTCTGAGTTAGAATATCCTAATCATTAGGGTAATCTTAGGGCTTAAGGTACTAAGGCCTACTCCATAGTCCATCCTAATATTATAATTGAGAATATGTGTCTGACTGCCTGTATTACCTCTTCGACTTAAGCCACTGAATCAATTTAGATATTATGATATATTTTTTAAAGACACTTTGAATAGCGGAAATTCATGACATACTTTTATTTTTTTTAAGGTTTTATCACCGAAAGAATAACGGCGCCCACGCAATAAACTATTTTCTACCCCAAAAGAGCCTTATTAATATGTTGGCTGCCATGAGCATCACTGGTGGGATCACATTTGCGTTTCTGTGTGCAGGGCCTCCGTAAGGGCTACTGGCGCCTGTGTGCAAAAAAAGGATTTTGGCGCCCCTTTAGGCAAATTTTTTGGGTCCTTGGTTTTGGCGCCCCTAAAGATGGCGATTTGACGCCCCTAGAGGATTATGGTAGCGGGGGCCCTGTCTGTGTGGCCATGAGCATCACCGGTGGGATCAAAAGGCCATTCTAAATTGTATGGGGCGTGGGAGCAATTACTGAAGGTGTAATAGCACCATCCTACCAATACCACCATCACCAGATGGTGGTAACAGACATCAGCCAACATGTTAATGTTTTTCTTTCTTTCAAATTCAAATTCATTATTTGAATTTAAATTTTTAAAAGGAAAATTGACAGTATTAAAAGCTAACTCATGCGGTCATTGTGAAGAACAATGACCGCAAAATATAGTCGTCGGCCGACGCATCAACCTGCTGACGTGAAGAGAGGGCATCAGCCAACGTGTGGAAGTGGCATAGTTGGTTGTATATCTTTGTCTAGTACAGCTGTTCTCAAATATTTTTGGTGGCGGAACCAAAGTTGCAGTTAAAGTTGCATTTTGATGACCCCCCCAAAACTAATGTTTTGTCTTTAAATTAATTGTCTCCACTCTTATAATAATAATAATAATAATAGGGAATGTTATTATTCGACAAATTTACTATTCGAATAATTCGAATATTTTACAAAAGTTTTCGAATAATTCGAATATATTCGAATAATTCAAAAATTTAGAAAAATGCTTTAAACTCTGAATAAAAGTAACAAAAAGCTTCGTACAAACATTTACAACCTATTTTGTTAATACTATGAAGTAAGCAATTCTTATTTTTACTTTTATCAACATAAATTTTTGTAAATGACGTAGTTAATTTTTATTGTTAAACACTTTAAAAATGTATATTTTAAGGTTACAGCTGGGCAATAAAAGAAAGACTTGTAAAGTGTAAACCGTTTTCGATCATAGCACCTCTTACTTTTCTTATGTGATTTTGCTTAGTCTTGCTAGGCAGCAGATGAGATTAAATAATAATATTATGATTTTCGACGTTATGATATCTGTTCATTAATAATAAGCCAGCTTTGCTCTTTTTTGTTTTCGATCCACGTTCACCTAGGCGGCTTGACCTGTGTCAACGTGGCTCGAAATTATAAAAAAGGGTTACTAGAAAACAAACACCACTACAAAGAAAAAAAAATTAGCAACGAAGCCCTGGGGGAGGGAAGGTTAGTTCTGTAACCCTGACGTCACTGCGACCCATGACCCCTATCATCCCCAATCCAATACTACTCATAAATTGAACGATATGGTTGGGGTTGGTAGAGCAGGATAGTCGAGGAGAAGGTGAATAGGTGTTTCATCCTCACAGAATCTGCAAGTCGTTATGCTACAAATACCCATTCTGTTTAGGTGTTCGTTGACCTTGCAGTGCCCAGTTAGGCTTCTGGTAAGGATTCTTAATTGGTTCCTAGTTCCTACCCAAGGTGAGCACTGATTCTGATAGTTTCTTGTTGAAGCCAGGAATTAGTGCCTTGGAGTGTTCAATGCCAGGGGTCTCAGCCCATTGCTTTCTGCATAGTCTGTGACCCCATTCCTCGAGCACTTACTTTGTGGTACTGGGAGGTATATAATACCACAGACTGGTTCTGGGCCATATATGAGACTCTCGGCCACAAGCCTAGCCAGGTCGTCAGCGGTTTCATTGCCGGGGACGTTACTGTGGCCCGGGACCCATACTAGGCGGATGTTGGTGTTCCTTCCCAGCATGTTTAACGTCTTCTGCGGCAGTTAGTGCTTTAAGTGCACCTTGACTATCGGAGAAGTTAAAAACGTTTCCATGAACTAGGGCCATCTCCAGGCTTTCTAGTGAACAACCGAGGATAGTGAAGACTTCAGCCTGAAACACGGTCACAAACTCCCCGAAACAGGCGTATTTGCCTTTAGGTGGCCTGCCTCCGTAGAATCTGGCTCCCGCACGGTTGTCTTTCCTTGATCCATCCGTGAACCAAACTATGTCGCTAGGGCAGACATCAATTTGGTTTTTTCTTTCCCAGTCCTCCCTGGAAGGTATAAAAACCTGGTATTGCTTTGAAAAGCTATGCACCTTGATCGTAGCATCTGCTGGCATGGCTACGACAGGTGATTCACTGAGAGACTGTTCCAGCTGTCGAAAGGGGGTGGAGGCCCAATTCGTCCTGCCCGCCGTCCTAGCCCTAAGAGCCACCTTCTTGGCCTCCATCTGAACAAGCAGAGGAAGCGGAGTTAAGTTGATCAGGGCCTCGAGGGAAGCGGTGGGTGATTTGATACTGTACTAACTGTTTCAATTATCAATCGATGACTGCGGCGGTAAAGTTATTGAATAGCCATTTTTATCAACTTGTCGATTCATAGATAACATCGCGAGCTTCAAGCCAGAAGGGCGTATAAAAATGATCTTTTTTATTTTAACTACATATTTTAAAACTCTCAATATTGCACTTACATCTATTACTTTCTTTAAAACGAGCTTATTTTATATACATCATACACCCTTCTGGCATATAATGTATCGTGAGATCGTGGGATTCGCAGACACAATAGATTTTCAATTGTTATGCGACAGCCGGGTGCCAGTTGGGGATTGATGGGTCCGCGATACATATAGTTATCATGTTAGACAAAAAATTTGAGAAAGCTTAAAAGAAGTCAATGGATACAGATCGTGAGCGACCATTCTGAAATCTATGACTGAAAGGAGTTTGTACCTTTATTTGCATGGCTTTAGGCAAAATAACGTCTAAAACATGGTCAACGGCGACGATGAATGGTCGTATACTCATTAGTTAGACAAAAAATATATCATTAAAGATGTAGAATATTCATAATTTTTCTGAAATAAACATAATTATGTTCTTATTTCATGTTAATTTTATGTTTGATAGTGTGGCGGTACCCACATTCGCCTAACATTCCTGCATCGAGCTATCGAAGTTTTCTAAGCGCGTCGGTATATATACGACAGCTGAAATGTATCACGTGGGCTCCGGCCTGACCGAGCATACCACCTCGCTCGGTCGGAAGATCTTCCTTTGGCCTCTACACTTTATTCCACAATAGCATTTTAAACAAAAATAAAAAATATTTTTACTATTCGAATTATTCGAAAAATAATTTGGCGAATATTCGAATAATAAAATCGTCGAATATTCGAATAAAAGCGGTATTCGAATATTCGAATAACATTCCCTGAATAATAATAATAATAATAATATCTATGGACGCTTCACACCACGTCAGTCTGGCCCCGTGGTAAGTACCTGAAGGACTTGTGTTACAGGTACCAGACAACGGAAATATATTTAATACTTTTATACTATACATATCGACGCCCCCACCGAATAATCGGACAATCGAAAAAATGAAAATGTTCAGCAGAGCCAAAAAACTGATTTTTGTTAATAACTCCGTTAAAAAAAGCTTCAAAGACTTTTTATATCTCAAATGAAAGCTATTTTTTTTGCCCATCTTGCTATTACAATAATATTTAATTGCAACCAAAGTTTTTATTTAAGGCCCTATAGACCCGAAAATTAGCAGGTCGATGTCTGTCAGTACGAATATCGACGTAAAGGACATTAAAATAACATTCATATCAGCGTGCCTTGTACAGTGGCGGTTACGACGCTCGCCGCGTACTTGATAGGGCGAAATAGGAGAAAAAAACCCTTTTTCTTTGATAATTAAACCAAAATGCAAAATGTAACCACAAATTATTCTTCTTTAAGTTATGAGCTTTTCGTAGATATGATTTTTGAAAGGAAAAATATCATAAGCTTCATGAAAAATAAGAAAAATATCACAAAATATTCGAATTTAGCCTCCTCTTCGGAGTTATTTTTGATCGAGTGAAGTTTTCAATATTATGTTTCGAACCACAAATTGTCAAAGTACATTAAGTAAACAACAATGTGTATTTTTTTGGCTTTTAAAAGTCACTATTTGTTTGTTTATTATTGATTCAAAGTCATGTAAAATTGGGTCTATAGGGCCTTAATTAAGCAAAACGCAACTTATTGTTCTGGAGTAGGTCAAGCTCTGATCATTATTGTCTATTGCACGATTATTCAGGTAATTTTGCGTTTGGACTGTAATAAAATGCACATATAATATCTCATTGCAATATTATTCGGGGAAATTGTTTAGGATAAGAATATTGGTAAACACCTATTACTTTACTATTCGGTGATTAAAAAATATTGTACACGTTATAATTATAGTCATTGTCGTTTATTCCAATGATTTTCTACTATAGGTAAAATAAAAATAATATGTATTTTTGTTTTAATACATACATTATTTGATGACATAAATGACATTCTTGCAATCGAAACAACTCTAGGTTCGAAAAAAGTCACTCTGGAGACTTTCTCTACCATTTTTAGTACTTATAATCATTGCAGTTAATTAAAATGTTAATCATAACCCTCATCGCCACCTGAGTTGGTGTCACAATAATCAATATCATATTATGTTCTAATAAAATGAATGATAATTGTAGGAAATTGCTTTAGACAGTCTTCCGAGAGCATCGTAGGCCTTTTTTATATGACGGTGGTTTAATCGTCGACTTCTATCTACATCGTGATACAGTTCAATGCAATCAGGATCAAAACTATGTTAAAAACTTCTCAAGTTACAATACATTACAATATTCATACAAAACACTATAACACCACATCTTATAGTAGCTAGCAATCGCATTCCTAATTAAATTCTGAATTGGGTCCCATTAGGACCTACAGGACAACTTCTACGAATAATGTTTGACTGTCTGACAGTAGTTGCTTGCAGGCATGAAACTGTAACAAGTGCTGTCGTGACAGTGTTAAGCACGTCTTCTTAGGAGTATTTGTGAAAGAAGAAAATATCTAAATACCATCTCGTTAATTTGTAACAGATCTCTCATCTCGCTGCTTATCGGTCACGTTTAGTTTATTTTGTAGCAAGTATTGCCCATACATCCTTGTTTGTCAGAAAACCCGCATGTTCATTACAAAAATCGAAACAGATTATGATATCCCACCAAAAACATTTCATGTAAAATGTCCTCGACGAGCACAAAAGGTTTGTGCCCTGTAAAAAAAACATCAGATCTAATGTTGAGCTAAGCTTCTGAATCGACGCGGCCTAACTCTATCGACCTATAACTCCAACACTTTCTACATAATTATCAGTAAGTTGCTAGGCAGTCTTTTTAGTCTTTTTAGTGTTTTTTTATTTTTTATTAAGACGTTTTTAGATGTCCATGCCGTGGAAACTTTCATGTCCTTATTCATAAAATTGGTGAAAGTCTCATTTAAACTTCCATTACCCCCCTACTAAACTTATTTTACGGCGTATAAGTTATAACCAAATTTCGGCGTATTTTAGATATCAATAAAATATAAAGTGTTAGACCTATTCAATTGAGACTTTTATCGTTTAATAAGTCTATTATTAACATCATATCCTGAGAATATAAACTATGTGGCACATCGGAAACCAACTCTATAAGGGTCAACTTCCACCCCTCTAATTTTAGGGGATGGGGGACGAAAATTACAAGTTTATGAATTTTTTTGTTGGTTGTATACTAAACTTAGATTACATACCAAATTTCAGCTTTCTAGCACTTCAGGAAGTAGCCAAACATTTTGATGACCATCAGTGTGTCAGTGACGAAATCGGCGTATTTTAGATATCATTAAAATCTAAAGTATAAGAGCTATTTAATTGAGACTTTGCATGCTTAATAAGTCTATTGATGACATCATATTCTGAAAATATGAACTATCTGCTACAACGGAAACCAATTCTATGAAGGTTCAAAATAACGGCGAAACACTTCGAGAAAAGGTAGGTAGTGGCCTTGCGCTTCGCTTGGCTCGTCTCGGCGGATGCACTACCGTGCACCCAGATATATCCTGAAAACTGCACAAGAAGACGGACCCCTACCATAACCGTAAAGTATAAAATAAAAATATGAGCAATGTACATAATTTAACGAATGTTAGGAAGGATTTTACCACTTGATGTCTTCCAAAACGACCACTGGTCGTTCTTACGTCTATGACGACTTAATCATTCAAAAAGAGCTAGCCAGGGACAGTCAGAAATCCTTATTTTTTTATGAAGAGAGTCTGACTATGTATATTCCTGACTCTTGGGTCCTGTGTAAACCTCTGCGATGACTGATCTGATACTGGTCTGAGACTGGAGGCTGGATGTGAATGGACTGAGATGATCACCGCGATGATAGTCGTCCGACTCAGATTCTACAAGTTGTCCAAAATAAAACCCAACCAATATGCCTTTATACGCCAATTAAGGTGCACCGAAGACACCCTCTATAGGTTTGTGAACCACATAAGAAGGAAGAGAGAGGAGAAAAATTTTGTTGTGGTATCGCTGGACACAGGGGGGGACTTCAACAATGCTTGGTGGTCAGCTGTAAAGGTTCGATTAGTTGAAGTTAGGTCTCTAGGGAACCTGAGGCGGGTGATCAGCGGCTACCTGAGTGGAAGGAGTGTGAAAGTGAGATGTGCAGTGGTGGAAGTGTGCAGTAAGCAGCAATGTATTTACCCGAATAATCATGCAATAGTCGTTTATCGTCAAATCGTTTTGACATATTTTTTCGCAATAGCCTATTGCCCAGTTTTTTGTATAAAATACAATTTTAAGTATTGTTATGGAATAAACACATATTTTTTTATATCTTTGTAAACATCCATAGGAAAATTCTGAAAAAAATCACATGCTGTATTTTGACTTCTAGATGCCAAAAAACGCATAACAGCAAAAACCCCACAATAGCACATTGTCCGATTATTCGGTGGGGGCGTCGATATATTTAAGATTTTTATTATATGATACACATATTTAATACACATCCACGACCCAGGAACTTTATAAACTTTTTGTTCCGTCGGCGGGACTCGAACCCGCGACCTCCGGCTTGAGCTACCATCGCGCTCACCACTGCGCCACGGAGGTCGTCAAACTCTTCATGCTGGTGTCTGATGACATTTCTAAAAACAATTTATGTAACGCTCGCGGAACCCCTACAAAGCATTTGTGAAGTCCCAGCCCGCTAGCCCCCCACACTTTGAGAATGGCTGGTCTAATTAAGACATCAACTCGTACAGCATATAGTGCAAAGTAATTAATTCGGACATTGATAAATTGCGCACCTAGTCCCTTTGGCGAATTAATATTCGCATCTTAATTCGCTAGACGTTTTGAAATTTGCAGGCCGGCTCCATTTGAATATTTCATAACGGAATTGCATAACCGAGGTCGAGGACGGCGCGCGAAGGGATCTGACAGCCATACAAAATGGTACTGATCATCAAATATTGGTCAATCTGATTTATTGCCAAGGCTACGTGTCCCTTTGGGTTCCGTCGTCAATATTTCTTATTTTAATTTAATAGTTTTTTGCCACCACAAGTAAAACCACTCGTTGATTTAGGCCGGTATAAATAGTCAGTACTTAAGATGAATCTCGGTCTCAAGACGCGGTTCGGCTCTATGATTGGTCCAAATTTTGACCGCAAACCAATCACAGAGCCTGAACCGTGTCTTGAGACCGAGATGCATCTTGAGTACTGACTATTTATCCGGCCTAAGAGTGTTGAGATGTGTAATTATGCCACTATTTAACAAGGGTTATAACACTTATAACTTATATTATATTTTTCATTTTGTATGCCACTACAAAGCGGCGCGGCGCGTCGGCGACATGGGTCGCTAGACCAATGTCGGTAGAAAATTAAACCTGTAGCTTTTAAAGTCATAAAGTGGCATTTTATTCGAATTTTTTTCGGTCGCGGTCGCTTGAGGCCAGTTGAGGCAAACATCGGAAAGTCACCTTCACAAAAAATATAATATGTAATACTTATTCGTCCCAAAGTCGGGTAAAACATTGCCTTCTCTTAGAAGTTACTATATCCAGGTTCGTGCTAAAAGTCATTTACCGTCTGCCATGCCGTATGCCATGATCACACCTACCTGTAGACTGACGAGACGGTGCCCTCGGCCGAGCACTCAGTGCTCTCGGCCGAGGTGGAAAAACCCATGTGCAAATTGGTAAAAGAAACACTATCGAAATGGAAACAAGGTATAAGAGACAACTGCACATTGTAGCTTCTTTGTCTCGTAGGTTCAATATATTAAAACATAGGTAGTGGCTAGTACTAAATTAAGTAGTGTCTGAAAACGCAACTTACTAGTTAACATCAAATTATGTCATCTTTTATTACAGTAATAAACTTTAAATTCATACAATTAACACGCGAGGTCCAAGGACGAAAGTTTTCTATATGAAGCCGATTCGCATATTGGGCCTGGTAAGTAGGTCGATTTCTAACGTAATCGTTTTAAATACCCATTTCGATATCTATTTCGCATTATCATTTATCTACCTTGGTTAATTGGAGCCGACGATGTTTGTAATTTCTTGAGGGGAACTGGGAAGGGTAGCAAGACAGAAAATACGCTTAGTAATCGACTTGCCAAATACTCATCCATTCGGGATGTGTCAAGTGAGATATTATGTAGCTCTAGCGATTGAAGCGAATAAGGCTCCTAAAATAACTGAAAATTCCTGTTCAAATAGGTACTACATGATTCCCGCAAAGCCGACAGTAAATTTTCTGTGATAAAAAGTATCCCGTGTCCTTTCCCGGGACTCTATTAATCTTCATACCAAGTTTGAATAAAATCGGTTCAGCGGTTTGGGCGTGAAGAGGTAACAGACAGAGACACTTTTGCATTTATAATATTAGTATGGATAAAATTTGGTGATAAGCTTCATTCACAACCATAAGAATAAATTCTCAGCTAATCACTTTGTTATACTAGTTCTAAAAGTACATTTTGATCCCTTTTATCGATCATCAAAAAGTCGTCGGATACTGCGACTATTGATCTCAAGTTTAAGACTAATCTCCGCAACCTCGTCAGCGGGAAACGCTACATATATTAGGTCTTCCGATGTCGCGCAATTTCTTGTGACGCTCGACTCGTGGGTGCGTATCGCTGACCCTCTAAATGGGTCAAAACAATAGCTGGTGATCATTCGCTGATGTGTTCTCTACGTCAAAGGAATCTGTTACAATTGAAGATGATGAAGAAGTGATGACTACGTAGCTACTTTGTTGACTACTCTTTCGTCATGTTAATATCACCTATGACTTCTATTAGTTTTGTGAATGTGGCCTAAAATAAAAGGTTGCGTCACCCATCGTATCAATTTACTGCTCTAGAGCCTTTACGGCGGAGGCTCGTCGGACGAGAAAGAGATTTGCTAATAAAACAGTAACATTTAACGACCTTTCCCAATTTAGCCTGATTTAGAAAACAGATCCATAGATGTTATCTTTGTTCCAATCAAAAGGTCCCACAATGATAGTTTCACCAAAGAACATAGGCATATCTCATGATCTACTCGGTAATTTAAGAAGTTACCGTTAGCTAACGGTTTCTATAGTATCTGACAAGTGATTATAACCATAGCAAAAAATGCCAAATATCCTCAAGCAAACCCTTCGCAGTTAGTGCCCCAAATTTCCAATTGGTGTAATGAACTCTTTGATCTTCTGTTAAGGCTAACCAGTAATGGCAACATCAAACATGGTTTCCCTGATTTTATTATATCATTCATTGATATTATATTTCGTCTCAATTAATATTATGATCTACAAAAAATATGTAGGTACAATGTACACAATATTATGTCGATGTCATTATATTTAGTTATTGCGCTGTAAGTTAACTGGTTACTGGTTAGTGGTTATACTACCAGAGCTTTGATTTCTTTACATCGAAATAAATTGAACTATTGTATAAAATCTCGTAAACGAAACACAAAAAATGTAGCATGACAATTGGAAATCTATTCGCCATGGCAGTACCCTCGACTGCGGCTAATTAAGCACACGAGGTGGCTAGAAAAAAATGTGGGTTTCACTTTTTGCACGTCTGGCTTACGTCTGCGTGTGCTGCCGCCTGCCAATGACCTGCCTTGAACTGAGCTCTGGCCGAATACGCCTAGCGGACCAGTTACTGTCTAACGTGAACAGAATAAACCACAGACGGCAGATGGAATAAACTAAATATGGGGTTCGTTGATTCTGGGTCGCTTTGAAGGTTATTTTTAAAGGTTCTCGACTGACATAGGTAATAAAAATGAAGGACGGTAACGTGATGTTAAATGCCCAATAATCCCATTAAAATATTGTCATATTTCGTTTTCAATCAGGATTTCTGGATTAAGGACTCAATAATTTCTTATTAAGTATAGTTTAAATTTAAGGTTCAAAGTTATTACTAAAATTACAGCCACGAGGTTGACTCTAAACACATAATTATAAACCACTAGCTGTTGCCCGCGACTTCGTCCGCGTGGGCTTCAGTGTACTTACAGCGAGCGGTGTCAACAAAATTGGTGTCAAATTTTAAAGGTTTTTAAAACCCTGGTACCCCTTAAATCAAAATAGCCAAAAACATCTGTGAAGTGTGCACTGTGCAGATAATATTTAATAACTTTAGCTTTACCCATAAACTATTTGTGACGTTATCTGGGAAAAGGGACCTTATGGAGGGTTTTAGTTTCCAAGATAATCGCATTTAAAGTAAAGTGTCGAAAAAAATCATTTTTTCTTTTTTTGCTCCATATTAATAAACGGACTCTAAATTTTGTTATGACAAAGACACAGGTTTTAAAAACGATTTTTTATAGGTTAAAATATATCTTAAAGTTCAGTAAAAAAGGGACCTTATTGTCGGTGCTGCAGTCGAGAGTCGATTGCGACTTTCTTTCGGCATGGTATCTACTGTTATACTATTAGTAATTTGCACCAAGCTGAAAATCGGTAACATTGATTAGAATATCTGGGGGCACGGCTGTGCCCCCGCCAAGTAGAGCGCGAAGCAAACTTTCTGCAGTAACATAATTTACAGGAACCATTTCACCGCATTTTGAGAACCTCTAGAGGTCATTAAGTTCCGAAGTTAAGCTAAAGCAAAGTTTCTCATATTTTATGACACTCACTCACTCACTCAAGATCATCAAAATAGAACTAGTACTTCCCATAAGCTCAGAGAGCTGAAATTTTGCACAGAGAGGGTTTAATGGCAATTTATAGGGAAAACCATAAAAATTAGCCAAGTGCGAGTCGGACTCGAAATTAGGTTTTTTTGTATGGGAGCCCCCCTTAAATTTTAATTTCAATTTAATCCTGGTCAAAGGTGCTCAACCTGCATTGTCCTAACCAAACTTGGAAATAATACGTTTCCAACGCGGGAATCGAACTCACGACCTCCGAGTCAAGATCAATATGCCCACGTTTCTATATAAAAAGAAATGAAATCCCACCAAAAACATTCTGTAAAAAACTAGCCAAGTCTCGAATCTCGATGGAGCTGCTTGTTTATCTGTAATAAGGGTTCCTTGTTGACTACGGAACCCTAAAAAGTAATGAAATCTAGACAAAGTCTTACTAAGTCTGAGGTTCCTTTATTTTTATAAAGAAATCTCAGATATATAATAAAATACTGAAAAATATAATTAAATAAATATTTAAATAAAATAAAAAATAATGTTTACAACTAAGAAATTAATAGTATATTTGTATCTTTTTTTAACTTTATTACTAAAAATGTAACGACCGACATTAAGGTCCCTTTTAATATTTATGAATACTTCTATGGTAACTATGAGAAATTACATGTTTTTGGTACACGTCTTGTTACTAAAGGATAATTAAAGTTATTTAAAAATAAGAACTGAAATGTTAATAAAAATTTATATTTATTTTTATGTGATATTACTAAACTTTTAATCACCGACAATAAGGTCCCTTTTGAAAAGTGTTAAGTGTTTGTACCAGCTTTTTACTAAACTTTACCTTGAATTTTAAAACAGAAAAATGTTACTTTTTAAATAAAAGTTTATATATTTGATCTCATTTGACTATGTTTAAGTGTAGTAAATATATATTTTTGTTGATTTTGACTGATTAATAAGATTAGTAGAAGCAGAATGTTTATTTGTTCAAATTTTTTTTAATACAATAAACAATGTTGTTTAATATCGAATACGTCTCTATTTAGTAAAAACTGATCCGTTTTATATTATTCTCTTATAAAATCCAATAGAAAACATACTATAAGTGAAATATTTAGTAAAAACCATATTGGGCATTTTCATTACATTATGCACTTTGGCGTGGTAAACAACAGGAATATAGTTATAAAATTATATAATTGAAGTTAAATTCTAAAAAACCATATAACGTACTTCTCAAAAAACATGATATCTATGTAACTTCCTACAATAACATACTTTTTTAGGATGTCAAAGTTTGAATGCGATTTTCTCAAAATCACCTTTTACGACTTTCGAGTTTAAACATTTTTTAAAAAAATATTTTCCAGACCTACACGCATGTTATTTACATGGTTCGATAGCCTATTAAATGTAGATTATGGAGATACTAATAACTCAATACCGACAATAAGGTCCCTTCACGCTGATAACGTCACATTTATTATAGATTGGTAGGTTTAAGGTTACGTCACTCATCTCTACATAGATGAAATGCTAAGTAGTGAGACGTGAGTTATACACTATCAGCGTGTATAACAATCGAAAGTATCGAAAAACGCAATTTAATATGGTACCACGTGTTATAGAAAGACTTATGAGCAAGCGATAGCGCGATGTAGGAGACGCACGGCGCCATCTATTATGAATTTTTAGAACTATAAGTTAGTATTTGAACAAATTTACGCATTTTCACCCCCTTACAACCCCTTTTTTCCAGTTAAAAAGTAGCCTATGTCCTTTCTCAGGCTTTAGAGTATCTGTGTACAAAATTTCATTACAATCGGTTCAGTAGTTTTGGCGTGAAAGCGAGACAGACAGACAGACAGAGATACTTTCGCCTTAGTATAGATATTAGTATAGATTTTATCTATGGACCGAATTTGATTACCCAGTAATTTCGTGGTGACCTAGAACGGGCAGATATTTTGGAATTTAGGCGAGCGTCGTAATTTATGTAGTTGACCTGAAATGTTTCTTTTTGGTACTGCCAAAACTTATGTTTTTTAAAACGAGATGATCTAATAAGATATACGATGTTTTAATCTTAGCCGTTAAGCGGTTTTGGGGTGTGTCATGGCCATGAGCTAGAAGCAAGATGACCCCAAACAGGAAGCGTTGACTAGTCCTGATGGTTTCCTTCAACGATTTTAATGGAAATTGACCTGATGATGAACACGATGGTAAGCGATTACCGTCGCTCATCAATACCGGTAAAGTTACACTTGCGAGGTCTCCTGCGGACGAGGCACTTAGCTGAAGTTTCATGGCAGCTTCAAACGTCCAAACAAGCCAAGTTGGTTTGAAATAAAGGTATATCAATCTACCTGCAAAGTATAAAGTTGCGATTTCATAATCTAGATCACGTTTAGGACACAGTGTGGTTAGAGCAATGACTAATTTCAAGATAAACTGAGACAGGTTTCAAAAATATATCCGCCTGAATGCGCCTACAAAATTTAAAAAACGTGACTTAAAGAATAACGACAAATCTTTTAAAAACCTTAATAGACAGCGTCTATATCTATAATATTAGTAAATAATATCTTGTCTGATGTTTGCAAACTTGTTTTATATTCGGCGTCTGCCGTCTGCTATACCAGCTCATTTGGAATTCGCATATAAAACACTTCAAAAGTCTAATCATACGATTTTATATGGCGAATAATTTTCAATGTAATTATACCGAACGTGGTGTGACATTGTTCTTTTAATATATTGTATTCGCAAATGGTGGAGAGTATTGTCTTTAATTGATGTAAAATTTTGAGGTATGGTTCTATGTACACAGAAGAATGTGCTAGGAACCCATTAGGAATCAGATGGATCTATCAGTTCTAGCTCACAATTATAATTGCTGTCGTGCATTGTTTATTTTGAAAGGATTTTATACTCTTCTTCTTCTTTAAATACTTGTTGCAGTGGCTGTCCATTTCACTCAAACCTGGCCTGGCACACAAATACAAGAAGTACCTATTTGTGTGCTTGGCTGTCTTTTTGGAAATCTGTTAAAAAGTAATTATGTACGTAAACTGAACGAGACATTATGTTTTTTAGTTTTAGTTCTTTTTTGTCTACCCTAGACGAAAATGAATCTCTTTTCTGTCGTATATCTATGTAACATAATATTATAAAACAAAGTCGCCTTTTTTTCCCTCATGTCCCTTTGTTCCCACTACGCAACGGATTTTGACGATTCTTTCAGTGTTAGATAGCCCATTTATCGAGGAAGGCTATAGGCTATATTTTATCGCTAAGACTAAAGGAGCGAAGAAATAGAGGAAAAAGTGGAAAAAACGGGGAAAATTATTTGAAAGGGCTAACTTGAACGCGCTAATCTCAGGAACTACTGGTCCGATTTGAAAAAAAAATCAGTGTTAGATAGCCCATTTATTGAGGAAGGCTATATGCTATATTTGATCACGCTAAAACTAATAGGAGAATGTGGAAATAACGGGGGAAACTATTTGAAAGGGCTTATCTCGCGAAGTACTGGAGCAATTTTTATGTTATTTGGCACAGATAAGAAGTAGGTAGACCACGTGAAGGATTATAGGCTATGGATTTTAATATTTTTTTAGTGGCTATATATTTTATACCCGTGCGACGCGGGGGCGGGTCGCTAGTCTATTTTATTTCCTGGTTTCTTTGTTTCTTTCAGAATATTTGTGGAGCAGTGATACTTCAGTTCATCAGACCGTGAGACAGGGTTTTTTGCTCCCTGACGATACTCTGAAGTCTGAAGCGTCCCCGTTCAAGTGTATTGGCTGTTTTCCAATTAAAATACGGTCAGAGTTCAGAGTGGACGAATGCTTCTGTTAATAGAATCGGACTAGACTTGTCTACCCGCAGATAAATCGGAATTTAGTTTTCCTCTGTTATAGCTGAGATAAGTTGCGATTACCCACTAACGATTCTGCCTCTGAAACGGGTCTCTTCGGTATCTAGGAAAGCTACCTTCCCGTTGCTAGCGCGACATAATTTGCAAATCGTAGATGATTGTTAAGGTACAAGTTGGAAGCCCGTTATACGAAGCGGCAGCAGATGACGTGTTGTCGCGACAATAAGTGGTTTCTATGTATGTGTTTCTAATTTCTATGAATAAACTCCGTTGAGCCAAAAATCGTTTATAACCGTACATTTTTCCGAAATAAAAAGTATGTCCATGCAAAATTGCAGCAAAATCGGTTCAGTGGTTTGGGCTTAAAGAGATAAGAGTCAGACAGATGGACACTTTCGTGCACTAAGCTTACTCCTTAGTCCTTACAGAAGGTCCTAAGTAGCACATCTTTGAATTCTTTTGAAGGTTATCCTTGTACTGAACTCTATCCAGGTCGGGTGGATTATAGAACTTATAAATAAAATATAATAGTTTCTATTCCTTTAAAATGGACGAATTCGGATGTAGTTTCTAATGAGTAATGACCACGCACCCATCCGCACAACATAATATTCTATACAGACTATTCTAAACTTAATAGTTTCAACATTAATATTCAATTATTTTACCAGTTTTCTTTTGAGGAAAATTAACAGTTTATTAGGTCAGTGGCTCTTAACCTTTTCTCTAGTCTGTAGTACTTATATAAAAAAAGAAAACAAATTTATATTATGGACGCATTTTATGGAATAGGACCAGAACATGATGGATTGCATAGATAGAAAACGTGGTTCATGTCCACATTTTTAGCCACTGTAGAAGTAGTGACATGTGTGGACAAAATGACAGATCGTTTCCAATTTTTCATTTTGTTTTGTCTTCTGTAGGAACAAAACATTTCTGAGGTGGTTTAAATGCTAAGCTGAGGGGAAGTTGTAACATATTATTATTGAAGTTAAATTAGTAATTACACTAGGTCAGTGTTTTTCAACCTTTTTTATGATGCTACTAACGATATTATTAACTATTGTATAGAGAATTTAAAAATATATATTACTTAGACATTATTATTATTTTAAATATATTTTTCATGGGTCGAATGTACCCAAATTTGAGATTTTTCGAACCTTTAAAAATTCATATCTTAAAAAATATTAACTTTATCG
This sequence comes from Lysandra bellargus, assembly GCA_905333045.1. NCBI lineage: Eukaryota > Metazoa > Arthropoda > Insecta > Lepidoptera > Lycaenidae > Lysandra > Lysandra bellargus. The sequence goes on along the minus strand of HG995320.1, from coordinate 11,230,345 downwards.
TAAAACGTCATAGGACCTTTTTTATTGGTATTTCAATAAAGAATATAAAAAAATATCCGGTTGAAAAATAACAATTCCTTGCAATTGTTTAAACAATGTTTGTTTAAACAATATGGCACCGGGTTGCACCATGGCAACATGCATTTATATCATCAGGAGGGCAATTTGAAGAGGATCGCATAAAAAAATTGAGGTGGAATAGTTTTCGGTACTCATGCGCCGACTCGTGCTGGTCTATTTGTTGAATTTTGTCGAATTGTTTGGTCGGCTTCTGTCAATTCAATGTTAGCTGTTGTCAGTCGAATAAGTTTGACTTAACGCGACCAAATTACTTTAATGTCCACCATCTGCCTAGGAATCAACTTTATGAATGTATTACTTTTTTTCTAAATTCTCCTACATAATATATCAATCTTTTGATTGTTTATTGAAATCGTTTTCCCAACCTTTGGCGACCCCCCTACACAAACTTCGGGAGCCCTCGCGATCCATAGGTTGAAAAACACTGCACTAGGCCAAGTTTTTAACGTCTTCAGAACAGCTTGCGTGGTATTTCGATATTATATGTACTTACTAGAATCTTTTCGGAGTTTCGGAGTGGCTACCGACTGCCCCGACTGGTTGGCGTAATAGAGGCTGACCCAAAAAAAGGTGGCGCGACGAACTGGATGCGTTCGACAAAGAGTGACCAGTAACAGCACAAGATCGCGAATTGTGGAAGAAGAGACCTTGCCCAGTAGTGGGACACAGTGGGCCAATAATAATAATAATAATAATGTACTAGAATCTAGATAATGTACATTCCTTCGTGTATTCTATTGCGAAAATGTGCCTGTTCAGTGATGCATGACTCCCCCAGTCATAACAAAATTAACAAGCATTTAGTCAAAACAATTAAACAAGCTACTTAAAATTCAAATCATAATTAATTCCGTCTGGCTTCTAATGGTATCGTGTTACTTACAGCGATCTATGAATCACTAGATGACGCCCGCAACTCCGTTGTGACGTTTGTTTATCGCACGGGAACCGTACAAAGTATCCTATGTCCTTTCCCGGGACTCAAAGTATCTCCATACCAAATTTCAGCAAAATCGGTTCAGCGGTTTGGGCGTGAAGAGGTAACAGACAGACAGACATACTATTGCATTTATAATATTAGTACATATATATATATATATATATATATAACCGTAATGATTATTTTTAACAAAAAATTAAAACCGACTTCCAAGGTAAAACAATAATAACATCCTTATAATATGAACTAAAAAGTATTAAATAATTATCCCTATCTAATAGTGCCTTTTTACGAATTCGGCTAAAACTCAACTATTTCTGTACTCAATCTTCATCATTTTGAAGTCGGTACCAGATGAATCTTCTGTTCTCTGACAGAATATTTGAAACTTTTGGAACTGGCACCGACTTCAAAATTATGAAGATTGAGTACAGAAATAGTTGAGTTTTAGCCGAATTCGTAAAAAGGCACTATTAGATAGGAATAATTATTTAATACTTTTTTGCAAATGCAAATCTTGCGTTTTGGTAGCATATGCTTAGGATGCTTCTCATAAAACCAAAATCACCATATGTTTCCATATAAATTTGGAGGAGTTCCCTCGATTACTCATGGATCCCATCATCAGGTCACCACTTTTGTGAACATGGTACCAAATTGGAGTGAAACCTAATACAACACAACAAAAATTTCGAAAATCGGTTCACAAACGGCGGAGTAATCGTTGAACATACAAAAAAAAACAATATCCACAGCCGAACATATAACCTCCTCGTTTTTTGGAAGTCGGTTAAAAACTAGGATAATCGAAGAGCTGGAGTACCTGTAGTACCTGTGTTTGTACAAGAGCCTAACCAAACTAGAGATCGACACGCCACCTTTACAAAAAATATTCAACTTGGTCGACTGCTTCATTTGACGTCAAAAATCAAAGGTCTGAAGTATCTGATGAAGAACCCTCAGCTGGTTTCAACTGTATGATTCAGAGATATGGTGATGCCCTCTCAGATCTGCTATAGTTGCATTACACGTGTGATAATAATAATAATAACTCCCACTCTGATTTTAGTGACGGTGGCCGGTTTCATTGAAACCAGGCCAAGAGTAATTTTATAGTGCCCAAGTGTGTGCGCAGTACTCAAGAGCAATCTCTATATTCCTTTACTCGCATAACCCGGTGGGACGGAAGACTGATACGACCGGCGAGAGATCAGGCGCAGGACCGACTTTTTACATGCCCATCCGACGCATGGATCATCTAACATCTTACTTGTCAGATTCAGATTTTAGATGATCCTATCAAAGTATCCGTACGTATACTAGAGCAAGCGAGAGAAATGACTGGCTCGATTTTTATTCGGCGGTATCCGCGTTTCTGACATTTCACTAGATTTAGTTTAGTGAAATGACATATCACTAGATATTTTTAGTCAGAAGACGTAACAAACAAGAATATTCGGCATCTTCCGGGAGTTCGTGATATCCCTAGGGATATCGTGAAATCCCTGATATCCTCTTTTCCCTGCGACATATACAAGAATTGCTCGTTTAAAGGTATATGATAATATTGGTGTCTCGTTTTAAGACGGAGACAAGCAGCTATAGGTTAATAGCCCAACTGTCAACTATATCTGAGCTATTTGTATAGCAAGTGTCTATAAGCGAGTTTACATACGTCATCAATCCGTCAGCACTCTGCAAGCTGCGAACATCGCATTCCTGAAACAAGAATGATCTGACCCGTCTCAGAATGCTCATACCACCTCACTCTGTGATCTCTTTGAGGCTTTGAGACTTACATTTCCCCAGTCTGTGTTTGAATGGCACTGGCATGGGGTTCAGTTCCTTTTAACTGCAATCCCATCGGCTTCACTTACCCTCACATTTTGTACATGGTCATCCAGATCTCTGCCTATTTTACAGGCTGGTATACCACAGTTGAACTTTATTTCCAGCATGCTTAACAGGAATCATAGTCATGACCATCACAGAAAGGTATGAAAGAATAGACAAGAAGACAAATCGACAGAACATCATGCAATGCCCAATAACGTCAGTATTTCAATTCTTTCGCATTTCTACTGTGCTCATACTTATGGTTGAATGGATATCGACGATATGTACAATGTTAGTGGAACAATTAAAAGGAATGTGGATGTAGGTTACCTAGGTATTAGGGCGCGAGTCGCCTGCCAGCCGATCTCGTTAGTGGATCGGATTAGTCATGTGATTGAGAACGAATACACCCGGAGTTTATATGTAAAGCCTTCGTTATATTCGTCCTGCCATCAGACTGCGCCAGGGTTGTGTGTTTTGAGAATGCGTATTGTATATCTAGATGACGTCCGCAACTACGTCGCGCCCACAGACATAGATCAAGATAGATACCGCATGTGTATTATACTTCGCGTGCCATATCGCGATCCCAAACGACGAGCAATGCTCGTCTTTCGAAAGTCTGTTCTTTAGTTTGCTATCGGAATCGGACGCCAACCGGAATTTTAAAAATGCGTAAATGCCTAATTGTACCGTATTGAGGTGTAGAAGTGGAAATAGAAACGTTGGCCTAGATAATGGACATGTTTCTTATCATCGGTACTTCTCAGTAGGTAGGAAAAAAGTGGCACGCTCGTTTTCATACAAATGGAGGGACATGCGGTGTCTACCTTGATCTATGTCTGTGGTCGCGCCAAATTTCGTTTGTCGCGCTCGAACCGTACATTTTTCCGGGATATAAGAATCCCATGTAGATGTACCGTAAGGTACTAATTATGTACCTATTCTGATTTCTGTGGTAGATGTTTAATTGTTTTAAACTCTACTAGCCAATGCTCGATGGATTTTATCTTGAGAGGTGTGAGTTCGTGTTTACTGTGTGAGTTATACAGGGGACCTTAGTGATCGAAGCTGGGGGACACAAAAACGTAGTCGAGGTTTCAGCTTTTTAATTTCTTTTTTACTGGTTTCCAAATATTACTCGACATCGACATGGTTTACCGAGCGGAAATTTTGACTCAGTCCCCACTCCCCAGGGGTCTAATCCTCGAATCTCGATTCTCATTTCGATTCCAGCAACACCACCTGAGCATAGACAGTTTAGTTTCAGGGATCCTTCATCGCATCTACCAACCATCCCCTTGTCAGCGTTAAACTGAGTCAGTTCAACCCCTTGGAAGTTAAGATGCTTCATGCTAAATTAAACCTTCCTGCCAAATTTTGATATATTGATCTTTGTGAAAAATAAAAATACACGTATTTTTTCTTTTATAGTCACTCAGTACTAAAATGTTGAGAAATAGCTTCCGCAAGTTATCCTAAAAAACACTACAATTAATGGACACGTTGCGCCGGCCGCGCGTGACGTGCCCCCGCACGCGCGCCTCAACCCGCGTCACCCCCGATCATTCCCCCGCGCCGCGATTGACCATTCTGCAACGATTTTAAATGGGGCAAAATATGTCATTGAAAAATAAATAACATCCAATTTTTTTTTGGTTAAATGGACTCTCCTAATATAGATAAGCCCTGGAAAAAATTTGGCAGGAAGGTTTAATTGCACCCTGTATTATAAATGCGAAAGTGTGTCTGTCTGTCTGTTACCTCTTCACGCCCAAACCGCTGAACCGATTTTGCTGAAATTTTGCATGGAGATACTTTGAGTCGCGGGAAAGGACATAGGATACTTTTTATCCCGGAAAAATGAACGGTCCCTGCTCGATAAACGAGTATTAGCGCAACGGAGTTGCGGGCGTCATATAGTTAAAAATAAAGTTGGATATGTAGATAGACGCGATATTATTTTAAAGCTATATTATAATGGTGGCTTGTCGGTGTTAAAATGTAAACGCTTGCGAAATCCACTGACCTTCGGGGCTATAATTTATTCCAAAATGATAGACATTAAAATTTGCACATTTTTATGTTTTGTAGACGGTCCTAGTTGCTACTACGTAGTTCGCAGACTAGACGAATGTGAGACGAAACATCCAGATAAATATTGTATACGTCTAGAGTTTTATAATATTAAAGGCATTATAGGCTATTTCAGTTTGTATGAATGAAGATTTTAGTAGAAATTATGTACGCAAATGATAATAATATGTATCATTAAAAAATTAAAACAGAAAATTATTTAATATAGTTATAGTTTTATACTTGTGTAAAGGTGCTTTCTATTCTAAATTATTGTAATTTCTTGCAGTAAAAATATTACTTACCTACAGGAAAGCATTACAAGATTTTCAAGAAGACAAATAAACAATTTGATGACTCTAGAATAATTATATAATAAATGATGTACAGTTAAAATTGTATATTATTTATTGTATTTGTTGTATAATGAACTGTGTTTTATTAACTGCCTTACCTTTACCATTTTGTGCAGAGTGCAGACTGCAGCATAATATTTCTAATGACCCATACTATTAATTTTTTAATTAAATGTAACCCTTTTTTGTGGCCAAAATTTACTCAACGGATAAGCATCCGTTGATTGAATAAGGTATTCCAAAGTCAGAAGAAGACCTAAGAAAATATATCAATTTGTTGGTTCCACACATTCAAATCAATTCAAATATTTTATTTGCCAGAATGTGGTACAAAAGATGCTAAAAATATTATACAGTAAAGCCACATTCCGCCGCATACGTATTTTCTATTGGTTCTACATATTATGAATTATGATTTAGTAATTACCAAAGGAAGTGTTCCTGAAAATATGATACTAATTTGTTTACGTTTTTGTGTTTTCAGAATATCATGGTCAAGGTATGGATGCAGGCGGGAACAACTTTGACTCCGGTAAGACCTTATTTCAATATTGTGATGGATGGATAGATGAATGACGATGCATCATGCAATGGATCATGGATGGATAGTAGTTGCTCTTACTTAAGACTATTAAATAGGATACTTTTTAGTAGTGTTCCCATACGAGGAGGCGGATCGATCCGGCCGGAATGATTTCAGGCCGATCTGAGCAAACTCGTTTTGTGCATTCCCGTGTAGTGTGTACCTGGAAAACTCTGGAACGATCTGCCACCAGCCATATTTCTGGACCAATACGACCTGCAAACCTTCAAGAAGAGAGAGTATTCCCTCTTATAAGGCCGGCAATGCACCTGCAGCTCTTCTAATGTTGCGAGTGTCCAAGGGCGACGGTAGTTGCTTTCCATCAGGCGACTAGTTTGCTCGTTTGTCCTCTTATAAAAAAAAATGAGTCCGATTAGATCACCCTACGATCTGTCCGAGCTGACCGCCTTGATCGGATCGGTACCTTATTATACCGTGACGCAGCATGTCTGCTGCATGTCCCTCTCGCGAGTCTAGGAGTCTGTTATCGTATGATCTTCTATAATAAACCTTCAACGAGCCCCGTGCAGAGTCAAGTGTTGACCCCAAACCAGGCCGCGCTCTAGTTGCCACGGCTAATTCGAATCGGACACACGGGTTTTTGATAGGTGACGTAGAATTGGGACATACGGACGTAGTTTGAGTACTTTCTTCCGTCTTGATTAGGTTCGGTGAGATCAAAGAGGACCTTAGCGTGGGTTCACTGCGTAGCGTTTAGATAAGATGACCATGTTAATTATTAACGCGGGAAGGTTGGCATTTGGCGCTCTGTGGGGGAAGCCTACGTTCAGCAGTGGACGGCATATAATGATGATGATAAATTATTCACAACAGCAAGATACACGTTTCGTTGCAAGACTTCGAATTTTAAGCTACACCGGGCTTAAAATTTCGTGTACCGCCCTTTCGCTTCTTGCAGTGAAAATTGCAATCGTCACCGCGTCGGTTCCTAATGTTATTTCTTAGCTTCCTGTTACCTATACATAAAGTTACTAATCCTTCTACCATTATAATCCTATATTTAATGCACGGTAAATCACCCAATTATTATTGGTAATTTAATAGTTCACTTAACTGCAGAAAATCCGATTGCTTCCATTATTTACAAACAAAAATCTTAGGTGCTGATAATGGGGTGACTGCCAACGATTGGGTAGTTTGTCCTATTTAATATTATCATAAACATTAAAGTAAATGAGGAGTGATGGATGGACGTATGTTGCTCCTCTCAATGGATTTTAATGAAATGTGTTATGTTTAAAGATTTGAGTCTACAACTTTACACATGCGATACCTTTAAACATATGAAAGCTAGTGCTGTAATATTATTATACTTGTATTATAAACCTATTATTGACTAGATGTCGCCCGCAACTCCGTTGCGTTAAAATTCATTTATCGCGCGGGAACTGTACATTTTCCGGGATAAAAAGTATCCTATGTCCTTTCCCAGGACTCAAAGCGGTTTTGGCGTGACTAAGTAATAGACAGACAGACACACTTTCGCGTTTATATGTAATATTAGTATGGATATGGATTATATTATGCCACCCCAGGAGGTGACTGTCGAGGCGTGTCGACTTGTGCATGTAATCGATCGCGATTTCTAATTACGTGCATTATTTGGTTCATAACTGTGGCTTTTGTGAGTTATGTATTAAATATTACTGGAAAACCCGACTACGCAAAGTATAAGCGTAACCCCGGCGAATTATACCTCATTTGTTTAATTCTGATCAGTGGTTTAGGCAGAGGACCAAAAACAATATAGTTAGCAGTCTAAGTACTAACTTAGACTGCCTATAATATTACCTGTCACACTATAATCCATTTGCATTCTTATGAAAGAATCTATAGCACACGCAAAATGAAGTCTACTTTTTACAAAACTTTACAGTATACGAAAACAATTGATATGTTTTGTAGAAATAAACCGCCAACCAAATAATGCCAAAGATATTTCGCCGTAGACCTAATGCAATTAGTTATATTTTATAACCTACAAGAGAGACCCAACTAATGAATGCTGTCAACTCATTCCAGGTCAACAGCAGCAGGAGCAGGAGTTGGCGACGAAGATGCTGCAGATCCAGTCCAAACGGTTCTACCTCGACGTGAAGCAGAACCGGCGGGGGCGGTTCATCAAAGTGGCAGAGGTAAATGTCATATATTTGACCATAGATGACGCCGCGCCCGCAACTCCGTTGCGTTGTTTTCCTTTATCGCGCGGGAACCGTACATTTTTCCGGGATAAAAACTATCCTTTCTCCTTTCCCGGAACTCTAAAGTATCGCAATGCCAAATTTCAGCAAAATCGGTTCAGTGGTTTGAGCGTGAAGAGTGACAAACAGAAACACTTTCGCATTTATAATATTAGTGTGGATTTTGCTGTCAAAAATTTGAAAATTAGGTAAAAGGAGACAAAGTGCTATTCATAAAGCTGGAGCTTAAACATGTGTTAAAATCGGCTAAGAAGCGCCGTTAAAAGAGTACGCACTTCTACAGTAAATGTACAGCTCAAGCACGTTTGTAGACACAGCCGAAGTGAAACAATTTTTGAGACACCATAGCGTAAACGCAAACAATAAACATTGCGACTTATCTTAGGTTAGACTAGACTGGACTTGACAGATTTCAAGGTCTAATTTTTAACAGTGACCTTGATCAGTGTTCTACAAACTTTTTGTGTTCAAGGTTAATTAGCCTGTACGGGGATGATCTGTTCTCAATTCCCATTCCTTTCGTCTATTGTCCTGAGATATTGTCTTTGTTGGTTCTTATAAACTAGGAATATGTAGGTACGATGATATTTTTGAGGCGCACCAACGACTGGCTACGGTACACCACCAGTGTGCCGCGTGCACCCTTTGCGGAACACTGACGTAGACTACCTACCTAGTTACCGATGCTTGTAACATTATGTTAGTCAGGCGACACATAGAATCATAGATCCCTGTCATGGTGATTGATTATTTCTCTCAATATTGTTGGTTTTGTGGCGGCCTATAATTCGCCTAACAATCCTGCATCGCGCTATCGAAGTTTCGGAGAACTGCAAGATATATATGTCGCAGTCATCTGGTTCAATCTACGATTCGATTGAATGACTAGCGTATTCATTGAATGACTCGGCCGACATCGTCAGTCAGGTAATTTAATGTATTTCATTTTCTTCCTACTGCGGCGCTACTAGTCACTAAAACAAATATGGCGTCAAACAGCTCGCACAGCTGATAGCACTGTGTTGATATTTTATCGATTACATTTACATTAAAGTGCTTTATTTGTAATAACTAATAAGTAATAAAATAATATAAAAACGTGGATTTACCTATAACTATCCCGTCAACGGCTACTTGAAAAAAAAAATAGCGTCCCATTTAACGACTTCGCTATATGATTTTCAGTCAAGACGTTAAACGTTACAGTCAACATCTTGACGAGTTGTCCTTTAGTCATTCAATTGAATGGTGTCATTCAATGAATGCGCTAGTCATTCGATCGAATCGTAGATTAAACTAGATGACTGCGACATATACAACGTCTGAAATGACGTCAGTGGGCTTCGGCCTAACCGAGCATGCTATCTCGCTCGGTCGGAAGATCTTTTTTCGGCCGCCACTCAATGTCAGTAAAGTTTAGTATGCAATATCTGATATTCCAATACCAATTAGTATTTTGCAACGGCTTTGGATTGTACACTGCAATGGCTTCAAAGACACTTGTCAAGGTACCTGAGGCGAAGGCTAGCACTCAACTGATAATTATTTAGAACTTAGGTATGAGACGCCAGTTGACCATAAAAACAATTAATATTAACAACTAAGAGCCTTATGTTTTATGTATTGTAGAAGATATTAATATCGATAACGCGCGCATCCATACTATACTTACTTTACTTACTAATATTATAAATGCGAAAGTGTGTCTGTCTGTCTTTCTGTCTGTCTGTTACCTCTTCACGCTCTAAACGCTGAACCGATTTTGCTGAAATTTGGCATAGAGATAGTTTGAGTCCCGGGAAAGGACATAGGATAGTTTTTATCCCGGAAAAATGTACGGTTCCCGCACGATAAACTAATTTTGGCGCAACGGATTTGCGGGCGTCATCCAGTCTTCTATAAAAGTGAAGGCGTGATATACCTACATACAACAGGGTAGAAATAACACAGATACACATATTATGTATTTTTAAACTGCTATTCACTAGGAAGTTCTAGTTTGTGTTAACTGTGATTACAAATAATATTCATCGTATCGAGGAAAGAGAAATAAACCTAGATCCCATAGACCACTATAGGTCACCGTAGACTAGTATTTCTCCCATTATTATAAATTACTTTTTTCTTGTTTTTTTTATTTTTATTTTTTTTATTTAATCACCAAAATAATATAACATACATTATTGAACTTAAGTGGGCGACTAACCCAAAATTGTCGATTTTATAATTCACTTTTACACTTGAAAATAAGCCCCAAATTGTTTCATTTTGTAAAATTAGATATTACATTATATTTCCAAGAGTTCAATTTGAGCAAAAACACGATATCTTAAAATTTTCTCGATAGAAAAAAATCGCAAAGATTCATCTAATTTTCACGAATTTTTCATATATTGCCATAACCGTGCATTGAACTAAGTTAATATTTCAACACATTGTATAAAATTCTATTATTGAGAGATCGACCTAGCGGATTTTTAAAATGTTGTATATTTATCGAGTTATTGAGAAAAAACTTATTTGGCGATGAATCCGCGTCGTCCTTTTTCGTCTGGCATATGAAAGACGGGCGTGAGTGTGAAGAGAGAAGGACGATGTTTGATTTTTTGCATTAGTCGCCCTCTTAAACAGCATTTAAAACAAATGTGGTTTGTGCAATGCTGTGATACAGTCTTATTCGCAAACGTGATTATAAAATAACACAAAATACAATGTATCTGTTAGTTGTATTAAATATAGTTATTTTATACGTTAACGAGCTTTTGCTCGCGGCTTCGCTCGCGTTAAGAAGTATTTTTATATACAAACTTTCATCCCCTATTTAAACCCCTTGGGGTTGGAATTTATCAAAATCTTTTCTTAGCGGATGCCTACGTCATAACATCTACCTGCATGCCAAATTTCAGCCCGACCCGTCCAGTGGTTTGGGCTGTGCGTTAATAGATCACCATGTCAGTCAGTCACCTTTGAGTTTTATAAGAAGATTAGGAACAACATAGATAATAATTAATCAGGAACTTAAACATTGTTTATTGAAAGAAAATGGGTTTTAAGTTTGTATTTGACGTTATTCTCAGTTCTTTCATTCATTCATATCAGCCTATATTCGTCCACTGCTGAACATAGACCTCTCTCAATGAACGCCAAAATGGGCTAGGGCTATTCTCAGTTATGTTTACATAATCACATCTCGTTCTAGATCGGCGCAGACGGGCGGCGGAGTCAGATATTCCTGGCGATGTCGACGGCGGCGGAGTTCCGCGACCACCTGTCGGCGTTCAGCGACTTCTACAGCTCGCTCGGCCCGCCCAACCCCGACAACGTGCCGGAGGACGGCAAGCTCAAGTCCGAGATGATGCTCAAGGTACGACTACGATGGGCGAGATGGTCACGTTAGCGATCATGTTAGCCGTTGGAGCGTGGTTTGTAGAAAGGACGTAGACTTGAGGACTTTTGGTCAATTGCATATATACGACACGTTGAAATTTTGACTTCAACGCATCGTTGTGCTGATATTTTGTTAGCCGTTTGCCGTTGACGCAACACAGACGTGGTATGTTATGCCATGCGTTGTTTCAACGATGCAAAGTACCACGGCGATCGTTCGAGACTTTTGACAACATTTTATATAACACTTTCTGTTTCTATTTCAGGACAACAGACGGTACTACCTTGACCTGAAGGAGAACTCCCGCGGGCGGTTTCTGCGAGTCTCGCAGACGATCACACGGGGCGGACCGCGCTCACAGGTGGCGCTGCCGGCGCAGGGCATGATCGAGTTCCGCGACGCTCTCACCGACCTGCTCGACGACTTCGGCACCGATGACGGCGGGTGAGCGAGACGGACGTATGACGAGCGTGCGTGTGTGAGCGAGATAGTGTAGCAGGCGATCACGCGGGGCGGACCGCGCTCGCAGGTGGTGCTGCCGGCGCAGGGCATGATCGAGTTCCGCGACGCTCTCACCGACCTGCTCGACGACTTCGGCACCGACGACGGCCGGTGAGCGAAACGGATGTATGACGAGCGTGCGTGTGTGAGCGAGATGGAGCAGCAGACGATCACGCGGGGCGGACCGCGCTCGCAGGTGGCGCTGCCGGCGCAGGGCATGATCGAGTTCCGCGACGCCCTCACCGACCTGCTCGACGACTTTGGCACCGACGACGGCGGGTGAGCGAGACGGACGTATGACGAGCGTGTGTGTGTGTGTGTGTGTGTGTGTGTGTGTGTGTGAGGGAGATAGAGTAGCAGACGATCACGGTGGGCGTGGCGTTGTAGGCACGGAAGGATTGAAATTTGCGACGCGTCGGCGGATAGGCGAGAAGGATGTATGCTGAGCGTGTGTGTGAGAGAGACGGCGTGTGTATCTGACGATCACGCTGGACCATGCTGCTGTTATTTCATAGGTTGTGTTTCTCGACGTCAATCAAGTTTTGCGACACGGTTTATACAGCTCAAGTATTGGAATAAATAATGTATTTTATGTTCGTTGAAATGATAGTATAATGTAATTTAAGACTAGCTGACGTTTTTAAATGATATTTTGTTTTTCAGATTCAAAGGCGAACTGCCAGAAGGAAGACATTTGCGCGTCGACAACAAAAACTTCTATTTCGACATCGGACAGAACAACCGAGGCATCTACATGAAAGTCAGCGAGGTGGTACCTTCGTTGCAAGTAATTGTTATGAACACCCATGCATACATTATTATTATTTGTTTTCAAAATCTTTGTTTATTTTTTAAAGGTTTTTATTCTTAATATTAATCCTTCGATCGCGGATTCTTGGAAATCTATTGTTATTCTATTGCTGTCGCGATCACCGGTGATCTTATGGGACTTGATAGCTTAATCAAATCCCTATATTACTATTTTATTCAATTAAAATAGTAATATTCATAATCAAAGCAGAAACAAGAGTTCCTAAATATTGTGGAGGTGTAAACTGAAATTGTCAAACCTTAATAAAATTAAAAATAAGCATTACCGTCGCCCAAAGACAAATGCGACGCTAAATATGTTGCGTGTATGTTTACGCCAATGAACGCTTGCAATACATGAGCTCTGGGGACGAATGTAGTAAAGGAATTTTGCGACATACGTACCTAACCTTTTGCTTTGCTCGCCCGTAGAGTATAGAAATACAATCACTAGAAGTTAGAACTAGCTATGGGCTATGGCGAAAGGAAATGTAACGACGACGATATCCAGCAGAATTAGGCCTCGTCCACATTGCGAATTTTAACTGCCTGGATTTCTTCTCGCAATTCTATAACACGTTGAATTCGTCCGATAATTTGTTCCCAGCTTAAATATCGCGCGGTGAAAATTCGCAGTGTCGACGGAACCTTATTCGTACTGAAGTCTTGTACCATGAAGGAAATAGATTCCTAGGTAGTTGACACACCAACGTCATTTGGTCGGATCATCTCAATTCAATGTTAATTGTGATCTGTCGGCTGGATTGACATAACGCGACTAAGGCTGCCTTCACACCTTTGTCCAGCGTAGGCGTTCGATGAACGTGTGCGCAGCGCAGATGCCGCGACAACGCGGCGCGTGCGTCGCGTTGTCGTAACGTTTCATCTGCAGAATTAATTAAACGTTGCGCTAACGCGGCGCAGACGTTACACAATTTCTTCAGGAACAATCAGTACGCGGCGCTAGCTCAGCGTCCCTACGTTGGACAAACGCTAAAGCAGCCTAAATTACTTAGGTCCGCCATCTGCATTGGAATCAACTTCTCTGATAGAACAAGCAATGGCGAAAAGAAATGTAACGACGACGATCCAGCAGAGTTATTCGTACTGAAGTCTTGTGGATAATGGTCCTTGGTCCTTACGAAACAGTTAATTCGTCATTGTGGCTCGTTCCAGGTGAAAAGCAACTTTCGCACGGCGATCACAGTGCCCGAGAAATGCTGGGCGCGCTTCCGCGACATACTCGCCGACTACTGCGACAAGATGAGCCGCGCGCAGCTCTCACCCGAGCCGCACCAGGTATTACCCACACATAATATTATGTTATGTCATAAGATAACAAAAAAGGATATGGGCGAACAGCCGATAGACAGCCCCAAATTATACAGGGTGCAATTAAACCTTCCTGCCAAATTTTGATATATTGATCCTTGTTAAAAATAAAAATACGCGTATTTTTTCTTTTATAGTCACTCAGTACTAAAATGTTGAAAAATACCTTCCAAAAGTTATCCTAAAAATCACTACAATTAATGGACACGATGCGTCGGCCGCGCGTGACGTGCCCCCGCGCGCGCGCCTCATCCCGCCTCACCCCCTCTCATTCTCCCGCGGGGCGAGTGAACGTTCTGCAACGATTTTAATTGGGACAAAATATGTCATTGAAAAAAAATAACACCCAATTTTTTTGGTTAAATGGACAAATGTACTCTCCTAATGATACCTAAGCCCTGGAAAAAAATTGGCAGGAAGGTTTAATTGCACCCTGTATAATTAAATAAAAATATTATGTTATGTCAAACATTCCTATACAAACATTTCTATCCTGGCATAGATTAGAAATCTTATAGTCGAGGCATTTTAATAGGCCACATTTATTTATTTATTTATTTATTAAAAACTTTATGCACATACAAGTACAAAGGTGGACTTAATGCCTAATGGCATTATCTACCAGTCAACCTTTGGGCGATACAGGATCAAAATTGTATAGGTGCCAGTCAAGTTACCAGAATAAGAAAAAAGAACTAAAAAAAAAAATTAACAACATGTAAATATAAATTATAAATTATACAAATAAAATATTATAATATATTAAACTATACTTAACATAAATACACTGATATATAAGATATATAAATGAAACTACATATACTTATATACATATATAATATAAATATTTATCAATATAATATATACATTACTAAAGTTAATTTATTAATTGCCAAGATATAATGGGTATTATTAAAACTAAGGGTCCGCCAATTGCTTCAAGTAGAAGTCACGAACTCGGCGCTTAAAAGTGTCTCTTGTTTTTGACATCCTGATTTCCGGTGGAAGAGCATTCCAGAGGAGAATAGCCTGAATATTAAAAGAAGAGTGGACGGAATTAGATTTGTGGGAAGGGCAACTTAAAAGCTGATTTGAAGTGGATCGGAGGTTTTTATCGTGCGTGCTGCAAAGGTATTGAAAATGAGGGGCGAGATATTCGGGAGTATGGGGATGATGCAGCAGTGAATATAGCACACATAACGCTCGCACCGAGCGGCGCTGGCGTACTGGTAACCAGTGCAGCTTAGAGCGGTACGAAGAAACGTGATCGTATTTCCGAAGGTTGAATATGAATCGAAGGCAGTTGTTAAATAATCGATCGAGTTTGTTGAGTTTGTCGGCATTAAGATCAAAACAGCACACGTCACCATAGTCGATTATAGGGAAAATGAGAGTCTGGACCAGCAAAGTCTTGACCGGAGTAGGAAGGAAATTTTTGTGTCGATAAAGGGATCGTAGCGTATTTGTGACTTTACTTGACACACTAGAAATATGGGATTGCCAAGTCAGGGAGGAATCAATATGTAAACCAAGGTCTTTTACGCTTGTACTAAAAGTAATAACAGAGCCGTTGTATATAACCGGTGGGAGAGCGCCTATGTTCACTTTACACAAGAGTCTCGGACTACCTAACAAAATTGCTTGGCATTTTGCGGGATTTACTAGTAATCCGAAGTTACTGCACCAGTCTTTTATTGCTCTCAAAACCTGGTTTAATTCCGCAATGGCTGCTGATAGCTGCTCCAATCCTGCTTGGATATATAGTTGCAGGTCATCGGCATAAAGATGATACGCAATATGAAGTCTTTTAGTGAGCAGATTTATAAAAATACAGAAAAGTAGAGGAGATAAAATACCGCCTTGTGGAACGCCAGCGTCGAGGTTGTGCCACTTAGAGGATGAGCTCTCCGTGCGTACCGACTGCTGACGACCACGAAGATAAGAAGAAATCCAAATAAGTACTTCAGACGAAATCGGAAGTCCAGAGAGTGCTGCCGGTAGGATGTCATGATCGACATGATTGAATGCGTTAGAGAAATCCACAAGCACTAAAATGGTAATCAAAGATTTCTCGAAACCAGCTCTAATGTCACCTGTAACTTTTAACAGAGCAGTGGTTGTGCTATGTCCAGGTCTGAATCCCGATTGAAGTGGGGAGAGCAAATTATTTCCGAAGACAAACTCGGACAGCTGCTTATGGACGCAGGCTTCGAGAACCTTTGATAGGAAGGGAAGGATGGAGATAGGACGAAAATGAGAAGGATTAGTCGGATGGGGGATTTTTGGAAGCGGGCGAACAAAAGCTTTGCGCCATATATTTGGGAATACTGAGGAAACAAGGGAGAAGTTTATAATGTGGGAGATGGCGGGCAAAAGTTCATCTTGGATGGTGGTGATCATGCGTCGACTAATGTCATCACAACCTACGGCTTTTGATACTATGGACTTGATAGTCTTGTCGATTTCGTCTAAAGTAACTGGAGAAAACTGAAAGGGGTCTAAATTGGGACGTGATAAACCGTTAAGATAACTAATGGTCTGAAATTTTGTGTGATCGTCTAGCTTTGCTATGGAAGAAAAATGGTGGTTTAAATCATCAAGACTAATAGATCTGGGTAGTTCCAGGGTTTCTTGCGCCTTTCCTACACCAATAGATCCAAGGAACTTCCAAATATTAGGGGGGGATAATGAAGCTACATTTTTGAAAATTTGGCGGCGTTTGGCATTACGTATCATCTGGTTGCAACGGTTCCTGGCTGTTTTATAGTTATCCCAATTAGACACATTCCGATTCCTTTTGAATTTCCTATATGCACGGTCCCGGCGCCTCATCACTTCCTGAATTTCTGCTGTCAACCAAGGGGCTGGCGGGTGTTTAAGCTTAACCCTTTTTACAGGAGCGTGGGAATCGTACAGTCCTATCAAGATGCTATTAAAAATTGAAACTTTATCATCCATTGTAGATGCATCATACAACGGTTCCCAATTAATTTTAGACGCGTCAACTCTTAGTTGTTCCATATTAACCCTCCCATAACAACGCTTAAAAACAATTCTAGGAGGTGGTTTTGGTGGTTTAAGGATATAGGAAGTATAGATTAGGTCATGATGGGAAAAACCAGGAGCGGGATGTTGTCCGTGGGATTGAACTAGGGATGGATTGGAAGTAAGGATCAAATCAAGCCAGGTATCATCGCCGGTAATATTATGATGAGTAGCGGAGAGCGGCAAAATATGAAGACTGACCGATTCTAATAAACGGGAAAGTTTTTGGGAACGAGGACAGGATAGGTTTAATAGGTCAGTATTGAAATCACCCATAATGACGTGATGTGCATATTCCGAACTCAATGCTTCCAAAACAGGCTCTAACTCCGAAACATATTCAACAGACGGGGGACAGTAGACTACTCCAAGGACCAATTTGGCTCCTTTCACGAGGACCTCAATGAAAATATGCTCTGCTGCAGAAGTACCGTCAGATGGTGAGGAGGCTATTATTTTATGTGGCAGATCACTCCGTAGGTAGATGGCGACACCTCCGCCCCGCCTACCGATCCGGTCATTTCGAATTAGGATGTAGCCAGGCAGAGCGTATGATGTGGAAAGAAGATGAGGTTTAAACCAGCTCTCAGAAATCAGGATGGCATGTACATTATTTCCAGAAAAGGTTTCGATCATGTCACTAAAGTGACTAGGTACACTTTGCGCATTTATGTGACATATGTTAATAACGCTATTATTTTGTACATTTAAATTCTGGTGTAAGATTTCACCTAGCGTGTAACTAATAGAGTCAGAACTTTCTTCATTAGATAATATACTTGTATCATTGGCAGAATAAAATGAGTCGCTATCAGACATTGATATATATATATAATAATAATAAACAAGTAATAAAATACAAATAAATAATACTATAATAATATTAATTATAAAAGAAATATATAAATACTATCTATTTAAAACTAAAAAATACCTAATAATTTTTATAATACTATATTTTGCATGTCTGTACCACCCGCCAACTGACCAACAGGTTTAAGTTTTAACACAATCATTATTGTAATTTGAACACTTTCGAGCTGATGAACTTAACCCAAAAAACACAATAATTATGAAAAAAAAAAGTAACCATTAAGAGAACTGAGTGTTAACATAAAAATTTCACAAACATGTTAGTGACGATAAAGAAGAACTTGAGAAAACTAAAAATAATATTTAACACATAACACATTGCATCAATCAACTAAACACAAAAAAAAAAAGAAAATGTCGTTTGTCACTTGTCAGTAACATCATCTGTGGCATTGACAGTTCAATTGGCGTTGTCTATCAACTGTCAAGGTATTAAATGTGTGTGATATTTTATTTTGGTAAAATAATTATGAAATACCGGCAAATTCTATACTTCAGTCTACACATATTAACTTAACAAAGTAAAAGAATCGAAGATTACGACACAACTACAAATACAAGAAGACAGAAAATACTTAACATAATAATTTAGACCAGTGACACAATAACAGCTGATAATTTATGACAATAGTGTATTGCTATTGGCTATTTTTACTATTTAGACATAGTAGAGGCTACTTTAGGATATTTCGTCACCAGGGGCTGAAGCTCTTCTAAATTCAGCACCTTATGACGCTTTCCATCTGCAGTCTTAATGACAATGATACCATCTTGTGTCCAGCAGGCCCTCACACCGAAATGTAGCCTTGCCTTGACAAACACAGCCTGCCTCGCCTTTGTCAGGAACTCCTTAACTGTAGTGGGAGTCCCTTTTAACTTTGATTTGGCCCGCCAAACTGTATTCTTCGAATCTAATGAAGAGAATTTTACCAGTATCGGTCGTATTTTGTTTGGATCAATGCTGCCCAACCGATGACACGCCTTCAAGGAACAAGATGGGATGTCTGGAAGGCCTAGTTGACCGTTGATGATTCTGATGATAGTAACCGAGCAATTTTCACTATTTTGTTCCGGAACACCCGAGAAAATGAGAGTCTTCCTTCGTGATCTGGACTCAATCGCATCGACAGCCTTTGAACATTCAGAGATCTGCTTACGAAGGAGACTGAGCATGGAGAATGTTAGTTCCCGAAATGTGCGAAACTCCTCAGCCACCTTAGCAACTGTATCCTTGGCGGAGCCGCTCTGCAGCTGGGCATGAAGCTCGTCCATCTTCTTGGTCACAAGCTCCTCAAGACTCTGCTGTGCTTTGATAATTTCGTGCATTTGTGACATGATTATGGTATAAAATAATATTAAGCAGACACAATACTTGTGATTCACTGTGAGAATAGTCAGCTGGTGGGTGGTGCCTGGTGTCAGTGTTGCACTTCACATAGAGTTCCACAAACGATTATTATTCAACAAACTGTATGTATTAACACAATTTACAGTTTATCAAAATTGCACCATGTAACCTTGTGTGCGACGTGCATAAAAAATAGATATTTTCGTTTTGTTATAACTGCACAATTGATTAACTTTTTTCAATTACAATTACATATTTATTGTAAATATGACCGATACGAATTATTTAACGATTTGCTTTTATTGATAAACAATTCTAAACGTAATAAACAAATTCTGATCTTAATAATTGCACGTCGTTACAATGTTACGTCAGCTGACCTTTTTTCTTTTTAAACTCTAGGGATGTTACTCTAAAAATCGAAAGCAAATAAATAGTATCGATGCATTGATTACTTGTAGCGAAATGTCCCCATAAATTATAGTCTCGCGTTGAAGGCGCACTGATGCGCAAAAAAGTGGCCTCCATGTTGCAGAGACTTCGTAGCAGTGAAAACAGCATTCTGAAGGTCATTGCCTCTAAATTAGACTGTCCCATTCAAAAACACTGGATGGAGATAGGGATAGGCTTGATGTCGTAATTAAAAATTATTATAGGTACTGATTACTATACTAACACTACTAACATACTTATTTAAGCTAATTGTTACTAACTGTCACTAACAAATATATGGACAAAAATAGTCTGAAACAAAGCTTTATTTATTTATTTATTTAAATTAATAACCACGTTGTGAAAAGTAACACATATTAGGTGAATGCCCACAAAAAAAAACCCATAGTCGATTAAAATAATTTATATACAGCAAGGTAGACCATTAATAGTAGATTGTAAATATGTAAATCATTTTATTCAAAACCATAACCGAAACTGATAATTTGAAAAAATAAATCTGAGATTTTGAGATAGCGCTTTGAACCAACTATGTAGTTTCTTCCTTTGTTTCTGTGTTTTCCTCGTAAAAACGATGGTGACACGTCATATAAGAATATACTATTTAGAGAAAATAATGTCTAAACCAGCTAAGTGCGTGTCGGGCCACGCGCAATCTAAGGTTCCTTAGTAGCGCTAGTTTTTGATATTTTTTGAATGGTCAAAGAATGTACATATTTTATAACGTGTTTAAATACATTACTAACAACATCATCTCAGTTACGTTCTTAAAGAGCTTTAAATTATAAGTTCCTTTAATGCTTCTCCGATTAGTTAACATTTTTTTTAGTTGATCGACTATTACTCAATAACTTATGAAGTCTTCTTAGCCGTGATAGTTTTTCTTTTATTCAGCATATTTCCTACTCCCGTGAATATTTTTCCAGAAGCAACCGTTTAGCTGGTAGAAGGGAACTGTAAGACTAAAGATTTTTTTTCCACTTTAAAACTTCATATTTCACATCTCTAAATCGGAAAATGATATGTTATACTCATAATATTTTTAAAAAACCTATCCTAGGACACCTATCCAACCTATCCAAAGATCTTATATACCATTTTGTCGGCATCTTTAATATGTGCATTCATGCCGAATTACAGCTTTGTAGATCTTAGTCTCTGAGCAAAACCGCGGACAGACAGACCGAAACTATAAAAGTTCCTTGTTGACTACGGAACCCTAAAAAGAGATGTCACCGTACGTTTTTCGGAAGAAAGCGTAGGTATTCCCTCTTAAACGCAACTGTAGCTCTACTAACGTTGCGAGTGTCCATGAGTGACGGTAATTGCTTTCTATCAGGTGACCCGTTTGCTTGTTTGCCCTTTTATTTTCGAAAAGACGTAGATAGTTAACTAATATCATCTAATAATCGTTAAAAATACATGTACAGATTATACCATTTCTATACCAAACTGACTTTCAATATTTTCAGATATAAAAGTGATAAATATTTTAATATTAAATACATGAACATAAGAATCAGTAGACAAATATAAATGTGTTTTTACTATGTATTAATCGTCACATTATCGTTTGTAGCATCATGTCGTCCTAAACGTCATAGATTCCTATAGAAAAGTCCGATAGTTTTTAAAGTACTTGGTGATTGTTTAATCCAAAAAAGACATTGTATTTGGGACACCGTAGATGTCTACTATGCCCCATATAAATGGTTTGAATCGATTACGGGTTTTTGGTCCATTACATTTTTGGGCATCCACCTTTAACAGTTTTTATAATTCAAGCGAATAAATGCATTTTTTTGTAATTTATGTACATGTCTCATTTTGTTTCTTGAATTAAAGTAATAATGGGATAGGAATTTATTTTTGGTTTTACAAATAACGTATAAAATTCAAATATTTTATTTCAAGTCCGTATCGATTTATTCGTTTTGGTCGATGTTTTTACGCAGCTCACCTCACTATGGAGATTAATCTGACAGATGTCAAATGTGGCCTATTAAAATGCCCCGACTGTAATGCCAAAAGATGTCTAATCTATTAGGTGTAACAAAACTGAGTGAAAATACTATAGGCTGTGTATAGGTTAACTATGAAAGTAGCAGCCCTGAAAGATCAACTTTTTACTTTTGTATGGGCTAAACGCTGGGGTGCCTGCCAATACAAATCACAAAAAATTAGCTCTTTCAGCGCTGCTACTTTAACATTGAACTCTATATAAGGGACGCATACACACCGTAATCTAAATCATATACGAGGGCGGCACTGAAAATTTCGGGAATCAAGGAGGTGACACAACAGTACTATTTAAAAATGTGTTTATTGCTTTTCGAAGTATTCTCCGCGAAATTTGACACATTTTTCCATACGATGGAACCAATCATTGAAGAAACCATTCCATTCGGAAGTTGGGGTCTCCAAAATGGCCGTTTTGTAGGCGTCCACAGCTTCTTCAGGTGATGAAAATCTCTGACCACGCAATTTATGCTTTATTTTAGGGAAAGTATAGAAATCATTAGGGCTTAAGTCGGGGCTGTACGGCGGATGGTCTAATAATTCTATGTTTTCTTGCTCTAAAAACTCTTTTGTTCTGTGCGCGGTGTGAGAACTCGCATTGTCGTGATGGAGGATGATGCGGCGGTTGCAGTTCTCTTTACGGAGTTCAGATACGACCTATGGCAAACAAATGCTAGCATACCATTCTGCATTAACCGTTCTTTGTCACTCAAGAGGAATAGTCGCAATATGGCCGGTTTTGGAGACAAACGTGGCCACCATTTTTTTTGCAACACTCTGTGAACGAACAATTTTTGTTGGTTTTAACTCATTTTCGAACACCCAAGCTCGTGACTGGTTTTTAGTTTCGGGTTCTTACGCGTATATCCAGGATTCGTCACCTGATACGATGTTGTATACAGCATTTGAGGATCCTGCGTGGAATCTTTCGAGAGTTCTGACGCACCAAGTAACGCGAGCCGCTTTTTGCTCTTCACAGAGCAAATGCGGTATCCACAACTTTTTACACAACTTGGTACACAACTTTTTTAAACCTAATTGTTCATGCAATATTGCCAAAGTTGCCTGAATTTCGCGGTATGTCACATGTCGATCTTCTTTAACCAGCTTACGCACAGCATCAACGTTTTCTTGGGTGACTGCAGTTTTTGGACGACCTTGACGGGGATCATCACTGAGCCTGACACGTCCACGTTGAAATTCAGCAAACCAGCGATAAATTGTGGTTTTGGATGGGGCTTCATCACCAAATGCAGAAATCATCCGATCAACACACTGTTTTTGTGTTAAACCACTTCGAAAGTCATAATAAATAATCGCTCTAGAATTTTCTCGAGTCAATTCCATTTTCTCAACGACTAAACAAATTTGACAAGACCTTGTGACAAGACCGAGTATTTTTTTTAAAATAAATAAATGGTGTTCGATTTTTAAAACCAAGGAGTTTTCAATTAAAAATATTTTAATATGACAGGAATAGTGGAAGTATTCCATTCCCATATTTTTTGTATTTTTCATATTTTTAGTGCAGCTTATGTATCACTTATCTAATATATCACTTAGTTTTGTTACATCTTTTATATTAATATTATGTGACATGGTGTGTCGCATGAAGCTATTGTCAGAGCCCCACCAGGTATATAATCATTAATATAACGCCACACACCAGGAGGGGGGGAAGGGGTTTATTGTTAAATGTAGAGTTAAAGAAGAGTTCTTTGTCAAGGCCATGTAAGAATGTTATTTTACTGGATGTAACATCGTAAAGTCCTTTGCAATGAATGTCATTGAATATGTAGCACTCCTTCTTATCTCTATGTGCCTTTAGGGCATTGATTCCCAAAGTGGTCCAGGTGGACCGCATGGAGTCCACGGGAGCCCGATAGGGGTCTACGCTTACGTGGAAAAAAAATGGGGGTCCACGAGTCGTTAACGGGGGTCTATAAAAATTAGGTGACCCGATTTGACTTCTCCTATCAATATAGGCAGACAATATTATATTAATAGCAGATTAAATATTACAGAGCGAGGAGATTTAGAAATAAGTAAAAGTGTGGTAATTTTTGTGTTAAATAGCTACAAAACAAGATAATAATATTTGCGTTTACGTACGTAATTCGGGTCTTACCACCCCGAAGCGAAGGTTATTAAATTTCCTTGTACTGTGAATTGTGAGTCAAACTTAGATTACAAAAAAGTAAAGGTCCAACTGTTATGCTTTTTAGACCGGCCCTGGACTGGGGGGGGGGGGGGGGGGGGGGTTAGTTGTGGGGTCCACTGGATCCAGCAAAATGTTTAAAGTGGTCTATGAGAAAAAAAAGTTTGGGAACCTCTGCTTTAGGGTCTTATTGGATAAGGGTTACTCATTTTACATTTTATACTAGGGACCTGGATCAACTCGGGCCGGGAGCGCTCAGCCTTCGCGGGACATAGTGAGTTGATTAATTATCTATTTAAGACCTATGTCTAAGAAATTTTTTTGGACTAGTATGGTTCGCGCAATCCACGAAGACGCGCCCCACTATTCCTCCTAATCGTTTATACTTTATAGTATATTGTGTGCAAGCTTTCGCCAATGTTTAAGTGTTATCGGTACACACTAATTACCTATGAGTGCACGCTCACACTACAATAAATAGACCAATTAAGAAAAAGCGTTACGGTCAAAGGGAAAGATGCTCACCCAAAAAGTGGTGGGGCGCGTCTTCGTGGATTGCACGGACTATATAATAGACTAATAATTACTGAAATAATAAATCCTTTTTGTACAAGTTCAATTTTGATGCAAGATCTATCAATATAAAAATAACAAAATATTCTAGAACGTTGTTTATTTTTAATTTCAGGACACGTTCTCGGGCGGCGCCCAGAGCCGTATTTGATGCGACCCCCGCCTGCTCGCGCGCCACGACCACTGACTCCCGCGCGGCCGCAGCCCCGGCCCGGACGGTCCCGGCCCGGATGGCCCCCGCTGGGCCGACCTCATGGCCCGGCTGTTTGAGCCGGCGTGGCCACCCCAGTGATGGGACTGTAGTGGAGTGGTCCAGGACTGTCCCCCGATCTCCGACCACACGGTCAATCTGCGAGCTTCTTCTACGGGCGGTTTCTCGAGTTCACTAACGGCTTAGAGCTTTACTTTTTTTTGTAAATATTTTTTGTTTGGCACCCGACTAATCAGGTTTATGATATGGGCGTTTCGGCCTTTATTTTTTGCGCCGTGGTGTCATATATGAACATTGTTTAACAATGTAATATGTTTTTTTTAATTTAACGCCTTTCGAAGTAACAAATTTATTTTTATAAGATATTTTCGATTTGCTTGATTTAACCTTGCACAAAATTTAATTAAACTTTGAGCGCGTTAAAACTCGAAGCCTGCTTGTTATAAATTAAATTAATCAATCACTACATAAAATTAAAATGTATAAAATACTATCGAAATGTTATTGAAAAGTGTTTGACGAAACTTTAAAAATTATATTTTTTTCGGGCTAAATCAAGCAAGTATTGAAACACCATAAAATTGTAAAACAATACGTTACGCCACTTAGTTTATAAGTGAACGTTTTTATTGTTTATTCGTAATTTTTTTTTCTAATCTGCATTGTATGTAAGGCACGGGAGTGGAGCCGACTCGTGGATTTTCGATGAAAATTTCATTAAAAAAATGTAGTGTACATGTTTGTAGAAATTCTAGGACAAGTCCTTCAAAAATGAAAGTAGAATGAAATGAAAGATGATATTCTGCGAACGTGTACAGCCACAAGAAAAAGTGAAATTCCACGCCAGTCTGGAGAAATGGATAGGGCACCGGGTGTTTACAGGGCGTGTTACAGCGGCCGCGCTGTCGCCGCCTCGCCTGAGAGAAGTGAGGGTAGTTCGCTAAAGTGACCAAATGTTGTTGAAATTCGAATTTTTTTTCTTTATTGCCATAACTTGAGGCGACGGCGGCAGGGCGGCCACACTCGAATCTTAGATAGGATAGCGCATTGCTGTGATATATATGTAGACGGAGATTATCCGATGGATTTAAGAAATATATGACAGGTGGGCGACGCGGTCGTTTCTAAATTGATAGCTTTATTTATATATTTATACAAATTTTAGGTGTTAGGACGTCCGACGTCCCGGATTTGATCCACGACGCTCGAAGCGTGTAAAATTGTTTTCGGAAAATGATGTGATATTCGGAAATTTCCACTTAAATATTGGCATTTCGAGGATGAAATTGGCAGTGTTGTGATATGTTTTGATATCGTTTTGTGTCCGCCTAGCGTTGCACTGGGCCGCGGCGTCCACACTGTTAGATTAGGTTTGGTTTGTAAGCACCCTGTGTAATTTGTTGCGACTTGTCGATGGACGTGCTGTTACTTTTATACACATATCAGGAATGTCCTTAGAGCTAAAATAATGTCGTCACCCTACTCTTTAAAACTAATACTTTTCGTACGAAAGTTTCGATGCGATTCAGTCCGCCATTTTGTCTCCATCAACAAGTCGATACATCGTGTGCGTGTATATACTTGTGTGGCGCGCGTGAGCGTGTGCGTGCGTGTCTACGTGTGTGAGTGCGCGGAAGAGTAATTACAGCAGGCGTTGGCGTGCCTTCTAACTTCTTTACTAATATATTTATGCATTTTGTTTTTTTTTTATATTATAATATTGATACAATTCAAAAATTTTCACTTTTTATTGTTGGCTTTTTGTGACAACGCGTCGAAGCGTGATGCGCTCCGAATTTTTGATGTAAATGAATTTAGCGACTAATAAAATTGACTGTAGATTATTGTCAAAGATCTTAAGTTAGCTGTTTTAGGACTTATGAAATAGGAACATGAATGTCTCCTGCGCGAACAAACGCTAACTTCGGACCGGTGATATTTGACATTGTTTAAATTTCATTACTCGTATGTGCGTAGACGTTTACGCTAACAATCAAACGAGGAACAGAGTAAGAACAAAACGTGTGTTATTATTTTTACTATATACATAGTTACATATTTTGCGCTTCGCTTTTTGCATAGTTTTACGATCGACTTTCAACTCTTTGTGACGGTTCACACGATGTAAATACGTAATTTTTCAGTGTCGCTGTTTATTTTAATGTTATCGATTGCGATGTCTGTATACGGCGGTCTAGAGTTCGCAGCTATTTTGTTAACCTCGAGCGTCATACGTCGAGGGAATGTGATATGACGCAGAGAGGTCGTTACTTGTAAAATAAATTGTAAAATTTAGCAATAGTACTATTGATAAGCATCGAAATATATAGATTCTGTGTTATTTACGGTGGATAGGCACCGAAAACTCTGCGTGTTGCATAATCGCAGCGTTTTCGGCGCCGACCGCACCATTTTAAGGTATTTAAGAATTGAATAGGTCATTGCAGCTAATTTGTGAATACCTGTGTTGCCTGAGATACGAGTGACGCTTTTTTCTTGAAATTGTAATGACGAATATTTTCTCATAAGTGACATTTGACAAATTTTTAAATAAGTGCGTGCGCGGGGGGCGTGGCCTCCGCGCGCGTGTAGAGCGTCGCCCTAACGGATAGTAATAGCGATAGATCGAAACGATTATTTACCCGATACAATCTAATAGTGTTAGGTTTATTTTTCTCAGCCCATTTAATAGCGGGAGAACTTGGTAACGTCCGGTAAAGATAAATAGAAAAAAAAAATTAATACATATATAAAAATTCACTTCTCTATACGAATAAATAGAAATATATTAGGAGCGAGAGCGGCGTTTTTATTGTAAGTTAGGATAGTTTTCTCTTTATTTGGGACACTGCGTCAGCCACATCTAGTTGAAATTGCATCCAGCATTTTAAATGAAAGTTAAGTTGCATATTTAAAGACAAGTTTTAAGTTGTACCAACAGGTATTTAGTAAAGTTTTCTTTGACCTAGCTTATTTTCTGGAATTCAAATTCTTAGCCTATTCAGTAAAAGTTTTACAGTAAAGTATTATAATAAGTTTTAATTCCAGAGTGTGCTGTGTGACTCCTCTGTTGTTTCATATAATTGCAGCGGTAATCGCTCACCATCAAGCTATCCGTCTGCGTCCTGGGCCTATGTATTTTAAATGAAGTGGCCAGCCTCGGTGTCCCGTGTACGTGGTGTTTGTTCCTTTGTCGGTGTGACTGTTGCGCGTGCGCGGGCCGCGGCGCGATCTTAGTCCGTGTTCCGTATCGCTTGTCTGTTACTGTAATGTTGGCTCGCGGGGGGACGCATTATCACTTTAAATGTAAAGAGTACTAATGTCCGGTGTCATAAAAACCTTTTTGGTCAGGAGTTTACCTATTCAGCGTTTTTGTTTGGTTGCAATGTTTTGACGTTAGAAAAAGTGCTAGTGGGTAGTTAAACTCCTGTAAAAAAAGTTTGAATCCGGGATAGGTGTAGCATAAAATACGGTATCTGATATCTATTGAAATGTCAAAGATATCAGGAGAGTACATCTTCATCATCATTATTACTTATACCGGTATTACTTTCAAGTAATACCATGGGCTTCTTTAGGACTTATGCGCTCCTAGTGTTTCTATAGAATGCCGGGATAAAGTTCGTCCCGTAAAGTGCGTCTCCCCGAGACTAGTGGCTTAATTTTAACAACAATTTATGGTACAAAATGTAATTTTAGTTCCATAGACGATTAAGATTTACAGAGTTTATATTTAGAGGAGATAAAAAAGATATATTCATTCTTATCGATCAAAGAGATATATGTACAAGATGTTTAACGTAACGTTAATATTAACATAGTGTATCGAAGCTAGCTAGGCGTGTGTTCGACGTCGGCAATAGGCAGTAGTTGTCTTGATTGTGAAGCTATGGGATTATTTGATTTTAGGAATTCTCTGTTCCGTCGGACCGGCGGGTCCCGCTTGTGGTATACTACTCGTCAAAACTCCAGTACTTTTGGCACTGGACAGAGCTGAGTAGAGGTACGCGCATATTAAGATGACCCGCCCCGCTGCGCTTCCTTATAATTGTGTGCGTGAATCTATAAGTTAAAGTATTATGGTACTCAACAAAGATGCTTATTTAAAGGCCTAAACTTTCACTAATAAGCATCTATTTGCCATGTTATATACACATTGGAAGAAATATTTAACGAGTAGTGTACCACTATTCCAAAATCCAGCTGCTCCGATCCATATTTTCCCATCAATATACATATTTTTCATATCCGGATACAGAAAATCAAAACCTATCCTGGTCGTTGGTATGGCTAAGAAATGCATGAATAAGATATTGCATTATATCAGAGATGTGTTTAATGGTCAAAGCAACGACGTCTGGGTAAATTACCTGGAGTCAAGTATGCTACTTAATACAGTCATCATCATTACGATTTATATTTTGGTTGCTAAATACATGAGATCCTTTTTAAAGGTAATTTTGGTTGCTGGTAAACTATATGTCGACGTTTTTAAACGCGTTTAAACACCCTTCTCAGCTTGATTGGGCAAACAGCCAAATATAGAATAGAATAGAAATAGTTTATTTACAACTTTACATCTGTTACCTACATAGTACGACAAGTACAGTACAAATTAAGTGGATTTTCATTTAAGTAACAGATTTACAGTTAGTGTAAATATGTAACAACTTTTGAAAGTCTGTCTAAAGCAGTGACCTCAATGATATAATATTATGTTGACTGTATGGAAGTGTACTTTACGTCCTTTTGACCGCAACCCCGTGTCCGTGTGTCGGTCTGTCGGTCGGTCTGGGCCGAGTGCTCGAGAGCTGCCTCCTGTGATATCCCGCGCTGCGGCCCGCGCGCGCCCGCCTCGCCTCGCTTCCAGCGTCGCGTCGCTTTCGCCTGTCTCGTCGTGACACGCCATTTGCGTGCGCATTTGCGTGTACGCTTTCGCGTCATGTTACGTACATGCGTCGCGCACGCAGTTCAGTCATTACGTTGCGTACGTAAATGTGCGTACGCATTTACGTTGCGTACACAGTTGCGAGCGCGTTTGCGTCTGCGCTGATGCATCGTCCGACTTGGCAGGCGTCGTGTGAGCTGAAGTGATAGTCAATTATTATAATATTCATTAACGCACGCTCCGTCGCCGTCACGCGCGCCGCACCGTCGCCCTAAGTATCACATGACCGTGTTTAGCAATACTCGTCGAATTCCTCGTTAGATAGTGAACGTTTGATCTTTAAAATTCGTCTTAAAATGAGTGTTGTGTGCGGTCCTAGGATATATTCAACTAGCGTATTTCTCTCAACTCAATAGATTTATTTTGCGGTGTGACGGCGTCGGGCGCGCGCCGCTCTCGCTCTGTACGTTATACTTACATAGGCACGTAATAGATAACTGGTAAAAGTAAAAATATTAAAAATAATAAAAAAAAAAGATTCAGAGAGTTATAATAGTACGTTAGTTTTAATTATATTTCTGATATTGATTGATGTTTTGCTAAAAGATAATTTATCAATACGTTACGTTTGAGCCGTGCTCTGCCGTCGCAGCGCACGCCGCGCCGCGTGCTTCAACACCGTTGTTTTTACTGTTCCTAAAGGCTTGTATATAGAACTATTGGAAATGATAGCCTATTTACTAAGTTACAACCGTATAAAAATAATGTTGTTCCCTTATTTACTCTTGATAATGTATTAATATTGTTTTACTAAAAGAAATTAGTCAAATTTTGGTGTCATCGTTTTTTTACTTGATGTATTTGAATGGGCAAAAAAATAATTCATTTTTGTTTTAGAGAATGTATTAAATAGGTTACTATTTCCAATAGCGTGCAGCAAACCGCCACTCTAAATGAAAACTAAGAAAAAGTTAATTACATTTAAGCAATACCAGTACCTGATTCGAGAGTTTAAATTGTAATAGTATGGTAATAGTGGTCGGACAACACTGGATATGCGGTGTGACGCAGGACGCAGGATAGACTTCGTAGCTGACATGGTTTACGTTCGGGCTTTGTGTTTGGCCAACCACGGGTTTTGGGTTTTTTCCGCCATATAATAGAATGACTTTAGGCACCTCTACGCGTTGGACCACGATTGCGTGGCTATCTGCAAGCGTGCACGTCGATCATGGGAGAATTTGCTCCGTGGATTCGTGTTTGTCCATCGTGGACCGATGCGGAGAGGCCGATTAGGATGTAAGGTTGAAGGGATCACACACGTGATAAGTTAGTGTAGATGTTTCGTGTCGGACATCTGGCGCGGGATCCCAAGCGCCATTTACGCGGGCGAATATTGTTTAGTTTCGTCAAACGTCCAGATCGTGGCTACGGTTAACATCGGTGTAAAATGTATTTGATAAGTAGAAATAAGTGGAGATGGCTTGCGTTTTGGACGACAGTTCTCTGAACAGCGGCTAAGCTAAAGCCTTTTGAAAAGATGAGACATGTAAGAGATGTATCAGGTAATCGTCGTCCAGAAGCAAGTGGGGAGATGATTATATCATGAAGCGAAGGAAAGCTGAACGAATACTGCCAATTGATTGTAGTTTATAATGGATAATGATTTGTAGAGATAACAATTTTGAAATATTATGTCCTAATATTTTATGTATAGTATGCGTATACGGTTCTTCGGTTGTGTCCAAAGGGGCCTCGCTAAGCCAAAACGGTTACAAACACGTATCGCCCATACTTTGAACAAGACCGAACACCATGTAAATGTTTCCCTTAGGAGGTGGAAGGTGGATACAAGCTGTGTTCTGTAGTGTACCGAGCGACGGGGTTGGTAGATAGGTTTGCACTAAACGCGGCGGGCATCTGGCGCGCGGCGTGCGTCCGCTGCCGTCGCCATTTTGACGTACACGAGTGCGGCGCGCTAAATGGCCGCCGCTGAAATTTGCGAGTTGTTCGCTAAGAGCTAAGTTGTAAAAATTAGATCGCAATATAATTTGTATGTAAAGTTGGAGTCTGACGGCATATTGGGTGTTGTGTATGGAGAGGGGGGAGTCTTAAATTAGTGGAATCGAGGGTCGGTGAACGATAGATAGGAAAATGCGGGATTAGTTGGTAAGGAATGGGGTTTGCGGGTAGATTTGCGAATGACGTCATCGGTATAATCGTGACGTCATATTGCGAGTTAACCCGCGCTGCGTTGGACTGAGCGGCTCATGAGATGAGCATAAACGTTTTTATCGTGTTTGACACGCTCAAGTAGACTGGTTTGGTTGGGACGGGCGCGGAGTTAGGGGCCGGTCATATCGCTTGTAACCGTCAAACGGTTGGACTTATCTGGCCCCGAACCCGCGATCCCGAAGTTCCTGCTGCATAATGTACCAAAAATAGTCCCAAATTGGGACAATTTTAGCACATTATGCTGCACGAACTCGGATGATATTGTATCCAAAGATTGTAATGTGTGATGTTTACTTCCTATAGGTTTATTGTAATATATACACTATTGTTGTTTTCTTTTGTTTAAATTTTTACAGATCTCCCAGACGAATTTTAAATTAGCTAAATAATGGCAAGTGTGAGGCATTGATGCGTCAGCTCGGGAACGATTCTATGAGAATTGTCATAATATACTTGTTTGTGATTATATATTTTTTGTATTCTAAAATGGAAAGATGTGAACTCTACTTATGGACCTCGAACGTATGAAACTTTGTTCAATCTATATTTGGATTTATGAATATTGATATTTGCGTTTATCAAGGATAGCTTTATGCTATCGACTTTAAGAGGGACGGTTCATACGTGGAGGGAACACCAGGAGGGTAAGGCAGTTTGACTGCAGCTATGGTGCTCGTTCGTACTTACGATGGATTTTTTACTATTCGCTGTATCTAATACACGTTGTGCTTATTTATATTTGTAATTTGAAAATTTCTAAATTTTACTCTCATTGTTTTCCTCAGATGGTTTTGTAAGAGAGCAACCCACAATATTATTAACTAAAAGAAATATTTACATTTTAATTAAATGAGTATAATGTGCGAGATCAAATTTATTATTCGCGACGGTATTTGCAAAATAATTTTGACAGTTGTAAAAGTAAGTCACTGTCAAGTTGCCGCCGCCATATTGTGTTATTATTTTGAGGTTATGTGTAATTTTTTTCAATTTCTATTTAGTTATGAGATATTGTGGTTGTTCGCGTGTGTCGGTATGGAGTGTGGGATATAGCTCGACATACACAAGGCGTAATATTGGTGCGCGACTGCGACGCGCGGTGTTCCGTAGGAAAGTTTTACGATAAATGGTGAAATAATAAAGAAATTACAAAAAAAAAAGATTTAAAATTCTCAAATGTGGTCTCAAGTCATTTACCCCTTTTGTATCAAATATATTATTTTTGGTTTTATGTAGTACTCAGATATTTCCGCTAGGTGCATTGCACAGTCATTTTAAATCAAAATATTATATTATCATGCAGTACCTATGTGAGGCTATGCACCATAACTTTTGGTGCACACCTACTGCATTTAAAAGTCAGTTGTTTAACAAGAGTATTGATTTAAATTCAATTTAAATATCAAACAACACTGCAGCTAAAGTAGACCATAATTAGAAAGCTAAGGCATCCATTACACCAGTGGTCCCCAACCTTTTTTTATGTGGGCCACAAACATGTTTGTGGTCTTGGTGTCGCGGGCCGCAAGAAAAAAATTTATGGTTGAATATTAACATTCTTCAAAATTAACGATTTAAAAGTGGAAAAAATTTAACGACTATCACGAAGACTACGTAATTTTGCCGGTGGGCGTGAATTTCAAAATTGTTTAACATCACGCGGGCCACAAATAAAGTCCCGGCGGGCCGCGGGTTGGGGATAGCGGCATTACACAGTAGGTTCCTCGTCAGTCAATTCCATTAATCATGAATTATGTTTGACTGATGGACTGACGAATGGATGCAGATTTTCGTCAATCACCGTCAGTCACGCTCTTACACGGTAGGTTACCCATCAGTCACAGTCATGACTGTGATAAAACTGACAGCAAAACCTACCGTCTAATGGATGCCTAACCCAGACAGTTTTGTAAACAAGCATTCTCTCTACTTTAGGGCCAACCCACACGTACCACAACCACACGACAACGCAACCACGTCACAACCCCCTTCATTCATTTCTTCAGGGGGGCGAAACTTTAACGAGAAAATGACTTTGGGCAAGACGTGTATCCGCTATAAAAGCCGGAGTCGAACTACAATTATAGTTCAACTTGCACACGACGCAACCACATCGCAACCACTGGCCGTCGTCATTTTGTCGGTACCACAACGCAACCACAAAATGCTGCAGCGACACCATTCACACGTAACCACTGCTCGACGACATTTTGTCGCTGCGATGTCGTGTGGTTGTGGTACGTGTGGGTTGGCCCCTAGTCTTCTACCGATAGATGGCGTTGTAAGTCACCCAGCAGCGTTAGAGTATTTTTAAAGTGTTTGAATTACCCCTTACAAAAATAAAATCAATTACGTTATAAAAATATATTATAGGTGTACTTATTTTGTTTTTAATATTAATGAGTAATGACTGTTTCCAGCGAAGTTAAAACTTGCTAAATTATTGGTACAGAGATAAAGTAAAGTTAATTAAGTAGGTAGGTAGTCAGTCAATGCTAATAATTACATATTAATCGTTTACATTTTTTATAACAAACATGTTTTGTGTGTTTATGGTTCAATTAATTTGTTTTATAGAAAGCAATATGTGTATCCGCCCAGGGCCCCCGCTACCATATGTGCAATGTGTGCAATGCACACGGGCGCCACCCTATAGGGGCGCCAAAATGACATTTCTACCCTTCTAGACGCCAAAACCAAAGGCCAAAAAATAATGAACAGAAAACAAAAATAACTAAAAAATAAAAGTTAAGAAATTTAATAGCATTATAGCTACACACGAAATTTTAGTAGCATATCGTATTTAATTAGTATAAATAGTCGATTCGGACTGTGTTGCGAAAACATTTCAGGCTGTAGTTTCTCGATTTTTTCATGTTCGGACATGAATTGTGCCGGGCTGCTCTAAGGCCCGTATTTTTGGTCAGTACTTAAGATGCGATATATGGTGGAGAGAGATTCGGAAAAATTCAATTAAAATGCCACTTTATGACATACTATAGTCACAAACTGTGGAGATAAACTTAACGTGCCGTTCAGATCTTTTTTCGTTCCGAAAAATTCAATTAAAATGCCACTTTATGACAGACTATAATCCTAAAAATTCAAATAACATCCTACTTTATGACATACTAGATGTTCCGCGCGACTTCGCCCGCGTAAATTAGATATTTTACAGACAAATTAGTCCACAAAAAATATAGTCCTAAAAATTCACATAACATCCTACTTTATGACATACTAGATGTTCCGCGCGGTTTCGCCCGCGTAAATTAGATATTTTACAGACAAATTAGTCCACAAAAAATAGCCTATGATCCTTCACGTGGCCTACTTCTTATCTGACCCAAATAACAGAAAAATTGCTCTAGTAGTTCGTGAGATAAGCCCTTTCAAATAATTTCCCCCGTTTTTTCTTTTATTTCTTCGCTCCTATTAGTCTTCGCGTGATAAAATATAGTCTATAGCCTTCCTCGATAAATGGACTATATATTCTAAGAGATTAGCGCGTTCAATAAGCCCGTTCAAATAATTTCCCCCGTTTTTTTCACATTTTCTTCTATTTCTTTTCTCTTAGTCTTAGCGTAATAAAATATAGCCTATAACCTTTCTCGATAAATGGGTTATCTAACACTGAAATAATTTTTCGAATCGGACCACTAGTTCCTGAGATTAGCGCGTTCAAATAAGCCCTTTCAAATAATTTCTCCCCATTTTTTTCACATTTTCCTCTATTTCTTCGCTCCTATTAGTCTTACCGTGATAAAATATAGCCTATAGCCTTCCTCGATAAATGGACTATCTAACACTGAAAGAATTTTTCAAATCGGACCAGTAGTTCCTGAGATTAGCGCGTTCATACAAACTCTTCCGCTTTATGATATTAGTATAGATACTATAGTCTGTCGTAAAGTGGCATTTTAATTGAATTTTTGTCGGTCGCGATTAGCCGCGGTAAAGATCGGAACGGCACCTTATGTTTATGTCCACAGTTTGTCTATGCAAAGAAAAATTAGACTGCAAGAAAGGGTAAAACTGGCTAATACCATAAAAAATGTCATGTTCAATTGCTATATAGTTTTTCAAAAATGCTTTAAAATAAGTGTGAACAAGAATTTATCATTGTTTCATTGTTAATTCATTTTGATATTATAATTTGTTATCATGTTTAAAATAAATTTTTAAGTTTCGTTCTTTGCTTCATTTGAAGCACCTTTTTAAGTCATTAAAAATGCCTGAAGGGGCGCCAAAATCCTTTTTGCACACGGGCGCCACTTGCCCTTGCGGGGGCCCTGTATCCGCCCCTATCGTTTCGCGCCACCTCACTTCAAGTGCCTTCAGATATATTCATATATTAATAATGATTGAACACTACAACATCAAAGGATACCTATTCATAACGCATCAACTGCTAGTGAAAATATTATGATAAAAAGAAAAAAAAGTGGTGATTCTAAGTCTTTCTGTAGTCTAGTTTTTGTTGTAAGTTAATAAAAATAAATAAATAAAATCGGCCAAGTGCGAGTCGGACTAGCGCACGAAGGGTTCCATACCGGTATAGAGCGAAAGTGGACAAAAAATTGTGTTTTTTGTATGAGATCCCTTCATTTTATAATTTATGAAAATTTTATTATTAATTATTAAAGTACAAATACAATTAAGTATTTTGCGAACATTTCAATTGCCTATGTGTTGCCGTTATTGATTAAGAGCCAAAAATAGCAAAAAATCACGTTTGTTGTATGGGAGCCCCCCTAAAATATTTAATTTATTTTATTTTTAGTATATAGTTTTTAGTTATAGCGGTAACAGATATACACAATCTGTGAAAATTTCAGAAGTCTAGCTATAGCGGTTCTCGAGTTACTGCCTGGTGACAGACAGACGGACAGACATCGAAGTCTTTGTAATAGGGTCCCGTTTTTACCCTTTGGGTACGAAACCCTAAAAAGGGCTCACAAAGTTTCTACATTAGATGTAGGTACCTATTATCATTTTATTTGTTGTCGTGTTGTCCAAAAATGAAGCGTGAGCCTATAGAAATAAAAATAATCGGCCAAGTACGAGTCGGACTCGCGCACGGAGGGTTCCGTACCGTTATAGAGCAAAAATAGACCAAAAATTTTGTTTTTTTGTATGGGAGTCCCCCTTAAATTTTTATTTTATTTAAATATTATTATTAATTATTAAAGTACACATAATATAATTAAGGCCTTGGGGAAAATTTCAAGTGCCTACCTGTTGTCATCATTGACACCGAGCAAAAAATGTTTGAAAAATCACGTTTGTTGTATGGGAGCCCCCCTTAAATATTTAATTTATTTTATTTTTAGTATTTGTTG
Source organism: Lysandra bellargus (assembly GCA_905333045.1). Classification (NCBI taxonomy): domain Eukaryota; kingdom Metazoa; phylum Arthropoda; class Insecta; order Lepidoptera; family Lycaenidae; genus Lysandra; species Lysandra bellargus. Next base: position 11,193,075 of record HG995320.1, on the reverse strand, counting down.
TTATAGCGGCAACAGAAATACATAATCTGTGAAAATTTTAACTCTCTAGCTATTACCATTCTTGAGTTACAGCCTGGAGACAGACGGACAGACATCGAAGTCTCAGTAATAGGGTCCCGCTTTTACCCTTTGGGTACGGAACCCTAAAAAACAGCCGAACATAGAACAACTTTCAAAAAATAGGAGGCCTTTTTTGGAAGTCAGTTAAAAAGTGCCCTACCTAATAGATTGAGGCCTATAAGTTAACTTCTGCGTGTTAAAGGTCATCGGTCAGACTATAATAGAATATACGCTATAACAACCTGTCTAAAACAATTACAACGCGACGGAAATATCAATTATTGTTATAAAACCCCTAAAACAGCAGTCTCCCCCATCGCGAACACTCGAGAGCTGAACCCCAAGTTAATTCCTCTGTTTATTGTAAGTCTCGTTTATTATAATCAAAAGAATATTTAGTCGCGGTGCCTCCACTCTCATTTCCATGTCAAAGCTCCTGAGATAACTCTCGTGCTGCATAACGATGCTAACTACACGTCTTCACCAAGTCTTCACACTATTTTTAATCTCTCATTAGACTAGGGCTACGTTTTACATAACACGTGAGTTATGACGATAGGTAGACATTTTTACAAGATGTAAATATGTCTACCTATCGTCATAACTTTGTTTGCAAGAATCAGGTAGGTAGGTATATTGTTGCTCGGGAACTGTACATATTTTCGCGTTAATAACGATTCTATAGGCTATATCCTCCTGTAGGTCAACAAAAATACCATCAATCTACAAATTTCATCCACATCGGGTTTACAGCTTCAGTCTCAATCTGATTTCGAGGCTGAAGCCTTAACGACTTTATGGTAAACTGTACTTAAAGTGACTGACTACGCGTAGGTATTCTTTGACTTGGTGTGTTTAGTGTTTACCAAGTCGAAGATACGCGGCCGAATTTCGGTAAGATTACACCTGCGATGTATTTTAAATTACCGATGGGCGATGACACACCATGCTGAAATTATACGGTAAATTAAACATTCGACTTTGGAATAATTCGCATAGAGCTGAAAATTGGTAGAGACGTTAAATACACCATCCATATCCATACTATCCATACTAATATTATAAATGCGAAAGTGTGTCTGTCTGTCTGTCCGTCTGTCTGTCTGTCTGTCTGTCTGTTACCTCTTCACGCTCAAACCGCTGAACCGATTTTGCTGAAATTTGGCACGGAGATACTTTGAGTCCCGAGAAAGGACAAAAGATAGTTTTTATCTCGGAAAAATTTAGGGTTCCCGCGCGATAAACGAATTTTGGCGCAACGGAGTTGCGGGCGTCATCTAGTTAGATATACCTAAACAAAATCTCAAAAGTGCCCGGCGATCCTCGTGCTAAAAATTTTATTCAAGTTCAAAGGTATGAAAATGAGGTTTTTCCCGTTTTTTTTTTCCAAACTGTACATTTTATCACAAAAATAGGAAGGACAAGAGTGTAGATCATAGAATTCTCTACAAAAAATATTCAGACACTTTTTTCATACGACTTAGGTACCATTCCTTATAAATGGTGGGCAAATCATTTATCTATAAGTACTTATGTTATAAAGCTAAATAATTTGTGGAACTACTGCTTCGAATTGAAGAATTCGTTTTTATTTGGATAGGCTTATTTATCGAGGAAGACTTGAACTATAATTATATAACATCTCGTTGGCACCAATAGGAGCAAAGAAACAGAGGGAAATGGGGAAAAACGGGGAAAATTATTAGAAAGGGGAAAATTACTACATACTTGATACTAAGTTTGAAATGTTCTCGGCCTGACATACTTCTGAGCGACTTGCAACTTGCAAGCGTACCTACTACCTACTGTTGCTCTTCGCGACTCGAAAGGTTTAGATTTGGTAAGTCACGTAGAACTCAGAAGTATGTTTGCCTGTGAACAGCCCTCGTATGCTGTTAAAATGTTTGAACTTAGTATCATGTATGTAGTAGGTAGGTAGGTATGGAAACCGTAAATTTTCCTGAAAAACGAAATACCCTATATACGTGGTCTATTCTATATCTGTGCCAAATAAGTTCGTGAGATAAGCTCTTTCAAATAATTTTCCCCGTTTTTCCCCATTTCTCTCTGTTTCTTTGCTCCTATTGGTGCCAACGAGATGTTATATAATTATAGTTCAAGTCTTCCTCGATAAATAAGCCTATCCAAATAAAAACGAATTCTTCAATTCGAAGCAGTAGTTCCACAAATTCTTTAGCTTTATAACATAAGTATAGATATGATTTGCCCACCATTTATAAGGAATGGTAAGTCGTATGAAAAAAGTATCTGAATATTTTTTATACAGAATTCTATGATCTACACTCTTGTCCTAGAGATCAACTACGATAACATGGCGCGCCCCTCCAAAATTCAAAACGTTTGAAGTGCGTTGTCTTGCGCGGCAGGCTAGTTATGATTAGTTGACCAACAAATCTTGGTAATAAGTGACATTAACTAAAATATTACGTGTACTGTGATTGGTTGAATACTTACTACATGCAAACTGTTTCATAAGGATGTGACTACACACATTGAAACAGTCATTTGGAGGGGCGCGCCATGTTATCGTGGTTGATCTCTACCTAATACCTATTTTTGTGATAAAATGTACAGTTTGCAAAACAAAACGGGAAAAACCTCATTTTCATACCTTTAACCTTGAATCCATTTTTAGCACAAGGAGGATCGCCGGGGACTTTTGAGGTTTTATTTGTAATGGTGTATTTAACGTCTCTACCAATTTTCAGCTCTATGCGAATTATTCTGAGGTTACGATTTTTTTGCGTCTAATTAGACTGGGCTATTAGTACCTACGTCGAGTTATGTTGTATGCGTAGCGCATTGCTGACGTAATCATGCCGAACTACGGCCGCGTATTATCGGCCTAGTGTGTTTAGACACTAAGTCCCAATCCCGAACAAGGACATTGGATAGTTTTTGTCTAGGAAACGTTTTATGTTGCGCTTTCGCGAAAGTATTTACGTATCTACTTTAAAAATATAAAAATCACTTTTTTAAGGTCAGGTCACATGTGGAGAGTAGTTAGGATTTCTTTAATTATGGGTCTCGAATGTCGAGTGAAGTGAAAACAACGGCACTTGTAGCGTCAAACAGAAGTCGATTCAATTATATAAATTCTTTAACGAGCAAATAAGCAGAAGTGAGTGCCGCCGTCAAAGCCCTGTCACTCTGTGTACCGCGACCCGGGAGTTGGGGCTCTGCTGGTCTTGATAGTTGGAACTTGGAAATCAATACAAATATAAATATTAAGGTGTGTGTTGCTGTTTGTCTTCTGACGGATATCCAAGCTTTTTCACATTGTAACCGCTTAGGTAACCGATATTGATAAAGACATGAAGTTGCTCTCAGTCCCAGGACAGGATCACGTTTGAGTTTAGAGGTACATTTACTCTTGGGAAATGGCATACCTACTTAGTACTGTGCCTACCTCCTAAGACGTTTAACGGCATTTAAATCAGATATACTGATATTGTCATAAGCTCATCATATACCTATCTCTCCAAATTATAAATTACAATGTGATGCCCGCAACTCCGTTGCGCCAAAATTTGTTTATCGCGCGGGAATCGTGCATTTATGTGGGATAAAAAGTATCCTATGTCCTTTCCCGGGACTCAAGGTATCATCATGCCAAATTTCAGCAAAATCGGTTCAGCGGTATAGGCGTGAAGAGGTAACAGACAGACAGACACACTTTCGCATTTATAATATTAGTATGGATGTAATTTATTCTGATTTCTGAGTGCGGCCGTAATAAATGCAAACATCGTAATCATGCTATGAAGTTTAAAGATGCAAATAAAACTAAAATCGGTGAAACGCACGCAAAAATGGTGCGGATTGGAATCCCAAGTGTCGTCGGTCACGCTACACGCTCCCCGCTGCGCGTCTTTGATCGTTGATCCTCTGTCCTCCCTCACTCCTCACAGACACCGAGTGCCGTAAAGTATTGAGACGTGTTGTAGGTACAGAATGCATTAACTTGCTCATAATAATGAAGACGTGAGTGGAAGAATCGAACAAGTAATATTTCGTAACATACGCACAATACCTCATTTTTTCCCTAATTATTTTAATTAAACTTGTAACTTATGTACTTCATATTCTAGCTAATATATCTGGCTACACATATACTTATAGTTTTTCTATTTCAAATATTTTTTCCGGCCGTAATGCCTTCATTTAAGCAAAAAAACGGGAAGTTTTTTCACGATTGCCTTATTCTTCCACTCACGTCTTCAATTATTAGGTATAAATCAGTTGTATGACATCACCACCAACGTTGCGCCAAAATTCGCATATATTATTCGTAGAACTGTACATTTTTCGGGATAAAAAGTAGGTATCCTATATCTTTCCCCGGTTTAGCTGTTTGGCCGTGAAGAGGTTACAGACAGACAGACACTTTCGCATTTATAATATAAGTAGGTATGGAAGTATGGATACACATTACCTACACAAAAATCTTAATACTGTTTTAATAATATTATATCATAGATTGTACCTTTGTTTAACTAAGTAAATTGTTAGTGCTTGGTGGACAGTTACGAGCATAAAATATTATATTATAAGGAGGTGCTCTGCACAACCATGACGACTGATGAGTGATGAATGATTATTGAGCCATTCGAGTTCTGCCATGACTCACGAGTCATGACATTATAGGTAGGAACTCGTATTTTTTACGATTTTAAAAATCTAAAATATTATAACGTGCTTACTTAATTATAATAAACATTAAACACTTTCAAGTTTCAATACTTGCAAATAATAGATACTTTTATATCTTCATAATATTATTTCTAACTTACCAGTTACCGTACCTAACCGTAGAATTTCCGTAGACCATCTACGGTGCTCTACGATCTTAGCTACGCCGTAGAGCCCGTAGACCGTTATAATCGTAATCCTTATTGCTATTTGCTAATATTACGTAGGTAATTAAGTATTTCTATTTCTTTAGCTACATATTATTTATTAAAATATTATCTTAATTAAACTAATCTACGATACTGTGCCTACCTATGTTTGTTGAGACGATGTATCATCAAAATATGAAATTAAAGAAACGAGGTAAAAATATGTAGGTATTCTGTAAAAATGTTTATGCAGTTTATAAATATAGGTATTCAAGCGCTATGTCTGTAATGCTACTTTTCTTATGTGCCACACAAAGATAAGCAGAACTGTACATAGTTTTGCTATGAACAGTAACTTTATGAAAATTATAAAAAACCATTTAAGTGTCATAGAAATCACATTTCTGAAAAAAGCTCTACGTAATCATTACTCTGTGCTCTACATGGCAAAATGCGACTGCCAAGCGTCGAGCAAACACGTCGACTAACCTAATGAGAGCGACAGGGACGCCGCTATACGTCACGTCCACGTCAGAGGGAGACGACAAATGAGCGGGCGAAAGCGCAATACCTACCATAGAAAGAGCAAGCGTGACGGACTTATGTGACAGACGTAGGAGTGAGCGAGAGATGTATAAATGCTCAGTTTTGCTTGGTTCGTGAATAATTTAGGTGCGACCGCCCTTTTGCTAGCTCTCGGTACACATTGAGTTACTAGCCTATGATATTGATACTGGGCTAGCTGCCGCACTCAGGGAAATTTAAAGATTACTTAACTTCAATTTAATGAAGATTTCTACATAATTATTATTTAAGCTTCATAAATTTTCTGTCAAAGTTTTCATTCATTCAAAGGTATGAAATAATTATAATTAAAATATTATGTCACTGAGTGTGTTGGTGAGATGCGTTACACATCGATGGCCAGTCACCAGCGCTCCACGCACGATTCATTGTCAATAAGATAAATGTTTTTAGTGTAATAATTAGTATTTAATAATAATTAATATCTAATATTTTAAAAAAAATACCCAAAAAACAGCAAAATTTTGTTTTAAAATGTCACTTACTCTCAGTACCCACATTATATATTTATATATTTTTTAGTGTTTTACTCTATTTTTTAATGTTTAAATATTTAGTAGTAAATGTAGTAAAAAAAAATTATACACAAAAAAATTTTTTTAGTGTTTAAATATTTTGAAGTTAATTTTTGTACAGGAACCTAGGTAATTACTATTTTAAGCTGAAAAATAACTCAAACATGTTAAATATTTTCGTATGAAAAAATGATTTTGGTATTACGTATGTATGAGAATTTCGAGGGTAGCCCGGCCCCTTAAGTACATTAATTATTATTTTTTATTAAAAAAAATATTTAGCCCACCTATTTTCGTTGTTTCTAACTATGTACCTACTTGCTATTAATTAATATCTAAATTTCTAAATTTTGCCAAAAGTAGTGTAAGCCAACACCCTCAAAACTCGCATTTAAATGATAAATCCGGGGAAAACATTACGAATGGCAACCCTGTCACAGCATTTGGGAGCTAGGTACGTGTATACCGGTATTTTCATGTATTATTGATCAAACGCCAAGTGGTAGTGGGTACTGGGTAAGGGGGAGGGGGCGCGAATTTCAGTTAAGTACTGACCTGCTATAGATATCGTTGAACCCTTGAGTAAACTGAAACACTTGATATCTGGATTACCTTCGACAAAAATGGTCAAAAGTTTGATGTACCTAGGTCTGCTTAAAGCACCGTAGCTATCGAAGTTGATCAATTTCTTTTATTTTGAAACTGACGTCTTTTACAATTATATTAAATTTTTTACTGCTTGGTGATTCGGAGGTTTTGTGAAATTTTCTATATTTGAATGAGTATTACCTGCTACCTAGGTATACATTTATACCTAGGTAGTAGGTAATTTTATTAAATTATAATTAAATAGCATAAGTACCTACTCAAAGTTGAGTCAAAGTATGTAATTGTCTGTTACTGTATATCATGCAAATTGCAATATATAAGTGTAGTTTTTAATTTAATTTATAATAAGTATTAGGTAACAGGTACCTAGTTACCGCCTAGGTATATTAATGAGTACCTGTTACCTAATACTTATTATAAATTAAATTAAATACTACACTTATATATTGCAATTTGCATGATATAGGTACAGTAACAGACAATTACATACTTTGAGTCAACTTTGAGTAGGTACTCATGCTATTTATTACTTATTCTCTATTTAATCTAGTTACTGTAGGTACCTATCTATAGGTAGTTTAATTATTATAGGTAATATTATTGATGAATTCTTCGATCGGGGATTCTCGGAAATGCTATTAATATTAATGCTAATAATTAAACTATATATACTTTTTCATTGCATATTTTGTACTTTGGAGTAATGAAACAGCCACTTATGTTGATCCTCGATAAAATCTTTTTTTATTTACGTGATTAATTTTATAATGTTTTGGATTGCATTTATTAAGGTTTCTAATAAAACTACAAGAATAATCTTTAGGGCAACAGTAGATACCTACCATATAGGTCAACCATCACATTATTTTTAGAATCACTTCTATAACTTTTCTATTTTATTTTTGCTTACAATGTTTGTATTTTGTATGTTTTATTAATTTCATAACCTCAGCTCTTCTCACGTACCTTTAGGTAATTACCTTACCTTATTGACCTCATATGCGGGCAAAACAGGGGTAGCTAGTGGAGTGTGAAATCGCAGCAATATAAAACACTAGCAATATCCGTGAGCGTGGCCGACACGCGTCATACTCGTTACCTCTCATCACATCTAATTGGTTATATACATGATGTGATTATGATAATAATCAGTGACTTTGTAAACAAATAAAGCTAGTAAGTAATAGTCTACTCAAGTTTAAGTTGTACTTGAAAAGAAAATGCGCAATTTCTGTTTTTTTTTGGCACAAATTGACTTTCATCAGTTTTATTGATTGGTTGGTTTTTACGCCGCTTATATAACCTTGTTACAGGTTAATTGTTCTATTATAAGTTGTTGTGCATAGTGCAACCAAAGTTTCTTCGAAAACATTTGTGCTAGCCAGTCGGCGGTGCCCACCTTTCCAGGTAGGTAAGTCATACCTAAGTGTTTGTACTTTTTCACCACTACTTAGGTACCTACTGTCTACTGCAGGATATTAAAGTGTAAATTATTGTGTTTGTATCTTACAAAAATGCAGTTACCTGTCCAGTAAGGTACATACAGACATTTTGTTAAACATAATTACATATTACGATATTTGTACATAAACAAATCAATTTATTCTAATTTTATAGTTGCGTTGTCCCCGCAGTAATCGGGAGTGCCGCAGGGGTGAGCGGCGGGTCCGCAAATATTTGATCGCTGTAATAGCTCCGGGAGCACGGGATCGAACCCCGGACCGGCTTAATTGATTGCCTGTTTATTATTTGCCTCTGAGGCTGGAGTGTCTTATATATGATGACAAGATATTATTTGTATAAGGAACATAAAATCTGAGGCATAAAAGTGTCTTATTGGTTTTTTAGGTTAGGCAATACAGGTTGTAGCAAAACTAAATGATAACACTTGAGGGTGTGTATATAGAGTTTGCTGTGAAAGTAGCAGGGCTGAAATAGTAACCTTTTTTTTTGCACCTTCGGAAAAAATCATGAAGGAAAGAGCCCGGGTTACCCTCGAAATTCTCATACATACGTAATACCAAAATCATTTTGTCATACGAAAATATTTAACAGTATTTTTTTTTGTATAATTTTTTTTTACTAAATTTACTACTAAATATTTAAACACTAAAAATAGAGTAAAAACTAAAAAATATATAAATAGTAATTTACTACAAAATATTTAAATACTAAAAAATATTTTTTAGAGTTGAAATATTTTGTATTAAGTAAATTTAATATTTATGTATATATTTTTAGTGTTTTACTCTACTTTTAGTGTTTAAATATTTAGTAGTAAATTTAGTAAAAAAAAATTATACAAAAAAAAATACTGTTTAAATATTTTGAAATTAATTTTTGTTCAGGAACCTAGGTAATTACTATTTTAAGCTGAAAAATAACTCAAACATGTTAAATATTTTCGTATGAGAAAATGATTTTGGTATTACGTATGTATGAGAATTTCGAGGGTAACCCGGGCTCTTAAACGTAAAACGATGTTTTATCGGACTGAAGCTTAAGCTCTGCCTACCCGCATATAGACAAATGATTCATGATTAAGAGGCAACTTATAGGTAATTCGATTTACAGAAATGGTTTAGTGAATAAAGTGGTTAAACATTGAGTTCAACAGTTCAACCACAGGTCAACTATGTACGAACATATTTTATAATATATCTTAGATTTACTATGTATTTGGATTCTGCTTAATTTTTTTTTACTATAAGTCAAATAGATGCATACGCAAGTTATCATAGTATATCCCACAATCTTTACATTATGTGGTACACATTAAAGAAAAACTATCACGCCTATTGATTTGTGCTTTAACATGGTAATTTTTATTTATATGTAGATGTGTTAGCATCAGCCAGTCAAGGTATGACGACGTGAGCACTCATAAAGCTCGGCTTTTAGCTAGTTTTATATGGTCACAACTTTGTTGTACAACATTTCGTTTATCGCGGAAATCGTACATTTTTCAGCTGTTTCGTTTTCACCATTTTCCACCAGTTTCAACCATTTGTTTTTTCACAAATTCCTAAAGTTTTTTTGCAAGTTCCTTTATGCCAAATACCTAAAGATGTCACAAAAACTCTGCAAATCTGAACTGAAGTGTGGTTGGATTGTCATGTGATTGTTAATGCGTTAACTATTACCACTATTACATAGAATACGAGCCCGGAAGCGCGGATTTGGGGGGATTATTGCAAGTATTACGTCATTATGGTGTCATAATTGCGTCGTCCTTTGATATAGCGCATATGTAAGAGTTATTGATGTAGTCTTTATTTGGCATTCGATATTTCTTTAGAAGGCAGGTGTGAATGTTAACTCTTATGTATCCAAAGGTATTCCTGCTTATTTCAGTGTGATGATGATTTTATTCTTATTTTATTATGATGATGTTAATAATATGATTTAATTATAAAGAGGTGCACGTCGCCTTTATACTTAATTATACTTTTTATACTTAATAGTATACGTTTCTAAGAAGAAAGAAGTCAAGTTATGTAAAGACAATTTTACTAGTGATCTGTGAACTGATATAAAGTATAAACCGACCCAATCACGTAAGTAGGAATCTGGTTATTCAGAATATATTTCTTTTACATTGTGTGTACATATTTTTAACATTACTGCAAAAAAATCCTAATTCTTAAAGTTTTTGCACAAGAAATGTCTCTATGAATTATTATTACTTAAAATTGAGGTTCTATAAGAAATTTCTCACATTAATTGATGAATACTCCTGAGTACTCCTGACGCACCCACAAATAAGAATTTACAAAAAAAAAAGTACTTTCGGAAGGAAGCTGCTAATCCGGTATTATGGTATTCAGTGGTATTAGTAGTCTCTGGTGGTGTGGTATTGTAGTGGTGGTATTGTAGCAGTATTTGTGGGTGTCGGCACAAATCAAAACGAGTAACGCTGACCACACACTATTGTAGTTCTTGCGCGGTTAAGGCGAAGTACTGTTAAAATATTTTACCCGACTGCAGAAGGAGGATGTGCATAATAATTAATTGTATGTATGTTAGTCTATAGCTCTATAAGGTATTTATAATATTATGGGCCAAGATGCCTGACTTATAAAATAAAATAAATAAATAAATAATATGGTCTACGTCTTAACATTTGAACTTTATCGATCTTCCAACTACAGATAATTTCATATTTGTTGTGTAGACGAAGTTTTTTGTGTGACTATCTTGTAATAATCACTATACATACATATATCCATCAAATCGTCTGAATATTTTCAGATTGAATGCATCCTTCATTATAAACTTTATTTGTAATAATAACCGAATCTATACTAATACTAATATTATTATAGCCACCGCTTCTACGATTGCGATTCCCATTACACTACTGTTTAGAAGGTCGCTAAGTGAAGGAGTGGTGCCGGGTATTTGGAAATCCGCGTTCATCACCCCGGTACATAAAAAAGGGCCTAAAACCGATGTCACTAATTACAGACCCATCTCAAAGCTGTGTATAATTGCTAAAGTTTTCGAACGTATTATATATAACCAATTATACCCAGCTTTGAAGGCATCCTTTAGTGCATCTCAACATGGGTTTCTCGGTGGCAGATCCACTGTCTCCAACCTAGTGACCTTCAATGAATATATAACGCAAGCCATGGAAGCTGGTAAGCAAGTCGATGTGGTTTACACCGACTACTCAAAATGTTTCGACCGTATAGATCACAACATTCTTATTAAAAAGCTCGAATCCATGGGGATTAGTGGTAATCTTCTAAGGTGGTTCTCCTCCTACATCCATCGAAGGTCCCAAGCTGTAGTAGTTAAAAACTACATTTCTGGTTGGGTTGACATCCCGAGTGGAGTTCCCCAAGGTTCGTTGCTTGGTCCACTTCTTTTTAACATCATGGTAAACGATATTCAAAACTGTTTACATTCGTCTCTGTTGCTTTGTTTTGCAGATGACATGAAAATTTTCTTATCTATCTCGTCTCAATCGGAAGCATCTGCATTACAGGCCGACATAACACGACTAGAACAGTATTGTTCCCAAAATTGTCTCGATCTTAATCCCTCAAAATGTTGCGTTGTCACCTTTTCCAGAAAACAGAACGTAATTCTAACGAGTTATACACTCAAACAACAATCGTTACAACGACTTACGACAGTTCGTGATCTAGGAGTATATCATGACTCTAAATTACTGTTTGACGTACATGTGGATCAAATAGTATCTAAAGCTTACAAAGCGCTAGGTTTTGTGCTGAGGTGTGCTACGTCTTTCAAAGACATAAAAACAATAAAAACATTATATTGTACCTATGTTCGTCCCCATTTGGAATACGCCTCGCAAGTTTGGAATCCTATGTATAATGACTATATTGATCGTATTGAAAACATCCAAAAGAAATTTGTTCGATACCTTTGTTATCGTTTAAAAATCCAATACAATTCCGATAATTATTTTGAACTCTGTAAACGGCATCACTTGGTTCCGCTCAAGATTAGACGCGATGTTGCCGATTTAGTTTTTCTTTTGAAGATAGCCTCCAATAAAATTGATTCCCCCGTAATTTTAGAAAAACTTAATTTAAATGTACCCTCTAGAATCTTTAGATTTAACCCCCCTATATTTGTACCAGTAGTTTCGACTAACTACCGTAAGAACTCGTTTATCTTGCGCGCAGGTAATAACTTTAATAATATTTCTAAATCTGTAGACTTAGACCTGTTCGCAACTAGCATTGTAACAGCCAAGCGACTGCTTTATGAATACTTGCTCCAGTAATGTTTGTTCATACAACTGTTACTTATATTTAGGCTTTATTTGTTGTTTGTTATTTGTGACAGATGTTTACGTGTAGCGTTAAAGTTTAATGTTAAGTATTTGTGACTCTTCAGTCTCACTTTACACATTGTAATTTATTTAGTAGTATGTGGCGCCTGCTATGTCTGAACTTTTAGATTACTTATCCTGTATATTTATTTGTGAGGACCTGTAATTGGCTTCTTATTTTCTAGATTAAGTTATTTACTGTTTATTTTTTATTGATAGCTGTTGGTCTTCCTGACTTCATAAAAATAAAAATAAAATAAAATAAAATTATAAATGCGACTGTGTCTGTCTGTCTGTCTATTACCTCTTTACGCCCAAACTGTGAACCGATTTTGCTGAAATTTGATATGCAGATACTTTTAATCCCGGGAAAGGACATAGGATACTTTTCATTGGGATTTCTCGGTGTTCCTGCGCGATAAACGAATTATGGTACAACGAAGTTGCGGGCGTCATATAGTTTGTAATAATAGTCTAAGGGCCTGTTTTACCACTTCCTGATAAGTGCCGAATAGGCTATCCACCACTTAATTTGACAGATGAAGTATGGAGAATCTGTCAAAAGTTGTGAATAGCCTATTTGGCACTTTATCAGAAAGTTGTGAAACAGGCCTAATTGTTATATTTTTAGCTACATTACTCTGAAAGATAACATGATAAACACATATTATGTATTAATATTTTGCTATCCTAGAAAGAAAGAAGAATATAACGCTAGCATCTTTTATCGATCGTCGCGTCCCCTTAAGTTTGACAGTAGGAAGCTCGACACACGACATCCGTCTTCCGCCATTGTATGTTGTACAACAGATAATGCGATGGGAAGTGCAGCCTCTACACACACACACACACACGAGACAGGATTAGCGCATACAAACGCACATTACATTGTGATCTACTAACATGCGATGTGGTATGTATGATGTTACATTACATAGAGAATACTAGATAAAAATAATAATCCAGAAAGTATGAAATAAAGTATTTTTGTAACAAGTCTAGTTTTAAGTTTCAGCGTAGAGGCGCTACGCCGCAGCCTGTAGCCGACGCGGCGTAGCGTATGTAGCGTAGTAAAATATTTAGGGTTGGTTGCACCAACTTATTTTAACTATAACTGTAACTTTAACTATAACTACAGTGCAAAATGTCAAATCTTTGGTTATCGTTAAATATGGCGTCCGACGCCATATTTAACCATCAACCATCAACCGCTCATACTTATATCTAAATTTTTTCGTTAAAATTTACCATATTGTTTCACAGTGTTATATTTTTCCTGTCGATTTTTACGGATAATTCAATTTTTTATACTCTTAATCCCATTACCTGTAGCTTTAAAAATAAATTATTCTTCTTATTACATTCTTACCTTTTGTTTTACCTTCGAACTTTCATTGTATATATTTGTGTATGTGATTTAATATTGCACGTCTTATTTCCTCTTAACATTTACTAGGGTCTATAAGCGAGTAATTGGACTAAACATAACATATGGCGCCCCGCGGGATGTTTGTGTGTGCGCAATTAACTGTGCAAATATTATCATGTATCATATCTACTGGGAGCTCTTTGATAATGTTTCGAATTTCAATAATTCGTGCACCGTTTTTCCGAAAAAGCTTCATGCTTGTGTGCCCGAAATATTTTGAGCACACAAGCATAAAACAGAATCATACAGTGCAATATTTTTATTAAAAAAAAAACTTTCGCCCAAAAAATAAAGAACACGGGACTGTTCTTTCTTGTAGTTTCTGAATAAAAAATTATTAACGTATCTAACATTCAGATTGTTATATCCATTTTTAGCATAAGCAAAGCCACAGACTACAGTTAGTTACTAACTCGATTGTAATTCCAATACGGACCGTGATTGGTGAAGTTTCGTGCGAGTTAGACCTGGAAACTCCCGACTACTTCATATTGCGGAGGCCACAGGCAAGGAGTCAAGCGAGGCGGATAAAAATATAAGATTTTAACACAAAGTCAGTTTATTCTACATTATACATTTTTACTCAATGATTCTCAGTTATCAAAACAAATTTCTTTAAGTTCAGCCTCGTAAAGGGTATCCGTAGGGTGGCCTATGATGAGGCCGCTCGATTCCGTCGTAGTCGGGCTGATCACAGTCCAATCTGACCGGACGTGTGCACTAACACGTGACAAAATGAGTCCGGTCTGGTCTTAGTTTATTAGGCATACACGCGTTTTCCGTATTCGTTTTCCTAACGTGGAATTTTGATTTGGAATTCTGTGAGACTAACGCAAACATTCGTTTTTCTTGCTTGCATTCGAAACGCACGTGCGGAATTCGTTCCGTTCGGAAAAAAGCTAGCTGATTCCATTCCTAATTGTCAATATTTTGTCAATAGTCTGTGGTTTATCCAGTAACTCCGTCGCTAACTTAATTAAGCAATTAAACAGCTCGCTCCGTTCCCCTATGACCATGGCCTTAGCAGTAACTAAGAGATCGCATGTAAATTGCATGTTGTGGCGTGTGGCTTATGGTGATGGCATTCGTTGTGGCGAGGTGACGCGACGTGGCGATATAACGTGCTGACGTGACGCGACGCGTGCCGGATATTACCTTTGTTTTAATCGTGTGAACCGCTAGAATTTGATAGTAACGAAATTGATTGATGATTTCTCGTTAAAACGCATTTTTTTTTCTTTTCAAATTGTACCTGATATTATGAAGGCGAAAGTTATGTTTGCTATTAAGTATATTAATATCTTCATGAAGTAACTATATTTAAAATTATTGTGATATTGCAGTAAAACTTCTCTTTAACAATAATAATTATATCAGCACTTTCCTATACAGATTTACTATCTTATAATAGTTTTGTATTAAAAAAAATCCCACAATTCAAGAAATCCTTATTTTTCATCGAAATACGATTGTAATTGTACAATTTCCCCAAATACTTCCCCGCTAATAGGCTTACAGCGTCAAAGAGCGGCTTACAGATTGTGCCGTTTACCGCAGAACAGTTCTGGCGGATTAGTCGTTACTGTTGTTTCTGTTGTCTGTTGTCCGCAGATGTGGAATACCCACGACACATCATGTTGTGACACATTATGTTGTTTGTTGGGCGTTTAATATAACAGCCGTGCCGTGCCTTGGTCCGGCACGGCACGGTCGCGGTAAAATAGGAAAGCTTTATCGTTTGACCTTTGTGGAATCGTATGCAGACGCTTTTCCGCAAACCCTAGACGTCCAAGATATTAAATTGCCGTGCCACGGCAAATTTTCTCATTTCGATACGATCTATCATCTAAGTAAGTATTTAAGACCAAGTCTTTCCAGTTTCTCAAGCCTTAGGGAGCTTAATGCAAAGGCCCTATAATTAAATGTGAACCACACTTAATTTTAATAATAATTATGCTATGCAACAATTATTATTGTACTTTAAAAGTAAATATTTAATATAATAAGCAACTAAAACTGACTTCAAGAAATAATTACTAAAAATACAAACTAAAATAAAATAACATATACAAACTTAGAATATAAAATTATAAAAAGAAAAACTTCCCCGTGTCGTCCCACTTAATTTTTAAATAATATTATTATTTTATGTTCATTAATAATAATGATAATGTCTATGGACGCTTCACACCACGTCAGTCTGGCCCCGTGCTAAGTACCTGATGGACTTGTGTTACAGGTACCAGACAACGGAAATATATTTAATACTTTTATACTATACATATATTTAAGATTTTTATTACATGATTAGGGAATGTTATTATTCGACAAATTTACTATACGAATAATTCGAATATATTCGAATAATTCAAAAATTTTGAAAAATGCTTTAAACTCTGAATAAAAGTAACAAAAAGCTTCGTACAAACATTTACATTCTATTTTGTTAATACTATGAAGTAAGCAATTCTTATTTTTACTTTTATCAACATAAATCTTTGTAAAATTGACGTAGTTAATTTTTATTGTTAAACACTTTAAAATGTATATTTTAAGGTTACATCTGGGCAATAAAAGAAAGACTAGTAAAGTGTAAACCGTTTTCGATCATAGCACCTCTTACTTTTCTTATGTGATTTTGCTTAGTCTTGCTAGGCAGCAGATGAGATTAAATAATAATATTATGATTTTCGACGTTATGATATCTGTTCATTAATACTAAGCCAGCTCTGCTCTTTTTTATGTTTTCGATCCACGTTCACCTAGTTCACCTAGGCGGCTTGACCTGTGTCAACGTGGCTCGAAATTATAAAAAAGGGTTACTATAAAACAAACATCACAACAAAGAAAAAAAAATTAGCAACGAAGCCCTGAGGGAGGGAAGATTAGTTCTGTAACCCTGACGTCACTGAGACCCATGAGGATCTATTGTGACTCCTTCGCACTAGAGTATCATCCCCAACCCAATACTGCTCATAAATTGAACGATATGGTTGGGGTTGGTAGAGTAGGATTGTCGAGAAGAAGATGAATAGGTGTTTCATCCTCACAGAATCTGCAAGTCGTTATGCTACAAATACCCATTCTGTTTAGGTGTTTGTTGAGCTTGCAGTGCCCAGTTAGGCTTCTGGTAAGGATTCTTAATTGGTTCCTAGTTTCTACCCAAGGTGAGCACTGATTCTGATAGTTTCTTGTTGAAGCAAGGAATTAGTGCCTTGGAGTGTTCAAGGCAAGTGTTCAGGGGTCTCAGCCCATTGCTTTCTGCATAGTCTGTGACCCAATTCCTTGAGCTTTTGCTTGGTGGTACTGGGAGTATAATACCACAGACTGGTTCTGGGCCATAATTTATATGAGACTCTCGGCCCCAAGCCTAGCCAGGTTGTCAGCGATTTCATTGCCGGGGACGTTACTGTGGCCCGGGATCCATACTAGGCGGATGTTGGTGTTCCTTCCTAGCATATTTAACGTCTTCTGCGGCAGTCAGTGCTTTAAGTGCAGCTTGACTATCGGAGAAGATAAAAACGTTTCCATGAACTAGGGCCATCTCCAGGCTTTCTAGTGAACAACCGAGGATAGTGAAGACTTCCGCCTGAAACACGGTCACAAACTCCCCCAAACAGGCGTATTTGCCTATAGGTGGCCTGCCTCCGTAGAATACGGCTCCCGCACGGTTGTCTTTCCTTGATCCATCCGTGAACCAAACTATGTCGCAAGGGCGGACATCGATTGGGTTTTTTCTTTCCCAGTCCTCCCTGGAAAGTATAAAAACCTGGTATTGCTTTAAAAAGCTATGTACCTTGATCATGGCATCTGATGGCATGGCTACGACAGGTGATTCATTGAGAGACTGTTCCAGCTGTCGAAAGGGGGTGGAGGCCCAATTCGTCCTGCCCGCCGTCCTAGCCCTGAGAGCTACCTTCTTAGCCTCCATCTGAACAAGCAGAGGAAGCGGAGTTAAGTTGATCAGGGCCTCGAAGGAAGCGGTGGGTGATTTGATACTGTACTAACTGTTTCAATTATCAATCGAGGACTGCCGCGGTAAAGTTATTGAATAGCAATTTTTTATCAACTTGTCGATTCATAGATAACATCGCGAGCTTCAAGCCAGAAGGGCGTACAAAAAAGTGATCTTTTTTTATTTTAACTACATATTTTAAAACTCTCAATATTGCACTTACATCTATTACTTTCTTTAAAACGATATTTTATTTTATATACATTATACACCCTTCTGGCGTATAATGTATCGTGAGATCGTGGGATTCGCAGACACAATAGATTTTCAATTGTTATGCGACAGCCGGGTGCCAGTTGGGGATTGATGGGTTAAAGTCCGCGATAGATATAGTTATCACGGTAGACAAAACATTTGAGAAAGCTTAAAAGAAGTAAATGGATACAGATCGTGAGCGACCATTACTGACGATACTGAAATCCATGACTGAAAGGAGTTTATATCTTTATTTGCATGGCTTTAGGCAAAATAACGTCTAAAACATGGTCAACGGCGACGATGAATGGTCGTATACTCATTAGTTAGACACAAAACAGATTTATATTATGTATATCATTAAAGATGTAGAATATTCATAATTTTTCTGAAATAAACATAATTATGTTCTTATTTCATGTTAATTTTATGTTTGATAGCATTTTGAACAAAAATAAAAAATATTTTTACAAGTATTCGAATTATTCGAAAAATAATTTGGCGAATATTCGAATAATAAAATCGTCGAATATTCGAATAAAAGCGGTATTCGAATATTCGAATAACATTCCCTATACATGATACACATATTTAATACACATCCATGATCCAGGAACTTTATAAACTTTTTGTTCCGTCGGCGGGATTCTAACCCGCGACCTCTGGCTTCTGGTTTAATGCTCTAAGGGCTTGAGCTACCAACGCGCTCACCACTCCACCACGGAGGTCGTTAAAAAAGTAAATGACTATTTTTCCTCAAAATATCTCCTTGTGTTGTAGACCTTAAAGCTCCTGTAAAGGTAAAACAACACTGCATAGCAATATCATTTAAGCCGACATAAGTGTTTTATTAAAGTGTATCAGCAAGTGAGTTTATATGAGTATGAGTTTGTATAATTAATAAAGCCCGCTAGCTACAGAGAGTACGTTAACACTTCACTAGCCCCGGAGCCGGGGGTGAAGGCGGAAGTATGATGCCTAATACAGTGTGGCCTCTGAAAGACATTTTCAGTTTACAATTTACAATATTAAATTTGAGACGTTTAAGCGATTTTTTTATATCTTAGTTTTTGTAAGTTCTCAAACTTAATAATTACTTAATAGAAATGTTGTTTGTTCTGAAGATTAAGAATTGTGTAGCTTTTTGTAGCATGCAACATCGACGTTGATTATGGGCAATTATAGACGGAAATTCTACACTTTGGCTCGTATTGGTCCATCATTAACCATACTAGGCTATACTTAATGTAAGCGACGCAAAATTCCCAGAGAGCTATTTCGCTTACTATAATATTATACTCAGTATTTACATGATACCATCATGTAAATACTAAGAATCCCTTCCTCCAATATGATAAATACACTGTAATACTGAAAACGTAATTAGTAGCAATCAACACCACCAACAACTTAAGTAAGTTGTAACTTGTAAGGAAAAGCCGTCGGCAGAGCTTCGTCGGTTTTAAGTAGTCTTAAAACTAAAACTCGTCGCTTCTGTTCTTTACTCTATGTCTGGAGGGTTCGCTTTTTATTGTTGTCTCCCCTCACCGTGCAATATGCTCCTCATAACCCGTCGCGTCGCGTCAGCTCAACTCTGATTGATATTATATTGTTTTGACGAGGACTCAATCGCTCGGAGTTCCCTTTTGTTGTGGCGTAGTTTCACTGCGATTTGTCGCCTCTATACAGCTACATAGTGTTTGGTACAGTTTTAATGCTTTTATGATTTCTGCGCGATTGCATTTTTTTTGTTTCGATGAGGCGTGAGTTTTAAAAACTTTGTTTTTTGTATTCGAAGTGTTTTTTGTTTAAATACTTTCTAGTGATGTAAGTACTCCGTCGGTATGTATAAATTGCTGTACAATTTATATTTACGAAGTACATTACGTTGAGAGTTGAATTTATAATTTAACAAAATAAGTATAGGTATTAATTATTACTAAGCATTTAGCTAATACTAAAATGTAGATACATAAAAATATATTATTGGTAGGTCTATACTTTCAAATTAATTTTCGATTTTAGTCTTCGTAATAGGTAGTTATGTCTATTGTGGTAATAGCTATGTCCACACTGTGCTCTTTCGTCTTAAATTTTCGTCATCTTCTTTCATTCAACTTTCGTTTTGGCGCATTCAATAATTGAATGCGTCAACGAACGCAACGCCAACATTGTCATTTTTGTTTTTTGGATACGGTCAGAGGGCATGCGTCGCGGGCATGCCTCACGTTCGCTATTGACTGCGCTATAACGCATGCCCTTGACGAACAGAAAAAGGCACAGTGTTGAGTGTGGACAAAGCTATATTCAGTGATTAAGGCGACGCCTTGATAATTTGGCTGTAGCGATGCCGATTTTTCTCAGCAATGACTAAAGATAAGAAACTAAAGTTCATTGTCAGTATTCATCATGTCTTTGTCTTTGAATTGCCCATAGCATAACACGATTGGACAACTTTTATAACACAGAATTATCAATCGAAAAGACCTCTGTAAAAAAAGGGATTCCTATTTTTCCAACAGAGGAGAGTGATTTAAGGTTCCAAAATTTGTACATAAATTGGTTGAAGCATACACTTTAATATGTGCATAGCTTATATGAAATGTATTTATGGTTTTTAAATTACGCGACAAAAACCATTTTGTTGCTTATGCCCTTTCCATTTTTTGCTATTCCATTGCTTGTTTTCTATGAGAGGCCGGCCCGGCCTCTCATAGAAAACAAGCAATCTAAACATATCCAACACGGTTTCTTACTTTAACGCGGCGTCACCTTAAGTGACTTGGCTAAAGACTCTTTGATTGCCACTCACTCTTATGAAATTAAAGAGCCCGGGTTACCCTCGAAATTCTCATACATACGTAATACCAAAATCATTTTGTCATACGAAAATATTTAACATGTTTGAGTTATTTTTCAGCTTAAAATAGTAATTACCTAGGTTCCTGAACAAAAATTAACTTCAAAATATTTAAACACTAAAAAAAATGTTTTTGTGTAAGTATAATTTTTTTTTACTAAATTTACTACTAAAAATAGAGTAAAACACTAAAAATTATATACACAAATATTAAATTTACTACAAAATATTTCAACTTTTATAAATATTTTTTAAATATTTTGTAGTAAATTTACTATTTTTATATATATTTTTTTGTGTTTTACTGAATTTTTTAGTGTTTAAATATTTAGTAAAAAAAAATTATACACAAAAATTTTTTTTTAGTGTTTAAATATTTTGAAGTTAATTTTTGTTCAGGAACCTAGGTAATTACTATTTTAAGCTGAAAAATAACTCAAACATGTTAAATATTTTCGTATGACAAAATGATTTTGGTATTACGTATGTATGAGAATTTCGAGGGTAACCCGGGCTCTTAACGGTATAAAATAGATAAAAAATACTTACTTTATTTCCCTTTGCCGTAGAGTGTAGATCGTATATAGTCATCTATGATCTACACAACAGTCTTCAAATCTGAAATCAATTACCCTCAAAAATCCCGCCAATTTGAGGGTACACGCGATGACAGTGCACGTGACACCAAAGTGACACGCAATTGGCGTGACACCTGTCACGATGTCAGGATAACTCGCAGCGTGACACCGAGGGCTGACCGTCAGATTGGCAATTGGAGGCTCGTCTCTATTATACAGCTGAGATGAATAAGAACTTTATCTTACTTAACTATAGACTATGGTATGTTATATTATCATTGTAGATTGTAATTTTCATTACATTTCAGGCATAATATTATAGTCAGCCCTAGAACAATTTTTGAAGTGAAAACTTCTTTAGCGGCGTTGAGCACTTTTGTGGGATGGGTAAAAACTGTGAAACTTGCGTCAGATTCTCGTGCTGATCGAAAAACCTTG
The DNA here is from genome assembly GCA_905333045.1 of Lysandra bellargus. Classification (NCBI taxonomy): domain Eukaryota; kingdom Metazoa; phylum Arthropoda; class Insecta; order Lepidoptera; family Lycaenidae; genus Lysandra; species Lysandra bellargus. The sequence continues at coordinate 11,171,117 of HG995320.1, read as the reverse complement.
GAAAAACCGTAAGACGGTTGGAGAGTATAGTGTTTTGTGTCGAACTCGAACTCGAATTGATTGTAAGGGTTTCGATTAATTAAAAAAATAGATTTTTCAAAAATCGATTGTCATAAATAATGGGTTAAAAATTTAATCGATTGTAAGGGTTTCGATTAATTAAAAAAATCGATTTTTTAATAATCGATTTTCATAAAAAATGGGTTAAAAAAATGCACAACGTTAATAATCAAATTTTCACTTCTGCCGGCACTCCCGGAGTGCAACCCGTCTTTTTTTTATTACTATTTTTATGTTAATTTTTTGTGAGTAGCTTCATTTTGATAAGACAAACAACATTTTATTTGCAAAAAATCTTGAAAGTGGTATAGCTAACAGAGATAGAAAGGATTTTATTTATACAGTTTTGATTTGATGGTTCTAAAATATGACTTGTTCTATTTGTAGGACAATGTTGCTCTTGAAATAATTACTAGATAACGCCCGCAACTCCGTTGCGCCAAAATTCGTTTATCGCGCGGGAACCCTTCATTTTTCCGAGATAAAAACTATCTTTTGTCCTTTCTCGGGACTCAAAGTATCTCCGTGCCAAATTTCAGCAAAATTGGTTCAGCGGTTTGAGCATGAAGAGGTAACAGTCATACAGACAGACACACTCTGTTAGCTACCACTTTCAAGATTTTTCGCAGATAAAAATGTTGTTTGTCTTATCAAAATAAAGCTACTCACAAAAAATTAGCTTGTTAGTAATAAAAAAAATGTTCTAGAATCTTGGACTTTTCACTATTCAATTACATATACAAGTTACAAAATATTTTTTTTTTCAAATAACTTAACTTACTAAGACCTTTAGAACTTACGTCTAGAACCCTTTTATATATAGAGATTGCAATGTAAGATTATAAAGCATTTTAATTACCAACTGCTGTAGCCAATTTCTTGATATTATTATTCCGATTATAAAATAATTGTTGTAGTACTTACTGTAAACGAGAAAGTGCAGCTTTCATTGATTTTGGATAGTAGGCTATACTATCGGTATTTTAACTATTTAAGCACAGTTAGGTGTTTTAAACTGTTCATAGAATGTAGAGTCAGTCACTAGCGGTAGTAGCTAGCCGTCGTGATTATGACAAGCATCATAATTTACTACATTTTGCCCCAAATTTAGTTGCGATCAATGTTGCAATTATATTTGTTTACGCAAGGAGCCTAAATCCTTTTTTTTCGGTATTCCAAAATATCAGAACAGCTGGCTAGGCCAGGGATGGGGAAACTACGGCCCGCGGGCCATCTCCGGCCGGCGAAGGCTTGAAATCCGGCCCGCGACCATCAAACAAAATGAAGAGAATATTTCGTATTTTTAGTTGTTGGTAAATAAAAGTTTAATTTAAGAGCCTACTGTCAAAACGCTAGCCCCGCCTACACATACCGCTATCCTCCAGTCGAGATACAATGATTCCATAAATCGCGCTCCCGGACAATGTGCTTTACACTGCAGCTAATAGTGAACAATATCGCGTAACGATCGTCTTCGCATTATAGCACGAAAGTAAAGGTCGTAAGTCCCAAAAATGTTTTTGATGATTACTTAAAAATTAAATACGATACTAATATTTCGTTATTTTATAAAGTGTGTGATTGTATAGTAGTGCAAATTATTTAATGATAGTAACTCAATAAGTATAACAGATATTTGTTGAAAAGCCCAGAAATATTCATAATTTCCAAAAATATAAAAATAATATAAATATAAAAATAGGTGAATCGTATTTTCCGTTAGGCAAGTATCAGATAAATATACAATGATAAAATAAATCTCAATTTCATTTGAGTCAATCGTCTTCCGGGATCGTAATACTTGTTAGAAAACACAGCAAAATTAGGCAGCCCGCTCTTAATTACAATTTCTAATTTATTTTTTAATACAACAGTTATTTTGTAATATTTGCACAATAAATTAGTGTTTCAGAAAATACATATCAATATTTTTATTTCAGTAATTAACATAGTCAAAAATGCAACAACTTGGCCCGACATAAATTTGTTAGGATTATATTGGCACGCGAAGGAAAAAGTTTCTCCATCCCTGCTATAGGTAATAGGCAGTAAACTGTAGAGGGGGCACACAGATTGTTTTTTTAGATAAGACGCTGAACGTTACTTTTGGGTCATGCAGAATGCTATTGTCCAGGGGTTCTCTGCGGGATTTTCAGCCTGCGGCGCACTTGCAAGTCAATATTTTGTTACGGCAGTCGGCACCCTACTCTACATAGGATAAATATACATAAATAAACACCTTTATAGTGATTATACCCTGTATACTAATGTTAAGCAGGTAAATAATAATAAACAAATATAATCATCTGCCTTTGTATACTTAATTCATATTATAATTTTATTTTATAATATTTGTAGTTATGGATAATGATGGAGGATCGACTCGCGGCGCCCCTCTTGCCTTTAGTCACAATTTACTCACGATGTCGAAAAACGGTACGCCGGAAGTGCCCGTTGCTGCTGGCTGGCGACTCACCACGCCTACGGACTCACCTTTCACTACCTCCCCTAGGCCCTAACAGATTGCGTTTTGTTCACTTGAAAGTCAAAAGTCCGTTGGCGCATATTGTTCGCGCAGTAATTAGGGCAACGTGCGCCGTACAAGAGCGCAGCGCGCGCGCATTGTGACGTAATTACTATTGTTCAGCGGCTCGGATTTCGTGACGTTTCGCGGGTGTGGCTCTCAAAGTTTACGCCAGGTTATAGGTCAATCTCGTTCTTAGCAATTACAAAATCTTTGATCTGCTGCCCATATAACTAGGGAGAGCGGACCGGACTTTTTGTATGCGTTCCCATGTGCCTTTTTTACAAAGTCCAGTCACTAGTCAGGTCGGCCTACGATCAGCCTGACCGAGGAGGCACTTCCTTTAAACCTCTTATGGTCCAAACCACGAAACTATTCAGAAAATTCTATACTTAAAAGTTAAAACATAGGTAATTTCGTTTTTTTTATAATAAAGTTTGTTATTGCTTTGTTATTTGGACCAAACTAACCTACCTAAGTAAGTTTTGATCAATTATTTTGTTTATAAGTCATTATAATAGGCTAATCATTAACCTTCATAAAAATAGCAAACTTAAACTTCCTTGTCTTTTTAACTACTTTAACTTAAAAATGTATCAAGTAAGGATAAAACTTTAAATCCATTGCGTGACTATTTTTATGCGTAAGATAACAAGATATAAAATCTATGAATACGTTTCTAGCTATTCTCAAAAAAGCACTCTTCTTAGTCATTACTCATTACGTTTTTACTTACTCTTGCTGCATAAATGTTGAGGGCCGCTGACTTCTCCAAACGGCAAAGGGCCTGTGAAGGTGTACATTCACAATAGCGCAAATACCACGCTCTACTTTTTATTCAATTATAGGCATTTTTAAAATAATCACTAGAATCGATCTACTCGGGGTACGTTTTTGTTACTTGATAATATGTAGGTATTTCAGATCTTAAGTTAGGTAGGTATTTTTCTGTTAAACTATAGTTTAGAATAACAAAAAGTTTGTATTTAGAATTTAGATATTTAAAAGTAAATTTTTAATTTCGTAACGCCAAAAGTTGTCTCAAATTACTATCAGTAAAATCGGTTGCATAGTTAAAAACATCTTTGTACTTTATTTTTTGTTTTTGAGGTTAACCTCAAAGTATGATAGCAAGTTGATAGCGCTATGATAACAAAATGACGTCATTTTGGTACCAGTTTGGTCGGCCATGGTTCATAAGCACCCACTCGACAATTTGAACCTTATTGCCACAGCCGAAATAGCTCAGTTGGGAGAGCGTTAGACTGAAGATCTAAAGGTCCCCGGTTCAATCCCGGGTTTCGGCAATCTTCTTTTTCGCCTTTTAGGGTTCCGTATTACATCCGTATACGTACACTTTTTAATTTAAAATTAATTAAAACAAAAAGTAGTCAATATTTTTTATTCGGACACTAATCACCCATATTGCATGTGTCAACATTTACAACAATATTTACAAGTTTTCCTCCAAACTGGTACACGATATTTTATACATTTTGGTTACGCAAGTAAGATAATAATTTACAAGTATTTATAAACATATTTTTTTATTTACATTAATATTGTCTGTGTCTATTTAAAATGAAGAATCTAGCTAGGTACCTATGCCACAGTATTACAATAATATTTACCCAGGGGCGTCTTTCCCTTAGGTGCAGGGTGTGCGGTGCACACGGGCGCCGCGGTCCTAGGAGCGCCGAGCGCCGCTCGCAAAAAGGCGCGCGCCCGCGTTGGCCGGCCGCCGTGCTTTAATGACCACCGTAAAAAGAACTCTAGATTGCATACATTTTGTGAATTATCTGGAGTTCTTCTTATATATTTTGTCGAATTACAGCAAAGCAAGGCGCGCCATGAGCGGCTTGGATTTTGCAATATAACAATAAACTATACTTTTCAACATGAAACGAATCTTAAAACACATAAATGAAGATTATGTTTGTCGTCAAGATAGGTGCCAAAATAAGCGCGTAAGTGCGGTTTCGCCGCTAAACCACAAGATCATAAGCAAAAACTATTGATATATCGATATTTAACCAAAATGTAAATTACGAGATCCAAATGAACTCGTATATTTTTGTTAAATTGTGCAATTACGAGGCCCTTAAGTTCTCGTAAATTTCTTTTGAGTTTTTCTTAATCATTTTTACTGCTATCTCCGGGCGGGACCACATACTTCAAGATACATTAATTGTTTATCGTTTCATATAAATAAAACACGAAATCAGTCAGTTTTCAGGAAAATATTAAGGTTTTAAGAAAGCCACTCGTACGAGATCTAAAGCGTCTCGGATCGTCATTATGAACGGAAAGATACTTTTCGGTCTCGTAATGCCATTGTGGCAGATCTTACAAATTAGCTTACGTAGTGAAGGTGTTAAATATTTAAGGATACAATCCCATACAAGAAATGTGATTTTTTGCCTAAGGGACTCCCATAAAAACATGATTTTTTGCCTATCTTTGCTTTATAATCGTACGGAACCCTTCGTGCGCGCATCCGACTCGCACTTGGCCGATTTTTTATCGACCGCGCGCTTGCTAGGGGGCGCTAGGGTAATATTTGCACACGGGCGCCACACCGGCTAGAGACGGCCCTGTATTTACCCAATACTGTGCTTTAAATTTTATGTAACCAGAATTTAAATAATATGCTTCCGACTGGTTATAAAAGTTAAAACACTTCCGATTTTTACTATAAAGTCAAAGAAAATTATAAATATCAGTATTCAGTATATTATAATGTTCTATGTTTGACATGATTTCTCTCCCTAGTCCCTTCACAATTCACGTCGTAAAAACATTTTATTTGAATATTTGTGAATTGTTGAGGATTATTGCTATAAGTAAATATATATATATATATATATATATATATATATATATATATATATATATATATATATTTTTATTATTTAATATACAGTATTTAAAATATGTACGACGAAAATATTTAAATCACATATTATTATATAAAGATAATATATTAATAAGTATAATTAGATTATTTTACTTTCATTTATATTCATTTTCACTTGGATATCATAATTCAATACAATTAAAACCTTAATCTAATATCACTAATTAGGTACCAATATAACAGAACCCATTTCACTAGTTTCTGACATTTGACAGGAGCTTTAGCTTTTCAATGTCACAGGTTACACGGTCAAATTTTCATCAATCTGATCATGATCTGATCCATCAATCTGATTGACGGAATATTGACGGTTATAAAAATTTCATATTAAAATACGATCAATCCATTTCCATCAATCCGTGAGTCACCGGCTATACGGTCAATTTTTCATCAATCTGATCCATCAATCCGGTACGGATTGACGAAAATTTGATCGTGTACGACTCGGATTGATGGATTGATCGTATTTTTAATATGAAATTATTATAACCATCAATATTCCGTCAATCCGATTGATGGATCAGATTGATGAGAATTTGACCGTGTAGCCAGTGACTGAAGTACGCGATCAAATTTTCGTCAATCCGTACCGGATTGATGGATCAGATTGATGAAAATTTTACCGTGTAACCGGTGACTATAGCGTAAATGCAAAAATTAACTAAATAGTAGTAACATAATATACTTACACAAGTGTTTTTGCTAAATATTCTTTTTGCTACATAATGTCAAGAAAATTCATCACAAATTTTTGAATGTTTTTCAAGGTTTGGTGTAGTGTAGCTATAAATGACAATAAGATAATTTAAATATTCTTATTTAACTAGGAAGTTACAAGTGTTTACCTACTAAAATAACTATTTTACACAAGAACCACTAATATTTACAAAATATAATATAAATCTGTATATTTGTCTACTCAAATCCCCGATCAAATCACTCCTTGGTTTCGTAGCCGTTGAAGTACGGCCCGGGTCACAAGAGCTTGGAGAAGAACGTGTCGGGGGCCGTCAAGCGGGCCGGGTCCAGCAGCCGCGGGTACGAGGAGGACAGGAACGGACGGAAGGCGATGCGGCCTGAGTCCTCGCGCACCGGGCTCGTACCGGCCTCCTGCGTCGACTCGTCCTGCGTGTCCAGCGACGAGTCGTTGGCGGTGCTCCCCGCGCCCATGTGCAACTTCCGCGTGTGCTTCTTCAGGTCGAAGTTCCGGCAGAACCCCTTCGCGCAGATGTTGCACGTGAACGGCTTCCGCTCGTTGTGCGTGTGCATGTGGAACGTCAGGTTGTAGATCTGGTGGAAGGCCTTGCTGCAGACGTTGCACTTGTACGCCTTCTCGCCGCTGTGCGTCAGCCGGTGGTTCTTGTAGTTACCCTTCTGGTGGAAGCCCTTCCCGCAGAACTCGCACACGAAGGGCTTGTAGCCGGCGTGGATGCGCGCGTGCGTGTTGAGCGTCGAGGAGCGGTTGAAGGCCTTGCCGCACGTGAGGCACTTGTGCGGCTTCTCCGACGTGTGGATGATCTTGTGGCGGCACAGCGTCGACGCCTGCCGGAACCCCTTGCCGCAGATCTTACACACGAAGGGGCGCGCGCCCGTGTGCACGGGCATGTGGCGCGTCAGGTTGTAGTGCGCGTTGAACACCTTGCCGCAGTCGCCGCACGCGAAGCTCTTGCTCTTAGCGGGTGAGGGCGCCGGGCCGGTGGTGGAGGAGACGGCGTGGTCGGGGGCGGGGGCGCGCGGGCTGGCCGGGCGCGGCGGGGACTGCGGCGGCGGGGGACGCGGCAGGTGCAGCTGGTGCGCGTACGTCAACGACACCAGGTCCGGCCCGTAGTACAGCAGCGGATAGTGCGAGGCGAGCTGGCGCCGCGCCGCCGGGATGTACTGCTTGAACGCCGAGTCCAGCAGCTGCGCGCCGTACGACAGCAGCGGCGGCGGCGGCTCCGGGGACACGGACTTCCGCCGGTCCGGCTCCATGAGCCGCGCGATGGAGAAGTTGAGGACGGGGCGCGCGGGGGCGGCGGGCGGCGCGGGGGGCGACTCGCGCGGGCCCTCCGCCCGGCTCGGGCTCGCGAACGGCTGCATCTCGGGAGTGCCTGCGGAGGGAGCATTGTTCAGTGGTATTGTGGCGGCGGGGACAAAGCCGCGCTTGTTTTTAGTAAATTGGTAGGGTTGTACCCTTTTCGATCTGTCGCCGCCTTTGTGGGGAAATCGTTTGCAAACATTCGTGCCGATTGCGCCGTGTGAATGGCGCGAAATGGAAAAGGACCCTCCGCGCTCGGAAATCCATTTTCGTTACTAATTAAGAAAGTACGATTGAATGTTTGTATCGCGATAGACGCGGCGCCCTCCGTGTTCCGGTGGCATTGATTTGTAAAAGTCGTTATGGAGGTGCTGTTTACCGGAGTAAATTATGTCTTACAGAAAAGCTTTGCTTTCAGGTCTTTATTTTAGGTCTTTGTATTATGATCGACCTTTAACTGTACAGTCTTCTTCGCATTTAGTACCTACAAAAGAGAGTTTTTATTAACTTTGTATTGAATCTAAAAAATAAGGTCACGTAATCACTATAATCGTGAATCACTAATCAGTATACTTTGTGCAGTAGAAAAACTTTTGGCAGTTGGAAATATTTCTCTCTACCCTGTCTCTACCTCATCCATCTTTGTCTCTACCATATTAACAGAACTTAACACATAATATTTTGAATCTTAATTTTTTAAAGATCTTAAAATATTTATTCAAGTTCTTCAAAAATTAAAAAAAATCACTCTCTCTCTCTTCAAATCACCATCTTGTTAAGGAACATATTTGACGAGACTAATCAGCTAGCACTTAACCCTAAAACAATGGGGTGTCATGTATTGTTTGGGGGCAAATTGTCGGAGGGTTAACCCTCATGCGGACACCAGGGGGTTGGTAATTGGTGGTTTCTGTCCCCGACCATTGTTTAACATTAATATTTGACCGATATGATTAATTTGATGAGGATATGCTTCAGTTATTTTGAGACGTCCAAAAGCACGTACGATTTTATTGTTCAAACTTTAAAGACCGGCAGACAGCGAAGTCTCAGTAATAAGGTCCCGTTTTTTTTAGGAACCCTAAAAAGTGGAAATCTTAATGCCAATTTTTACTTACTTTCTGCAACTTCAACTTACTTTTGTACCCGACTATAAAGTGTAGGTATCCATTGTTTTAATACTGCAAGTGGGTACTGTAAAAAATATGTAAGTAATTACAATTAATATCTAATAAGTGTTACATATTTAAAATAAATTAATATCAATAATCAATTTCTTCTTCAATAAGTCGGCGATAAACAGACAATTAAAAGTAAGTTAAACGTGTTACAAATAAAAAAATGCCATTGATATATTTGCGGAGGACGGATCACAAAGGGATTTCGCCAAACGATGTGTAATCCCAGTGTCGGCGAGCTTCCTTCCGGCGGGAAAGTGTTAAGCCGGATTATCCGTATTGTGATCAAAACTGGGATATTAGATTTGTTCGGCAACATTTTATACTAAACTAGATGATGCCGGCAACTCTGTTGCGCCAAAACTCGTTTATCGCGCGGGAACCGTACATTTTCCTGGGACAAAAAGTATCCCACATCCAGCAAAATCGGTTCAGCGGAAGAGGTAACAGACAGACAGACACACTTTCGCATGTTTTATAATATTAGTATGGATGGATAATTATTGCCAATTGGATATCGTCACTACCGTGTGTAACTACTTATCGAGAGGTGTACAAAAAATCTATTAAGCGGTGTTAGGTATATTGAAAATAAAGATCTTTATCTCTGAAAAATGGAGATTAAAAAAGTGGATTAAGTAATTTTTTAAGTGTTTTTAAAAATATGTAAGTATTTTTAATTGAAACACTTTTTAATATTTTGGATTTATTTTATATGTATTTGATTTGACATACTTATTGAAATTACCTTTTAAGTGTTCTCTGAATTGCAACCAAAATAAGTCTAATTGACCAAGCCGTTCTCTTGTTTTATCGAGAGATTCAAATCGCAATCTGGGTATTTTGTACTTGTATTATGTATATGCTCCTACGGTCTGCCTGTTGTCAAAAGCTTATCTTTAATACGCTATGCTACCGAAGTGCTGAAAGATTACCGAAAAGCCAAAACTTAAAGGAGCCCGCTAATATTCTAAGAAGTATTATTATCCGACTCCACAAAAAGAGTTGCAACAGCAATACATCCGGCTTCCGGTGTTTGTACACTTTCACACTTACACTTGCATACACTAACACTTTTATTTTCATCTCGTAATGGTCAATAATCTCCCTTAAGCTGGCCCTTTCATAACTAGCTAAACGACAAGCTTAATAGTACAGTGTACAGTTTATGCTATGGAAAATGCTAGTTTGTCAAAGACTCTACAATAATAAGTAAGAACTGATTTGTTTCAATAACTAATAAGTTATCAGCGTATTAAATTATCTACAATCTATATACTTATATACTTATTAAATATTATTTTTTGTAAAATAAAATTTACTTACATTGCAATATTTTTTAATTTTATGCAATTTTAAGGATCATAATATTATTATGTAAGTAAACAATTAGCATCTTTTAAATCGGGCGTTCGCGTTTTAACGAGACTTTCAAAATCGCCCTCAAGAAAAAATCATCATAAGCTTACTAATTAATCAAATATTTACTAATGTTCGGCCGCAAAACAAATATCTAAAGGTTTGTTTTTAAATACAGGTATATTTATAAAAATGAAACGCAAAAAAACGTGTAAATCGCTTACGTTCGCAATCAGAACTAGGGATTGCAATCCCGCACCTTATTCAATCCCGCGGGATCCCGCATGTTTTAATTTATGTTATAAAATTGAATAAATTTAAACTACGGGTTTATGTTTTATTAATAATCAACTTTATTATTAGAAAATGTCTCATATTATGCCACAAAAATATTTGTTTTGTAACAAAATAACAATGAAATTATGTCATTACAACTGGTTGCTACGCCTTCGCGAATCCCAGATGTAGCGGTCAGAATCCTTCCCTGTTGGACCTTCTGCTGACTTCAAAACCTAATGGCTACCAAGCATCCATGAGTTCTGTGCCACTTACGATGGTATTGCGACAGCGTGCTGTTACACCGTCCACTGCTGTTACAGCGTGCTGTTGCAAATACCGTCGTGTGTGGCACTACAAGTAAGCGGACTGGGATAGGATGCGGTCGTTTTTTGCATCCTATCCTTGGAGGGCACTTGTGCTTCTTGCCGGATGATCCCGGCAACACTGCCAACTCCGTTGCCAATCTGGTGATGCAAGTTATGAAGCTTTTCATTCCGTCCTTTGTAGTGCCAACTTGTGGCAGATTTCATCCCTGATTTGGTTCATCCTCCAAAAAAGCTTCTCGCCGGAAGCAGTAGGCTTACCAATCCTAGGCCAATGCAGTGTCTACTCGTGATTTTAATACCAGCACAAATAAAATGAAGAACTCAAGAAAGAGATCACTCGGGCAAAAGAAACAGCACGTCAAAAGAATTAGTGAGAGACTCGAGCGCCTTCCTTCGAGAACCCCTGCATTCTGGTCTCTGGCCAAAGCTATTGAAGGGAATTTCCACAAGCCAACCCTACCATCCCTACACGTCAAAAATGTATCGTAGGCCCATGACGCAAAAGAAAAAGCCGATCTTCTGGGTCTTCTTTGCGTGAAACTTGACCCGAGATGACAGGGAACAGAAACCGCCGACCATACTGCGATGCACGAGCGTCATGTCGGATATTTGGTTTAATAAGCGCTCAGTGCTAATAGCCCTCCGTTCCCTTGATATCCATAAGTCGAGTTGGCCTGACGGAATCCCTCCTATTGTGTTAAAAAAGAGTGCTCCAGAGTTGGCTCTGATCTTAACGCGTCTTTTTCGGCTCTCCTGTTCTTCTGGCATTGTACCGACTGTGATTGTGACTTGGTGTAAAAGGTGACCGCTCAAATCCTTCCAATTACAGACCAATCGCTATAAACGATTTATAATATTATAATGAAATCAATTATCAATAGCCAGCTCCTTCGAAACTTGGGCGGCCAGGGTTCCATAAGGGTCGCTCGGCTGGTGATCTCTTAGCGTACTTAACTCATCGTTGGACTCTTTCATCATAATATTACCCCGAGAAGTTATTTATTATGCAAATGGGTTATGCGGGATCCGCGGATCCGCGTTTTGTAGGTGCGGGATCCAGCAGATTAAAATTTGGCGCGGGATCCCGCTTTGCGGGATTGCAATCCCCAATCCTCAACCATAGGTACTCTACAAAGTACAAACTAATAACTATACCTACTCGTAATAACCATACCTACTCCACAAACTATACTCGGAAATCGGAATAAAACAATCACATCCCCTACATAGAATTCTCAACTCTCAAGATTTTGAATTGTTTTAATAAAATATGCTAACGGTTGGCACTTACAATACGTTGCGAACAAAAAGTTCTCCGGCTTTGTACTGCTTTGTTGGTGCAACATCACCTGGCCAACAATTATTGTGATTTGTATAATATTGTGGTAATGAAATTTTATATTGCCTTTTACCCGATTGCATAAGGACTAAGGAGGGTTATGTTTTTAGAGAGTGTATTATTTTCTTGGGCATCAAGAGTTTAAGTAGCTTGTTGCTTTTAAGTTTTAAGCTTGAGTAGTTTTGTTTTTTAAGGATAAAAAGTTATTTTAACCTTATTTAATTAAGACTAATGTTCCATGTGATAAAAATAAACCTTTTTGTTAATACAGAGCCTTAGGTATTTATACACCTAATATAATATGAAATAAATCTGTTTTGTATTTTTGCGTTAAGTTACAAATTCGCATTTTTTTTCTAAATAATTTGCGTTTAAAATATAGCATTGGCTGACGCCCGATCTACTATTTATCTATTACTAGATGACGCCCGCAACTTCGTTGCGCCAAAATTCTTTAATCGCGCGGGAATCGTACATTTTTTCGGGATAAAAACCTATGTCCTTTCTCGGGACTCAAAGTATCTCCATGCCAAATTTTAGCAAAATCGGTTCAGGCGTTCGAGCGTGAAGAGGTAACAGACAGACAGACAGACGGACAGACAGACAGACAGACAGACACACTTTCGCATTTATAATTATGGATATGGATGTTGGTGAACGCAAAAAACTCATAGTTATTAACTTTACCATGCTACGTAGCCTTGAAAAACCGAAGCACAATGTTATCTGCCAGTGAATCTGCCTGATCCATCACATTACCACCTATCTATCATCTCAATATCATAATTACTTCATCACTCTACACCGCCTCTTATCCACTACGATCGCATCTAATTCGGCTCAGCCTCTTGACATGAAAGATAAAGCACATCTCGCGACGCCACTCGATTATAAACCTTATGGTTCGGGTCTCAAAGTCGAGAATATGGCGTTTTAATATTATAATTTTCTAGTGGCTATCTCTTTTGTGGGCTCACACAATAGAGATTGAATCTTACGAGGCCGGGATAGAGTTGTTTTTCAACTGGAGCGTGTAATCACCCTTTAATCCGTTTGGACTTCCTCCTTCAAAGGATATTGACACTCTTGACCGTGATGTTACAATTGATATGAACTTGAATGTACATCAAACTGTTAAGTAAATTAGTTATGTTACTTGTATCAGGTGAGCACCAACCACCCGCGTATTAAATCTAAGTTAGCAGAAGCGAAAGCTCAAAAGCTCTTCTTCAGAAACTCTGAACCTCTTTAGATAAAATTTGGTACTCTGTACTCATGCTAAACTTCCCGAAAATAAAGGATTTATTTTTGCGAAAATCGCAAGTTTAATCCTTCAATCGCGGATTTTTGGAAATCTATTATTATTCTATTGCTGTCGCGATCACCGGTGATCTTATGGGGCTTGATGGATTAGTACTTTTGCACTAGAAACTACTTTTAAATAAAATAATAACTGCGCCCATTGTAAAATAAGTTACAGCTCTCCGTGGTCCTCTGTCAAAAAGTTCTCTAGACCCAGACATGAAAATCCAAATAAATGCCAAAAGAAACCACTTGTCAACACGTCTGTCATTACAGCGATGTCGCCATTAGCGCGACCCCAACCCTCGCCAGCGTAGCCTGACCCCGCGATTATTGTTAAACGGTATGTTTTGTGATTTGTAACGACTAACGCTGTTTGTGATCACGGAAATAAATAGAAATTTAATTATGTTACAGCCGTTACAGGAGTTATGTTTTGTAAATCAAATTGTTGTAATATTAAAATGTTCTGTAAAACAATAGTATAAGTAACTAATTAATGATGCCCGCAACTCTGTTGCACCAAAACTCGTTTATCGCGACGGAACCGTCCATTTTTCCGGGGTAATAAGTAGCCTATGTCCTTTCCCGGGACTCAAAGTATCCCCATACTAAATTTCAGCAAAACCGGTTCAGCGGTTTGGCCGTGAAGAGGTAACAGACATACAGACAGACAGACACACTTTCGCATTTATAATATTAGTATGGATTATTGTGATGTTTTATTGCCTAAACCCTAGAAAGGCAATAGGCATAGAAGAAAAGGATTAGATTCATTCACAGGATAGGTTTGATGATTAAGCATTAGCCATTAGCTTAGTTAATAAAGACTATTTGGACAGGCGACGACGTTTGGCGAGCAAATGCACAGTTCAATCCTACACTGACCTATAACTTATTTTTATTTCTTGTATTTGGAAGTTAGATAACAAAAATTATAAAACTTAAAACTAACCTTCAGTGTAAAGATAATAATTTATACTTACACCAAAAATTCCAACTAACGAAAATTATTACACCACCAAAAATCGTATCACTAATCACTTCAAGTTCCTAGCTAGTAATAATAATATGTTTACAAGAGACCATGGTATACTTGTCACTCCAACACAGACATAAATTAATGTAGTACGGATTATGGTGTTTCATAATAAGCTGTAAATTGTTTGTTAGCACAGAAATTGCTTTTCATTTATTTGTCATTTATCCGCTAATAACTATGATTGGAATCCGGGTGCAAAATCACAAATGTTCGGTTATATTGTGGTACAGTAATTATTTGGCTTTAACGTAGTAACTAGGTATTTAGTATTTACGATCCCATATTTGTAGGTTTTGTAGACTGTAGTATGTTTATCACTTATCAGAAGACTCAAGTGCGGTTTATAAGTTTTTTAAAAGAATTTATTTCTACACTAGGCTATGTGTAATTGTGTAGTTAGTAAGATATAACTTAATAGTCATTAGCCTATTAATCTTCCTGGGACTTCAAGTATCTCCATACCCAATTTAATCAAAATCAATTGCGGTTTAAGGGTAAAAACGTAACAGACAGCCAGCGCATAATGTTACTATTAGAATTTACCAAACATAAGCAAGTGGCAGACAAATATTGAATGAGCTGTCGGCACGAATTAAAAACCGCCAGTCACCAATAACTCCAAAACATAATTAAATCCTTCAATAAAATATTTTGTCAACAAAGGCCAATTTTTTTTTTCTTCGCAAACTACGGACCATTCTTCATAGGACTTTAATACGAACGTCATAGGGATAATATTCAGAGAAATCCAGAGGTTGAAAAAGTCTGAATGTAGTCATAATCACTAGGGTTGGGTCGGGTCCTCGACGTCAGACGAGCGCACAGTTCGCCTGATTAGGGGCTTCGCACGTCAACAACACTCGCTGTCAGTTTGGCGTAAGCCCCTGTCATGGTATTGACCTTATTTATGCAAAATATTATGAATACTTCTTCTTTTTTGAAGAAAAATATTTAAAGCGCCTATTTCTATTTATTTAGAGAAGCGTAGACAACTATAGGTCTACCAGAATCTGATGGCAATTTTTGACAGAAAATTTTCAAAAAATATCCTTGATCATTGGATAAATTTTTATATTTGCATATTTAAAACACAGAATCAGCCGCTATAAGAAAAAAATAGGATCAAAATGTTTTATTACAATTACCCCGGTATTGCTAGAGTTATTCATGTTCTCACTTTTCGCCATGAGATTCTGGTAGACCTATATATAGGTGCCATTTTGTTCGATAACTTTTTGCCATCTTGTTGGTAGTTTAATAGGGACATAATTCCATTGCTATAAAAATTTTGGGGCTTCTGATAAAAAAAAATGCGATACGTTTTTGAAGAAGTTGATAAAGTTCTGGTGATGAAAAGTGGATCACGTAGAGATCAACTACGAAAACATGGCGCGCCCCTCCAAAATTCAAAACGTTTGAAGTGCGTTGTCAAAACATTTGAAGTGCGTTGTCTTGCGGGTAGGCTAGGTTATGATTAGTTGACCAACAAATCTTGGTAATAAGTGACATTAACTGAAATATTACGTGTACTGTGATTGGTTGAATATTTACTACATACAAACTCTTTCATAAGGATATGTGACTACACACATTGAAACAGTCATTTGGAGGGGCGCGCCAAGTTATCGTAATTGATCTCTACGACAAGGACAGTGCGAAAAAGATCGTGGTCAAACGCCGCGCGGTCAGGCTTCACAGACTGGCGAAACCCGGCTTAACTCGCGACAAGGTGATGCTGTGTGTGCCCGCCAGGCAGGACAATCGATTCTGAACTGTACTGCGAACAACTAATGAGATTAAAGCAAGAAGTTGAGAGAAAGCGGCCGGAATTATTAATAATAAGAAGGGTTGTGGTTTTAACCATGATAACGCTTAGACCTCACACATCTTTAGCCACTCAGCAAAAATTACGGGAGTTTGGCTGGGAGGTGTTTATGCATCCGCCGTATATTCCTGACCTTGCGCCTTCAGATTTCCACTTGTTTCGGTCGCTGCAGAATTACTTAGACAGTAGGCAGTTCGGTTTCATTACATACGTCGTAACAAACAATCACAAATGAGTACACGACCCAAATATCGAGCTTTTTTGTGTACCCATCTTTTTTCAAATGCGCCAAAACCGTTTTGTGGTCAATTCCTCAGTTCTTCAGCTACATCGTAACTACTAATATGCCAATCTTGCTTTTTCAAAAATGGCATCAGTTTTGTCCGTAACATGGCGACCAGAGCGACGTACATCTTATCAACCGGATTGAAGACGCTTAAACCAAATTTGCGCTACTCTCACAGATATATACTGCATTAGGTCTTTAGATGTCACAAAATTTTTTCGCAGCTTGTACCTTTTTGTACTTGTAATAAAATTTAAAAATGTATCGAATTTCTTCATTAGAATCCATTTAGAATCACTCATTTTAACAATAAGAAAAACAAATGAAAATCTCACATTTACTTAACTTGAATTTAGAATTGTCTTAGCTGTAAAATTTAAACTTTTTAATGATACCGAAATCAGCCAGATACAATTGGTATAGCCCAAGAGTTATATATATATATATATATATAATAAAATTATTTAATATTTCGCGCATCGCGCGACTCACAGCCGCTGCAGCTGCACCGACACCATAACGCTCGTATCCAACGAGCTGCTGGCGTTCGTACAACACGTCGTCAACACCATGGACGAAGAAAGCATCGTGCAGCTGTGCAGGTCAACCTACACCAGCGAGGAGGTCTGCAAGGGCAGGCTGATGCTGTACGAAGCGCTCGGCAAGACGGCGCAGATGACGTCCCGGAGGAGAGACAGAAGCGAACGAAGCTTGCAGGACATCATCTCCCTGCTCAAGTAGACTAATCCTGCGGAATTGCCGGTGTTTGTGGCCAAGCAGCTCCACAAACTGCCGGCGGTATCGACGGACCACGTCAACGTCTCCAGCCTGCTGCAGAAGTTCGACATCATGAGGGCAGAGCTGGATGAGATGCGAGGTAGATTGGATGCCTCGGAAAACACCATCAGTGAGCTACGTAGTGAATTATTACAATTAAAAAGTAATAATTCATTATGTAGGTCACCCGAGCATCCGATCGACTCGATAAATATGCGTCGCGGAGCTCAGCGCGACTCGCCGTTTTGCACGTCAGCGAAATCGAGTGGGTCAGCAACAGCCAGCTCGCCGTTACCGCGTGACGTCGACGTGAAATTGAGGACATCGACTCAAGCGAAAAATCACGGAATATATAACACTAGAGGAAAGGGCATGTGAGACTGGCCCGCGTGCCATAGTTATGTCCAGCTGGACATAACTTAACTCGCACGCAAAAGGAAGTGCGCGAGTACGAATTTAAACTTTATATTAGTTGAAGTAAGGTGTAAAATTGCGTACAACTTCAAGTCTTATCGTATTCAGCTGTCAAGCGCCATCTAGCGTTGAATAACCTAACTCGGTAGTCAGATCCGGTATTGCTAAATTTAAATTTTTCCTTATATAAAAGGGTTACGGTTGTTTTTACGACATTGTATTTAAAAAAGAAATCATTGGTTATTTTTTTGTGTGCGTAAAATGTTACTTTGTGAGTTTGGCGACACTAGTTTCTATGAAACTTATTTGCTATGCCCTTTCCTTTAGTGTTATATATTCCGTGCGAAAAATTATGCAAGCGTCGCTGCTTGCCCCGCACCGCCCCCGCGGGTAAAGGCGAGGGGTGCAAAGGAGGGCCACAAGGCTGAACATCTTCGACTCGACAGAGACGAGAGCAGGAGGTGCGATGAGGAGGGCTTCACTCTGGTGGAGAGGAGGAAGAAGAAGAAGCCCACCGTCTGCAACCACCGCGGCACGGCACCTTATGTGCCCGAGCTGCGCCTGCGAAGCGAGGTGCCCGCGACGCCGCTCTACGTGTCGCGCCTGCACTGGTCCATGACGGTCGAAGACGTCGTAAACTACTTCCGCGAGAAGACCACACCTTGAGGGTGGAGCGTCGGCACTCTCGCCACAAAGTGAATTTCAGTTCCTTTGTGGTGAGAGTGCCGACTGTTTATCCATCTTCGAGGTGGAGGAGTTCTGGCCCGCCGGTGTAGTTTACCGAAGGTTCCGGGGGAGGCTCCCGAACGAAGCGCGCATCACGTCGCCGAAAGAGACTTTACGTGATAAAGTGTAGTGTGATTGTGTGTGTGAATGTGTAAATAATATATATTAGGATAAAATTGTTCGGCGTGCATCCGTTGTCTGATTGCCATAACACAAGTTTTACTTAGCATGGGATTAGACGACGTGATGTACGCTACCTAACTTTTATACTATTGTATATTATTGTATGGTTAATAAAGAATTTGAATTTGAAAGAATTTGAATTGCGAAAAGACTTTTCCCCCAACCTATTATTTAATACATACACGGGAAATCCCGATCTCGAAAAAACGCATATGAAAACTAAACCGCTGATAATAATCACTCTTTGATTTTTATTACAGGAGCTTATATTCTTTTCAACAGAATTGTTGATTGGTAAGTGTTTGGACATTAGCCAATCATAAAAGTGAATTATTGATAAACTGCAAAAACCCTCAGAAACAATATTATAGTTGCAGGTTACATAAAGTCATAATAAAATAACAATTTTAGTATGAATTTTAAGTATCTATCTATAGCATTGTTTACTTAACCCCGACGAGTTTATTGTTAACCCGCTGACGCCTCCGTGGTCTAGTGGTTAGAGCGTGGATCCCGCGTTGGAAACATGTTATTTCCAAGTTTGGTTAGGACAATGCAGGCTGATCACCTGATTGTCTGACAAGTAAGATAATCCATGCGTCGGATGGACATGTAAAAAGTCGGTCCTGGGCCTGATCTCTCGCCAGTCGTGTCGATCTTCCGTCCCACTGGGATATGAAAGTTAAAGGAATAGAGAGTGCTCTTATGTACTGC
This sequence comes from Lysandra bellargus, assembly GCA_905333045.1. NCBI lineage: Eukaryota > Metazoa > Arthropoda > Insecta > Lepidoptera > Lycaenidae > Lysandra > Lysandra bellargus. The sequence continues at coordinate 11,151,849 of HG995320.1, read as the reverse complement.
CCACACACTTGGGCACTTTAAAATTACTCCTACGTAACTGGGAAACCGGCCACCGTCACCGAAACCGGCGTGGGAGTTATTATTTTAACCCCAACGCGACGACCGCGACTTTTAGTCTTAGAAAAGAACGTAGGCTATTTTTTACCTCACAAAAATGTAGGTGCTGAACCAACGAGACAAATGAATTTTGGCGCAGTAAAGTTGCGGTTAAAATCTTAGTAATTTTATCCGCGAGACGGTTCCTTTTCGCTGTATTAAATATAACCACGTCTACTTTAAAAGCGAATAATTTTTTCCCCAATTTTTTTCCTAAGTCAACCCTGATCAGAATCTGTCTATCATGCTCAAGTTCACAGGACGTCCGAATACGACGGAAGTACGCAATTTCATATTAACCCGGCATATTGGATGGGCAAGCATTTTAGATCCCATCAGGTATGAATTTATGTTGACAATATAATTCTTACGGAATATCTGAGAGGTTTATGAGATAATTTAGATACCATTGTTATTAATTGTCGTGAATTTTGAAGCCAGTAAATTATATTTTATTGAAGCTTCGATATCGTTAAAATTCAGATGCTTAAGTAATTTTTTAAGATATTTTAGTGTGAAATGTCCATATTGAGCAAAAAGTACTTCATAATTTATTAAATGTGTACCTACTGCACGCAATGTCACATTAATTTGGTAAAGTTTAAATTAGTTTACATTTGAATAAATTGAAACGCAGTAACATCTTCTCACTACCCTACAGTAGCTACCTACACAGATAATATTAACAAAACATAAAGGAGGTATTAGCTCCCCACTTCACACATATTTAAGCAAATGCCCGTGTCACCGGAGCTAATCTAATAGCCCTAGCGCTTCGCCCTGCGCCCTCCGCCCTCCGTAGGGCTCCGGAGGGCTCGGTGAGATCAGGTGGAAGGGTGAGTTAACTCATTACCGGGGTTTTTAATTGATGAGTTTAAAATAAGCCTACCTCGGAGGTGTGGGCCCTTTCAGTGAGGGCGTAAGTGCATTGATAACTCCGAATAGGGATTACATTTTAGGGTTATGTCACCTGGACCTATTGTAAAATTTTATTTATAAATTTTTTAATTCACTTCGCTTGTTTTGTGGGGAGAAGATTTTGTAAATGCAATAATAATAAATAAATAATTATACGCTTTCCTTGTACCTATATCCAATAAATATATTAAAATAAAGCGGAATAAGTGCAAATAAAGTGTATAATTATTTAATTGAAAATGAATTTTCACCAAGAAGTGACAGTACATTCAATATCATAGCAATAATAATAATTATAAGTAATAATAAATAAAATATTTATTCCCATTTTTGGTCATTGCACTCAATGCTTGCACTAAAATTTGCTTTGTCTCTAGAAAAAAAAAAATTATGTGAACGAAGTAGATATTATAATACCTATCTACTGGCCAGATTTTCGCAGATATAATAATTGATGGACTTTTCATAAAGTAGAATAATAATTAATTTCGATTTTCGACACGATCAAGATACTTACTAGGTAATATTAGTTTTGCGTAGATCAGCCGGCCTAAGATGCGCAAACGAGAAAATCTCGAGATATCTCACACTCGTGTCGATAACGACATAATGTCAAAATCATTTTTTAACATTATGTCGATAGATTTTAACGACAGATCTACACGAGAAAAAATGTATGTCATGTTAGGGTCAATAGAGATGAAGAGAAAAGCCATCAAACATCGAGAAAACGTGTAGACAAAATTTTCTCGTTGGCGTATGCTAGAGGGGCGGAACGCAAAAAATAATTGATAAGTTGTAAAAAAATGTTTTATTTTATTTTTATATCTAATGATGATTAATTTCATTTTAACGGTAACGCTTCATATTTTGCTTTGTTTTTAGATTTTATTAAGTTTTAAAAATCGTTGGCTAGTTGAAGATGTGAGTGACAAGAACACGATATGTAACGGTAAAAAAATTGCCGTTTTTTGCATTAATTGAAAATTCTGGGCCGGAAAAATTATTTGAAATAAAAAAGCTGTGCATTTTATGCGTAGCCAAAATCCAGATATATTAGCCAGGTGATGAAATGAAGTAGATAAGTACCTAAGTTACAAGCTTTGTTCAAATTATAAGGGAAAAATGAGTTAATGTCCGTATGTTACTTAAGGCAGGGATCAATCTCAATCCAAAACGATAACCTTGCACACAACTAAAGACCAAGCGTATACGCATCGCGATAAAATTCATTTTAGCTTAGCATAAAACTGTAGTTACTAGGGGCGAATCTTCTCTATTTTTCATGTTTTTTAAAAATATCTTTAGAAATAAATATTAAGAAACAAAATTGTTCGGTTAAGGATATTTTAATATAGATTTACTAACAATTTATTCAAATAAAATATATAATTATCCTAGTTAATACTCATATTTCGATGAATTAGATTTTTGTCGGAGATGAGTTTGTAAATTAATTACAGCCAAAGTATTACGTTTTATAAAAATGTTTAGTTTAAAGTCTTTTAAATATTGTGCTTTATATCTCATATTTTTTTACATTTCGTTATTATATTGGAACTAGGTAAACCGGGAGTCACGGAATAACTAATTGGGGTTTATGCCCGCCTTAATGTTAGTTATCGTGTTTTTCAACTCACGTCTTCAGCTGCTATTAAGAGAAAATCCTATCTACTATCCTATTATTATCTACCTACATCTTACAAGTAGAACTATGAAATTGAAAGGCAATTATATAATTACAAAATGATTACAATACCTATTTAGTAAGTGCTCTCCTAAAACTAGAACGAGTAGCTATTAAGGTTTAGGAAGTTTCCACTTGGATACATTCGCAAATCAGGTCTTAGACATGGGCAATCAAAATTAAAGAGTACTTTGATAGCCTAAACTACCGTTGTGAGTTGTGATGACCACACGCATACAAAGCCAAATTAACCCGCATACAAAAAAAATATAAGTTAGGATCTTTCGTCATTCATCTGGGGGCCTCGCAAAATATTTAAATCTTGCCAACATCTTTAGATCTTGCCCCGCCAAAGTGTAATTGAAATCAATCGTTTGAGATATAATTAATACTAGCTATTTGACCGAGCTTAGCTCGGTATTCGATAAAGCACGAATAAAATGTCATTTTCAAAAAATGATTCCTAGCTAGATCGATTTATCGCCCCCGAAACCCCCTATATACTAAATTTCATGAAAATCGTTGGAGCCGATTCCAAGATTCCAATTATATATTCAAGGGCGTCGTCAGCCGATGGCGCAGGGGGGGGGGGGGGCAGGTTGACTTTACCTACTTAACTTCAAGCAAATCAACTCAAAGACTTAGGACTTTGGTTGCATTATATTTGGCAACTTTTTTAGAATCTCTAGGGGGGGGTAGCTGCCCCTCCGTGCCCCCCCTTGGCAACGCCCTTGTATATATTTATATACAAGAATTGCTCGTTTAAAGATATAAGATTAATATTATGTAGGCATTTACTCCCTTTTGCAAACTCATTTCACTATCGTTTAGGGATATTAATAATAAGTAGGTACCTAGTTAGCCGTCGCGCCCGGCCTACAGACCTGGTCACCCGAGAGTCCCGAGACAGCCCGAGATTTCATAAATATACCTAGTTGTTACCACTAGGCAAATCCCGAAATTACAAACTTTGTTCAATTCAAATGTTCGATTTTCGAAAAATACAGTTACTAAACTTATCCCATCAAGCCCCATAAGGACACCGGTGACCGCGACAATAATAGAAAAACAATAGATTTCCAAGAATCCGCGATTGAAGGATTGTATAAACATATTAACATTAATTACTTATCTACCTAGTCTCATCTGTAGCATAAGTTCCGTTTTCCCCCTTTTTTAGGGTTTTTCTCACGTTGTCATAGAAACACTCAACACCTTTAACGCCAAAAGCACCTTCTTACCAGTTACCCCTAGTTATTGAAGGCAATTGACAATCGCGTGCCAGACAATAGAATAGTATTTTCTGCTAGGTGCAATATCGACGAATATCGAAGTTGCCGGTGGAATAATTTCAAAAGTTAGCATTTGCGCGTTTGAAATGTTGAATTATTTGAATGCAAAATAATTTAGTATATAATTTGAACAAACCTTGTAACTTAACTTCTACATCATCTAGCTGTATATTATAGCTATGGGTACATAGAATCCACCTTTTTTAATAAAAACATTTTTCCGGTCCTAAATTATGCAAAAAACGTCAGTTTTCAAATGGTTAGTTACCCACTTCAGTCTTCATCCACTCATGTCTTCAATAATTCAAGAACTACAGTCGCTTTATTGAAAAACGTATTTAAGGAAAAAACCGTGTTGGATATGTTTTAGATTGCTCGTGAACAAACAATGGAACAGCAAAAAATGGAAAGGGCGTAAGCGACAAAATGGTTTTTGTCGCGTTATTTAAAAATCATAAATACATTTCATATAAGCTATGGGCAAATTAAAGTGTATGCTTGAACCAATTCATGTACAAATTTTGTGAGCTTAAATCACTCTCCTCTGTTGGCAAAGTAGGAATCCCTTTTTTACAGAGGTCTTTTTGATTGATTATTCTGTGTTATAAAAGTTGACCAATCGTGTTATGCTATAGGTAATTCAAAGCAAAGACATGATGAATACTGACAATGAACTTTAATTTCTTAGCTTTAGTCGTTGCTGAGAAAAATCGATATCGATACAGCCAAATTATCAAGGCGTCGCCTTAATTGGTATCTTAAATATTCTTACCTAAGACGCCCACAACTCCGTCTGAATGTCAAAATTCGTTTATCGTTATAAATACACTTTTTCGGGATAAAAAGTTTCTAAGTCCTTTTTCTAAACTCAAAGTATCTTCATAAAAATACATGGTAAAATCGGTTTAGCGGTTTGGCGTGAAGAGATAATTCAGACAGACAGACCGACAGACCCACTTTCGCATTTATATTTATAATACTACTATAATGTTAGTTTAGTAGTAAGTAGTATGGATAAAAAATAAGTTATTGAAGACGGATGTGTGTTGTGTGAACATTTATTTATTAATATAAATTCATAAAGGTGCTCCCAGACATAAGTTATATAACGTTAGATAACATTTTTGTATAGCATTTTTTAACAAATTATAACAAAATATACGTTTATTTTTTGACATGTTGTAGCGTATGTTACACGAAGTTACAACATTTTATCGTGTTACACAATGTTTTATAACGTTAAGTATATAACTTCTGTCCGGGAGCACCTATAGACTGTGATAATAATAATATTATGCATCGTAGGCCGTAGCCGTGGCCGTAGCGCGTAGCAGTCTCCAAATCACTAATATTTTATATTTAAATGATTGTCCGTCTGTCTGTTTTTTCTAACTTGCTTATACGCAAATCTAATATATAAAATTCTCGTGTCACGGTGTGCGTAATTGAACTCCTCTGAAACGGCTCGACCGATTTTAGCATATCGGATAGGGTTGAGAATCGGACAACATCTACTTTTTATATTGATAAGTGCATTTGTTGAATAAATGATAGTAAATTATTACAACTCGAGACTGACGGCGACCATTGTTTCTGCGACGGGATAGCGATCGACGTTGCCATGGTGGCATACTTATTTAGTCACTTCAATAAAATAATATGGGCGAAATACTTTATATGACAAAACAACGTATGCCGGAACAGCTAGTATAAGTATATAATGAGCGTCTTAACAAATGTGCCAAATTTTTTGTATTCGCATATAGGTATCAATTTGTATTCGCATATCTCCGGAACTACAACTCTTATACTTTAAGATGTTCTTTTTTGTTGAACTAGGTATTTATTGTTCAGCTTAGGGAATACATAGTAAGTTTCATCAAAATCGACTCAGCAGTTTTTGAGATAGAGAATTTTAATTCATAATAACTTGAATTCTATTATTCTATTATTTTAACTTGAAATTTGAAAACATAATAATTTTACTATTGTCATAAAACCTTATTTGAAACTAAGCTTGGTGAAATTGAAACAAACAATGATGAAATTTATTATTTCATTTTCTTTTTTTATAGAACGGCTAAGCCGATTTGTACCTAGATAGTTATCGAGTGAATAGGTACTCGTACGTAATTGTAGAACAGTGACCAGTGTAAATCAAATCTTTAAGTACCCCGCAAACGATCAAATTGTTTGTCAAATTTTACGTGGTTGTCAAACAGTTTGAGTACAGCTTTGTTTGAAGCATTTGAAGAAAATTTGGATTTGCGTTTGACAAACGTGTTTGAACGTGTTCCGCTGTATTTGTCAAACAAGATTTCATGATCTCAAACCGATTTTGGCTAATTGTTTGACAAACGTGTTTGATGCACGTTTGATCGTCTGCGCTGCTGTTTGATGAAAACGTAAATTTCATCAAACATGTTTGTCAAACAAATTTGATCGTTTGCGGGGTACTTTATTAAGAGTCCATCATGTTTTCCGGTAAATCCGAAGAAAAGGAGATGGATATGGATTTTTTGAGATTAAACTAAATATGATAAGTTTGTGATTAAAATACCCTGAATAACGGTAATAATAACCCACAAAAAAATCAGATTTAACCCATCAAGCCCCTATGGACACCGGTGACCGCGACAATAGCAATAGTATAACAATAGATTTCCAAGAATCCGCGATCGAAGGATTAATGTGTTTATAAGTCTACCAGAACCTGATGGCAATTTTTGACAGCAGATTTTCAAAAAATATCCTTGATCATTGGATAAATTTTTATATTTTTATGTTTAACACACAGAATCAGCCGCTATAAGAAAAAAAGGACAAAATGTTTTTGCCATCAGATTCTGGTAGACCTATAGTTACTACGGATACAGACAGATCGACATAGTAATTTTGTATCTAACAACAGAAAAAAATATAGACTATTTCGTAGTAATAGACGTTGGTTGTAGTCTGTAGATTAGAGAATTGAGAAAGGTAGAGTTATTTTATTATATCGTGTTTTTGGCGTATTGTACCATCGAGGAAATAGATTCCTAGGCAGTTGACAGACTAACGTCATTTGGTCGGATCATGTCAATTGTGATCTTTCGGCTGGGTTTGACGTAACGCGACCAAACTACGTAGGTCCCCCATCTGCATAGGAATCAACTTCCTCGATGGTAAGTACTATCAGAGAAGTTGATCCCTAGGCAGATGGCGGACCTAAGTAAGTTGGTCGCGTTAAGAGGGCGACTAATGCAAGAAATCAAACATCGTCCTTCTCTCTTCACACTCACGCCCGTCTTTCATATGCCAGGTGAAAAAGGACGACGCGGATTCATCGCCAAATTAGCTTTTTCTCAATAGAGTTATTGATAAATATTTTTAAAAACATTTAAAAAATCCGCTAGGTCGATCTCTCAATGATAGAATTTTATACAATGTGTTGAAATATTAACTTAGTTCAATGCATGGTTATGGCAATAAATGAAAAACTCGTGAAAATAAGATGAATCTTTGTGATTTTTTTCTATCGAGAAAATTTTTAAATATCGTGTTTTTGCTCAGATTGAACTCTTGGAAATATAATGTAGTCAATCAAATCAAATCGTAATCAAATAGTAATCAAATTTTAGAAAATGAAACTATTTGAGGCTTATTTTCAAGTATAAAAATGAATTATAAAAAACGACAATTTTGGGTTAATCGCCCACTTAAGTCAAACTCATCTGACCGATTGCAACTAACATTGAATTGACATAAGCCGACCACATGACGTAGACCCGTCAACTGCCCAAGAATTTACTTCCTCGATGGTAAGTACAAATATGTAGGTATATGGTAGAAATCATATCGTAAGATACCTAATAAAATAACTCCGTTTCAATTAGATTTGAATCCACACTAATATTAAAAATGCGAAAGCGTTACATCGGTCTGTCTGTCTGTCTATTACATCTTCAGGCAAACCAAACCACTGAACCGATTTTGCTGAAATTTGGTATGGAGATAGGTACTTTGAGTTCCGGGAAAGGACATATGATACTTTTAATGCCAGAAAAATGTACGCGCGATAGACGAACTTTTGCGCAACGGAGTTACAGGCGTCATGCTAAAATATACCTACAGGCTACTTGCCTATAAAACTCTATTAGTAGATAATGAGATACACATTACTTCTATTGCCAGTTCTTTATTTCATACAATTCCATTATAGCCCATTTATTTGAGACTAGATAAGACTATATTTTGTTGTTTACATTTTGATTAAAATAAGCTGAAATGGTACTTAGAACATAGGTATGTGGTAGAGATCAACTACGATAATGTGGCGCGCCCCTCCAATTTGACTGTTTCAATGTGTGTTACATCCTTATGAAAGAGTTTGTATGTAGTAAGTATTCAACCAATCACAGTACACGTAATATTTCAATTAATGTCACTTACTGCCAAGATTTGTTGGTCAACTAATCATAACTAGCCTTCCGCGCAAGACAACGCACTTCAAACGTTTTGACAACGCAGTTCAAACGTTTTGAATTTTGGAGGGGCGCGCCATGTTATAGTAGTTGATCTCTAGGTATGATGAATTTACCTACCAGATACCTGTATTTTCTGTCAAACTACGTTTACCCACTAAACCTTGCACTAACCTAAAACCTTCCACGTAAGCACGTATATTTCAAACCTAAAATTAGCCAAATCGATATAGCCATTAGCCGTTCTGTGGCGAGACTCGAGAGTAACAAAATTTTATATCCATTTTTATTTATCTAGGTAAGTACTTATATATGAGATGCGAGATTTAAACTTATCTCTTATCATATTTAAAGCTTTAAAATAGGTAAAACAGTATTTTGTGTCACATATAAAAGAGATTGCCGAAACCCGGGATTGAACTGGGGACCTTTAGATCTTCAGTCTAACGCTCTCCCAACTGAGATATTTCGGCTGTGTTATCCATCTTGATTGAAATAACTAGATTTTTTTTCCTCCACTTAGTTATCCATAACAAAAGTACCTACCTATGATCATACTATGATCCTGTGCTATGATCGAACGCAAGTTTTTATCGCCAGCCAAAAGTTTCGTAGAGTCATACGGTTCTACTTTTCGCTCGCGCCGCGCGCGTAGTTTTTAAAAATAAGAACACCTATAATTAGATAATATTTCGATATTTAAAGAGCGCGGAAGTTGGGTCCATTTCCATATACATACTTATTAAATATTTTTTCAATTTAAAAATATTACGCACTCAAGTTTTCGAAAAAATTTCCAGTGTTTTTGATCACTTCCAAATTATGATAAGATAACTGACCACCCACCTGACATGAACCCTTTAAGCACTTTTCACCATCACATCACCAAGTGAACATCGTTCATTGCACACACAGCAAAGATGGCGGACGCGAAATTTGTGACCACGGAAAGGCGCGCGAAAAGTGGCTGTGGCAAACACCCCGCGCCCCCCACCCCGCCACTCGCAGCCCAAGCGACGGTCGACGCCTTCAATTATTCAGGCTAGCCCCTCCCTCTCATCTCTATACACCCAGATGTGTCCGTCTCGCTCTAATATGTTGCGCATTTCTCTCCACGTCGCGGTTACCTCTTTCGCTCGCGTGCGGGACGTATATGTGCGTCCCGCTCGCACTCATTAGGCGGGTCTCGGTGCGTACATTATGCAGACTGTTTGGCAAACGTTTTATGAGGTTTGCGCTGAGCGTAGAGCAGCTCTACGTAGAGAACGCAGTGACGGTAACAGCTGTAAATAAGTTAGAGAATAACTAATTGATAAAAATTATTGCTTTCATTTTATTTTAGGCATTTTAGGGTTAATACTAATACTCTGTCCGTCTGTTACCCTTCACGCCCACTTCCCGGCACAGAATACCTACATATTAGTACAATTAGTGTCCCAAGGACATAGGATACTTTGTATCCCGAAAAAATGTACGGTTCCGCTCATTAAACGAATTTTGGCGCAACGGAGTTGCGGGCGTCATCTAACTACTTACTTATATAGTTTGTAAATATATGCAGCACATATTTTTACTTTTGTTATAGATAACGTGAAAGAAAAAAAATCAAGTTATTTCATTCACGGCAGAAAATACAGCCGAAATAGCTCAGTTGGGAGAGCGTTAGACTGAAGATCTAAAGGTCCCCGGTTCAATCCCGGGTTTCGGCAATCTCTTTTGTTATCGACACAAAAGACTGAAGGTAGACTGTTGCCTGTATGTAGCTAACATAATAAGAGATAAATTTAAATCCCGCATCTATATACTTACCTAGAAGACGCGCACCACGGAGTGGCCGCAGCGCATTGCATTAGCCAGGATACTCGTGGTGGCAGTGTGGGGACACCGCCGCCCATTGCACCGAGTTCCAGAGAGAGCCGTGATGCGCATGGTGCTCCTGCACATCGCGGCCCCCATGTGGGCATTTCTAGGCCACCTCGCGAGGCGACCTAGAAAAGCCTACATGTTTAGATGAGTCTGGCACAGACAACCGTTGGTAAAGTTGCGGTGGGTTGATCGTGTCCGTAACTTTGCCTAAGCGGTGAGTGGAGCACCATGAGGGTTTAGTGGGTAATTCCTCGGAAAGTCCCATACCCCGGCCGATGTCCCCAATCCGCCGGGGATGCGTAATGCACTTCCCCATGTAAAACAAAAAGTACAATCGAGAATGGAAAAGAGTTTTCCTTATATAGAGTTCACTGTGAAAGTGGCAGCGCTGAAATACCAATTTTTTCACTTTTGTATGGGAAAACTCGTGACGTTCGGGCCCTTGCCCATACAAAAGTGAAAAATAAATTTTTGTCTTTCAGCGCTGCTACTTTCACAGTGAACTCTCGACATAAGGAACACGTACACACCCTAAAGTTTTATCACGTAGTTTTATTACACACAATATAGGAAAGAGTAAAGACGTAGGAACTAGACGAAGCGCTTATTATTTCCGGGATAGAGAGTATCCTAAGTACCTAGTTATGTCTTTTTCTGGGACTCTCTACCTAAAATATGTATCTCCATAGCTTTTAGCAAAATCGGTTCAGCGGTTTGAGCTTGAAGAGGTGAGAGACAGACAAGCATTGTATGTGTCAGACGTCAGTCGTAACTCGTAACTTGAGTGGTTGATAATAAAGTCCACTCTTCAGCAGTATTTATTTTATTTTTATTTTGTCGATATTTTTTGTAAAAATTTCGACAATTTTTTTAAAAAATTACTCAGGTGCGTAGGCGCGGTCAGGTATTCGACACCACTAATCACAGCCGAAATAGCTCAGTTGGGAGAGCGTTAGACTGAAGATCTAAAGGTCCCCGGTTCAATCCCGGGTTTCGGCAATTTTCTTTTTGATATTTCAATTAGTGTACATTTTGAAATTACTGTACGTTTACCGCGGTTGAACTTTATTCAAATATTCAGGTACTTACGTTTAAATATGAAACAAAAGATTTATTGTTTTATAATACATATTTATAAAACAGTAAATCTTTTTAAAAGTTTTATAATTCGCTATGCCATAAAAATCAAATCTATTTTAGTCTAAACTATTTATCCTGCTGCAATAGTAATTAGTATAGAACTTGAATATTAATTATTCAAGTATTACTTAATCCATAATCACGATTTTCGATGCAGCGCCATCTATCAAATTACTGGAGAAACTGAAAAGGTACGGGTAAAAAAATAGGTAGCAACATGATGTAGTAGGGAGTATATTGTAGTGTGGTGTGGTATGGCTGTGGTTCACTGGGTTCACCATCATACTAACCCTCAACTGTGGTTCAGTCATAATTCAGAGCCATCTTCATCTTTGCACATACACCAAGAGCCCCTGGCCCTAGATGGTACTATTTTTGAATTACATATCTTACTATTTAGATGTGCAAGGTAGTTATTTTGTTTCTCAATTGAAGTTAGTCAGCTTGTTTTGACAGTATAAACTATAACCCTAAGCAATCACTCTACCTAGAAACGTCCAAGTTTACGTCTATCATGAATAGTTTTGTGTGTCACTCTGTTTTAAAGTGAAAACTAAAAAGCTATAGGCTTGAAAGTAGTAAAATAACGTAATTATTTAAACTTAAAATTCTTTTTGTTTCTTCTTATATGGTAGCAAATAAAACACCGATACATATTTTAAACCAACTTTATTTTTAGCTAAAATATAATAATTCATACATCAAAGAAGTTTCCTAATTACAGTAATACCACAATAATACAAATTATAATAATGCAAAAATAATTAGTAATTAGAAATAAGTAGCTACCCCACTTAATATTTAACGCTTGCATTTGTGCCAAGTAACATCAGATCTTAAAATTAAAAACGAAAAGGACTATTGGACGGTTGTCGAGCGATATCGATACTCAACAAAATAAAAACAACGAGTCGTGCGTCCAGTCGCAACTTTAAATGACAACAGATAACTTTTACCCGCACGTCTCGATTCATAATCTGTTCTTTGCGCCGTTTGGCAGTTGCCATGTGCATGGGCGCCGGCAGGGGGGTGCACTTACACCCCTTGGGAATCTCGGGATCAACAGGAATTATTGAAATAAAAAGCATTTTGTAACCCTATTAACATGCCGTACAAGGATAGTTCGTAATGTTTCGGCACTAAATGTTTCATGTTGACGTAAATAGACAGTCACTGTTGTTCGTAAAAAGTGAAAAGAAAAGAACAGAAAGAAAACTTAAATCTGCACCCCTTGGAAATGATTTCTGCCGGCGCCCATGGCCATGTGTCACATTGACGTCTTGTCATTCGTATTTTTTTATCCATCCGTGAATTTAGCCAAAGGATATCCTTGTTTTTGTTTTCTTAACTGTCAAAATAGTCAGGACTCTAGGAGATCCTATTTAACACCATTTAGCACGGTACAAAAAACCGATTACAATAACCAATTAATCATTAGTTAAAGAATAAAAATTAGTGATTTTAGTCCATAATGAAAGTTTCAACCAAGTCAGTAAAGTGTAGGGGACAGGAGACACTGTTACACCATGATTATGTCACAATTGCTTCTGTTGAACTACGCTAATATGGCAAACTAACTTGATATGCAAACTCCAGTTTACAGGATATTCCACAGGTCTTGTAGGATTTGTCAATAGCTACATTTGTATTATATTTTAATTAGGTACCTTTGATGTCATATAGAATATGAAAACCCGCTCTACATAGCTTTTATAGATTATAAAAAAGCATTCGACTCTATTTGACATACTAGCATCTGGACAGCATTAAACAACCAAAATATAGACATAAAATATATAAATATCATCAAAAATATATATAGCAATTAGCAACTGCACTAGTAGTCAGGTTAGACAGAGTCAGCACCAAGATCAGTAATAATAGAGGCGTTCGACAAGGCGACCCCATCACTGCGAAAATATTGATAGCGGCCTTGCAAAATGTAACGGAAAACTTACCATGGTCAAAACAAGGAATATATGTGAATGGAAAATATTTAAGCCATCTTCGATTTGCGGACGACATCGTTTTGTTTCCCAAAGTCCATATAAACTCAATAAAATGATTCAGGATCTTCAAGATGCTAGTGCTCGCGTGGGCCTAGAAATAAACCTAGAAAAAACAAAAGTCATGACCAACAGCGAGTTGACATCAGTACGGGTTAATGAGGTACCTCTCGAATACGTAGAGAACTATACGTACTTGGGAAAACAAATTTCATTAAGTAAAGATCGAAATTTAGAGGAAATAAAGAGAAGAGTAGCTATTACATGGAAGAAATATTGGGGACTTACGACCAGAAGGCAAGGCAAAAAATCCAGACCACTCAAAGAGCAATGGAAAGAAGTTGTTTAAACATAAAATTAAAAGATAGAGTAAGGAACACAGAAATACGTAAAAGAACAAAAATAAAAGATGCTCTGCAGTTCGCTCAAAGACTCAAATGGAAGTGGACTGGCCTGGATCTCGCCAGATACGATGATAATCGATGGACTGTCGACACCACAAAATGGAAGGGACCGCATGGCGTGAGAAAGAGAGGCCGCCCGTGCGCCCGGTGGCAGGACGAGATTGTAGCCAGCGCAGGAAGAAATTGGCTTATCGCCGCAAAAGATAGAGAACAATGGAACAATTTGAGGAGGCTTTTACCCTGAGGGGGTCCACATCTAGCTAAAAATTTAATAACAAAACTGTTTCGTAGTCCTTAATTTACACTGTGGAATCAATAAAACTATTTATTATTATTATTATTATACCTTTGATGTTCATTTCACTTACGCCTAATTCAGTTAATAATCGCCGATTACTCATATCTCTATTTTTGTTCATATGAAAGAAAAGTTTTGATATTTTTACAGGCGTTATTGAAATTAGGAATAAGGGTCAGTTCATAAAGAAAAAACTACACGAATCACGATGCGACCACACGAGCTTTAAAATTAAGATGTCAAGCGGCATTACGCTTTGACGTTTCCATTTTGGACTGTTTGCATCACTGAGGCGAGTCTCGTTTCGGCATGAACTAGCCCTTAAAGGGCCCATTCACTATCCTGAATTGCAGTCCTGCTGCAGTCCGCCGTGCAGGCCTGCAACACCGTTCACTATCCTGCATAAGCCGGCGGACTGCACGCAGGATAGTGAATGGTGTTGCAGGCCTGCACGGCGGACTGCAGCAGGACTGCAAAGCAGGATAGTGAGTGGGCCGTTTTATGCCTAATACACCCTTAACATTTTGGAATGTCAATAATACTGTAGTTGTAGGATAAAAATGAATAGTGAAAGACAATGAACATTTAGAAGCTTTAAAGTGTGAAAAAGCCTGTGAAATATCCGTCAAGTGCCCGGTACAAATGAACCTTAACTACCTCTAACACATAGCCACTTAGTACCTAAATTGTTAGTAAAAATCTTAACGCATTCAAAATATATATATAATTATATTAGAGCTGCTCCTATTTCGCACTGTATAAGTGTATATTATAGTACATCTATATTTAATAATTCTGTGCCTAATATACATTTTAAGCCGTTTTTTTTGAGAAGCTCGTAAGGGTGAAAATGGACATTTATCTCATATAAATTTTGTACGTTTAAAAAAAATGCCTATTTTATTGTACTATTGTTTGAATGCAGAAACGAAATAGCGTCAGTACACGGTTTAAGGATAGTCACAAAGCGTCACTTGCGGGGTTCATTTAGAGTAGCGGAGCGACGAGCATAGCGATCTCGCCCCTAGCGATTTCTGCATAGTTATATTGTATACATAAACACCTTACGAGTAAGGCTAAAATTATCTGATATTCTCTCACATAAACCAATTCGCTACTCTAAACGAACCAATTTTATACAATACAAAGTTTCAATAGCTTAACTCTAATTCCACTTAACCGACTTCATACGAAATCACGACTACTGTTTGATACATAGATACAGTTGTTCTTATTACAGTAAAGAAAGGTTTCCGAGCGATCTCTATCATATCGCCACGTAAGCAAGCGGGATCGTGTTTACGTATAAATTTGATATGATTTTGAGACTTAAACTAATAAAACGTGCACTTAGAAACAATATCCGTCGTAAATTAATATTATTAATTAGAAATATTTTTTTATTTTATATTTAAATACTGTTCCTAATTACACGACACTGTCGCGTCCGTAAATTGTGCGATAGAAGAAATCTGCTTGACGTCAGCGAAGCGAATAACCAAAAAACGCTATCCGCTCCGCTAGTGTCAATAGCAGGCTAAAATCACGGCCCGTGATCCAAAATCAATTCCATTTAAAACAGTGTGTTCACTCGCAGAATCTATTCGAGTACCCGTGATTAAAACATGTGTCTGAGAAACAGTCGACACATCAGCTGCCAGTAGTAAAGTGATCAAAGAAACAGTCTTGGTTTCAGGTGCGGGTAGCCGGAGATGGTGCGAGCGAGGCGGCGACAGTGTGGAAGCGAGAGGGCGACAGTGGTAAGTACAGTTTGCGAGCGGTGCGGCCGGCTTACATCGTGGTGTTGTCCCACTCCAGTTGACTGATATTCCTGTATTTGTGCTGCTTGCCTGTCATCACTGAAATTGGTAAAACAAAATGTTAATTTTTTAAAACTTTGATAATTTTAAAATGGCATTTTTTCGAAAACCGTATTTTATTTCTTTTTCGATTCAGTACCTTCCTTCTAGTCTATGATAATACCATTTTGTAGGTTTTGTTTTGTTAAAAACAAAGATGCTTTTTTTTCAACTTACAAAGTTACAAAGAATTGCTTATTTTCATGAGTATTTAATAACTCTTAAATATTTGGATGGGATTTAAATCCCACGGGGTTACGGAGTTTTAAAACCCCGTAACAAATAAGACACAGACACAGTAATTGTAAATAATATTAAATTATTACAGACCTTCCTCGTCGTCGTCGTCGGAGGAGTTGTTGTCGGAGTCGGAGTCGGAGCAGGAGTCGTCGGAGCTTCCCGCCGCGCGCCCGCTCGTGCCGCCGGTCTGCACGCAAATTGACACGTTAGTACGGTCAGACTTCTTTAATTATTATCGATCCTAGTGTTACTTATAAGCTATGTCGACACTGTGCCTTTCGTGTTCATCAAGGGCATGCGTCATAGCGCAGTCAACAGCGCACGTGAGGCATGCTCGCGACGCATGCACTCTGACCGTATCCAAAACCTTTGCTTTGTTCTTTTTTTTCTTGAATTTCTTACGACAAAATAAGCCGCACATATTCCACACAGTAAAATGGTCTCGTCGCACCGTTACAATAAGCTGACACTGCAACTGAACAAAATGACAATGTTGGCGTTGCGTTCGTCGAAGCATTCAATTATTGAAAGCTCAAAACAAGAGTTGAATACAAAAAAGATAACGAAAATTGAAGATGAAAGTGCATAGTGTGGACATAGCTAATAAGTATCCTTGACATTCATGTCAGCTATCCCAAATAGCGTCTCACGTTTTGATTGACCAGCTGTCCGCTATCCTATGTCCCCGGTCTGCTATCCTATGTCCCATGGCCGCTATCCCATATGTGCCGTGTCCTGGTCACATTTCTCCTGTTCCCTATCTCATTCTCCATTACGCCTGTCCCCTGTCTCCCGTTTCGGCGACAGGGGGCAGGGAATAAGGGGCAAGGGAGAGAGGACACGAAGAGGGGACATAATGCTTGCAGTCTAAATATAGGCTAATATATAAATTAAAATTCACCTCGTCCATAGGATTGACAGTGATGGTGAGGGCGGAGTCATCCCACGCCATCTCGTCGTGCACGCGCGCGGGCTGGGGGGCGGGGCGGGAGCGCGCGCGGGCCACGCCCAGCGCCGCTAGCGCCGCCACCGCGCCCACGCAGACCGCGCCGATGAGCAGCGCCACGTTGTCTGTAAGTAAAAAATTGTAAAGTGCTTGTTCAGACACAGCGGAAACCGCGCAGTTCCCATGCAGAAACCGAGCGGTTAAGTGTAATAAACCTGCGAGCGGTTAAACGCACGGTTTTAAAGTTTCTATCTCTGTTAGCTACCACTTTCAAGATTTTTCGCAAATAAAAAAGTTGTTTGTCCTATCAAAATGAAGCTACTCACAAAAAATTAGCTTGTTAGCAATAAAAAAAATGTTCTAGAGCTCCCTTACTATATATTTTATTTCAAATTCCGAATAAGTACTCACTGGAATGCACGTCGTGCGCGTGCAACTCTCTCAGGTCGTGCAGGTCGCGCAGGCGCGCGGCGGGCAGCTCGGCCGAGTGCGGCGCATGCTGCGCGTGCGCCGCGAACGCGCGGGGGGCGTCTACTACGCGCGCGGTGTCCGCTGACTGCCACTGTGGAAACCCATTGGAATTTAAAAAGGTATAGTTTGAAAAACAAACATATTAGCTATGATACAGTAGAAATAGGTAACATTAAACCAATTATAAATAATAAAATTACGTTCAAATTACGATAAAGTTATAAAATCACATTATTTTTGGATCCAGTAGCTTCAGTGTGGATAAAGTTATTCTAAACATAGTAACTTATGAAGGCATGATTTTGGTAACCTTTTTCAGGTGCAAGAGGGCTCTTACGACATTCGACACATGATGTTATAGGGGGCTAGAAAAAACTTACCTTGTCGCGAGCGACGTCAAGTTTATCAGCAAGCCCGCTGGGCCGCTGTGCGTGCACGTCCGCGGCCGCGCGCGGGTGTTCTACTGTCAGCTGTCAAAATGATGCAATACGTTACTATTATGACACTAAATAATATTATGGCTGTCTGTAGTAGAAACTCAATGAAATATCGGTACTTGTCTCTTTTACACGCATAAAATATTTTGATGTGTATTCACAACTGACTTGTCTAGAACCAGGCTATTCCTAGTGCTCAAAGTGTTATTTGTTACAGGTAGTAGGTACTCACAGTCTGCACGTATTCGTTGCTGGTGAATCGTCCGTTGAGCTCGGAGCAGGTGAGCTTGAACACGCGGTTCAGATAGTACGCCGGCTTCTTGTTGCTGTACTCGATCTCACGGAGAACCTGAATAATGTGGTCAATATTATAAGAAAATAATAGTAAATTTTTAAATCTTTGAATAAAAAAAGATTTGAAGGCAACATTCAGCTTATTTCATATCATATCAGAAATTCATATTAATATTCATATCAGAAAGTGGTGAAAAAGGCCCTTAAACTAAATTGTTGCCTGCAATATAATAGCATACACATAGGTAGTGTAATTAAATACGCGCCAAAATGGGGCAAATAAACGCCAGTCTGTCGATGAAGTTTGTTCAAAATACTCCTTCAATGTAAGAAAATACAACTAATTGACTTACCGCCTGGTAATTAGCCACAGAGTCAGCACCGGTGAGACTAACGCCGTCTCTGGTGAGCGCCGCGCGGATACCCGAGCGGGGCAGCTCACCCGCCCCCCGCAGCGCTAGGGCCTCGTGGTCGGGGTTCAACGCCGGGTAGACCGACACCACGCACGAGTCGAGCTTCTGGCTGTCTTCTTCTATGGAGATAATAGGTTAGTTTTTTACTCTTATCAAACTGCATCCTCTATCAGTTGTATCACGGGGAGTGCTCTGAGGAATTGTTCGGAATCATACCACCTGCAACTTTTCACCATCGTCCCACGCGAAAAACATACCATCCTCATCACCTTGATGAGTGGCAGTCTTCCACAGTGCGTTTTTCGCGTAACTTTCTGCGCGCACTGTAAAACTCTGGAACGAACTAGTCACCAGCAGTATTTCCGAACCTATACGACCTGCAAACCTTCAAGAAAAGAGCGTATTCCCTCTTAAAAGGCCGGCAACGCACCTGCAGCTCTTCTGATGTTGCGAGTGTCCATGGGCGACGGTAGTTGCTTACCATCAGGTGACCCGTTTGCTCGTTTGCCCCCTTATTTAATAAAAAAAAAAACTGTTGAAGGACCAACCAGAGGGCTTAGCAACACGTTTTCATTATCGCTACTTTATAGAATCGCCGATCAAAGTGTATGAAATTGACATGAGTTGAATATCAACTGTCGACATTAACAAACGCTTATGCCAATTCAATGTAACATTTTTGATTGGATTCTATAAAGAAAAAATAGAGAAAACGTGTTGACTGAGCCCCACGTATGCTGCCGTTTATCAAATCGTTTATTTTATTCCACGTTGGTTTTTTTATGCAGTACTGTCAAACTTGATTGAATTGACGTACAAACTAAAAATCACTTTTCAACAGGATGGAGGCCTTCTGCAGCGCTCACGTGGTCACGTGTACGTACCGGGTGTGCGGGTGGCGCCAGGCGGCAGCACGCGCACGCGCAGGTCGGGGAACACACGCAGGCCGGCGCGGAAGTGGGCGTAGTCCTGCGCCGCGTCCGGCGTCCCGTTCAGCAGGATGGTGGGCGTCTGTGGCGCGAGCACCATCACATACGACTCCGCCCCCCGAGCGTGCAGCACGCGACCGTTGTCGCAACTACGGGAAGAAGCATTTTTAATAAAGTTTTATTTGTTTAATGAGCGTTTGAATATCCTCATAATATCGGGATAAAACTACGTAAATTTTAGACAAAAAAGAAAATACATATAAAAAATGTGGTACAAACGTTCGACCGTGAGCGTATATAAATTATCTCAGCCTAGAAAAATTTGAGGGCAGCGGGGCGCTGGCACCGGCATGAGATTTATATGGAACTGGCCTCAAAGGCAGCGGCGCGGTGAGCGGCGCGCGGCGCGCGGCGTAATAGTTCTAGTACGTTACTAGACTATTATGCCGCGCGCAAAGACGTCTAGTAGATACTAATAGACGGCTTCCCGCGAAGCCGCAAGCATGATCGCCTCATAGCATTAGACATAAGGGCTCCCACACAAAACTGCGAATTCGCATCATAATGTCATTTTTATTATGAATTTTGTCGCAGATATTATATGCGATGCGAATTCGCAGTTATTTTTGGGAGCCCTAAAATATAACAAACACGTACGTGATAGTTGTAGCCAGGTGTACGTTACGTCGTCCGGGTGTAGGGAATGAGCGTGCGTCGCCGTACGCCACGCGTCGCACCAGCGTCTCAACCTCGCCCGCACTGTCACCCTCCACCGAGACTGATTTCAGATCTAGAATATCATAAAAAAATTGCTGAAAACCCTCATTACTATAATATTAAGGACAAATAAAAAAATAGAATACTATTTTTAAATGCGTTGTAAAACAGCGCCGAAAGAGTTACTTTTGACATGTATTTTCCTATGAGTAATGCCTTATGAATTTGCAAACATTTTATGAAATCTACATAAGCAAAATACACACATCCTAAAGCATTATCACTTAGTAATGTTACACAATGTATGTAAGGTAAATAAAAAACTTACATAGATCAGGTGCGAGACTAAGCCCCTCTCTGCAGCGTGCGGCGCAACGCAGGGCGGTGGCGGGCTGAACTCCGCCCACCAACACGCCCAAACCAGCCATCCAACCGTGCATGTGGTGCTTCATGTCACCTTCCGTTCCTGCAAGAAATAAAGATGATATAATACACTATAATTTTGACTCAGCATTAATTTTGCCTTTAACCTGATACCTTATTTGTTTACATAGAAGTAGCTAAAGTTTACGGAGAAAAGCATTTTATAATAATAATAATAATAAGTTATTTATTTGCTCAAAGTACAAAAGCTTCATTATAAATTACACGACACAGGAAAGTTCGTGACATATTTAATGTTCTGCTGGTACTTAAAATAGGATAAACCTGTGCTATAAGTACCAGCTAACAATCGTTAAGGTTTCCAAATTAGTTTACGTTTACATAATGTAATTGAGCGAAGTATGTTAGTAGTTAGTACGTATTGTGTGTGTGTGTGTGTGTGTGTGTTTGTATAATAATGTTCAGAACGTAAGTGCTCAACGAATAGGGCATATCATATTTTCCGATTCATTGTATGAAAGTTTTTGTAGCCATTCTGTTAGCTTATTTTTGCATCTATGTGTATTTAAGGTGTGTATGTTTAGAATTTTATCAATTTTGTTGTAAATAAAACGTCCAAGGAAATAATAAAACCTTTCACTAAAAGTTGTGCTGTGACTTTTGGCTGGGGGAAGTTTATTGCGTCGTCCAGTTACAGGCACACGGATGTCAGTTTTATTCAATGAATGGTATTTTAGTGCAATTTGTAGAACAAATATTTGCCTCACAGAGAGCACTTCACAGTATTCGTAAAGTTCCTTAGTGGGAAACCTAAACGGCTTAAAAGTGCTCACTTTTAGCACTGCCCTTTACTTTACTGCCCCTGTATACAATACCCTAACAAAGATTGACACAAAGCATAGTATATAATTTTAAGAGTTGCAGGTTTTGTTACTTGTCTTAAGTATATATTGTATTGTATTAAATATATATATATATATATATATATATATATATATATATATATATATATATATATATATATATATAAGTTTCCGAACTCTAACCTGTGAGCTGTTCGATATGGGGCATAAAGTTTAATTTGTCATCGATGATAATACCTAAGTACTTTATATTAGTGACCTTCTCCAGATATGGGCAATTATTACATATAACACCAATATCGAGTGGATGATTATGGGCAGAGATATGACGGTCTGTACTGGGTTTCTTTGAATTTTTAATTTTAAATTCTATCAGCTTGGTTTTATCTACATTGAGGGATAGTGTGTTATCTGCTAGCCACTCAGTAACTCTATTAAAGCCGTTTTGTGCCGCCTCATAAACCTGATCCCACGTATCTCCAGTAAAGATAAGTGCCGTGTCGTCCGCAAAAGTCAGCATTTTACCATTTTGTAGCTTTATTTTGCACATATCGTTTACGTAGGCTAGGAAAAGCGTGGGGCCAAGTATGCTTCCTTGCGGCAAAACAACAGAAAACTCTCTACTGATTTGGTCGTTGATCTTAACGCTCTGGGTGCGGTTATTCAAATAACTTTTGAATAGCTTTAGTTGGCGGCCTCTTATGAAAAGTCGTTCCAGCTTCACAATCAGTCTGAGGATGGAAACCGTGTCAAAAGCTTTGGCCAGGTCTAGGAAGATGGCAATACATTTTTTGCCATTATCTAAGGTCTGTACAATATGGTTAGTCATCTCAAAAACTGCATCATTGGTAGATTTGTTGTTCCTAAAACCAAACTGGTTACTGGATAAAATATTGCCATCCTCCAGTTACTTTCTTAGTCTGCTGTCCATAATTTTTCCAGGACTTTAGATAAGCACGGCAAGACCGAAATGGGCCTATAATTATTAACACAGTCTGCATCACCAGACTTGTAGACTGGGTATATAAGGGCTTTCTTTAGAAGGTCGGGGAATACCCCAGTTTTTATACATAGGTTGAATATGTGTGTTAGTGGCCGAAGAAAGAGGTTCTTATGCATTTTTATAACTTTTGCTGAAATCCCGTCTATGCCCATTGCACAGTCGCTACGTAAAGATTGAATAAGTCTATCCACTTCCAACTCATCAGTTTCCAGCATTACCATTGACGCACTAGGAGTTGGAATATTGTGTGACTTATAATTATTTGTAGAGCTTGGATCTTTGTAATGCTTCCTTGGCACCTCTTCAGCTATCTTTGAACCGGTTTCAGCAAAGTATTTATTTATACTCTCTATGGAACATGTATCTAGAAGTGGAGCAGCAGAAACATTCTTTTTTTGAGTATTGGTTACGTCCCTAATCACCTTCCACATACTTTTTGGATTAGATCCCGCTTTACTTAACTCCATTTCCTCGTATTGTCTTTTAAGGCTACTTAAAATACGACTACAAAAATTTCTATAGCGTTTGTAAGTAGTACAAATAGCATTATTGTTTGGAGATTTTTTCATCTTTAAGTACAATTTATCCCTGTTACGCATGCATCTCAATATACCAGGTGTGATCCAGGGTTTGATTATCGCTAAGCGATGTGTTACTTTAAATGTTATACTGCTATGTCGGATAGCACTAGATATTAAACTGCTAAAGTGCATAAAGGCGGTGTTAGCGTCTTTACACTCATAAATGTAAGAGAAATCGGTAGTTGTCAATGCATTTTCAAGCTTGTTAAAATCTAATTTACCAATTATCTTTTTGGCTATATCTAATTTTAGCTTACTGAAATTTAGTAATACCGCGTTGTGATCTGTAACAGTTGAGTCTATGACAACAGTTATGGCTCTGAGCTTTGTTTTTAATAATACAAGATCAAGTGAAGATTTTCCATGCGTGGCCAGGTTATGGGCAGGCAGTAAGCCATGCGCAGCAGTAAGATTAAGATATTCCATAGTTTTACCATTAATATTATCACTCAATATATTCAGGTTAATGTCACCTACCAACGCTATGTTATTGCACGAAGTATTCATTGTTAGTATGTGATCCAGAGACGAGAGGAAATTGGTTATGTCTTGAAAAGATGGGGGCCTATACAAAGCAAGAATACATGTTGAATTTTCTAACATAATCTGTAGACAGCTGCCGTCTGTGAAGACCGGTTCAGTGACAACAATATTAGGTAGGTCACTCCTAATATATACTACTACTCCATCGTTTTGATTAGCCCATTTAGTATTTGCATAGAAGTTATAACCAGGAATTTCAGGTATGTGCGGGTTGCAGGAGAGCCAGCATTCTGTAGTATGATGATATCTAAGGGTATAAAAATTCTTGTCATTAATGTTAAAAAATTGTTTATATTTGCAGATATACTTCGGATGTTTTGGGTAATTATTTTTAGGCTATGAGTTTCTACAACGTTTTTACAATTTTCTGCATCACATTTGTAAGTATCTGAAATAGTTATTTCATCTAACATATTTATGTGGTTGTTTATTATGGAATCAAATGTATTAAAAATGAATAATATGGCTTAAATATATTTAGACTATTGTTGAGACAGGGTATTGCAGATTTAAAGCAAATTTTTATTGTTATGTTACTTTTAAGACACTTATTGTATGCTATATAGTAATATAATATGATATTTATGAGGTAAGGACAGTAATAAGTAGGTGTGTATATGTATCTTATGACTGTATTTAAATTATAGTTAGGTTTACAGTAAAATATTCTTGTATGTTAATCATAATATAAGTTAGTAGGTTAGTGGGAAAATAACAATAAATTTTAATATAATATCTATTTTTAGTGTTTAGCAAATTAAGAACAAGTAATGTGAGCCTTAGATTACATAAACTTGCGAAGTGTAGGCATTGCTTTGTCTTTAACTTATTAAGATCTTCCGATTCAATACGAATTGTTTGTTCTCCTTCTGTTTTGCGTATATAGATTATGCCTTTAGAGGTCCAGCAATATGAATAGTTGTAGTCTTTTACAAACTTTCGTGCCATATGGTAGATTTTTTGCGTCTTGAATGTGAGAACCTCCGATACATAAACAGGTTTCGTCGGTCCTTGTATGCCAAGGTGACTGGTGTTTAACTTATCAGCAACCTGTTTGTTTTTGTTGTACTGTTTAACTGCTTGCAGTAATTTTTCCTTTTTTATGGTACTATTTAGCTCAATTATGATTGGTTTTATGGTTTCCTTATTTGCAGTCAATCTATAGGCATCCTTTATATCAGAATCATTTAGACTAACACTCAAAGTTTTAGCAAACCCTTGCACTAATTCACAAATATCCTCTTTAGTTTCTTTTTTCTTATTTTCCCTAGAGGCACTTGGAATGTTGCGTATTTGTATACCTGCGGTCTTTAACTTCCGTTCCATAGCCTCTATTCTTTCTTCGAGCTTTGCAATCTGTTTTTTGTCCTCTAACCTCTTTTCTTCCATTTTGCTGATCAAGTTTAGGGTGGTGTCGTATTTGTCTGACATAAATTGCAAACTGTCTCTTAGTTCAGCATTTTGTTGCTTTAGTTCTGAGAAATAGTGATCAATTTTGTTGGATAGCATTAGAATATCCTCATCACTTTGTCGTTTGCGTTTTTGCCTAATGTAGTCATTTCCTCCTCGATCAAAAAGACTATCAGAGTCATAGTTCTTATGGGACATAATCCCTGTTGAAGAGGCTGGTGAGCTGCGGTGAAGAGATGTCATAGCTAATGTTAAAGCAATCGTAGCTATATTCACCGATCAGGACTTATAGAATAGTATATAAATTAAAATTGAGAATAATAAATATTATAATTAATTGTATTGTTTAATGTTTTCAGGAATTTGATAGTATTCTACTTCTTCTTCTTCCTTAAGTGGGATCTGTCAGATGACAGCTGTCACTTCTGACAGATAGACAGTCCTGCCAACCGTACCAATTCAAATTCAATTGCTGTTATGCCACCGTTATACATATACATATGTAGATTGAGACACTCGTTTTTCGACTATTTTCTTCAACAATCAAGAATGATTTCACGTAAATAATTTTGATTTATTTGCCACAAAACTGCAGTAACTATTTTGTATAAAAATCAACAAGTTTTAGACTAAAAGAAGAGACCAGTTTTAGATGGTATGGAGATGTGATTTCTACACCCGTTTTAAATAAGGCGTCAATAAGGTAATGAGAGTGTTCGAAATTTCATATTATTTTGTCATCAGGTGGATCTATGTAGCCGTACCCTAGCTGTGTCTACTGTCAACAGACATGACAATAGAGTATAGACAAGAAAGTCTGCGCAAGAAAGACTGCGAAAGAAAGACATAGCTCCAACTGGTGACAAATTAAATATCAAAAACCTTCATTGGCCTACGTCAGATCGCTACATACCCTGCCAACACGCGCCCACAACGAGCGTGGTGTTGATGCCGTGTGCGGGGTGGAGCGGCCAGTCGTCGATCACCTCCGGCGCGCGGCCCTCAGCGGCACGGAACGGTTCGCCGTCAACATACAGCTCGACGTTCGGGAAGCGCACGTTGATAGCGTAGTGATGCCACTCGTTGTCGCACACCTGAAAAGACAACAAGTTATTGTAATAAAGCGAAGTATTTATTCATAAAATAGTTGTATTCCGGTTTCTGAGGTCAATTTGTCAAAAGATTGTCTTACGCCTCCGACGCCTTCGAGTACACCGACGCTGCGAAACGCGAAATATCTGCGAAACAGGAATAGGGCGAAATGCCATATTATAACGCCTTGCCGTGTGGCGTGTGACACGGCAAGTCGGTGTACTTAGTACTAGAGGCGTTAATTAGTGCTATTTACATGACAATTCGTTCCTAAACATATGTCACCGGTCAAATTTTCATCAATCTAATCCTATAATATTTTTAGGAACCAGAAGCGGGTTTGATTAAAAAAAATACAATGCAAGCCGATTAACGGCTTTTATTTAAAATTATAACAATTCAAAATAACGAAACTTAATTAATACTTCAGTCGGAATTTCCAGGAATTGCTATTGTATTCTATTGTTGTCGTGATCACCGGTGCTCGCGCGGGGCCTGAAGGATTAATATCACTTTGTAGCTAGAAAAGTTACAAAAACAACTTTACACAAATTACAAAGAGCTGATTTAGTAATAACAATCACAAGACAAAAATCACACAATGAAAACAATTTGGAAGCACAAATAAAATAACTAGGAAAGATGCAAGCAGGGTGCCTTACGGTCCGAAGTCCACGAGCGAAATGGCTCGCAACTCACAACCGACCGGTTTATATACCCAGCGTGGGATGTTGCCTTACAAAAAAAAATTTACTTAACAACTAATAATATTAAAAAAGGTAGATATCGCACTATAGTGCGTTTCATCAAATAGTTCCTTTGCCGTCATGTTGGCACTAATACAAATTAATGTTGCCACATTACCCTAACTGTGTTACCTTAAATTAGGGGAGATAATATATTATCACAAAATGCACATAAAGAAGCTTTCGCCCGCGGCTCTGCCTACGTTAACGTCTATCCCTCGGGGACCGTTCTTTTTCCCGGGATAAAAGGTACCCTATGTCCTTCTCCATACTCCAGAGTTCCAGACAACGTGTACCTATAAAAGTTTTATGATGATCCGCTTAGTACTTTATGTGAGAAGGCGTAACCAGCAAAGTCACTTTCGCATTTACTAGCTAAAAGCCGTGCTTTGTGAGGGCTGGCGTCATCACACCTTTACTGACTGATGATAACACATTTACATGTAAATACTATGTTAAAGCACAAATCAATAGGTGCGATAGTTTGTCCGTAAAGTGTACCACAAAATGTGCAGGTTGTGAGAAGTACTAGGGCTCGCTCCGCTCGCCCTGATAATATTATTGTACTAGCTTTTACCCGCGCCTTCGTTCGCGTGTATGTAGTTTTCGTTACTAGAAGTGCGTTTCATCAAATAGTTCCTTCGCCATCATATTGGCATTCTCTGTTAATAACGTAAACACGGTAGACACGCTCTGCATGTATTCATAAGTTTTACTGTGTTTAAGGGTGATTAAAGTGACGCTGGTAACCCTATTTCACTAAGCCGTAATGGCGGCAACCCGAGTTTAATGGAATTATTGGGGCCTAGTTAGGTTTATCACGATCACAAAACTCTTTCACTCTTAGCACCATAATTCTTTCACCACTCTTTAATGTTTTCGGCATGATTTTCTCACGAAATCACAGTAAAATTATGAAAAGTCGCAGAGCATGTCAACTTTGTTTACATTATTGACAGACAGGAATGCCAACATGACGGCAAAGAAACTATTCGATGAAACGCACTATAGCATGTACAGTCTTAGCGGCCAATTCAACCTAATTAGTGTAATTTGAATTAGTTGCATGTTGGCAGCGAGTGAGTGACGAGTTGTGAAGTTTTTGACTTAAAATGCCAAGCTGCGTTTTCAGAAAATGTAAAAATTATGATACTAAAGTAAAAAAGGATGAAACAGTTACGTACCAAACATGAAAACATCTAGAAATTAATTTTTTGTTTGGATATTTTCCAAAATTATCGACGCGCCGATGCGCCTGTCAAAACATATAGTTATCCTTTTCTATACCATTCGTTACGTATTATCTGTCTCATTCATTGTGGTAACTATGGTAACCTATAGATATGACAGAGGTAAGTACGTATATGTCGTATAGGAACAAAATCTGAGGACCAATTTGTATGAACATACGCCATTTTTATTAAAACATCATTGAATCAACATCAATTTGGTACGGATTGACGAAAAATTTATCGTGTACGCCACGGATTGATGGATTGATCGTATTTTTAATATGAACTTTTTATAACCGTCAATATTCCGTCAGTCAGATTGATGGATCAGATTGATGAAAAATTGACCGTGTAACCTGTGACTAAAAGTTTACAGTAAAATACGTTCAATTTGACTGACCAATCAGGATGATTAACGGATTCCATAATCAAATTGTACTTGATAATACTTACGATAGATGTCGCTGACTCGAAAAAATTTTAACGTAGATTCTTTGAACTTTATGTAAAACTCTCAAAAACCGGGCATCAATGAGCTCTCGAGGCTGCAGTCGCCGTGGCACATGGTTAACTTAGATATGGGCATAATAATAGGAAATATAAAGAGGTCCAAAGATATTTTGTCCGTGCAATAATTTATAATGTTTTTGAACTAACCTCGGGCAGCTTCCACCTCCACTCAGCCGGTCGGAAGATGTTGAGGTCTCCCTCGCCGAAGTCGCGGCGCAACAGCAGGATCAGCCGGCAGTTACGCACAAACAGCGCGTAATGGTGGCGGTTCATTTCTGAAGAGAAGAATAAAAATGTTAACAAGTGAAAGCATATTAAATTGAATTGAATATTATATTAAGACATGAACAGGAAAAAATAGTATTTTAAAAAGATAAAACTGACTTCAAATTTTTGTACGTAATTAAGAATTAAAATTCCCTATCTCAAAAACTTCTGAACCGATTTTGATGAAACTTGCAGTATTCCCTAAGTTGAACAATACCTAATACAATAAAAAGATATCACTAAAATCGGACTTGTGGTTCCGGAGATATGCGTGCACAAACATTTTTATGTTTATACAAGTATTGACATCGTTGTTTATACATACATACATACATAGACATACATACACTTTTGAAATTTGGCACATTTGTTCAGAAGCTGTCATAGATTAACATAATATACAAAAACTGGGCAGTTCTGGAAATATTACATACACACGCGTCGAATATATAACCTCCTTTTTTTTGAAGTCGGTTAATAAGAAAAAACGGTGAAAAAATTAGGTTAACGTTATGATGTTATTGACCGTGCACAGATCTCTCTGCTAAAATGGAAGGCGCATTGATCGACAGAACACTTTAGGCAGCTTTAGAGAGGTTGAGGATCAATCATTTGATGGATCGTTACGAGTAGATCGCGATCAAATGGTAACCCTATTATTAGTAATCCCTTCGAAAAATTATAAATTTTTCGAAGGGATTACTAATAATAGGGATTAAAATTATAAATATATTAAAAATTATAAATATAAATATAAAATTAAAAATTATAAATATATTTTAGACAACAAGGACTAAATCATTTAGTTTAGTGAAAAATAAAATATCTGCGAAGCTTATGAAGATTTATTTAGAAGAAGAAGATAATATCAAGATTTTTTATTTTATTTTAAAATGTCCCTACAGGCTTACCTGACCTTTGAATCGTCAGTGCTTTATATGGAAGCTTCTTTGGGGTATACTAAGCATCTTAATCTGACAGATCCGATGACATTTCAATATTCCAAAAAAATTTTTTTTTATCGTGAGAAATCTGATTTCTATACCATGATAACTAGACACATGACGGAAGCCTATATAAGCTTAATCTGTCACGCTCGAGCTTATCCCGAAATCCCCTCTTTCCGTCCCCAACTATTGTAGCCAAAGCCATTCATGAGTCTAGAGTCTAGACTCTAGACTGTAGAATGTTCTGTTAACTTACTGTGGTCGTCGGCGAGACACAGCACGTGCTCCTTGCGGTGTTTGTCGTGGTCGGGGGGCGGGGCGTGCCGCAGCCACGTGGACACGGCGAACGTGCTGCCGATGGAGTGAGCCAGCACTGTCTCCGGGACGACAGCTGAGGTGGAATCGCCGTCGAACTCGAACATCTGCTCGCCATCTCGACCTGCAAGGTGATCGTATTCGCACATTTGTCAGCATCGTACGCGCCGAACGTTTCATGACGTAATTTCATACTACAATTTCTAAAAATGTACGGGCCTGTTTCATAATCTTTAAAAAAAATTACAAAAAAAGCTTTGAATTTTTTAAGAATTATCATATCGTTGTATGGCATTTTGCATGTGATGATGGTGGCGTACCTGAGTCAGGTTTCAAAGATTTAGCCCACTCGTTGCCGACACCGGGGCTGGGCAGCAGGTCTATGGTCTTCTGGTCCAATCCTGAAAACGAAAACAAAAAATTGGCCCAAAGAATAGCAACCTTCTTACATGAGATACACAGCTATTATTTGTGTTACATATTTCTCAATGGTTATCTCTAATTTATCCGTCGATCGCCAATTCCTGGAAATCTTTTGCTATCGCAATTCGCGGCCCATATGGGCCTTACGGGGCTTGATGGGTTAATAAAAATGCTTACGATATTCAAGCTTATCAATTTTGCTGCCTTGGTCTTACATTGTAAAAGCCACTCCATAGACAATAGCTATGTCCACACTAGGCGCTTTCGTCTACAATTTTCGTCATCTTCTTTCATTCAACTTTCGTTTTGGCGCATCCAATAATTGGATACGTCGAAGAATTCAACGTCAACTGTCATTTTTAATAACAAAGCGAAAGTTTTGGACGGTCGAGGTCAGAGGGCATGCGTCGCGGGCATACCTCACGTTCGCTGTTGACTGCGCTATAACGCATGCGACGAACAGAAAAAGGCACAGTGTGGACAAAGCTATAGACAGCCACACGAATTAGCATAAACTTATCAATGTTTCAAGGCCAATCAATGTTGTCAATGTTTCTCACCGCAAATGCTCCGTTGTGCGTGCAGCGAGTACGTATCCCTATCACAGGCGACACCGGCGCGGGACGCTTGCAGCGTCACGGCCGCCTGGATGCGCGTCACGCCGGGGCAGCGCTCGTCGCTCGAGCACGCCTCCAGCCGCGCCGCCGGGAACAGCGCCAGCGGGCCAGTGCCGGGCGCGTAGTCCACGCGCTCAGCGATACCTGTAAGGGTTGGTGTAAGGCTAACTGTTACTCTTAACTCTTAACGCAACAATAATGAGGCTTCTTTACTTGTTCATTCTGGACCGTTTCATTTTCAAAATACTGCCGAGGTATTAAAGCTTGAGAGCATTATTTGTTTCAAGTACAATTAAACCGTTACCATCAGTCATCAGTCATCACTAACACAACAACAGACGTCTCCAGATCCTCGACTCTTAACTTAACTTTTGGCGCCAAAGCAGCAGCACTTAGTCAAAGAAGTTCCAAATGTTTACCTTTCCATCCAGCACGGCAGGGCTTGTTGACCTTGATGGTGACCATGACGGGCGCAGACTGCATCATGCCGCAGTCGTAGGCCACCACCGACAGGATGTGGTTGTGCGACTTCTCGTACTCTAGCATCTCCGTGTTGCGGATCACGCCTGGAAAGTTAAAACATGGTTGAAATCAGGAATAGTTGATCACAAGAGCATCCTCAGGGAATCATAAACGAGACGATTGGCGAGAGCGCAACAATATTCTTTTAAGTGCGTCGCAATCGTATGCACCCCTCAAAAAAAGGTCCCAAAAAGGTCCTATATAAAAAGAACCTATCAGACACTCAGATGATTATGCTGAATAATTGTCTTGATCCCGTTACCAAATTCTGTTGCTTCAACTCTGTAATCGCACCTTTGAGAGTTACTGTTATGCATAACATAACGATTAACGAATCATACATTTCCTTCATTGCTTACAGAACGGACACGTCTACGTCCTAGCAAACGTTACAATTGCGTTAGATCTGCCAGTGCTATTCATCCATCCATCATGCTTACCTTCATTGCTGATAGTGAACGGCTGCGCCACGTCTCCATCATTCAGGATCTCGTACTTGCAGACGTCGCCATAGCGCGGGGTACAGTCGTGGTTGGTGGCCTCAACGCAACCAATATCGTCGTAAACCTCCCCCCTATTCCATCCATCCACCTTCTTAAAGGCTTACCTTCATTGCTGATAGTTAGCGGCTGCGACACGTCTCCGCCTTTTAGGATCTCGTACTTGCAGACGTAGCGCGGGGTACAGTCGCAGTCGGTGGCCTCGACGCGGACTATCTCGTCGTAAACCTCCCCCTTATTCTATCCATCCATCCCCTCAAGGGCTTACCTTCATTGCTGATAGTAAACGGCTGCGCCACGTCTCCATCATTCAGGATCTCGTACTTGCAGACTTCGCCGTAGCGCGGGGTACAGTCGCGGTCGGTGGCCTCAACGCAACCAATCTCGTCGTAAGCCTTCTCCTTATTCTATACATCCATCCTCTAATAGACTTACCTTCATTGCTGATAGTGAACGGCTGCGCCACGTCTCCGTCGTTCAGGATCTCGTACTTGCAGACGTCGCCGTACCGCGGGGTACAGTCACGGTCGGTGGCCTCGACGCGGACTATCTCGTCGTATATCTTCCCCTCGTCGACGGTGCGGATGTACGCGGCTTGCGCGAACACCGGCGCGAACTCGTTCACGTCCGTCACCGTTATGTGGACGGGGACCCTGGAATATGACACTTATGAAGTAGGGAATCTCCTTTTCATAAAGATCTGAAATTGTTTGAGCTAATTTCTTCGGACTTTAAATTGATTTTAATAGCCACTTTTTCCTCAAACACTTTTTGCTATTTTTCACATTATAACGCCTATTTGTTGTAAAAGGCGCCGTGCTCTTGCTATGAAGAATTCAAACGGCCACGCTTATTATAGACAGCGTTTACCGTTCAGCGATTACCGCTCTGCTTATAAGCTCATCAGCACCTATGTCAAACACTGCCAATGTCACATTTATACGAACATTCTTCGTTTTAATAACCACTTACGGATTGTTCCCATAATGTTCAGTTACTTTCCGGCGACCGTGCTTCCGATAGGACCGTGTTCCAAAAATGAATTCCTCTAACAATGTCAGTTCCAAGAAAAATCATTACTCATTTTTTTCCATCTACCCTCATTCTCTCTACTACCCTCATATTTGTGCTTACGTGTTGGAGTAGGAGCCGTCGCAGCCCACGGCGGCGATATCGAACTTGTAGTTGCGTCGCTTCTCGCAGTTGAGTGGGTAGCGCACGCGCAGCCGCGCCTCATTCTCGTCGATCACCATGATCTGATGGACAAACAGACATAATATTTATGAGTAAATAGATAAAGAAAAGCTGCATGGGCGCAGACGGATGAGATAGATAGAGTAAAATACATAATATTATAGGCAAGCTGGAACCTATTTCAACTTTTTTAACAGGATTGTTGGTGTAAAGGAAGTTAGCATATATCACGAAACAATTAAAAAACGACAAAATCTAAACTACTTTTATCTTAGATACACTATCATGAATCTTCGTATATCTACAGTTATCTTAATTCTTAATGGTTAAAATAATACAAAACTCAAATTCGTTTTCGACATCCGATGAGGTTGATTGATTGACAAACTTGCCGGAACAATAATCAGTCAGTGCCAAAGTTACTCCGGCGTTTACACGAGTCATAGGTTTTAGGCAGGTGCTTGGGATTCCATGAAACGAAAGGCATTTTTTGCGTTCCATTGCTTAGTTTGGGATCCTCTGAAGTCTGAACTACATATGCCAAAACAGCCTCATACATACAAACATTGCTTAAGGTGGTTCGTTTTTCATACAAAAAAGAAATCGGCATTCACAAGCTAAATATTAGTAGATATGCCTCGATATTTGCGTTGGAAATTATTTTGGGATACTTATTTTCGCAAAATCAATAAAATTTTATATTTATAATGTCAGAGATATTATATCAGACGATGAACATGACAGGCGTAATTTATATAAGATTTTTCATCGTCTGATATAATACTCTGACATTATAAATAAGAAATTTTATTAATTTTGCGAAAATAAGTATCCCAAAGTA
This sequence comes from Lysandra bellargus, assembly GCA_905333045.1. Taxonomy (NCBI): domain Eukaryota; kingdom Metazoa; phylum Arthropoda; class Insecta; order Lepidoptera; family Lycaenidae; genus Lysandra; species Lysandra bellargus. The sequence continues at coordinate 11,117,383 of HG995320.1, read as the reverse complement.
ATTCTCTACGCAAATATCGAGGCATATCTACTAAAATTTAGCTTGTGAATGCCGATTTTAATTTTGTATGAAAGACGAACCACCTTAAATAGAAAATCCCCTCATAATTGTACAAGTCTAAAAGACTAACAAACATCGTCAAAATCTTAAAAAATCCTCAGCAATTTATTATATCGAAATAATACTTTTTATTTCGATATAATAATGTTTCAAATTACAATGCAAACCTACATGTTGTAACCTTATTGGCTGACATTGTTTAAAATAGAAAATCTAGCAATATCAACGCACGAGCTCAGAACTCGTTTTGAGTCTGTGTACAATTTATCCGATGTTATTATATTACTGGTTCAATTCAACTCAGCAGTTTATATTGCGTCGATGAAATGCAATGTAAATGCATCGCGTCGCCTCATCACGTCGAAATGTGGATTTCACTCTACCGAAGCGGTTCTCAAACTTTTTTGGTGGCGAGACCCTTTGAAAAGTAAAATTTTTGACAGAACCCAAAATAAAAGAATAAGTTATGACTTATGACCAATTCATTTGTTTTTTGAAAATTGCATTCCAGAGTATTCCAGAGCCAGTTTACATTATTCCAAAAGTAATCCAGTGCTGGATTGGAATATATCTATTCTAAACCGGTCATTATATGCAATCCTAAATTGACCCTATTTATGCAAAATGAGTCCAATCCACACCATTGCCAAAATTGAGTTAATAATGCAGAAGTATTCCAAAATGGACCTTCTATCGACCCTATGAAGATCATTGCAAATCTAACAATTTTGGCAGAACAAAACAATTTCACAACAAAGTTACCAACTAACAAATTAATGAGTATTGTTTTTTTTTAAAGATCCAAGCTGCAGGGTCCCTTGAATTTTTTTTAAATTAGGCAAGTAGAATCATGCGGCTTGGTTCTCGTTTGCATATTAAAAAAAGGCTTATTTCTTAATATTTTACAAAGACTCACGTCAGTCACGTGGCTGGTTTTTGTTGATATAAAGGCGACGGGTCATTGTGACCCAGGCCCGACACGATACAAAATTACTCCTGCGTAACTGGCCTGGTTTTATTGAAACCAGAGTGGTATTGTGTATTGCGCACACACTTAAGCACTATAAAATTACTCTTGCGTAACTGGCTTGGTTTCATTGGAACCAGAGAGGTCGTGTGTATTGCGCACACACGACCGTTACGACACGATCGTATAGAGGGGAAAAATCCAGGAAGAACAAGCTGAAGAACCCCATATCCAGGACAAAGTTGCCGAGTTATAAGCACTCAAAGTTTGACATTGACAGCTCGGCAACTGTCAAACGTCGAACAAAAGCGGCCATAATTCCCCTCCCAATAGGCCTAGAGGAACGGGGTTTCTTCTAACATCAAAGGCAACACCTCGGCTACCCCCTCCCCGACTTTGAACTAAATCGGAGACATCAAAATTTGTCTCAATTCTGAGGCCAGGATCGAATAGAGGAGAAAAATCCAGGAAGAACAAGCCGCGGAACCCCATATCCAGGACAAATAGTTGCCGAGTTACAAGCATTCAAACTTTGACATTGACAGCTTGGCAACTGTCAAATGTCTTACAAAAGTAGCCATAACTCCGCTCCCAATAGGCCTAGAGGAACGGGGTTTCTCCTAACATCAAAGTTAGAGTTCCCGCACCCTCCCCTATTATCCTATTCCCTCTTAAAAGGCCGGCAACGCACCTGCGGCGATAGGCGACGGAAGTTGCTTTTCATCAGGTGACCCGTTTGCTCGTTTGCTCCCTTATTACATAAAAAAAAGATACAAAAAAATAGTAAGTTTTAAATCTAAATTATATATTTTTTTCATTTCAATCTTTTTTTTGGGAATATAAGCAACAATATATACTGTAAAACAATGAATATATATTTCATTGTATTACTACATGACCGAAAGAAAAAAATGCCGGTTTTCTTCAAAATTTGAAAGTTCATGAGGCCTCAGTTCATTTAAAAGCAAATTTTATAAGTTAAAATCGTTGTTTCTATAACTAATTAGATGTTAGACATCCAAATCGGGTGCACTGATCTCATTCACGAAAATCCTGTTGACTTGTGTAATAAATCTACAGAGATGGTTCGCTTTGGATTATATGTATCCCACACTAATATAGTTTTGCTAGAAGGAACCCTCCTGTTTTTGTTTAATTTTTGTTGGAAATAGTAATAATTTTTAACATATTTATGTTTGTACGCATAGAATAAATTACCAAATATACTATTGTAAATTAACTTTACTTAAAATAACAATCAGTTTTAAAGAATACACAATTATAATAAAAACGGCTTTTACTCAAAACTGTCATTTTGTCCAGTATGCATAAATAGGTCCATTATTAATATTTGCGAATAATTGCGATAGCAGAGGTTTTTTCTCGCTATTTCTAATTTTGTAGTATAGTAGGTATTCTCGCGGATTCCCTACAAAGGCTTTGCGACCCCCAGGTTGAAAAACACTGCTTTACTGTATAATATACTGTAGGTATCGACTATCGACCCGTCTAGTCGTGCGTTCTATTTATGTTTGTGAAAGTTAGCCGATTTGTTGCGGTTGACCCTGTGGGCAGACGGTGATATGCATTTATTAGCTACGTTGACCTTTTCAGCTAGACTTTACTATTGTGGGAGTAGAAGTATTTTCCATCCTTTTCTTTCTCGTACGCCCCCAGTATTATACGTGTGTATATATATATATAAAATATTATAAATGCGAAAGTGAGTCTGTTTGTATGTTACATCCTCATGCCCAAATCGCTGAACCGATTTTGCTGAAATTTTACACGGATATACTTTGAGTCTCGGGAAAGAACATAGGCAACTTTATATCCCGGAAATATGTACGATTTCCGCGCGATAAACGAATTTTGGCGCAAGGGAGTTGCGGGCTACATCTAGTAATTATTATTTAAAATGCGATAGTGTGTTTTGTTTGTACTTTATATGTTACTTATTACTTATTCACGCTTAAACAACTGAAAATATTTTGTTGATATTTCGTATAATTCGTAGGAAATTCGTTGTAGATGCTTTGGGTATTGGAAAAGGTCATAATTTAGCTTTTACCGCGGCAAAGGTAAAGTTGGACTTGTGCTCGAACTAATAACTTTTAGCACGCTCCAGCCTTCTACAGATTTAGTAGTTCGAGTACTCTATCCCTTAAAAGATCAAAGCCTGTCCAAAATATGCAAAGTGTTAAGAAATCAGTAGGTATTAGGAGAATTAGGAGTCGCGCTGTTTTATGCCGAGTCGTTATTTATTAAACTCCCAGACATCGGATTAGCTCTGACAGCCGACACTTTCAAATCATCTGGATCTGGGCTCCAGACTGGTCATCATCACTATCGTCATGACACAAGATAAAGCAAAATAAAAACAACTAAGACTTTGAGAAACGATGGAAATATAAGAAACTATACATATGATCCAGTGAACCTTGTACCCTTCCCTGGACTTCAACGAATGTTTCAAAACCAAAATTAGTCAAATCGGTATAGCCGATTAGCCGAGTTTGAACTATCAAAATTAAAAATTAATTTTTAAGATGAAAAATAATTTTTAATAACGTCAAGTTTTTACCAAATGGAACTAGATTATAGTCGTCTTATCAGTTTGGGACGGTCAAGACACATAGCCACGTCTTAAACTTGGATAGCTACTTAATGATGATTAAACTTTAATTTAATCCCTCGATCGTGGATTCCTCGAAATATATTGTTTTCGCGGTCGAATTCGACCGCTTGGGAGATGAAGCATAAGAAGAGTTTGACAGCTGATAATGTATTATGGGGCTTAGGTCAAAAATCAAAATCTTAATTTAAGAGCCCGTCCTCTCTTTTCTACTGCTCTCTTCACACTCACGCCCGTCTTTCATATGCCAGGTGAAAAAGGACGATCGCCAAGTTAGCGGGCAGATAGAGGTTTTCTGTTTTTAAAGGGTTTTTTATATTGAAGTGGTAAAAAGTAATTCCAACACTTTATAGACGACTTTCTCAACAGTACATTGTATTTTTTTCATACCGTTAAGACGTCAATACAATCCATAAAAAGGTGATATTCTAAACCTTTTACAGCAAAAATCACAAAACTGTCGCGGATTTGAGTTGGATTATTTAAAGATACTTAAAAAAAATAAAAAATCTAGCTCCAACACTATATTATAATTGAAATGATCTTACATGTTGTGCATTAAAACTTATAGAAATACTGTATTTTAACTGTTAAATCACGTCTGTTAAATGAGCGAAATCGGCAAAATTTCGTATACGGACTCTTAATTACAGTTTTCAATTATAGTTATGTAATTAACCCTAGATAGCTAACCTTCTGGGAGACCCTGTTTAATCTAACCATCCGTCGAAACGACAGGTATTAAAAAAAATATATATTTTTATTGAGATTTTACCACTTTCTGGATCTGGATTTTTTTTACAGATATATGATGAACTTAGCAATAAAACAACACTTTACATTTTTTATTTACTTTTGAAACTAAAAATTTTTTCTTAGACCTCTAAAAAAATCGGAACATTTTCAATCAAACTTTTCTTAAACAAAATAAAATAATACTCAAAACAAAACAATCAGTTTTTTGGCATTATATGGTACATAGAAATATAAAACGTAATAAAAAATAAAATAAACTACTTTTCTTTAGCACATGTGATGCAAAAATTTATTTTTTGTTTACCTCAACCTTACAATTATAGCAAAATATACTTTTTACATATATAGCAAAATATACTTTTGGTCATACGCTTTTCTTGTAGTAGCATTTTCCCACATGTTTTTCTTTTCCGTCTTTGTCTTGAAGAATTTTGAAAAGACTCTTCTTCGTTCTCTATTCCCTCCAAAGAAGCTTGGCCCGACGACAACTGCTCTGCGCACTATAGTCGAAGGCTGTTTAGAAAGAACGCTTCTAAATATTTATTTTACTAAGCTCTTGGCTTGATAGATTATTTATACCATCGTAAATTAACGAAAACATGGTAAAAATCTAATAAAAACTCAGTTTACGTCAAAAATAAATACACGCATTTCAGTAGAAAAACTAACGGTTAAGCTAACCACCCGTCGACACGACGGGAAAAGTCTGCATATACCGAAAACTATGGCACTTCCCTGAACGTCGAGTGTGCCACTGTAACGACCTCACCGGCAAATGAGTTAAATAGACGAAACAAAATATTCGGACTAGGGATTGCAATCTCGCACCTTATTCAATCCCGCGGGATTGATTTGCGGGATTGGCCAATCCCGCGGGATCCCGTGGGATCCCGCATGTTTGAATTAAGGTTATAAAATTGAATAAATTGAAACTATAGGTTTATGTTTTAATAATAATCGGTCAAGTGCGAGTCGGACTCGCGCATGAAGGGTTCTGTACCATTATAGAGCAAAATTAGGCCAAAAATTGTGTTTTTTGTATGGGAGCCCCCCTTAATTTTTTATTTTATTTCAATATTATTATTAAATATTAAAGTACACATATAACTAAGGATTTTGTGAAAAAGTTAAGTACCTACCTGTTGCTATTATTGATATAGAGCAAAAGAGGCCAATAAAATCACGTTTGTTGTATGCGAGCCCCCCTTAAATATTTATTTTATTTTATTTTTAGTATTTGTTGTTATAGCGGCAACAGATATACATATTCTGTGAAAATTTCAACTCTCTAACTATTACCGTTCTCGAGTTACAGCCTGGTGACAGACAGACGGACAGACAACAAAGTCTTAGTAATAGGGTCCCGTATTTACCCTTTGGGTACGGAACCCTAAAAATCAACTTTACTAATAGGAAATGTCTCATATTATGCCACAAAAATATTTGTTTTGTAACAAAATAACAATGAAATCATAATATGATCACTCTAGTCTTATTAGATCTTAAAATAAAAATGCTTTTAATGCCTCAGCGATCTTGAAGTCAGGGATATCTCAACATTATGGCTACGCATTGATTGCGACGACCACCCTCGCGTTTTTGGGTGCCTATATAGATCCCATAGTGGTGACCCCGAGACGGACTGACTCTTTGAATACCTGCAAGCAGCTTCAGATTTAGTGCAGCAGCAGATCCCATCCGCAGAGATCATAATACTTGGCGAATTTAACACCCACCGAGCTGACTGGCTCAATTCCAGTAAAACTGATCATGCGGGAAGATCCGTCTGCAACTTTGCTCTTACGAATGACTTAATACAACCGGTTGCCACGCCTTCGCGAATCCCAGATGTAGACGGTCAGAATCCTTCCCTGTTGGACCTTCTGCTGACTTCAAATCCTGATGGCTACCAAGCATCCATGACCGCACCACTTGGTTCATCGGATCATTGCCTTGCCACTTACGACGTCATTGTGACAGCATGCTGACAAATGGCATCGTGTGTGTCTCTACAAGTTAGCAGACTGAGATTGTATGCGGTTGCTTTTTGCATCCTATCCGGCTTAAGTTTCTCGCCGGAAGCAGAAGGCTTCTTAATCCTGGGCCAATGCAGTGTCTGCTCGGGATTTAAATACCAGCACATATAAAATGAAATACTCAAGAAATCACTCGGGCAAAGAAACAGCACGTCAATAGAATTAGTGAGAGACTCAAGCGCCTCCCTTCGAGAACCCGTGCATTCTGGTCTCTGGCCAGGTCTGATTCCAGTATTGAAGGAAATTTCTGCAAGCCAACCCTACCATCACTACACGTCGAAAATGAATCGTTGGCCCATGACGCAAAAGACAAAGCCGATCTTCTGGGTAAGTTCTTTGCGTCAAGCTTGACCCGAGATAACGGGGAACAGAAACCGCCGACCATACCGCGATGCACGAGCATCATGTCGGATATTTGGTTTCATCAGCGCTCAGTACAAATAGCTCTTCGTTTCCTAGAAATCCAAAAGTCAAGTGGACTTGACGGAATCCCGTCCTATTGTGTTAAAAAAGTGATGTGCTCCAGAGTTGGCTCTGATCTTTACGCTTCTTTTTCGGCTCTCCTGTTCTTCTGGCACTATACCAGCTTCCTGGAAGACAGCCTTGGTGTACCCGATCCCCAAAAAAGTTGACCGCTCAAATCCTTCCCATTATAACAGACCAATCGCTATAACCAATTTATAATATAATTGGAATCAATTATCAATAGCCAGCTCCTTCGATACTTGGACGATCAGGGATTACTAAGTGACAAACAGTACGGGTTCCGTGAGGGTCGCTCGGCTGGTGATCTCTTAACGTACCTAACTCATCGTACGGCTCAGGCGATTGTGTCGAAGAGAGAGGCATTAGCTGTTAGTTTGGACATTGCGAAGGCCTTTGATCGGGTTTGGCACAAAGCTCTGCTATCAAAGCTTTCATCATATGGGCTCCACGAGAAATTATGCAAATGGGTCATGCGGGATCCGCGGATCCGCGTTTTGTAGGTGCGGGATCCAGCAGACTAATAATTGGCGCGGAATCCCGCGGGATTGCCGGATCCCGCTTTGCGGGATTGCAATCCCTAATTCAGACGCGACATAAAAAAAATATGGCGATATTAGTTTGCGCCGCCCGTCGATTCGACGGAGGTTAGCTATCTAGGGTTAGTGTTCGTCTCTGAATGTGGCGGTAAAACTCTGATTCATACATCTACTAATTAATCATTTATATATTCAAATTAAACCCTAAAATATAATAAAGTTTCAAACAAATCAAACGCTGATATTCAATCTTAAAATCTTATTAAGCGACGAGCCGACAAAGTGCTATAGAACTTTGTGCCCAATTTTAGCGAAACAAGGGTTGCCAGCAATTTTAAAATCCATTTCCAGCGAAATCGGCCTTCAAAACGAGACAATATGTCAATATGGATTAGCTATTTAGGGTTCCGCAGACATTGTCAAGATAAACGATAAGAAAGAATATAATATGGAGTCAATACTCCATTTTGTAATTCTATTTCCGTTCCGTACCAAAAGGGTAAAAACGGGACCCTATTACTAAGACTTCAATGTCTGTCCGTCTGTCTGTCTCTAGGCTGTATCTCATAAACTATAGAAAGAAAAAAAAAAGAAAGCTGTAGCTAGATTTCTAAAATTTTTCGCTCCATAACGGTACGGATAACGGATTACGGAACCCTAAGTGCGCGAGTCCGACTTGCACTTGGTCGATTATTTCATCTCAAATTATTAGTATGAAATATAACAACATTGTGAAGAAAACACCATGAACTGTATAATATCTTATATTCACTTCAAAACTCTACATACTTTCATACCACATTTCTAATACAATGATGTCAGTGCTTGTCATAGAACATAGAGCATAAATACGTTGTAGACATCAACTACGATAACTTGGCGCGCCCCTCCAAAATTCAAAACATGTGAAGTGCGTTGTCAAAACGTTTGATGTGCGTTGTCTTGCGCGGTCGGCTAGTTATGATTAGTCGACCAACAAATTTTGATGATAAGTGACATTAACTGAAATATTACGTGTACTGTGATTGGTTGAATACTTACTACATACAAACTCTTTCATGAGGATGTGACTGCACATAATTATTAAAACAGTCATTTGGAGGGGCGCGCCATGTTATCGTAGTTGATGTCTACACATTGGATAACTAAAGCCTTAAGCATGCCTAAAGCTATACAAAAATGTATAGCTTTAGAGCATTTGTAATAATTATTATAAAGTGCAGCCAAGTGCGAGACGCGAGTCCGAGTCGGGCGAGTAGCAGCGCTGAGAACAAAAAGAGAAGTCAAAAGTTTCTCTTCCAGCGCTTTCTTTCATAGTGTATATGTCGCAGGCCACTGGTTAAAATGGCCGTTCAATGAAACAGCCTAGCTATTTGACTAAACAACGCCATTCAATCACACGGCTATACGTCGTTTAGCCGACTTGTTGACTGCAACGTTCAACACTACAGCTAGACGACGCTTAGCTAACTGGTTAAATGGCAAATTAACTAAGGAGACCATTAGTTTAGTGTTATTATTACACAAGCGCAATGATAACAAGCAGAATAAATTGTCTTCTAACTCATTTTGAACACAATTGCAATAAATGGGCGAGGCCGCCAATTTTTGCTGATTTTGCAATTATTTTTCTCCGCCCTTTGTATTTTAAAAACTATTGTGTTTATCTTATGCTCGAAAACTGATTCTTACGGTGCGTCCACATTTGTGTCATTTGCGCAATCAGATCTCCGATCAGATCTCCGTCGCGATCATCGCGCCGTATCAAGTATGCGTAGACGTCAAGTGTGGACGTCTATTAGATCATTCTGCCGATCATGCGCGTATTTGATAAGACACGTATCAGATACGCGGTTAATAGCGATCGGGGCGTATCATGATACGCGTATCATTTTGACACGCTTCGATGATACGCGACGGAGATCTGATCGGAGATCTGATCTCGCAAATGATACAAATGTGGACGCACCGTAACGAAGAAAACAAACTACTCAAGCATGCATTAGAATATTTGAGTTCCAACAATAGTCTAAAAATATATTTACAATTAAACATAAAAAAGGTAAGAAAATAGCTTAAAATATACAATCCGCCGTGGAAGAGGTGCACTTTAACTGTCGCTGTAGGCTGTAGCAGTAAGTATGACAGATTTGAAGATAAATCTGATATGTTATGAATACTTAAATAACTGGCTATTACCTCATCTAATTCTTATAGTATTTTAAGATAACTTTCTTTATAAACTTTTTCAAATCAAATGAATCGTTAGTAACATCAATTCTACCCCACATTTTAAACGTCATCAATAATACCGATTTATTGTTGTCGTTGGGTGTTAGGGAAGGTAAAATCGGAAAGTGGCAACGCTGAGTTTTTACGTATTCTATGGAAAATCTCGTAATATTCACCATTTCTCGACAGTTCACATTTGAACCTCAGTCGGGCTGATCCAAAAAATCCAAATTTTCTTCAAACAGGTCAAACACGTAGTTTATTTGACAAACGCTTCAAACAAAGCTGTACTATCACTGCACTATCAAACTGTTTGACAAACACATAAAATTTGACAAACAATTTGATCGTTTGCGGGGTACTTTACACCGTGCAGGATATAAAATGTTACAAGTATTTCCATCCTTGAGTGTCACTAATACCGAATCCACTAGGAATCGCTCCACGCTAATTTTATAGTAAAATATCTGCTATGAACCCTATGGCGTTCATAAAAAGACTGCATTGCCTTTACGTCATTTTACGGTGAATATGAACCCTACTGAATTCGGAATAAGGACGACACGGTCTTCTCCTGTTGATTTTTATTCAATTTATTTTCGCTGCAGCTTCTCGCTTCGGATGCGAGTATACTTCCGTTTTGTGTCTGGAATTTCAATCATTTCGGAATTCCATATGCAATCGTATTGGCAAGAGACATTTTTAAAGCAGAAATCGTGTTAGCGTCACTCTGATTGCACTTGTAAGTTGTAACTATTTTTACTGGGCTTATTCTAAACGATTCATCAACATTTTACTGAAGCGACAGTGCCAGAAGAAAGGTTATGTTTTTTGAGAGTACATTACCTATATTGTAATATGTAATAAATATACGTATGTACATGTATTATGTATCCATACTAATCCATACTAATATTATAAATGCGAAAGTGTGTCTGTCTGTCGTCTGTCTGTCTGTTACCTCTTCACGCTCAAACCGCTGAACCGATTTTGCTTAAATTTGGTATGGAGATACTTGGAGTCCCGGGAAAGGACATAGGATACTTTTTATCCCGGAAAAATGTACGGTTCCCGCGCGATAAACGAGTTTTGGCGCAACGGAGTTGCGGGCGTCATATTCTAGCTATGTATAACTAGCTGTTGCCCGCGACTTCGTCCGCGTGGACTTCAGTTTATAGCGCGTGGTATCAACAAAATTGGTGTTAAATTTAAAAGCTTTTTAAAACCCTGGTACCCCTCAAATCAAAATACCCAAAACAGCTGTACAGTGTGCACATAATATTTAATTTTTTAAAATTAAACTTTTTTATACCAAATTTTAAAGCTTATTTAGCCCCTATAACACAACTAGCTTTACCCATTAACTATTTAGTATTTATCATTGGTAGGCTGTTGTTTCTGATATCTATGTTGGTAGATGAGTTATTATTTCATAACGTGTCTAAGGGCTGGTTTACACGTATTAAGTAGTTATCTAAATTCTAATTGTCATCTAGCTTAGGACTTACTAAATTTTAACTTGTTACTTGCTACTAAATTTTGTGTTTACATGCAATTAACAACTTAAAATTAAGTTAAAATTTAGTTGATTACTTATCTACTTAATACGTGTAAATCAGCCCTGACAATCGAAAGAATCGAAAAACCAAACTTAGCATGGTACCACCTCTTATAGAAATACGTATGAGCAAGCGATAGCGCGATGTAGGCGACTCTTGACGCCATATGTTATGAGTTTTTGGAACTAACTTAATTTGAACAAATTTACGCATAAACACCCCCCTCACAACCCCTTTTTCCAATTAAAAAGTAGCCTATGTCCTTTCTCAGAATTTAGACTATCTGTGTACAAAATTTCATTACAATCGGTTCAGTAGTTTTGGCGTGAAAGCGAGACAGACAGACAGAGATACTTTCGCATTTATAATATTAGTATAGATATACAATAATTGTTTATTACGCATGCAGCCTGAACGGCTTGATGATTTTTTTTTTCGCTTGAGAGGACAGCTCCAAACGGACGGTAGAGATCAACTACGATAACTTGGCGCGCCCCTGCAAATGACTGTTTCAATGTGTGTAGTCACATCCTTATGAAAGAGTTTGTATGTAGTAAGTGTTCAACCAATCACAGTACACGTTATATTTCAGTTAATGTCACTTATTACCAAGATTTGTTGGTCAACTAATCATAACTAGCCTACCGCGCAAGACCACGCACCTCAAACGTTTTGACAACGCACTTCAAACGTTTTGAATTTTGGAGGGGGCGCGCCAAGTTATCGTAGTTAATCTCTACGTATATTTTTAACCGACTTCCAAAAAACGAGGAGGTTATATTTTTTTTATTTTTATTTTTGTATGTTCAACTATTACTCCGCCGTTTGTGAACCGATTATCGAAATTTTTGTTTTGTTGTATTAGGTTTCACTCCAATTTGGTACCATGTTCACAAAAGTGGTGACCTGATGATGGGATCCATGAGTAATCGAGGGAACTTCTCGAAATTTATATGGAAACATATGGTGATTTTGGTTTTATGAGAAGCATCCTAAGCATATGCTACCAAAACGCAAGATTTTGCACCGAGGTATACTATGGTTCCGAAGCTACTAAGAGAACTCCGGATTCCTTATAAATACAAGTTTGGAAGTTTAGGCGCTGTTTTAAGAACTGAAAGCATATGCTACTATGCAAATTACATTCATCATCATCATCATCATCATTACCAAGTCAGGGTCACCAAAGTCACCAAATTCAACCTTATCTCCAGAGCATAAGACATACATTTGACATTACTCCTGAGAAGTTAAAGTTGCTTCGATAATGTAACATTCTGTTTCACTTCGCCGAGATATTCTGGAAAACAAACTAATTTCAACCTTTTGCATTGCGTTTAGCGTTCATAGTATAATAACGCATCGCATCGCATATCTGCCAGGGCTGTCAAGCAAGCGGCGCGGCGGCGCGGGCGCCGCGTGGCCCGGGTACTATGCACACAATACAAATTACTCACGGAGATACTATGTGCGCTGCGTGTGCGACAAGTCGAGCGAGTGCCAGCCTATTGAAACTAGTCCGGTGACCGGCTACTTAGCACGTCACACGTGTTCACTTCGATTTTTTTGAATGTATTGTTTAAAATTATCTGCAGGCTGCAGCTGATATTATAATATTTTGTAAGTGTGACTGTAATAAGATACGTAGAATAATATACAGGTGTATTATTCTACGTATATTACGCGTTTGCTTACTAGGCAACTAAAAAGAGTGAAATTATTATTTTTAACAGAAAATTAAAACCGACTTCCAAGGTAAAACAATAATAACATCCTTATAATATGAACTAAAAAGTATTAAATAATTATTCCTATCTAATAGTGCCTTTTTCTGAATTCGGCTAAGACTCAACTATTTCTGTACTCAATCTTCATAATTTTGAAGTCGGTGCCAGTTCCAAAAGTTTCAAATATTCTGTCAGAGAACAGAAAATTCATCTGGTACCGACTTCTAAATGATGAAGATTGAGTACAGAAATAGTTGAGTTTTAGCCGAATTTGGAAAAAGGCACTATTAGATAGGAATAATTACTTAATACTTTTTAGTTCATATTATAAGGATGTTATTAGGTATTGTTTTACCTTGGAAGTCGGTTTTAATTTTTTGTTAAAAATAATTAAGTAAGTTTTTGGAGTGTTACCGTCAAAGTACACCCTTAGCCGACTATTCCTAACTTCATATAGCGGAAAATAAAATACAAAATCCGCGTAGATCGATCCTTATATTAGGGAGCTGGTCAGCATTTAGGTATATGATTTGCACAAGTTTCACATCGACGTAGGTTGTAGTTTACGTCATTACGAATAGATTTGGTCCAGTCAATTAAGGTCCTACGTCGCTGCGTTTTCGCGTTACAGCCAATTGAAATTGTTTAAAAAAAAGGGGATATTAAATCATTTGCACATGTATGCCTCTGGGGTTCATGGTCACAAACAGCTTGGAAACGAAGAAAATCGAAGAGGCAGACATTCAGGGCTCTGCATTATTATGGGGCGGAGTTGTAAAAATGTTAAAAAAAAAGATCTACTAAGTAATTTGCACACGGTTCTTATTGCGCCCATTCGATTTGATTTGGATATGACAAAACATTTGGCAGACATTTTGCTCACTGATTTTAGGTGTATAACTGTTTGAAATTCACGGAATCAAGGGGAAGCGGGTATCCGGTATTGCAAGAGATTATTGCCATTCTTTATAGTCTATTGTTATTATTTAGTTTGCGATAACGATTCAACTTCTTCTGAAGCTGAAATCTATGGAATCACATATGGAATCACTGTGGAGAAATTTCATACCTGCGGAGACGTAGTTAACAGGTAGAAGCCGAATATTTCTGACGCGTGTTTAAAATTGAATTTTGTACTTCTAGATGGCGCGAGCGTCGGGTTGAAAAAAAAAATCAAATGGTCTGCCTTTGAAATATCAGAGGCCTGAACGTCTGCCTCATCGAGTTTCTTGGTTTTCATGATAAATTCAACCATCAATCCAAGAGGCAGACATGTGCGCATAATATAGCACTTATTTTATTTTTTACATTTTTGAAACGCTGTCGATAGCGAACGCAGAGGTAACATGCTGGCAGACTATTTTTCTGTTGTCCTTCTCATTGTTATTAATCGAACACTTTCAATCTGCCAAGTGTGCACTTCATATAGTTTTTTAAATCATAAAAAAAAAAAACTTAAAAAATTGAAAACTACAAAAGCCAGAGCCCTGGATGTCTGCCTCTACGAATTTTTATGTTTACAGGATGACTATGATCATCAGCCCCAGAGGCAGACATGTGCATATAATATCACCCAACTTTTTTTTCAACATTTTTGAAACGCTGTAAATTGACAACGCAGCGCCACCATGGTGGCAGACGAGGTTCTTGATGTTTCTTAGGGTATAATTATTATCACTATTAATAACGTGGCAGACGTGTGCTGATCATATAGAAATTTTGCTCGCCAGCTCCCTAGCATATTACTGAATACAGAGCTGTAGAGAACGGGTCCACAATCCTCGACATAAGCCTGTCAGATCTAGAAAACCATCTGTCATACCTAGAACATAATCTGTAGATCCAGGTCAAGATACAGAGACCTAATATCTAGTTTATACAGTTAAAGCTCTAAACTACGATACTATGAACAAGTTTTGGTTATAGACGCCGGTTGTTATCAATATAAAATGGTTCGTAGTTATAAATGGCTACATTTTGCGTTCGTTGTGTCAAAACTTGAGTTGCATATTGCGAAGTAATCATACATTTTGCCATGTTAAAAATAATCGTATATCCTTTCGCCTAATTTCAAGTATTCTCATGCAAAATTTTATCAAAAACGATTTTGGGATTTAAGTGTGAAGAGCAGTGGCGTAACTATAGAGTGGCAGGGGCTGGCAAAATGCCACCGTGAGGTCAGAAATTTTTATACATTGTTTTATTATTAACATAACGATTTTTACTGATAGGGCCCCATCAATTTGCCTCGGGCCCCGGGTGTTATAGTTACGCCACTGGTGAAGAGGTAGTAAAGGTAGCACACAGAAGACACTTTTACATTTACAATATGAATGTTAAATATGGTCGCTGTTAAGCATAATGTCCTAACTCACAATTTTTAAGAACATAACTGAACTCATAACTCAATACGTAATTTTTTGTGGATTACTACTTACACGAATGCTTAACAGCGTCCATAATAATCCATATATTATGTTAAAATATGTCGTTAGTTAAAGGCTGGATTTCGGGCGGACGCATACAAATCGAGCCTTGGTGTCTAAACACACTAGGCTGAAAATACGCGGCCGAACTTCGGCATGATTACGCCTGCAATGTATTTTAAATTAATGTTGAGTGATGAGTTGATGACTGATGACACACCATGTCGAAATTACGTCGCGTTATATTGTATGCGTAGCGCATTGCTGACCTAATCATGCCGAACTTCGGCCGCGTATTTTCGGACTAGTGTGTTTAGACACTTAATCCGCACTTCTTGTCCAAAATTTATATTATTTAAGAAAACAAAAACAGGTCTAGACTTCTAACAAATTTGAAATTACCTACTTCTTCAGACCAATTTAGTAAGTGGTCTAATGTTTCACTTTAGTTTCTGTTATTTATGTGGAAATGTTTGTATCTTACAGAAATTACTGTTTCTATTAAGTTAATTAAATTCTATTATCTAGATTCTAGAGTGATTTATATTATGTCGTCTATAAATACCTGGCCGTTCCTTTTATGGCACACAAATCATTAGTTTAATAGAAACATACAAATAACATTTCAAGCAAATAGCCAAATAACTCGTAACTAGGGAATGCAATCCCGCAAGATAATTTCAATCCCGGTATTTGCGGGACTGAACCATCACAATCCCGCTGGATCCCGGTATTTGCGCGATCCCGCAGGGTGGACTTAAAATTTTAAAACAAATCGTTATAATGACTTTACTTGATAGACCCCGTTTCATTATTAGAAACTCAAATAAAACAAACTTCGTCGGTCATTTTTTTACAAGGGTTTATTTATACTTCAGCGTTCTTTACATATAAAGATAAAAGAAAAACTGAACATTTTGTTTGGAAATGGCGACGTAATAATAACAGTTACAAAAAAAACTAAACTATTAGTATTCATTTAATTCTGTCTGCCAAACGGCTCCTGATATTCGACACAAGGTAGCTGAAAAAGTTCGTTTGGCTGCCACGCTGGTTGGTACAATTGTCATTTAAAGTGAATTATAGGTGAATTGAAGGTAAATTATGTTAGCGGGCTGCATGTAGCCAGTTCACGCACCCCCACGTGCAGAGTTACCAGTATGAATCACACTTCTTTGTAGTCTCGCCAGTCCCGCGGGATCCCGCTAATTTTTCGACCGGGATTAGTCCCGCAAAATGCATGCGGGATCCCGGTATCCCGGTATTGCATTCCCTACTCGTAACGTTTTAATCAAATTCAATTACAGCCAAGTGAGCCAAGGTACTAAAGTACACTGTACATTTCCATTACGTTGAAGCTTGACAATATATTATTAGGTACTAGACGACGCCAAAATTTGTTTATCCATATAATCTTCCGGGATGAAAAGTATCCTATGTCCTTTCCCGGGACTCAAACAAACTCAAAAAAACTTCAGCAAGATCGGTTCAGCGGATTGGGCGTGAAGAGATAACAGACAGACAGAATATTAGTATGGACGTTCCTACAAGCAAACGTAAAACCTAGTTATTACAATATCCCACAGGAACATTATAGTATACATTTTTCGGAAAAAATCTCATGTGTTTATGCGGACTCTAGACCACTAGCATGCGTTTGATCAAAATCGTTCAGTAGTTTTTGCGTAAAGTAATGTGATTGTGTGAAGAAAAGATGTGTGATAATAATATTATGTAATTCTGGTTAGCCTGAAAAACTGGTCAGGTAGACCGGGCAATTTGGTAATAAAAGTTAAGCTAATGAAATAACAATGAAAACTCTTAACGGTTTTCAAATATATTCTAGTAATACTTAGACGTTTAGGTTTAGCTATATTAGCTTTACCAGGCTAACCGGTAAGTTTTTCCGCAGCGCCGTGGGGTTAACCGGCTTAGTCTAACCCTACAGCGCTAAATGGTCCGTGAGCAATAACAGCCGGCTATTATGTCTGGCTCAAACGGCTAATGGGTTGAGTCATCATCAGCGGGATAAGCATCACACTAATAATTTAAGGGGAAAGTTTGTCACGCTAATAGTTTTAAGCGTAAAATAAAGTGTTGAGTTCTTTTGGTTGACACTTCTTTAGGCAAAAAGTATTGAAATGATATAAAGGATATTGAAACTAAGGAAGTAGCCTTAGTTGTAATTAGCCTTAGTAAGTAGCGGGTTGTAGTACTTAGTTGCGTGTGTGAGTGTCGGTCACGTGTACAATAAACGAAATTGTCGTACCTTGCATGCTTTCACCTCTTTATAGTGTAATGCTCCATCCGTATTTTTTTTTACATCCGTGTGTATAGGCTTATGTCAAAAACCTCATTTAATTACAAAGTTAATATTCGTCTGACGTCTTTGAGTATGGCAGGTCAACTAAAATATGGAATACATATCGATGACGCGAATATTGTATATTTTCCATATTTTTAGTGTTGACTATTCAACTCTTTGATGTATGAGATCAAGATGTCTCACGTAGATCCATCAACGTCGCATCAGATTTCCATTTTCGTCAGCTTATCGCCTACACTTACGACAATATTTCAATAGATTTATGACTTATAGGATACGCCTACGTAGTACGGTACGTATACGTTTTAAAATTAACATGAACTTAAGTGCGTTTTTGGCTATAAAAATATATTGATATAGCACAAGATGACACCCGCAAATCCGTTGCGTCAAAATTCGTTTATCATGCGAGAATCGTACATTTTTCCGGGATAAGAAGTATCCTATGTCCTTTCCCGGGACTCAAAGTATCTCCATACCAAATTTCATCGAAATAGGTTCAACGGTTTAGGCGTGAAGAGGTAACAAACCGACCGGTTTCACATTTATTATAGTAACCTTTTATAAATTAACATGCACTTACGTGCATTTTAGCCTATAAAAATATACAGCGAAAAGTAGCGACAAAAACCTTTGTGTAACATAAAATTTCGCGCGAACGCCGAGTATATTGGTCGAAGTGAAATTGTTTCTTGATAGTCTAGTCCGGTAAATGGAAAACTGTGGGTAGTGGGGTCATGGCTAATGGGGTATGGGGTATGGGGTGAGATGGTGGCGTCGTTGATTGGGTTTTGATGGGATACATCCCATACACGGGGGACTTTCGCACGGCCAACTTTTTTATGTATTAACTTTACCGATTCCACAGTTTGCAATTTGAAACGTGTATGAGCATTAAAAGGCTCACGTTTTCTGAAAGTTACTGTTTATTTTGCAATTAAACTTCTGTGCAAATGACAAAATACCTATAATACAACATTTAAAACCACACCAACCGATGAACGAAAATTGTTGAGCATCTGATTATTTTGTTGAAAGATGAGGGTTTTATTTTTGTTTATTATTTTATTTAAAAGATTGTTGATACTTTGAAAGTATATTGTACTGACTACTAAAAACTTACTACTAAGCCATAGCCAATCAAAAAAAGATGTAAATAGAACAATATCTAAAACAAACTCTATCAAAGCATCAAACAAAAACAAATCATCAAAATAAGTGACCCAGAGACGCTTTTCATTATAAAGTATTTGCACAAACCAAAAGTAAACTGACGAAAAAAACCAATTCTCTTTGGCCTGTCCAAATAAACAAACGAAAATTGTTTTCACATTCCAATACAACGGTGCTTTGGTTATAAATTATAATAAATAATATTAGTATAGATACTAGATGACGCCGCAACTCCGTTGCGCAAAAAATCGTTTATCGCGCGGGAACCGTACATTTTTATGGGATCAAAAGTACCTATCCTATGTCTTTTCACGGAACTCAAAGTAATAATCATACTAAATTTTAGCCAAATCGCTTCAGTGCAGCGCTTACGCGTAAAGTGTCTAAACACACTAGGCTGAAGTTACGCGGCGTAAATTCCGCATGATTCCGCCTGCAATGTATTTTAAATTACCGATTGTGATCGAAGCCGATGACACACTATTCCGCCGCGTTCCGTCTGTATTTTGTATGCGTTTGACATTGCAGACGTAATCATGCGGAATTTACGCCACGTAACTTCGGCAAAGAATATATACACTACGCGAAACTTCGGCCTAGTGTGTTTAGACACAAAGAGTTAAAAGACAAAATACGGCATAGTAAGTATAGTATGGATAACGGGTACAGTGTCCCATTTACGTTGCTCCATTTAGGTAATACGTTATACGGGTCTATGAATCGCATAATTGGTCATTATAGTACTGTAGTACGTGTCGTAGAGGGTGGAACATGTCTAGACGGCAGACGGACCCTTCTGATGTAAACTGTAAGCTGTTTGTTCAACGACACAGTCTTTTCTCTCCTGAGCCTATTGCTCTGTCCCTTTCTTTTTTTTCCTGAATAGAAAGAGGCAACAAAACATCGTTTCCTCCCCAGTCCCGTTTTTCTTACCTTTTCGATTGCGATTCATAGACATTAGACCCGTATTATACGTAAATGGGGTAATCCGCACCCGTTATTAACAGTATGACCTGGAAACTTGGGTTTATATTATATAGTATTAAACCCAAGTTTCTAGGTTTCAGTGACGGTAGCCGGTTACATTGATACCACGCTAGCGATTTCGTAGTTACCAAATTTTTACAGAGTACGCTCTCTCCTTTTTTTATAACAAAGTGGGACGGGTGACCAACACGACCAACACGGCGCTGGACCGACTTTATATACGCTTACTCGACGCATGGATAACGTGACCATTAATTTTTTTGTCAGAGCGGGACATATACGGGTCCTCCCCCCCAATTTATTTTCATTTTATTAATAATTATGAAAATATACAGGTAAATACAATTATTGAATAATTTGTGAATGTCTAGTGCCTATCTGTATAAGCAAAGTATGACAGGATAACCATATTTGTTGAATGGGAGTGCGTTACCTCCAGGCATAAAACAGGCATTTCAAACATAAAAATACTTTTAAATTGTCGTTTGGTCTGTTTGTAAAGCGGGACAATTTCGGCCTCTGTCTGACAAGTATCACTCTGAAAGTAATCAGGCGATCAACCTGAATTTTCACGCAGGAATCGTGTTAACGACCTCCGAGTGTTCTAAACCACTGGACCACCCAGTGTTTGTCACTACAATAACATACTAATCGTCAATTACACGATTCATGGAGGTGTATTACCCGGATATGGGACAAGCTGTTCCAGTTATGGCCCGGATAACCCGGGTCTTGGGCTTAAGTAATGAGTCTTACGGGCGCAATAGATGGCAGATCGCCAAAGTGAGAATTTTAATTTGGTTGTTGGTTAAATAAAGACTTTTATTTCGACTTTGGCTTCACATTTGGAATTTTTGTATCCCAATTATAATGAAAAAGTTTGTTAATTTTTCTGGGATTAAAGTATGTTCATATTTAAGAGTAATACGTTCAGCGGTTCAAGCGTTAGGAGACAACAGACAGACAGTCATTCGCATAATAATGATAATATGGATCCAAACCACGAGTCGCAATATGTCGTACAAATTCTAACATTTCATGATTTGTGACTCTTCTCACAAGTTTAGCTTTAGTCCAAGGCTGCTCAACCCCAGGACCGCAGGCGGCAGGCGACGGTGTAGCCAGAGTGAAGCCGCGTAAGAATTTTTAAGTGGCCCATCAAATATGGTCAAAATTGGGCTTGTCCTGAGAATAACTAAAATACACAATGTAAGTGGCCCGTCTCTTCAAAAGGTTGACTAAAACAGCGTGGGCTTAGACTATAATATCTATTTGAAGCTATAATATTATATAACGCCTCCGTGGTCCAGTGGTTCAGAGCTCGGCTCTTGATTCAGAGGTCGTGGGTTCGATTCCCGCGTTGGAAACATGTTATTTCCAAGTTTGGTTAGGATAATGCAGGCTGATCACCTGATTGTCTGACAAGTAAGATGATCCATGCGTCGGATGGGCATGTAAAAAGTCGGTCCTGCGCCTGATCTCTCGCCAGTCGTGTCGATCTGCCGTCCCACTGGGTTATTAGAGTAAAAGGAATAGAGAGTGCTCTTGTGTACTGCGCACACACTTGGGCACTATAAAATTACTCCTGCGTAGCTGGCCTGGTTTCAATGAAACCGGCCACCGTCACCGAAACCGGTTTCGGTGGGAACTATTATTATATAACCATATTATATGAAACGTTCCACTTTCTGCCTAATGGAATAGGGCGTGTACCTATATTGTTTATGGCACAGACATATACATTTTCCACCCAATTGGGCTAACAGTGGGCAACGGGCAAGGCTGGCATTTAATTAAATGCCGTGTGGACCAGCCAAGATATAGATGCGGCATTTAGTTGTTTAGTTAATTGTGTAATCACGTATCCCGTTGAAGCCCACTAAATGTACCTATAATAGTATTGGCATTAAAAGTGTAATTAATTTCCTATGGCAGTAATCAGTAGTACCTGGTAAACTAAGAAAAATTCAGAAGAATGTGAATAAACTCAGAAGAAGACATCGCGTAGCCGTAGAGATGCATTTTTCGTCACACGAACCCTCGCTTATAGAAATACTTGCAACCGATGTCGTGAATAATTTAAAAAGTAAAGCGGGCTCTACACTCGCGGCACGAAAGCCCGCGAAGGCCGCGAACCGCGAGTGTGGAGGGTTTCGCGGCATCGTTTTCGTACTTTGCGGCTTCGTATTAGTTCGAATCGTGTTCACGGCGCGAATCGCGGCCATATCTCGCGCCGCGAGTGTAGAGTCCGCATAAGGAGAATATTGCATCGTAAATACGTTAAGACTATACTATAATCAAAATAACGAGGCATAGAACTTCATACGACATTTTATATGAAGTTTTGTGCCACAATTCGCCATTTGGCGTTTATGTTGTGGCGGTGCCCACAATTCGCCTAACAATCCTGCATCGCGCTGTCGAAGTTTCGGAAAACGGCAAGATTTATACAGCGTGACGTCAGTGGGATTCGGCCTTACCGAGCATGCTATCTCGCTCGGTCGGAAGGTCTTTCTTTTCGGCCGCCCCTAATAACGTTAAAATGCTTACCTCGAAAGGCGCCTCCCCATGGTGCTTGTTGTTGAGTATGAGGAAGGAGCAGAGCGGTCCCCGGGCCTTGATCGCCGGCGTCACCTCGACCAGCGTCTCATTCTCCCGGATCAGCCCGTGGTACCCCTCGTCCGGCTCCGCTAGCTCCAGGTATGGAATGTCTGAAAGAGAGAATACAGTGAGGTAGACGGAAGATTGCACTTATGTGGACCATATTATTATCAGGTCCACTAAGGATTGTATATGTAGTTCTCCAAGTTGGCCCTAACGTTGGCATTAACCTAAAGCTATCTATCTATAATGTCATGTTATAAAGCTATAACAATACTTTTGCAACAAGATTTTTGGACCTAGAATTTAGACAACTGACCTCAGGGCCCGATCTAAGGGCCTTAAATCAGAGAAGGGCCAGGGTGGCAAAAATAAGAGGCGAAAAATTGACTCATTCCTATCTTCCAACCTAGCTATTAGCCATTCACGATTCACCAATCAAGTTTGAAAATTTTACATTCCAACCTACTACAGGTTTTATAAGAAATATTCAAGTATTTTACTTTAATATCCTCCGCCCCCTTTACGAAATGTAAAGGGCGACGAAAATTATCTTTGCCCGGAACGGCTAGATAACTATTTGGTCGGTCGGCGCTCCAGGCAAAGATACGTGCCCTGCCTGACCTAAGTAAAAGCATTCCCTAAAAACTTCGCCTTTTATGGCCTAAGCTACCTTTGATACATCAAGTTTCAATAACCCCAAACTATATTCCCCAGGTAAAGTAATATGAATTATATAACCTTGTGCCGTGCTGAAATATCGCAAATGCGGGCCATGCAATTTGGACGGACGCCAGGACAGGCGGTTTCAGCAACTATAGCCGATTTGGGTTAGGCCTACCATCGTTATGGGCATACCAATGATAGTATTAAGTTGTCTAACAGAGAAAAGTATCGCTTTGTTCAGACGTAATAATAGTTTCGGAAAACCTGTAAGGAGTCCTGTTTCTGATATTTCTGAAAGAAGTTTATCTATTCAAAACATTAACCGATCAACAATCTTACGGAATAGATAAACTCATGTCATAAAACCAGCCATAAATCGGTATTCAGAACAGCGTTTTTAAAATAGAGATTGTCAGAATGATCGCCAAAAATTCACAATCATTTTTTTACAAATGAGAAATTGAAATAATCCAGAACGAAATAGAAGAAAATCTGGTTCAGAGAATTGATTTTGGAATAGATGTCTCAATCCAGAAAATGTTCGAACAAGTTCTAAAATATTTAGATGTAGATTCTAGAAACGTAGTATCCAATAAAACCAAAGCACAGGCATTAAAGTTTGTAACATCCAAACATTTGCGTAAAAACGTCTGTACAACCCTGAGCTGGGTCAACAGTTTGAGGACACATGTGAAGGACAGACGTCTCGCCCCCAAGGTGTTTTGGATAACAAGACAATAAAACACGTTATGATATTACGCCAGGGGTTCTCAAACTGTGCACCGCGGCGCCCTGGTGCGCCGTGGAAAGGCAAGAGGGGCGCCGTGAGTCGATCCTCCATCATTAACCACAAAAATATGACATAGTAAAATTATAATATGAATTATTATATAAAGCAGGCAGATGATTAAATATTTGTATATTATTATTTACTTGCATAACCTAACTATAATTATTAAAGGTGTTTTATATGTAATTTTTGTAATACCTAGGTAGAGTAGGGCGCTGTGACTATTGAATTGTAAGTGTGCCGCAGGCTAAAAATTATTGGGTACCCCTGTATTACGCTATGAATTAGTTTCTAGTTTACAAAACAATAAGTTATATTTTAGCTTTAGCCCGCGGCTTCGCTCGCGTTAAGAAGTATTGTTATTAGTTAGCTATCAAAGTCTCAGCCCGGTCGGTTTAAAATAGACAAAGTTTTATACAAGCTTTCATCCCCTGTTTTATCCTATTTGGGGTTGAATTGATCAAAATCCTTTCTTAGCGGATGCCTACGTCATAACATCTACCTGCATGTCAAATTTCCACCAACCATCCAGTGGTTTGGGCTTCGCGTTGATAGATCACCAAGGGTGGGTTGCACTAACTTACTATAACTGTAACTATAACTACAGTGTAAAATGTCAAATCTTTGGTTACCGTTATATATGGCGTCCGACGCCATATTTAATCATAACCGCTCATTATACTTGTATCTAGATTTTTTTCGTGAAAATTTACTATGTTTCACCGGGTTATATTTTTCCTGTCGATTTTTACGGATAATTCAATTTTTTATAAGTACTCTCAATCCCATTACCTGTAGCTTTAATAAAAAAATAAACGCAACAGACATCTGTCAATTTCTGTGGTCAAAGTTAAGCCTTTAAGAGCCCGTCCTCTCTTTTCTACTGCTCTCTTCACACTCACGCCCGTCTTTCATATGCCAGGTGAAAAAAGAGCCGCCAAGTTAGCGGGCAGATAGAGGTTTTCTGTTTTAAAGGGTTTTTTTATATTGAAGTGATAAAAAGTAATTCCAACACTTTATAGACGACTTTCTCAACAGTACATTGTATTATTTTCATACCGTTAAGACGTCAATACAATCCATAAAAAGGTGATATTCTAAACCTTTTACAGCAAAAATCACAAAACTGTCGCGGGTTTGAGTTGGATTTTTTAAAGATACTTAAAAAAAATAAAAAATCTAGCTCCAACACTATATTATAATTGAAATGATCTTACATGTTGTGCATTAAAACTTATAGAAATACTGTATTTTAACTGTTAAATCACGTCTGTTAAATGAGCGAAATCGGCAAAATTTCGTGAACGGACTCTTTGAACGGACTCTTAATAATTAAGGTTAAAGCCAAGTTAGCCTTAACTTTAACTTTAACCACGCCTCTGGTGCAACCCACCCTAAGTTAGTCAGTCAGTCAGTCAGTCAGTCAGTCAGTCAGTCAGTCACCTTTGAGTTATATATATTTAGATAAAGATGACGCCGGAACTTCGTTGCGCAAAATTCGTTTATCGCGCTGGGAAATTTTTGTAAAGAGGTACTCAAAGTATCTCCTAACTAAATTTCAGCAAAATCGGTTCAGCGATTTGGGCGTGCAGAGGAAACAGACACACTTTCGCATTTATAATATCAAAAGGTGTATGTATCGTACAGGTCAAACAGATAAACAAATTCGCACATTACCAAATAAACCTTTTTAGGATAAGGATTAACGACATACGGTACATCCACAGAATTAATGTTTAATTATATACCACGCTGAAATAATTATAAAAGGGTCGCTTCGCAAGCCCGAATCCATTCGAAAAGGTAATAAAACCTTACGTTTCATCTCTGCCAAGTTTCATTTGGCAAATCTGATTTAACGTGTAGAGCGCTCCAATAAAATTTTAAAGTCCGTCTACATGATCCTTCCTAGAACATTGTTCATCAATATGTCATACAGTCTCATTCACATAATTTCCTTTCTAGAAGTCGAAGAGGAATGTTGCCCGATACAGGCTTGAGTACTTGGTGCCGTCCAAAATTATTTTACTTTTTCTGTAACGTTTGTTAATGAAATAAAGATTTTTATTATCATTATTAACAAAGTCGCTTGAATCTTCGTAAAGGGCAGGTTTAACGCCAAACCTTTGATATTTTGATATTATCAGTACAAACGCGTAAGATGTATCTTTATAAATAAAGGAGACCATTATCTACTGCAGTGCTCATGCAGAGCGAAAATGTCTCAATCTGTATAGAGGTATTAACTATGGTAATATTCCAAGTTCGGTACCATATTCGGATGACTTAAGAATGCTTAATTCATATTTGCACGATAAAGATGTTAAACAACGTAAAAAGAAGAAGAAGAAGAAGCGTTATTTAAACGCGCTAATCTTAGTATGAGTCAGTAATTACACGTCCGATTTGAAAAATTATTTCAGTGTTAGATAGCCCGTTTATCAAGGAAGGCTATAGGCTATATTTTATTACGCTAAGACTAATATAAGCGAAGAAATAGAGGAAAATGTGGAAAAAACGGGGGAAATTATTTGAAAGGGCTTATTTCACGAACTACTGGAGTAATTTTTCTGTTATTTGGCACAGATAAAAAGTAGAAACGTGAAGGATCATAGGCTATTTACTGTGGACTAATTTGTCTGTGAAATATCTAATTTACGCGGGCGAAGCAGCGCGGAACGTCTAGTAATATTATAAAGCTGAAGAGTTTGTTTGTTTGAACGCGCTAATCTCAGGAGCTACTCATCCGATTTGAAAGAATCTTTCAGTGTTTGATAGCCTAATTATCGAGGAAGGCTATAATTGATATTTTATCACGCTAAAACCAATAGGAGCAAAGATACAGAGGAAAATGTGAAAATAAAGCTGAAGAGTTTGTTGGTTAGTTTGTTTGTTTGAACGCACTAATCTCAAAAACTACTGGCCCGATTTGAAAAATTCTTTCAGTGTTTGATAGCCTATTTATCGAGAAAGGCTATAAGCTATATTTTATCACGCTAAGACCAATAAGAGCAAAGATACAGAGGAAAATGTAAAAAAACGGGGAAAATTATTTGAAAGGGCTAATATCTCACAGACTACTGGAGCAATTTTTACGTTATTTGACACGAATATATAGTAGACTACGTGAGACATGGGTTATTAATTTGTGAAAAATATACGGTTTCCGTGAAATTTCAGATTTACGCGGATGAAGCCGCGCGGAACGTCTAGTATTATTAATATGTTTATTGCTCCATTCATCACCATGTCTTTGGCATGTAGAATAATGCGGCTATCAACCTCCTTATATTAATTAAGCCCTGTCAACAGCGTTTTCGTTGGTTGAAAATCATATATTCTGAATTTTTTATTTTATTTTATTTTTACTATCTTTTATCTAAATATTATTCCAAAATTGCCATTTAAACATTCGATTCAATCGAAATGATACCAAACTCGACTATATACCTAAATCCCACGCAGTCATTGTCCTCATACCTTGTTAAAGCTAAAAACCCCCCTTCCCCTACCTGCATGAGATATTCAGGTGGCTCCACATCGTAAATCCATCTTAGGGATATAAAGATCAATCCTACCAAAGGAAATCTTTGGTTCAGCAAAAGCCGTATTCCTCGTTTTTTTGTCTTGTACGCACACGACTATATCCAATACTTCGTTTATTCTCCAAACATTGCAAACAATTGTAACTAATACCATACAAATTCATTCTTACATACTTCCTCATAAAATGCAAAAACTTGAACGTGAAAAGAATAAACTTCTTCACTTCTACACTGAAGTGTAGAACACAATATCAACTAGATCTAGGGATACGATATTTCTATTTTATTAAATATTTAGCCTTTATCAGGAAAAGCAAAAACTTTGTACACTGAAGAATGCCAAAGAATTTCCCATTCCTCCAGTACCTACACTCTGAAGATAACCTGAATGCAGGACGAAACTTCATCCTGTGCGCATGACGTGTGTAACGGTAGCGTTAGGCTTATCCCTGATTTCGGGCGCACAATTTAATAATCTCAACAGGCAGGGACGGCCACTAGCCTCCATTACACTAACGTATAACTTAGTAGGGCTGTCACACACTTGATTGATATAACAGACTTTATTTTTGTGAAAGATTATGGTGGTCAGTTGTGTTTAGATAAGAGCGTAAAAAAATGTACAGCAGTAGCTCCTTCTTTTTTGGAACTCGGTTGAAACTCCGTATTAATGTCAAAATATATCAGGAAATCCTAATGACAGTCAAAATAACTTTATACTACTTTAAATTCACTTTTTCAGGATAAGTACTAAATGTTATGTAGAATTAAAAAGAATAAACATTACGTAGTACATACTTAAGACGAACTGATAGTGGAGACTTGTCTGTAGACATCGGTCTTTGTATTCGTTGCTTGTTTGCGTTTATTTATTAAACTACCGTAAATTTATAAAAGTAAAAAAAAAAAACTGAAAAAATATGTAGAATGATTGTGACAACCCTATTTTAGATGGCGTAGTGTTTTTGCGGGTTTTAATGATACAAGTGGCGGTACTGTTCCCGCCCATGCCGCCCTAACACAGATTTCGTTATAACATTTTCATATACACTCCTTCACTTTTATTATAAGTGCTGTATTATACAATATACATAGGCGAATATGTTCGCCCACTTACTAATAAAATTATAATGTTATTGTTCTTTTCTGATGCGTTATAAAAGTAGCTGATACAGTGCGGATCTTTTAATAAGTAAGTTGTTTAAGTGCTTTTGCATTTCAAATAATATGTGAACCACCGAAAGCTGCACCACTCTGAGTAGCACAGCAGAATCTTTTTTGCCATCAAAAAATTAGGCATGCAAGTCTTATGAGCATGCAAATATAAAATTTTATAATCATTCAAATATCTCATAAATCTAGTCACCTCAAACGTATTATCCGGCCCCTAGACGATCAATTGTATTGTGCAATATCACTCTTCAATTTCATTGGACACTTTATTCGACAATAATTAGATTGAAGGCGCGCGATGTTCAATATCAACCCTAAACGGTCAATAATATTACGCAATACGTGATGTTGCGCAATAAAATTGCCCTTCTAGGGGCCCGCTTCAAATAATAGCACCTCAAAGATGTCCAATAAACAAACATGCCAATAATGTTACCGGTCTCAAGCAAATACAGAATGTCCAAAGGTTTATGGGGTAGAAATGTATGTTCACTTTGACCCTGGAATCGAACCCGTTTACGACCGCGCAAATAGAGGTCCGGAGGTCTGGGATAATGGAGTACAAATAACGAAATCCGAACACAGAGGCAGTAAAATCAAACCTTATGAATAAGATAAGAATATTCTGATTGGTTTTTTAGAAGCGTTCTTTTTTCGAATTGTAGGCAATCTATACTTATACAATTACATGTCCTGACTCCTGACTGACTGACTGATTCATCATCGCTGAGCAAAAACTGTTAAAGTTACAGCCACGAAATTCGGTGAGTAGGGTTGTCTTATTAAGTAGACACCCACTAAGGAAGGAATTTTGAAAATTTTACCCCGTAGGGGGTGAAATAGGGATTGAAAGTTTGAATGAAAGTCCGTCATTTCTTAAGTTAGGAACATGAAACCCATCTCCATTATTATAATAGGCTAACGCGGACGAAGTCGCGGGCAACAGCTAGTTAATTATATACCTCAATGTTAATTCCAATAAATTAGGGCGGGCACTCTTTTGCAACGCACGTTTCCTTCCAAAAAGCTTCGATTTAAATCATAAAATCAATGAATCTGTTTCTCCACATAATTCCTTTTTGTATATTGTCCCTCCTGTCCTTGTCTGCCAAGCCACTTTTCTAACGTACCGGACAGTCCAGGCCATTTAGCTGAAACTTTTTCGTTTTCGCTTCGTTATAAAATCGCCGATCAAAATGTATGGAATTGACATAAGACGAGTCGAACGTCAACGTCATATTAACGAACGCTTATGTCAATTCCATACATTTTTTCTTGAAATTTATTATATATAATATTCCATACGTTTCTTGAAAATTCTTCAGTAGTGACTGAAGTCTACAGTGTCTACAGTACTCTGATCGCCGATGAAAATGTATGGAATTGACATAAGACGAGTCGAACGTCAACGTCATATTAACGAATGCTTATGTCAATTCTATACATTTTCATCGGCGATTCTATAACGAAGCGAAAACGAAAACATTTTGGCACACCCCCCTTGCCCGTAACGAAGTATCAGCAAAATGTTTGCATACACGTATTCACTTGTGTGAGAGTTCATAATATTCTCTGTAGACATACTCTGTAGACACTGTAGATATATAGTCACTTCTGAAGAATTTTCAAGAAACCGTCCCTATTATACCTCCATAATTATTCATAACATGACAGTAACGCATTTTATGAAAATTCCCAGCTCTCATAATAAAAGCGAAGTAATTTGCATGCACCATTTAACGGTATCCTTCAAAAATGTCACAACAACAGTGGCCCACATACCCCTAACCCCAGTATTAATATCGTAGCTCGTTACGTTTTTAATTCATGCACCCTGTAGTGTGCAGTGTGCTAGAGCTAAGTGCACGTAGTATGTTGTGGCCACGTAACTTTAGTTTCAGCGTCTAGACGCGCGAATGGCCGCTTGCAAATGGTCGCAAAAAGAATCTTGTTAGAGTTAATAATTTGATCTTATCTTGAACAGAATTTTTCTAAGTATGGGTAGTAATATTACATGGTTACAGGCGAACAGTAAATTATTACCAAACTGTAAAATAAACTATCTTTGCAATTCCATGCAAAAGCATTGTAATGCATTAAATATAATTTACACAGAGCCAGTACTGGCTGCCAATAAGACTGGCAGCCAGTATTGGCTTGGTATATGCCGCGTGTGAACAGTTTTTCAAGCCAGGCCAAACTGTTCACACGCGGCATATGCCAAGCCAATACTGGCTGCCAGTCTTATTGGCAGCCAGTACTGGCTCTGTGTAAATTATACTTTAGAGTTGTTGAAATCTTCGTTGGAATCTATCACTATTCCAAATGCAATCCAGTGATTGGAATATCCGACCCTAACCTATCACTTATCAGTATAGATTAGGGTTACTTTAAAATATAAAGGTCAATTCTTTTTTTCCGCCGCTACATTCTGACGGCGACTAATCGCGCGACTTATCGCCGAATCCACTGTTTCATGGTCGCACCATAATATTGTAGCGCAAACGTATATTCAGGAATCAGGAATGTTTACATCCGTGTGTAGCGCTAATGTAATTAGGGATGGGAAACGGTAAACAGGGGTTATCGAGTTTTGAAAACATCGACTTAATTAATCGTAGATACGAGCTTTTTAATTTAGCGATGCATTTGCTTTGAGTTACAAAAATGTATCATCAAATTCAATAACTGGAATACGAATCCATTTTTTCAGTTTTATTAACTGAATTACAAAAAAAAATACACGACTTGGGAAATAAAGGAAAACCCCATTTGAAAAGTTGCAATATCTTTCATATTTTACAGACTGTTAAAAAGGTTTATCTACAAAGTTAAGATGCCTCGCCAATTTAGCAATCCGCTTGCCAAGTTTTAGCTTCTTTTATTTGCAGATAATACACAGAGGAAGAGCTAGCAATAGACTTTCATCATTTTAAAAAATGTGTCAATTTTCCTGTATATGACTCCTATAGAGGTAAGAACAACCAGGAACTATGGAGTTGCGGTCGCGGTTACTTTAGCAGATCCTAATGTTCCATACAGTATAAAGATACTTTTTTTAAATCTTATTTTCTTCGGGATGACTGTAAAAATCTCGTCTACCACCTCCGGACATTTTTGACAGTTGCTTTCAGACCACCTCAAAGTCCAATTTAACTTTAGGCAGACATTTAAGTGTCTGGCAGTGAGAAGTCCTTACATCTATAGAAAACCATCCCGATTATAGGAAAACTTTCAGCTTATATAAAACTAGGTGACGCCCGCAACTTCGTTGTGCCAAAATTAGGGAACCGTACATGTTTCGTATAAAGATAATAAAATACAGCAAAATCGGTACAGCGGTTTGGGAATTGGGCGTCATACAAACAGACAGGCACACTTACGCATTTATTAATATTTAGTATGGATGACGAAAGTCTGGCTGTCGCTGCCTTATATTTCTCTATGGGTCTAAACACACTAGGCTGAATTACGCCGGCGTAATTTACGTGGCCGAAATTACGTTCAGCCACTTACGTCTGATGCGACACACTATAAATTACGCGAAGAGCCGAAATTTCGAGGCGTAATTTCCGTTGCGGAACGCGCGCGTAAGTGAGTATTTAAAATTCTCAGATGTAATGTGTGCGTTAACGTTAATGGAGTTAAGGTTGGATTTGCTAT
Organism: Lysandra bellargus; assembly: GCA_905333045.1. Taxonomy (NCBI): domain Eukaryota; kingdom Metazoa; phylum Arthropoda; class Insecta; order Lepidoptera; family Lycaenidae; genus Lysandra; species Lysandra bellargus. Next base: position 11,085,039 of record HG995320.1, on the reverse strand, counting down.
ATTCGGTTTTGATAATTCCGTCGCGTATAGTGTGTTGTTATACAAAATGTTACCGCCGAATCGCTGCCGAACTTTACGCTCGACTCGGCTCGACGGAAATTCGGCTCGCGACGGAATTTCGGCATAGTGTGTCGTCTGTCGCGTTCCGTCCATATTTTGTATGCGTTTGATACGCGGCGTAAACGCGGCGGAATTTACGTCGTCGGCGTAATTCAGCCTAGTGTGTTTAATAGACACTATGTCGCTGGCGCTTGGGATTTAAGGTGTCGGTTGGCAGGGGGCGACATGTAGCATCCGCAGACGACGTGTCGTCGCGACACTACTGGTTTGTATGTATTTCTATGAAATACCCTGCGCAGCTAGCGACACGAAGCTAGCGACACATTCATAGAAATACATAGAAATGACGTGTCTCGACGACACGTCGTCTGCTGCAACTTCACGTAGTCGGCTTCCAACTTGTACCTGTATTTTATCGATATAATGTTAACCGCACTAATGACAATGCATAAGCCGTACAATATCACGTAATATGTTGTGGGGAGAGTAATAAATAATAAATCACCAGGAAATTGCAGAAAGAAAATTCACGATGGATGTGTTCGAGAGTTATTTTCCTCATATACTAAGGGCCTGTTTCACCACTTCCTGATGAGTGCCGGATAGGCTATCCACCACTTAACTTGACAGATAGAGTATGGAGAATCTGTCAAATAAGTTGCGGATAGCCTATCCGGCACTTTATCAGGAAGTGGTGAAACATGCCCTAAGAGTGCTATAATACTGTCTAATATCTACCTTTTACGCTCTACTTTAGACTATCTTTAATATTATCATCTACCTATCTGTGATCGAAATGTGGTTGAGAACTTAGTAGTAGGTAACAAGAACTAAGTGTGGAACTAATTATTGTAATACTTAAATTTAGTATGAAAACCTAATTTCCTAAAATAACTTCGAAGCGAGAAGAAGACACCGGTAATAAAGTGTTCTAAAAACCACCTGCGTCTTAATTTATTTACAGGTAATTCTAGAACATACAGTTTATAAGAATCGTCATAAGGCTGGGCGCAAGTTTCACTAAATCATTGGTTGTCAACTCCTTATTAAAAAAAAATCTCTCTTACTATTAAAATATTTACACAGCGTATCCTTACTAATATCCTTACTTAATATTATTATAAATGCGAAAGTGTGTCTGTCTGTCTGTCTGAATCTGACTGTCTGTTACCTCTTCATGCCCAAACCGCTGAACTAATTTTGCTGTTTTTTATTATCTTTATACGAAACATGTACGGTTCCCTAATTTTGGCATAACGGAGTTGCGGGCGTCACCTAGTTTTATAACTAATCCCGGAAAAATGTAAGGTTCCCGCGCGATAATCGAATTTTGGCGCAACGGAGTGGCGGGCGTCATCTAGTACAGCAATAGAAGGTCTGCTTGTCTCGCACATAAAAAAGGCATATGACAGAAAGGACCTTAATTCCAGCGAAAATATTTTTATATATTAGTATTTTATATATTTTTATTAGTAAGGAGTTCAAAAAATGTACGATGTCCTATAAAAGCTGAGTTTACTGTCACCGCTTTTTAACCGACTTCCAAAAAACGAGGAGGTTATATGTTCGACTGTGGATATTTTTTTTTATTTTTTTTTTTATTTTTTTTATTTTTGTATGTTCAACGATTACTCCGCCGTTTGTGAACCGATTTTCGAAATTTTTGTTTTGTTGTATTAGGTTTCACTCCAATTTGGTACCATGTTCACAAAAGTGGTGACCTGATGATGGGATCCATGAGTAATCGAGGGAACTCCTCGAAATTTATATGGAAACATATGGTGATTTTGGTTTTATGAGAAGCATCCTAAGCATATGCTACCAAAACGCAAGATTTTGCACCGAGGTATACCATGGTTCCGAAGATACTAAGAGAACTCCGGATTCCTTATAGATACAAGTTTGGGGGTTTAGGCGCTGTTTTAAGAACTGAAAGCATATGCTACTATGCAAATTACATTCATCATCATCATTACCACATTAGGGTCACCGATGTCACCAAAATTGAACAAAACAAATTCATCCTTAAGTCCAGAGCATAAGGCACACATTTGACATTACTTCTGAGAAGTAAGCTGCTTCGATAATTAATATAAATAACATGCATGTCTCACAACAACACATGAAACAACCTAATTTCAACCTTTTGCATTGCGCTTAGCGTTCATAGTACATTAACTGTCTGGCGTCTCGCTTGCTATAATCTGCTAGGGCTGTCAAGCGAGCGGCGCGGCGCGCGCGTTGCCAGGTACCAGACCGGGCGGCGTATTTACAAAGGCTTATACCGTTTGAGTCACGAGCCAGACTCTAATAGATGAGCTTTTGTTTATTTATCTAAGATAGTTTTTTTTATAATTATATTTTGTACTCTCAACAAGTGTGTAGTTATGTACATACCTGTTTCTTACCTATTAATTAAAGTTTGTTAGTTAATTAAGTAGTATTTTTTGTCACTTAAGAGCCCGTATTCTCTTTTCTACTGCTCTCTTCACACTCACGCCCGTCTTTCATGTGCCAGGTGAAAAAGGACGATCGCCAAGTTAGCGGGCAGATAGAGGTTTTCTGTTTTTAAACGGTTTTTTATATTAAAGTGGTAAAAAGTAATTCCAACATTTTATAGACGACTTTCTTAACAGTGAATTGTATTTTTTTCATACCGTTAAGACGTCAATACAATTCATAAAAAGGTGATATTCTAAACCTTTTACAGCAAAAATCACAAAACTGTCGCGGGTTTGAGTTGGATTGTTTAAAGATACTTAAAAAAAATAAAAAATCTAGCTCCAACACTATATTATAATTGAAATGATCTTACATGTTGTGCATTAAAACTTATAGAAATACTGTATTTTAACTGTTAAATCACGTCTGTAAAATCAGCGAAATCGACAAATTTCGTATACGGACCCTTAAATACAGAATAGAAACGAGTAAGTAATTTCATTACTGTAACATTAAAATAATAAGTAATAACAATTTTCATATAACTATCCACCTACATATTTTTAAAGTTAACAATGACGATGTATTTACCATATCGGTATCAAATTGAATAGCATAATATGTTGCTGCAACGTTAGAAACAATTTAGCTAATCTCTTTCTAGGCGATTTCGGTCATTTTCTGTACTAAAACAGATAAGTGTTTTGTCAAGTTTTTGTCTAACAAAAGCTAAGCCAGTTCAGTTTGCGCTTTCACTCTAATGATATAGCCTTTGTAAATTCGCGACCGGGCGCGCACTAGCGGCCGAGCCGCAGCGGCGCGCGGCGACGGCCATCGAGATAGATAATATATTAATATTATACCTTAGTATGCAACCGCTATAGACGGTAGACCTCGCACACCTGGGATCCAATTCCCAGAACATGAGAAAAGTTCATCTTCGAATAAAATACCGAATAATGAGATTTTTACGAGCGTAACACAGTTTGTCTATTTTCAAAACTTCACACTCAAAATTTTTCGTGCAAAGATCGCTCGAGTCGAACGAGTGGGGCCGGTTATTAATAGATGTCCGAATTCGTATAACACCACAATGTGGCCGCTTGGGAGTTGAAGCGTTCGAGACCGGTCTCTGCACGATACTTATGATTTGTTGCTAATAGTTTGTATCCTTCGATCGTGGATTCTTGGAAATATATTGTTATTCTATTGTGTCTCGCTCACCGGTGAGCTTGTAATAAGATACGTAAAATAATATAATACAGGTGTATTATTCTACGTACCATCGAGGAAATTGATTCCTATGCAATAATTGATAGACCAACTTTATTTGGTCGAATATGTCAATTCAATGTTAATTGTGATCTGTCGGCTGGGTTTGACGTAACGCAACCAAACTGCTTCCCGATCTGCATAGGAATCAACTTCTTTGATAGTACATAGTACGCGATAGTTTACTACTTACTAGGTAACTAAAAACTAAAAAGAGTGAAATTATTATTTTTAACAAAAAATTAAAACCGACTTCCAAGGTAAAAACAATAACATCCTTATAATATGAACTAAAAAGTATTAAATAATTTTTCCTATCGAATAGTGCCTTTTTCCGAATTCGGCAAAAACTCAACTATTTCTGTACTCAATCCTTCATAATTTTGAAGTCGGTGCCAGTTACAAATGTTTCAAATATTTTGGCAGACTGAAGATTCAGCTATATCTGGTACCGACTTCAAAATGATGAAGGATTGAGTACAGAAATAGTTGAGTTTTTGCCGAATTCGGAAAAAGGCACTATTCGATAGGAAAAATTATTTAATACTTTTTAGTTCATATTATAAGGATGTTATTGTTTTTACCTTGGAAGTCGGTTTTAATTTTTTGTTAAAAATAATAATCTTTACTCGACTGCTTTCGATGATTATACCTGAAGCAATAAAAAATAAGTATATAAATACACTTGTCACTAAAAATACCATCAATAATCATTTTAATTTCTACGGTTGTGCCCAGACTAGCGTAACGTTTGAGGATTAATCACTCGAAAATTATTATGTCGCGACATAATTATCATTGTTATATGACAATATATCAGATACACTACTTAAAGTTCTAAAATGTGTGCCTATTTTAGAACTTTAAGTTCATGGTCACGGATCATGCCATGCCTAAACGATGTAAATATATTCATTACAATTTACAAGGAGCTCGGGCCCACTTCTGCTCGCAAACAAAATAATAAAATACTCCAAGACTTATGATAATAAAATGAAAGCCTCGTGAAAACCCACAAAACTTGTACCTTATTGCCATAGTAGAAGGATCAAAATGCAGGAAAAAAAATAGAGTAACACAAACGTTTTATGCAAAGATACACCTCTTTACATAATATTAAGACTTAGGGCCTGTTTCATCACTTCCTGATAAGTGCCGAATAGGCTATCCAATCACTTAACTTGACGAATGAAGTATGGAGAATCTGTCAAAAAAGCTATGAATAGCCTATTCGGCACTTTGTTAGGAAGTGGTGAAACGGGCCCTTAAAGTAACAAAATATAAATAAATAAATACAGAGTACAGACGCAGACTAAACTGCTGTTAGCGACCAGGGAGGTTATTCCCAAGACTCGAATCTCGTTTAGAGCGTATGATGTCTCACAGTTTAAACGCACTAATCTCGCGACCTAGGACCGAATTTCGAGTTATTTGGTACAGGTGGGCAGTCGCGCGGTACGTCTAGTTGAAAATAAACTGGTATCAACTGCAGGTGTCTAAAAAGCAAATATTAAAAACCACTAATAAGATATATACTGCAATGTTTTCACGCTACAGTGCAGCACCAGCATAATATACAGTAGGTAAACTAAGGGTTGGACCTCATCTGGCAGCACGGAATCGCCTTTTTCCGTCGCCCTTTCTCTTTCTGTCGCTTAGAACTGCCATTTGCTAGACCGAGACAGAAAGCATAATGCGAAAGCCTCGTGGATTTGAGATGCTTTCTGTCTCAGTCTAGTAAATGGCAGTTCTAAGCGACAGAAAGAGAAAGGGCGACGGAAAAAGGCGATTCCGTGCTGCCAGATAAGGTCCGACCCTTTAGTTCGACGTTTGACAACGTTTCTGTCAATACTCTGGTATGACGTATGCAACATGTAGGATTTTGGTTGGATTGTTTACTGTATGTGCTAGTAGCGCCCTCTGCTCCGACCTTTGCGTAATATTCCCTATTAGAAACGGATTGAAACGTTCCATCGCCATTCGCCGCCGTGGCCACCCTTAAAGCCGGTCAAAATGTTCATTTTCTCCGTTTGTCCAGGGTATATGTCAGACACATCAGGTTTATAAGGCTTAAGGCTCAATCATACTAAATCCGACAGGGAAATACCTCTTATTGAATGGCGGTTATAAAAAGGTCCCTCACGGCCGATAATAATAATAATGACATATAGACCAGCACGAGTCGGCGCAAGAGTACCGAAAACTATTCCACCTCAATTTTTTTATGCGATCCTCTTCAAATTGCCCTCCTGATGATATAAATGCATGTTGCCATGGTGCAACCCGGTGCCATATTGTTTAAACAAACATTGTTTAAACAATTGCAAGGAATTGTTATTTTTCAACCGGATATTTTTTTATATTCTTTATTGAAATACCAATAAAAAAGGTCCTATGACGTTTTACGATACAGTTAATATTTTTTAAGATATGAATTTTTAAAGGTTCGAAAAATCTCAAATTTGGGTACATTCGACCCATGAAAAATATATTTAAAATAATAATAATGTCTAAGTAATATATATTTCTAAATTCTCTATACAATAGTTAATAATATCGTTAGTAGAGATTTAAAAAAAATTCATTGTTTATATCTTTTTTTATCTTAGTAAAAGTAGACAAAAAATTGTGTTTTTTTGTATGGAAGCCCCCCTTAAACATTTACTTTATTTTAATTTTATTATTAATTATTAAAGTACAAATATAATAAAGGATTTTGTGAAATTTTCAAGTGCCTATTTGTTACTATTATTAATTACGAGCAAAAAAGGCCAAAAAAATCACGTTTCTTTAAACGCCCCCCTTAAATTTTTACTTTAATTAATTTTTAGTATTTGTTGTTATAGCGGCAACAGATATACACAATCTGTGAAAATTTCAGAAGTCTAGCTATAGCGGTTTTTAAGATCTGTCTGTCCGTTTGTCTGTATGTCTCTAAGCTGTATCTCAAAAACCGCTATAGCTAGCTACTTCTGAAATTTTCACAGATTGTGTATATCTGTTGTCGCTATAAGAACAAATACTATAAATAAAATAAAGTTAATATTTAAGGGGGGCTCCTATACAGGAAACCTGATTTCTTAGCCTTTTCTGCTCGTAATCAATAATGGTAACAGCTAGGCACTTGAAAATTTCACAAAATCCTTAATTATATTTGTACTTTAATAATTAATAATAAAATTAAAATAAAGTAAATGTTTAAGGGGGTTTTCCATATAAGAAAACACAATTTTTTGTCTACTTTTGCTAAGATAAAAAAAGATATAAACAACGAATTTTTTTTAAATCTCTACTAACGATATTATTAACTATTGTATAGAGAATTTAAAAATATATATTACTTAGACATTATTATTATTTTAAATATATTTTTCATGGGTCGAATGTACCCAAATTTGAGATTTTTCGAACCTTTAAAAATTCATATCTTTAAAAATATTAACTTTATCGTAAAAGTCATGGTACCTTTTTTATTTTAATAAAAAATATTTAAAAAAATTGTCCGGTTGAAAAAAAACAATACCACCAAAAACATTTCATGTAAAAGTTACCTCGACGACCACAAGAGGTTTGCCCTGTGAAAAAGATATCAGATCTAATGTAGAGCCAAGCTTCTGAATCGACGCGGCCTAACTCTATCGAACCTAACTCCAACACTTTCTACATATCCATAAGTATGTATGGCTTCGCTGTGTCGAATATTTAGTTTCTGGATTCTGATCTGAAATAAGTAACGAAACTGCCAAGCCATAGATACATACTTACTGATATTATGTAGAATTTGTTGGAGTTATGGGTCGATAGAGTTAGGCCTCGTCGATTCAGAAGCTTGGCTCTACATTAGATCTGATATCTTTTTCACAGGGCAAACCTCTTGTGGTCGTCGAGGTAACTTTTACATGAAATGTTTTTGGTGGTATTTCAGTCCTTTTTGTAAGTTGCTACTTGCTAGGCAGTCTTTTTAGTCTTTTTAGTGTTTTTATTTTTTATTAAGACGTTTTTAGTTAATGTCCATCCCGTGGAAGCTTTCATGTCCTTATTCATAAACTTGGTGAAAGTCTCATTTAAACTTCAATTAAACTTATTTTACGGCGTATAAGCTATAACCATATTTCAATAAAATATAAAGTATTAGACCTATTCAATTGAGACTTTGTATGTTTAATAAGTCTATTATTAACATAATATCCTGAGAATATAAACTATCTGGCACATCGGACACCAACTCTATAAGGGTCAACTTCCACCCCCCAATTTTAGGGGATGGGGGACGAAAATTACAAGTTTATGAATTTTTTTGTTGGTTGTATACTAAACTTAGATCACATACCAAATTTCAGCTTTCTAGCACTTCAGGAAGTGGCCAAACATTTTGATGACCATCAGTGTGTCAGTGACGAAATCGGCGTATTTTAGATATCAATAAAATCTAAAGTATAAGAGCTATTCAATTGAGACTTTGTATGCCTAATAAGTCTATTGATGACATCATATCCTGAAAATATGAACTATCTGCTACAACGGAAACCAATTCTACGAAGGTTCAAAAAAACGGCGAAACACTTCGAGAAAAGGTAGGTAGTGCCCTTGCGCTTCGCTTGGCTCGTCTCGGCGGGTGCACGACCGTGCACCCAGATTCCTTGCAATTGTTTAAACAATGTTTGTTTAAACAATATGGCACCGGGTTGCACCATGGCAACATGCATTTATATCATCAGGAGGGCAATTTAAAGAGGATCGCATAAAAAAATTGAGGTGGAATAGTTTTCGGTACTCGTGCTGGTCTAATACACATAATATGCCCAATGCCACGTTTCGAAGGGTTTTGACAGGAGTTTATATAATCAGTAACGTTAAAGCGAGCAAACGGGTCACCTGATGGAAATCAACTACCGTCGCCCATGGACACTCAACATCAGAAGAGTTTTTCAGTCCCGGGAAAGGTATATTTTTTATCCCGGAGAAATTCACAGCTCCCGCCCGATAAACGGATTTTGGCGCAAGTAAGTTGCGGCCGTCATCTAGATATATTATATTGGTAGAGCAATAACTTAAATCCCTTAGGAAAATCGGATTATAATAACACCTGTTACGCCCGTCGGCAACAGGTATTGTATAATATTGCAGACATTACACCCATACAAGTGAAAGTATTTAATCTGTTTAACTTAGACCTGGAATCCACATAGAGGGTAGCCAGGTGGACTGAGGCTCAGATATAATATTTTTGCCAGGCCATTGTTCCTTACATCATATTTTTGTCAATTCTCTGTCACATGAAAAGTGAGTTTGGTTTTTAGATCGTAGCATCTACAAGGCTATGTCAGCAACATGAGAATTAAGGTCGCCATAATTTATTGTCAAGCAAATGCTATGTCATCCAAAGTATAAATGTAATTGCATGTGGCCGAAATGGAAACTAACGCTCTGGTCGTATTGAGTTACAGCCTACAGGCTACAGCTGACTTGTATCCACGCTCTAATAACAATGTCGTCCAAGTAACGTAAAATCCATGCATCCACGCCATAATAACAATGTCATCCAAGTACCAACATTCTAGCATCCACAATGAAATTGTCATCCAAGCGCCGCAAGATTCTTGTTAGTCTGCAGGACGCGCTCTGTCATCGCATTTTCTTCGCCTTTATGGTAGCAGTTCCTTAAGAAAATCCATACCAGATACGTAATTTTAAATCACATTACATCAAATATCTGTGTGTGGACGTGGTGTGAATACGAAATACCACCCACGCGAGTCGAGACCCACCAAGACCCATCTCACACCTGCTTACTAGCTTTATATCCATACAATTTTATAGCCCAAGTTTCAATGATTTCATTTGATGTTTCTGATACTTCATTTTCTAGGTGACTGGTAGGCATTTTTGGAAGATCAACTAAGAATATGACAACCGATATTATGGCTGTTAACGCACTGGTTGGATTTGGTCAAGTTTTTTGATTTAAGCTATTATTGACCCCTAAACATTGGCGCAATAAAAAATCAGACTATAATTAATTCCAAGCTAACCCGACTGGGACAAGTACATATTTTGTAGCTTTATATTCATAATTCAATATTACTGTCTTTTGTCTGTCATGTTTCCAATATGGCAGACAAAGACAAGCAGAGTGAGGGAGTTCAGAGTTTAACTGTTTGTTGCAGCAATGAATTTCACTACAGTTGTCGGTGAAAGCCATTTTTTGTCTAATTTTGCGGCGAATTTTGGCTCCACCACAGCTCAATTTACAGTTCGGTGAGAGGTGCCAGAATTTTGTAACCGCTTTGTAAACTTTTACGTTTACAAACTTTCCTCGTAAACGTTTTTAATTTAAACGTCGACTGCAGTTCGTGTCAATTTTACTGCTGACTTAAACAAACATATTTCACCAAAATTATTTAAATACAACCAATGAAATATGATATGTTTAATTATCTACTATGCTTTTGTTTATATTTAGTATTATGCATTTTATTGTTTATATTTAGTATTATGCATTATGCATTTTAACAAAAACGCTTTATTTATTATTTAATCATCAAAATATGAAAAACCGTTTTTACAAAGTGTTCTTAAATTATTAATAATATTTGCCTCTAATATCATAATACTAAGCATCATCTTGCCAAAAATTCGTTTTATGTTTTTCAGCACTAAGTAGTCTATGAAGTCTATGGTTGAATTATTTGTTTACGTTCAATGTATATTATGTAAAATGATTTGAAACTATTCAGATTTCAGACGCTTTTAGGGATGAATCGCGTTGGAGTGATACTCCGGTATTTATTACACAGTATGATGGGTGTCTTTTGTTTTCCCCCCCATTGTCCCCTGCGCTGTGTCCCGGACAGAAATTAAAAACAAAAGTACGAAGTGGGCCGGTTTATAGACAATGGGTGCTCCAAATCCGCCATTTTTCGAATGGGGATTCTTTCGAGATCTTTTCTTCGCACAAAAGGGAGCAGCCCTAGATGCCTCGATCAATCGGAAGACGAACAAAGTGTACATATTATGTTGCGAGACAATAAGTTTTTCTGGAAGTCTAAAGTCTTTGCGATCCGTTCTTGCGTGAAAATGTTACAGACGTAACGACTAACGAATAATAAAGTCAACAAAGCATTATTCTTTATTCTCCTCTAGATTTTGTTTCTTTTAAATTGATGGTTAGATTTCATAATAAGATGTTCATATTCCGTAAAAGTATGGAAAGAGTTGGTAGATCGCGATTACGTTATTGATAGATACCTACCTATAGAATCCCTCTTACCTCTTACCTAACGATCTAAAAGTCTTACGCGGCCCAAACACAATCCATCCGATCCAATATGTGTTGGACACTCAAGCGAAATGGTTGAAAATCAATCAACAGTTGACAAGTGAAATCCATGAATAATGGAAACAGGTGAACTACAGACGTTTATGTTACACAAATCGATTTCCGAAACGATTTAGAATTTCTGCTTCTAGAATCGAATCTAGACAAAGCTTCTATAGTCAAAATGAAATAAGAATATGGCACCGGCGGTCATTGACCTTTATAGTCTAAGAGCGATGAGAAAAATGCTCGCATCGTGTCCTGTTAACTTTTTTTTAATGAAATAAATTTTAAAAAGATAAAACCGACTTCAAATTTTTGTGCGTAATTTTTTTTTATTAAATAAGGGGGCAAACGAGCAAACGGGTCACCTGATGGAAAGCAACTTCCGTCGCCCATGGACATTCGCAGCATCAAAAGAGCTGCAGGTGCGTTGCCGGTCTTTTAAGAGGGAACAGGGTAATATGGGAGGGTAGGGATGCGAAGGGAAGGGAATAGGGGAGGGTAGGGAAGGGTATTAGGGTAGGGAATTGGGCCTCCGGTAAACTCACTCACTCGGCGAAACACAGGGCAAGCGCTGTTTCACGCCGGTTTTCTGTGAGAACGTGGTATTTCTCCGGTCGAGCCGGCCCATTCGTGCCGAAGCATGGCTCTCCCACGTATAAAATATATTAAAATATATATTATAAAGATATATATATATATATATATATATATATATATATATATATAAGGGAAAAATATATAATTATAAAGGAAATAGCTACTTATGTTATCTTGAAAACCTACTTTTCTGCAGAATTCGATGTTTAAATATTTAAATGTTATCGCGACATCAGGGGTTTAACAAACGTTCTATTTTCAAAGGTCTTAACTGCATTACCTTCCTTGCAGACCTTTTTACGAAATATGGACTTAGGGTCGGGTTGCGGGTACGTGATTATTATGTTAATTCAATTTTAAATTACACACATTAGTCGTTTCATAGTACCTATGTAATAAATACTCTTGCGATATAGATAGACTAGGTCCTAGGATTTTCTCAATCCAATTTCCAATAGGGGATCAAGTTTTTATGCCCAGGAATATTGTTTGTAAATGGCAGTACATCATTAGTAAAATCCATACTAATATTACAATTTGACGACCTCTGTGGCTTAGTTGGTGGGCTATCGGTAGCTCAAGCTCCCAATAGCCCACCCGGGGGTGTCCCCAACGGGGTCCCGTTTCGAATCCCGCCAACGGAACAAAAACTTGATTACACCTACCTAGTATAGTAGCGAGACAGTGCAAACAGATAATTTGATTAGCCGAGAGGCGCGAGCACTAGCTGTTTCGCAAGTTTCTCAATATCTTTATGCTTTATACAAAAATATATCATAATAATATAATGACCGCTTCTATAGTATTTTACCGTAGATCTTCTAAAGGGCTGCACTTCTCGGCATAGTCGAACTAGCCGCCCGAGAAATCTTATGAAGTTTGTATTCTTTGTCCCGGTTTCGGTTCCTCGTGCAGTGTGATATCCTTGCCATGCGACTTCTCGCGAGACTTCGCGTCAATTTCATTGGCGTATTTCACAAAACTTATCTGAGTCCACACAAACGTGACAGCGTGTTCAGCTATTCCCCGCCGTGCAAACGAAGCTATTGTCACGCTAAATACCGCTGTTATTGTGAGGGGTTTTGCATTACGATGAATGGGCTTTGATGGCGTTTGCTCACCTCGCTGGAGCGTGCCAGTAAGGTGCTCTAGATGTTTCATTTTAAAAATCACTGCACTAACTGCAGCACTCGGGGATTAATTACTTACCACCGTACTTGAGACATTTAAATAAATCAAATAAAGGGTTTGGCAGATAATGTTGGCTTATGTCAAAATTTTGTGTGGCAGTTCAGCTCTAGTAGACAAGTGGCAAGCGATTATCGTAAACGCGAACAAAATGTAGAGATCAACTACGATAACATGGCGCGCCCTTCCAAAATTCAAAACGTTTGAAGTGCGTTGTCAAAACGTTTGTCAAAGTGCGTTCGTTGTCTTGCGCGGTATGCTAGTTATTATTAGTTGATCAACAAATCTTGGTAATAAGTGACATTAACTGAAATATTACGTGTACTGTGATTGGTAGAATACTTACTACATACAAACTCTTTCATAAGGATGTGATTACACACATTGAAACAGTCATTTGGAGGGGCGCGCTATGTTATCGTAGTTGATTAAGTCATCGCTTCGCTAGCGAATACTAATTTCGTAATGCGATTATCGTAAACGTATTATCGCAAAATGTATGGGATTTGACATTAGTATTCTTTTTCGAATTTTTACGAGAGCTTGGTAAACTTTTTCTCATCACGCGCACGTCATAAACTATTACTAAAAGCTCAAGTGTACTGAAATTACTTGCAAAAACAAGAAGCAAACAAAGTTCACGTGTGGCGTCGATAGCAAACCTTCCTTAAACTGTTACTAACAGCGGGAGAACTTTTAATTAAACTTGTTCCAGATTCTAGAAAAAACTACAACTCTCCAATGGAACGTTCGGAATACTGATTCCTACATTTGTTCACATTGTTCGAACTTCAAATACAATTAAAATTCCTGAAACATATTTACTGCACCGATTCTATATATTTTTTTAAATGTAACGCAGGTTACACGCTCAGTTTCTCATCAGTTCAGTCCTTAAATCTGGTAAGATTGACGCAAAACTGAACGTCTAACCAGTTCACGGACGATCATTTCTTTGTTTTGTAATTTTTTGTCGTCAATCTGTCATCAATGTGGCTTTGTTCTGAGACTGAACGTGTAACCTATTTAACATTAAAACAGCGTCTTTGAAAAATTGAAACTACTTACTCTGCTACTGATAAAAACAGGCATAATTTCCAAAGATACTGCTGGTAAATTGTATCAAAATCCTTACTGTTTCAGTTTTATCACATCCCCGTACTTAAATTAAACCAAAACATGCAAGTACTTTTGGGGGTATGATTAACGACAAGTTTTAATGAACCATTTCCCCAAAACTGCTGTTAAACTAACAAAACTACCAACTAACCAGCTAATTCAAAACAGTAGCAATCATGAATCTGGGTCTATCCATACTAATATTATAAATGCGACAGTCTGTGAGTCTGCCTGTCTGTCTATCTTTTGTTAAACCGATTTTGCTGTGTATGGAGATACCGAGGAAGGACAAAGGATCCTTTTTATCCTGGAAAATTGTACAGTTCCCGCAAAACAAACTAATTTTGGCGCAACGGAGTTGCGGGTGACATCTAGTATTCCATAATTATTGTGATTTAAACATAGATTCCTTCGAAAAAATTGTTTTCCGTAGGATACTATAATGACTATAGAGAGAGCTTAAAATATATTTTTACCAGTAAAACCACACAAAAGCTATGAATGCCGAACTGTACTGACCCACAAAGGTAATTGCTGTACAAAAGTGAGGGTAGTTTCAAAACCTTTCCTTTACCGGTACTCACTGCTCGGTGCGTGGGAGCGTGTGTACTATTTTCTTAAAGAAAAATATAAATGACTAACTAAAAACTCCGGCAGGGCGATTGCGTATCTGCATACATAAGCGCATCACACACGGTGAAGATACTATAATATTTTATCTTAAGATGCCCAAATATAAAATATTAAGCTATCACACACGGCTAAGATACGTTAATATTAAAAATATGTTCATTTCCTTACGAGTCTGCGTTGGTGCCACACGTATTCCTTGTTGATAAGAGACGAAAAGTTTAAAACAGTCTCGTACATCTCGAAACGAACGACGAAAATTGTTCACAAAAATGCCTCTTACGATTCATAAGAATTTATCTCTTACGATTTTTGTTGCTATAAGTGCAGTTTAAGTTTAAGATTCTGTGGCTTAGTGTTTCAGCAATAGAAATCATTCAGCAATTGAAATAGAAAAGGCGTATAATAAGAATTACTAAAAAGTAAAAACTATGGGGTTATTTTTTAATACCGTCCCCAAACTGTATCAGAGCTTGTTTGATTTTTTGTTTTTTTTAATTTTGGTCTTTTTTTACTTGTCTACCATAAATAATTTTAATAATAATGTAACTACACATTATAAATGCATAACAAAATTTGATTTAGAGTTAATTAATAATCATATAACCCAATTAAAATTAATAGAGTACCTACATCATGATGTCCTTTGTATCGTTGATTACATTGTTACGATGTTCCACAATTACGATATTTTGACATATTCACGTAAACCGTAATGTTTTGAATATATTGTGATAACAGCTTTTAAATTAGCATAAATTTTGTGACTGAAAATATTTGTGCAGATATAGGACATAGTGCAAATTTAAATAGTAGAGAAGCTCAAAGGTGAGCTTCAAATTATACTACCTGAACACAGAGACTGTATTAGTATTGCTACTTCAAGTTATCTGAGACCACGTTAATGTGTGCGTGGTTTTCGTGATCCATTAGTTTAGACTTTGGTATAAAACAGATCTACTGTAGTATATACCTTAGTATATGTACTACCCTGTATAAAGTTCGTAAACAAGTCTAGACTCAAACAATTTCAAAATCCAATTTCCCTAAACAAAGAAAATACGAAATTAGAAAAACTAAAACAATCTAAGCCGAAATAACCACTTTACGTAGTTGTTTTGTATGAAATTGATTTTCAATTTTTCCTCTCGTTCTTTTGCGGCTCCGTCCATTTTCTGTCCAGCTGGTCGGCCAATAAAAACACAGTAAGCGTCGTATATAAAAACCTAAGCCATAAAAAATAGGAAAATACATTTTAGTACGTTTTGCTCTTAGATTGAGTTGGCATTCCGTATTCAGGATTTGACCGACGAGCGAACCCAAAACATTTGAAGATGATACGAATTCATATGTGCCTGTTTTCAATAAACCTATCTGGAAGTGTTATAAGGAAACTTGTATTTATAGTCTAGCCTTTTCAAGTAATTTCCCCCGATTTTTCCACATTTTCCTCTATTTCTTAGCTCCTATTAGTCTTAGCGTGATAAAATATAGCCTACTAGCTGTTGCCCGCGACTTCGTCCGCGTGGACTTCAGTTTATAGAGCGCGGTGTCAACAAAATTGGTGGTAAATTTAAAAGTAAATCAAAATTGAAAATACCCAAAAACAGCTGTGCAGTGTGCACATAATATTTCATTTTTTAATTAGATAAACTTTATTTATACCAAATTTATAGCTTATTTAGCCCCCCCCCCCCCCCCATTACACAACTTTAGCATGAGCTTTACCCATAAACTATTTATCATTGGTAGGTTTAAGGTAGTGGTGGGTCGTCGACGCTTTTTCGATCAACGAAACGAGACAGTTTATCGTTCATCGTAAACTAGTTGAAAAAACAGTTTTTTTTTTTCAACTAGTTTACGTCTTCGACGAATAGTGTGGTGGGTCGTCGACGCTTTTTCGATCAACGAAACGAGACCGTTTATCGTTCATCGTAAACTAGTCAATAACAAAACAGATTTTTTTTCAACTAGTTTTCGTCTTCGACGAACACTGAACTAAACAATAAACTATGACAAACAAAGTAGTTTTTTTGATTAAACGACTTTCAGCATTAACTGTTTTGACAAACTTGTTGTAGTTTTGCACTTCGACGCGACGAGTGATGACGACGAACGACGAGACGGTTTAATCTGTGAGCGGTGGAAATGCACTTCCCTACATAGTACATACTTTTTTCCAGGCTTAGGACTGGTAGGCAGGCAGATTAATTACTGAAATTTTACATTTACTTAATTAATTTAAAATATCACCACCCATCCGTCGATCGCGTCGAACGGTCTCTGTCACACACACCGTTCCGGCATGGCAACCGTTCACGCATAAACCAGTTTATCAGTAGACGCTAAACTAGTTTCGGGTAAATGACTAATAAACAGTTTAATAAAACGGTTCGTTCATTCAACGCCCATCCCTAGTTTAAGGCGACGCCTTGATAATTTGGCTGTAGCGATGCCGATTTTTCTCAGCAATGACTAAAGCTAAGAAACTAAAGTTCATTGTCAGTATTCATCATGTCTTTGTGTTTGAATTGCCCATAGCATAACACGATTGGACAACTTTTATAACACAGAATTATCAATCGAAAAGACCTCTGTAAAAAAAGGGATTCCTATTTTTCCAACAGAGGAGAGTGATTTAAGGTTCCAAAATTTGTACATAAATTGGTTGAAGCATACACTTTAATATGTGCATAGCTTATATGAAATGTATTTATGGTTTTTAAATTACGCGACAAAAACCATTTTTTTGCTTATGCCCTTTCCATTTTTTGTTGTTCCATTGCTTGTTTTCTATGAGAGGCCGGCCCGGCCTCTCATAGAAAACAAGCAATCTAAAACATATCCAACACGGTTTCTTACTTTAACGCGGCGTCACCTTAAGGTTACGTCACTGCATAGATAAAGTACTGAGTAGTGACTTATTTAATAACATGTATATCAATCGAAAGAATCGAAAATCCTAACTGAATATGGTGCCACTTCTTATAGAAAGACTTATGAGCAAGCGATAGCGAGATGTAGGCGACTCTTAGCGCCATCTGTTATGAATTTTTGGAACTAACTTAAATTGAACAAATTTACGCATGTTCACCCCCTTAGTCCTTACAACCCCTTTTTGCCAGTTAAAAAGTGTCCTTTCTCAGGCTTTAGACTATATGTGTACAAAATGTAATTACAATCGGTTCAGTAGTTTTGGCGTGAAAGCGAGACAGACAGACAGAGATACTTTCGCATTTATAATATTAGTATAGATAGCCTTCCTCGATAAATGGGCTATCTAACACTGAAATAATCATCAAAATCCGTTGCGTAGTTTTAAAGATTAAAGGGAGCAAAGGGACATGAGGGAAAAAAGCGACTTTGTTTTATAATCTGTATAGATATAGATACATAACAGACCACACTTTGCACGAAAAAAAGGATTGTATTTTTTAAACGGATATTTTGTGAATATTTGTTTAAAAATTCAAATAAAAGGTGAAAAAAGGTGTTGAGTAAATGTGAGTAAACCAGGTGCTGGCAAAGATACAGGTCAGTTTGAAATTCACAATCCTGGTACATGCACGGAACTCCGTTGAAAATGGAACACAATGCCAGTGTGCTGCTGACCAGTGCAGATTTAAAACT
Source organism: Lysandra bellargus (assembly GCA_905333045.1). Classification (NCBI taxonomy): domain Eukaryota; kingdom Metazoa; phylum Arthropoda; class Insecta; order Lepidoptera; family Lycaenidae; genus Lysandra; species Lysandra bellargus. Next base: position 11,066,777 of record HG995320.1, on the reverse strand, counting down.
CTTTTTCAAAAGAGTTTTAAAAGCGAGTAAAAAATAAAAATAGACAATAATATAATACACTAAACAAAGGAATAGTTGATATAAAAACAAGTGAAAATAGGATACATTTTTATCCGTGTTCTGCAGTAACCAGAAAACCTTATAGCTATAATGTTCTAGATTTGGTCACCACAGACAGCAAAGATTAATAATTGCAGACAAGCAAAACGCAACATAATTTACCAAGAATTTGATAAATACTTTAGCACCTTAGAGTACATTTTAAACAAATCCAAACTGGAATGAAAATTGCTTCTAAGTCTTGAACTCTTGACACAGTTAACTGCACGTTAAGTACTACGAGACGGGGCTCTACTAGCAGTATTTAGATAAACATCTACAAGTTTAGCAAGCGGAAGTTACCTTCTAGGAAACAGATAATACAATGTTATAATATTATTATGTGCATTTTTATTATGTACTTCTATGAGGACAACATGGTCGTCTCTATATGAAAACCAAGTACTTTATAAAGACTATAAAATAGGCGTCTAAATCGAATCCTTAAAGTAATCAATCGTTTCGATTTATCGCAAATAAATTGGTGTAAACTGTTTTACTTCATCGTTTCTTCATGAGGCTTTTTTTTTATGAAATAAGGGGGCAAACGAGCAAACGGGTCACCTGATGGAAAGCAACTTCCGTCGCCCGTGGACACTCGCAGCCTCAAAGGAACTGCAGGTGCGTTGCCGGCCTTTTAAGAGGGAATAGGGTATTAGGGGAGGGTAGGGATGGGAAGGGAATTAGGGAATAGGGGAGGGTAGGGAAGGGAATAGGGTAGGGGATTGGGCCTCCGGTAAACTCACTCACTCGGCGAAATACAGCGCAAGCGCTGTTTCACGCCGGTTTTCTGTGAGAACGTGGTATTTGTCCGGTCGAGCCGGCCCATTCGTGCCGAAGCATGGTTCTCCCAGGTATAAATCCATCTGCTTCGATCGATTAAATCCATCGCAAATGTCTACCCTAAGCTGGAACAAACTCATTACCATCAGAAGCTGACGGTGACCAAAGCCGTCATTGTGACGGGCCATCGATCTCAGATGCAAATATAATCCGACATCCGTTGACTAGACCGTTCTCGGAGGATATTTGCTCTCAACACACTTCGAGCCAAATTTGAATTCAAATGAATTCTGTTGAACTATTAGCAGCGATTCCGTGTTGCAAAGCACTATACGCCTAGGAGACATACTTGAACGTATAAAAGGTTAGATAAATCAATTAAGACTTAGGGCCAACCCACACGTACCACAACCACGCGACAACCACAACCACACCACGTGGTCGGGCGTATATTTCGTATTGTAAATGAACTGGACCATTCACACGTACCACATTTTGCACTCGTTGTCGACGACTTGTCAGACACAACCACGGCAGACCACATCGCAACCACATCGCAACCACGTCGCAACCACATCGCAACCACGTCGCAATCACATCGCAACATCGTCGCAATCACATCGCAACCACAACGTTGCGTCGATGCAACGACAGTGCGCGCACACCGCCCGCGCTCTTCCCCCCCTCCGTTTCATTGACTTTCGTACGTAACCACATCGCAACCACTGGCAACAACGCAACCACGTCGGCATTTTGTCGGTACCACAACGCAACTACAAAGAGCTGCAGCGACACCATTCACACGTAACCACTGCTCGACGACATTTTGTCGTTGCGATGTCGTGTGGTTGTGGTACCTGTGGGTTGGCCCTAAGAGATATTGACAAAAACAAAGACAACAAAGGATTCTATACACCTAAATACTTTTTATAATCAGATTATAGAAGACTTTACAAATTTCACAGCTCAAAACAGGACATTAGACATAGACGATAAAAATACGAAAAACAGTTCCAATAACTTAAAAGAAGACGCATTCAAAAAAGCAAAGGAAAATGATCACACACAGACTGGAATAGATAACAATCGGTGGAAACTATTATAACACAAAACGAATGTTAACCCACCAATAAATCTTCGAACCGAACCTTATTACAAAATGCATTCTCCAGAAGTGACTCCGATATCTATGATTCATCGTTTCGGATCAGTGGCGTAGCTAGGTTGCTGAAGACAGATAAAATAAAGAAGGGATTCAAGTTCCAACCATGGTAACCCGACTGAAAAGACGTAAATTTTATTCACGCGAGAGTCGACACTTTGATCAGCGTATTAAGAAATTTGACGTCCCTTAACTTTTGCAATTTAAAATCTTATTATTACATTAATTACTATCCAAAAGATTTCTTGGAAAAATTAGAGCTACTTAAACATCTACAAAATCAGATATTAGGTGCCTAAGCTTTATTATTGGGCTGTCTACGTTACATAAGTTTTATGGGCCTCTGGGTACCGCCCCACCGTGTCTGTTAGTAGCTACGCCACTGTTTTCGATCACATAAATCCTTCTACATGACAAAATTTTAATTTTATCCCCCAGACGTTCTGATAGTGCTCGAAAGTCGGAAGTTCGCTTATTCACAACATGTATCTGTTCGCCTGTCATTGTTTGTATTGAAAGTTTAGTTTCACGGGAGATATAAGTTAGGTTACCTGTAACAAATAGGATTACGTCTTGTTACTGCAAAACATCTATAAAACTTGTCTTGTATTTTGTTTTAAGTTGATTCTTTAGTTGAATTAATATCTTCCTTTTCAAAGTATCTTTATTCTTTTACCCTTAAGCATGCGTAGGTATTTTACTCTTCTACCTCGGTATACATGCATAGTTTAATGTTTTACTTTTTTATAGAAGCATTCAATTCAACTAAAAATACACGTCATTTGCAAGATCTGCACGCCTCCGGAATTTCTGGGCTTATCCGTCATTGGCCACGAAAAACACACATAAAGTGAGGTAAGTAGTTCGTGAGATTAGTCATTAGTGCATCCAATCAAACTAGTCAGTTTTATATTACTTATTAACTAATTATTATGAACTAGATGACACCCGCAACTCCGTGGCTTCAAAACTCGTTTATCGCGCGGGTTAATTTTTTCGGAACAAAAAGACGTATCCTAATTCCTATGTCCTTTCCCGGGACTCCACGCCAAATTTCAGCAAAATCGGTTCAGCGGTTTGAGCGTGAAGAGGTAACAGACACACTTTCGCATTTATAATATTAGTATAGTATAGATGCTCCACATTTCATTCAAAACTTAAATATGTAGTGCTTTGTTCAGAGAGTTACTTCATGAGAAATTCCGCTCTCAACAATAAAACACCAGTTTTCTGAAACAAAACATTACAGCACATAGAAGGTAAGACGCCGCACAGTGGTCCGAAATCGCTAAATAGTGGACATTCGCAAAAAAGTTCGATTTTGGTGTGTAAAAAAATACCATCCGATAGACTTTAAGAAGAGTAACAATAAATCCCTATTAAGTTTTTTATAAAAATGTATATTTAAGGTGAAAAAAAAATAATTACGAAAATGTTGTATGGGAAAGAATATTTAAATAGATTTTTCGCAAAAACTACTTGGTCATTCTGGTTCATTCTTGAAACAAGTAAAGTTCTAGTGGTATTTAAGGTTTAGAAAAAAAATTACGAAAATTTACGTGCAGCCTTTTGCAGTAGAGGGGTTCAAAATTTTGAAATAATTTTACTAACTTTTTTAGGTGTGGAAAAAATACTATTCGAAAGATTTCCTAAAGAGTAACAATAAATCCTTTATAAGTTTTTTTATAAAAATGTATTTTTAAGGTGAAAAAAAATTATTAATAAAATGATGTATGGGAAAGAATCTATAAATAGATTTTTTGCAAAAACTACTTGGTCATTCTGGTTAATTTTTGAAACAAGTAAAGTTCTAGTGGTATATAAGGTTTAGAAAAAAAAATACGAAAATTTACGTGCAGCCTTTTGCAGTAGAGGGGTTCAAAATTTTGAAATAATTTTACTAGCTTTTTAGGTGTGGAAAAAATACTATTCGATAGATTTCCTAAAGAGTAACAATAAATCCTTTATAAGTTTTGTACAAAAATGATTTTTTAAGGCGAAAAAAAATAATCACGAAAATTGTATAAGTAAAATATTATATTATATAAAACGAGTCCTTAAAAAGCAACAATACTTACTTATATTATTTACAAACATGGATAGCAAAAACAAAATTAAACTACAATTAACCACTGACTAAACTATTGTAATTAAAATAAAATAAAAAATGTTATATAATAACTCAAACATTTCAAATGAAACTTATAAATAAACAATAATAAATAATAAGCAATTAAACAAACGCGCTTTACAAACATAGTGGATCTCCAATGCTATCATCGCCTTGTAATGACACAACTTCACTTTCTTCGTAATCTTCTGACAAAAGAGGTCTTTCAAGCAACAGGTCGACTGTGTCTGGATGAAATTCTTGGTGTTTACTTTTAGACAACTTTGGACGAATGTGAGACAAATATGGATCAGAGCTTATTAAAAAGTTGTGCAACAAATCTTCATTAGTTTCTGCTCTACTCGTCTTTCTAGTATGCATCTCTCTAGTATTTCTAAATTCTTTATTCCTTGCCTCTGAAGCTTCTTCACTCAAATAGCCAATTGGAATAAAGCCAAAATGCTTACAAATATCAGCACCATGTATAAGGAGTTTGTGAACACTTGCAGGCATGTAGTACCACGGATAAAGCTTTACATACAGCTCTGCTGTTTCCCTAGAATAATTTCGAAAGTGATCTATATTAATAAGCTTCCCAGAAGAAACTGTCTGCAATACAACGTATAATCTCTTTATTAATTCCAAATCTATTTTCGTTATTTCAGATGTTGTCCTAAAGTCCTGAAAAAATCTTCTAGCAGTGTTACCATCGTTAGTAGTTCCATATCCTTGTTTGACAATATCAATCAATATTCCAGTTTGCTCTTTAAAATCATGTTGTGTGGCATCCTTTTTTGCTTTTTTAAGAATTTTGTTTCCATCTCGTGCTGACCACATTTTAAAGTCCATATTATACGATATATGTAAAATGCATTCCATGCATCGAATCCACATGTGAAGAGACGATAAACCATATTGAAGTATATTTTCTCTTAAAGGTTTATTCAAAATCACATCGAGCTTATTCATTTCACTTGGCTTTGATAAGCATATACTGCATGTTGATGAAGATGGAGTATCAGACACAATCGTTACTATTTTTCCGTTTATCATAGTCATATGTAGCTCATGAAAAATTTTTATGCCTTTATATTCTGTTGGCACTAAATCACTTATTTCATCATTCATACATTTTTCCTCCCTTTTAACGAGTTCATTGGATTCTTTTATAAACTCAAACTTAACTGGTCGACAATAACTTGTGGACGAAGGATTGGGGTTTTCCCATAGTAATATATTACCATTAGACTCTAATCTTAATGGTACAAGGCTTGTCATGAAAACTGATGAATCGTCAAAGTTGGCCATAAAAGTCTGTTGCCGTTGCTTATAATTACTTTGAGAAGAGGAACCATCAAAACCCCACTTACTAATAAGCTTTAAATCGCTACAATTAGATGAATCAAATGGAACGTTTTCTATATTCAGTATCCGTTTTGCAGTCAAATCCAAAAGTGTCTGTAATTTAATTTTTGCACTTTGTTCCGTAATAGTTATATCTTGCTTTGGCGGATAACAATTTTGCTTTGACTTAAGGAGCTTGTAATATGACGGTAAAACTGCAACACTGTTATGAAATAATGTCGACCTTAAAGTTACATACTGCCATTTCGATAAATGTAGTGAAGTAGAAAGAGCCAACGCAAGATCATCCTAAATAGGGTTTATCTTTTCCTTACTGAACAAAATCTTTTTAACAATCTGAACATCTTCAGGTTTTTTCAAAAGGTGGCCAATGATCAGAGCAAGATCATTCTTGCTATTTACTTTTAACTTTTCAATTAGACAATAAACTAGTTCCTCTTCAGATTTATCACACAGAGGGTCGGAGCGTCTCTTTTTCTGTTTGTTACTCAAATCACTAAATGCTTTTCTCAACCTTATTTCACTTCTCGCAACCCCGCTCCATAAAGTAGAAGGCTGCGATGCAGATGTTTCAACAGATGCTATACTAATATCATCTATTGAAACATCAGTTAAATCAGTATTTATATCAGTATTGGCTTCAGCATTTTCATCTGTATGTTCTTCCGAAAAAATGTCTGCTAAATTCACTGATGAACACTCAGGCCATGCGATATAAGTTTCAAGCCAGTCTATATATTTTTTTAAAAACGTTTTTTCACACCTCGACGATTCCTTTCATTTTCTATTTATTCTAGAAACAAATTTTCCACAAAAATGTTGTAAAATTTGAGTATCTTCAGATGATATCTCAGTGGGAATATTGTTGAGGATATACTGATGCAGTATTTTTGCATCTCTTCCATTTCCTCGGATAAACATATACAAATCTATATAAGTCACCAAGCCAGACATTATTTACCACACAAAACGCGTACTGTTATAATGCAACACATTAAACACACGAAAGCAAACTTTGGACTGTAAAGTGTCTCGTATGAATAAAGAATTCAAAATGGGGTATTTCTTTAAAGCAACCCCCTGATATATCCCGGTTCCGGTAGAGGGGATATAATAGAAAGTTATAAAAAACAGCAGTGATTAGGGAGTAATGAGTAGGCTTATCAATTAAGCAGGTAAACAAACCCAAAAACAATAGACATAACGTAACACTAATTGTTATTGTATAAAAACAACATTAGAAAAAAACAACTTTAAACCACAATAACAAAAGAATTATGTTATTTATGTTAGTGATCCCGCTATTGTTCTTGGGTTTATTTACCTGCTTAATGGTTAAGCCTGCCAATTATGTCCCAATTCCTAAGCCATATGGATGATAATATAGTAATTTTTGTTTATTACTGCTTCTTTTTTTTTTTTTGTTTTTTCAGTTATACTTTATTTTGTCTTTTATAATCTCAACTAAAATAAAGCAAAAGCAATAAAAAATAGCAAAGAGATCAATAAAAAGTAAGAACATAATTTTTAAAAATTTGAACCCCCCTACTACTGCAAGAGGCTGCACGTAAATTTGCGCATTTTTTTTTCTAAACCTTATATACCACTAGAACTTCACTTGTTTCAAAAATGATCCAGTATGGCCCAGTAGTTTTTGCAAAAAAATCGATTTGTAGATTTATTCTCATACAGAATTTTCGTAATTATTTTTTTTTTCACCTTAAAAAATACATTTTTGTAAAAAAACTTATTAAGGATTTATTGTTACTCTTTAAAAGATTTATCGAATGGTATTTTTTCCATACCTAAAAAGTCAGTAAAATTATTTCAAAATTTTGAACCCCTCTACTGCAAAAGGCTGCACGTAAATTTCCCTAAATTTTTTTCTGAACCTTATATATCACTAGAACTTTACTTGTTTCAGAAATGAACCAGAATGACCTAGTAGTTTTTGCAAAAAATATATTTATAGATTCTTTCCCATACAACATTTTCGTAATTATTTTTTTTCACCTTAAAAAATACATTTTTATAAAAAACTTAATAAGGATTTATTGTTACTCCTCTTAAAATCTATCGAATGGTATTTTTGTCCACACCAAAATCGAACTTTTTCGCGAATGTCCACTATTTAGCGATTTCGGACCACTGTGCGCCGTAGATAATTTTTAAGGACGTTACTGTCGAGGTCGGGGCAAATTAAGTTCAGACTATGAAGTACGCCGGTACTTGGAAACTTTATTAAAATAAAAGCGATGTAATTCTATTGTTTGTACGTCCATTGTAGCCTAAAACCGAGGGATACAAAAGGTAGACTAGAATTTGTAAACGCTTTTTTCTAGACATTAAACGAATCTGGAGCTGCGTTTGTAATCTATTAGGGAATAAGGTCAGTCGTTTATCGTCCCGAAGTCGCTAACAAATCTGATTTCTTAGTTTGGAGTATTAATGCATTAGATAAATTAACTAACAGTATCTACTATAGCTGTTAGACTAAATTTTTTTTAATGATTGTAGTGTATTGATAAATAAAGATGGCCGCTCTACCTATGGGGAGTGGGGGCTTGGAGAATATGGCCGCCAGACATGAGAGATGTCGTCCACTTCTTACCGAGCCACCGTCGAGACTAGAGCGTTCAGTGATACAGTATTCTGTGTTTAATTTACTCCTTCAACGATTATGTGCCAATGGTACAATGAAAGATGACGCCCGCAACTCTGTTGCACAGGAATTCATTTATCGCACGGGAAATAACTTTTTCCAGAATAAAAATTATTATCCTATGACCTCTGTCGGGACTCAAAGCATCTCCATACCAAATTTCAGCAAAATCAATTCAGCGGTTTGGGCGTGAAGAGGTAACAGACAGACAGACAGACATACAGACAAACAGACAGACAGAAACACTTTCGCATTAATAATATTAGTAGGTATGAATAGAGATGTGCCGAGTGACAAATTCCCCACTGCCGGCAATATTCCCAATCTTGCCATTGCCAGCAAATTTCCATTTTGCCGGGAAAATAGGCAATGTTGCCGATCCATTTATATAGCCTTATTATAAAATAATTCAGATTATTTTGTCAACAAAATAAAATACTTAATGATCAAAGCAACCTAATTTGTTTTTGGAACGAAGTTTCTTATCGCTCATTTTTTTAGCGTAAATTTGAAAGCTACAGTCGGGGCATTTTAATAGGCCACATTTGACATCTGTCAGATTAATCTCCATAGTGAAGTGAACTGCGTAAAAACATCGACCAAAACGAATATTTATATTTGAATATTTATAATTTTATACGTTTGAAACAAACTCCTGTCCCATTATTACTTTTTCTTTTGCAAATTCAAGGAGCAAAATAATAAAAGTACATAATTTACAAAAAAAAAAATGCATTTATTCCCTTGAATTATAAAAACTGTTGAATGTAGTATTATCATTATTCATTTCACATAAATATGTGTTACTTTTCACAGCGTGGTTATTAATTTATGGGGATATTTCGTTACAAGTAATCAATGCATCGATACTATTTATTCGCTTTCGATTTTTAGGGTAACTTCCCTAGAGTTTAAAAAGAAAAAAGGTCGGCTGACGTAACATTGTCACGACGTGCAATTATTAAGACCAGAATTTGTTTATTACGTTTAGAATTGTTTATCAGTAAAAGCAAATCGTTAAATAATTCGTATCGGTCATATTTACAATAAATATGTAATCGTAATTGAAAAAAGTTAATCAATTGTGCAGTTATAACAAAACGAAAATATTTATTTTTTATGTACGTCGCTATAAAGTTACCAGGTACAATTTTGATGAACTGTCAAATGTGGCCTATTAAAATGTCCCGACTATAAACAACGATATTTGACCTTGATTTGACCTTTTCCCCTTTTTTATTAGTACCTGCATGTTAGGGGCAGATGGCGTTGATAGTAAGTATTCCTGTGAGTCAACTAGATGGCGTATTTTTTTAATTTAAGAAAAGTCTCGTTAGTTAATAATTATGTGTATCTCAAGAACCGCTATAGCTAGACTTCTGAAATTTTCACAGATTGTGTATATCTGTTGCCGCTATAACAACAAATACTGAAAACAAAATAAAATAAATATTTAAGGGGGACTCCCATACAACAAACGTGATTTTTTCGGCCTTTTTCGCTCTATATCAATAATGGCAAGAGGTAGGGACTTAAATGTTTCACACATTTTTTTGTTGTTTGTGTACTTAATAATTTTAAAATAAAATAAAAATTCCAGGGGTCTCCCAAACAAAAAACACAATTTAAGCCTATTTTTGATATGTATCGGTACGGAACCCTTCAGGCGCGAGTCCGACTCGCACTTGGTCGATTTTTTTCCCTAGCGCAAGTAATATAAGTAACATATTTGGAAAATATCTATTACTACAGGCAATTTTGTCAGCAATATTCCCGGCAATTTTCTGGCAATTATCCGGCAATATTGGCAGTTTGTATCAAGGATATTTATTTTTTAAATATTTCTTATATACAACGCTAAGATACATTTATTTTATGAGTTTTCTAGACCTATCTGTCCAATATTGCTAATATTTAGCCAATGTTCCCCAAAATTTCCACTTCGGGCAATCTTGCCGGCAGCGTTGCCGGCAATATTCCCACCTTCAGCAATATTGCCGGCAACGGCACATCCGTAGGTATGAATATGGATTACATAAATTAATCAACAGAAATAGCGCTACATAGTGACTAGTTTAACTAAAATTTACTTAAAATCATAAGCCAATTGCACCATAGCGTCTGATAATAACGGACGTTGAATACAAATGTAGTACTAAGTAGATAATCTATTCCAGAACCAATGTTTACCCAAATTTAAGGATATTACAGCTATAAGCAGTCAATTAAGTACCCCCGATAGAGTCAGAGGCGCCATCGAATTGGAATTTAAGGCTAGGAACTGCCCTAAAGCCATTCCTGGCCCGTCGACCGGACGTAATGTTGTCTAAGGGCCGAATTAATTTTTATTAGATAGGTATCGGGATTTTCGGTCACATTGACACAAATTGATGACAAAGTAAACAATATAGAGGCGTTCGTTTTCTTTACGCCATTTCTTCGTGTTGATTATGACGATGAAAATATGTAAAAGGCGTGGTAAGTACTTAAGAGGCCGGGTGCCATCGAAATTCTCATACATACGTAATACCAAAATCATTTTCTCATACAAAAATATTTAATCCGTTTGAGTTATTTTTCAGCTTAAAATAGTAATTACTTATTCGTAGGTCCTGCACAAAATTTTACTATAAAATATTTAAACTCTAAAAATATTTTTTAGTATTTAAATATTTTGTAGTAAATTTACTAATTATTTTTAGTGTTTAACTATATTTTAAGTGTTTAAATATTTAGTATTACTACAAAATATTTAAACACTAAAAATATTTTTTGGTGTTTAAATATTTTGTAGTAAATTTTTGTGCAGGAACCTAGGTAATTACTATTTTAAGCTGAAAAATAACTCAAACATGTGAAATATTTGCGTATTAGAAAATGATTTTGGTATTACGTATGCATGAGAATTCCGATGGCACCCCGGCCTCTTAAGATGGAGATGAAAAAGAGATAGACGAGATAAATTCGATGTTTCACAATTGCAAAGCTCATTGGATTCCAATTGCTCGTGAGCCCAATGGTCACATTTTTTTCAAAATTAAACGCCATTAGATCGAGTCAACCGGTAATCACAGAAACATTTACCATCCACCGAGTCCCATTAGAGTCATGTCGAGCCCAAATCGACGTAATTCGCGATGGGAGCGAAACCGGCCTAATGGCGCATAACATAAATAATTTCAGATGTAGGGAAAGGAGGGGTACAAATTGGTTGAAATGTTGACAATGCGAAAAAATAATATATGGGATAAAATGTGTCATTTGGGAAAATCGTGTGGAGTGTTCGGCTGTGGGTTTTACCGAGCACTCGGGGAAACGATTATTTCGGAGACCGCTTAGAATAATGGGTTCGTATAGGGGTTTGATCAATTATACTCGAGTATTTGGTAGTATTTTTGTTTCACCTCCTGTAAGTATAAACCTGTAAAACCTGTAAGTATATGTTTTTAGGAGCTTATACGGAGAGTATAAGCTTTCACTGCTGGGAAAAGGCCTCCCCAAGGTCTTCCATTTGTCTCGTTCTGACGCCATATAATATATGCCCCGAATATCTTTAATATTCAACTTTACTCTGTTTTCTGCAAAAGTTAATTAATTAGAAAGCCACTGTGTCAATTAACGCGTTCGTTAATTTTACGAAAAGTGACCTTGTCGTACGAAAAACAGAGTTTTTGAACGAGGTCAGATGTAATAGGATTACTGTGATTTACTCTAACTTAAGTCTGATTAGGTCTGAATAACTGCTCATGCCGAAAGACATAATTTCTTACTATGAAGCTTTTTTCTTTTTCACATTTCTTAACAAGATATTTACGGGAGCGGCACCTCCTAGGCGCATGTTAATCATAAAAGGATTAACCAGAATTCCTGGTGATATAATCCCAAATCTAAAAATCGAAAGTAAATGTTGTTCTTTGGGAAGAAATTCGTCTACCTTCAAAAGATTAACAACGTGATATAACGTGATATCGTTTGTGAAAGTATTGGCGTACGAGCTCCCCTCCGATAATCTCTGTGGCAACTTTAGCACGTCTGTGATACATTCAAATATTTGGAGAACATTTTCCATCGAGATTCGTGTCGCGAAACTACTGCGGAAAAACATGGCACAAATTGTTTACGGGAAACGGTTTTTGTGGAACATTGAAGTGGCGCACAATTCAACTTCGTGAGATAGTATTTTCGACGTTTAGACAATTTCTTTGTGGACGGCGATACAGTGAAAAGCAAATATACAATAGAATAATTTGGAGCAAACGAATTTTTAAAAGGCGTGCGTTTTTTAACCGACTTCCAAAAACGAGGAGGTTATATGTTCGGCTGTGGATATTTTTTTATTTTTTTTTTATTTTTGTATGTTCAACGATTGCTCCGCCGTTTGTGAACCGATTTTCGAAATTTTTGTTTTGTTGTATTAGGTTTCACTCCAATTTGGTACCATGTTCACAAAAGTGGTGACCTGATGATGGGATCCATGAGTAATCGAGGGAACTCCTCGAAATTTATATGGAAACATATGGTGATTTTGGTTTTATGAGAAGCATCCTAAGCATATGCTACCAAAACGCAAGATTTTGCACCGAGGTATACCATGGTTCCGAAGATACTAAGAGAACTCCGGATTCCTTATAGATACAAGTTTGGGGGTTTAGGCGCTGTTTTAAGAACTGAAAGCAGATGCTACTGTGCAAATTACATTCATCATCATCATCATCATTGCCACATCAGGGTCACCAATGTCACCAAAATTGAACATAACAAATTCATCCTTAAGTCAAGAGCATAAGGCACACATTTGACATTACTTCTGAGAAGTAAGCTGCTTCGATAATTAATACAAGTAACATGCATGTCTCACAACAACCTAATTTCAACCTTTTGCATTGAGCTTAGCGTTCATAGTACAATAACTGTCTGGCGTCTCGCTTGCTATAATCTGCTAGGGCTGTCAAGCGAGCGGCGCGGCGGCGCGGCGCGTTGCCGGACCGGGCGGCGTATTTACAAAGGCTATACCGTTTGAGTCACGAGCCAGACTCTAATAGATGAGTTTTTGTTTATGCATATTACTCGACAATACCTATTCTATCTCAGTAAAAAAATTGACTCAAATGGATTAGCTTTTTGCCTTGATATTTTGAAATAAAAATGCACTTACAAAACCTAGTCGAGTAGAGGCTCACCGCCATAATATTTGTTTATCGCGAGCGTGCCATAGTCGTACAGCATACTTTTAAATAAGACTGACTGTTACCAACTACGTTTAAATTGTAAAAATACTAAACTAATCGTGATAAAAATGATTATCTGCGTTTTGTATTTTTTACATTAGAGGTACCTAACTACGCTAGAAAAAATATTATAGTTTTCTTAGCTATAAATGATCAGACAGATCAAAGACCAATCATTTATCTAAAATAGTTTTATAATTATATTTTGTACTCTCAACAAGTGTGTAGTTATGTACATACCTGTTTCTTACCTATTAATTAAAGTTCGTTAGTTAATTAATCCTTCAGGCCCCGCGCGAGCACCGGTGATCGCGACTACAATAGAATACAATAGCAATTCCTGGAAATTCCGACTGAAGTATTAAGTAGTATTTTTTGTCACTTAAATACAGAATAGAAACGAGTAAGTAATTTCATTACTGTAACATTAAAATAATAACAATTTTCATGTAACTATCCACCTACATATTTTTAAAGCTAACAATGACGATGTATTTACCATATCTGTATCAAATTGAATAGCATAATAGATGCAGTAGTTTCTAACATTGCAGCAGTTGCTGCAATGCTAGAAACAATTTAGCTAACAAAGTCTAGGCGATTTCGGTCATTTTCTGTACTAAAATAGATAAGGGTTAGATCAGGGCCAGTTACAAATGTTTCAAATATTTTGGCAGACTGAAGATTCAGCTATATCTGGTACCGACTTCAAAATGATGAAGGATTGAGTACAGAAATAGTTGAGTTTTAGCCGAATTCGGAAAAAGGCACTATTCGATAGGAAAAATTATTTAATACTTTTTAGTTCATATTATAAGGATGTTATTATTGTTTTTACCTTGGAAGTCGGTTTTAATTTATTGTTAAAAATAATAATTACCAAAAAAATTAACAATCGTTGATCTTTTCGAGGTGGTGATGCCAGAAAAATGTGTCAGAAAGTTAACATACCTATTATATAAACTATCTTTAAAAGTCAGTTGCAAAAACGATTCCCGAAATGTTAACGATTTAACTCATGTAGCTGTAAATTATCCAGATCCTAGGTAACGATAGTTGCTCCCTCAAGGCACTCTAACTTCGTAGAATCGTTTATCGAGTCGTTCCAGTGCATCTCCGAACACCGCTATACCAAGTTCTCCTTTAAGTGGATGCAGGAGAAAATAGTTTTGGGGTGTAACATAGTTATTGTTTTGTCTAAACTTCGAGGGATATTTGCTTTAAATTTGCCGTAACATGTTCCATATCCCAGAACCCACTGTCTGTAACTAAACATATAACGAAGTCCGCATTACAAAAACATTTAAACGATTTCCCTTTTGTCTGGATATTTTACCTGTATATGTTTATGTTATATAGATGCGCAACATTTGAACGAAACATGCTGTCATCATAACATATTTTTTATTAAATTGCTCTGTTGGAAAAGTTAATTTTTCACAAAGAGGTGTTACTCAAAAACCCAATGCATCAAAAACTCCCCTCGCAATTTCGTCTTCATGTCGATCGCATTTTTCCAATGCCGGACCCCCACGAAAATATTAAATATTCCATTCTGTTTGATATAATACCGGGACCGGGGCCCGAGGCCGGGGAGAATATTCCACATAAATGGTGTCAACCTGAAAGAAAATTGATTTCGAGAGCAACGGACGTTATTAAGCGCGAATATTAGGAGTATAATGGGAAAAATTACTTTATATTTCCCCTCCGGTTTTTGAAATTATGAAATCAATTCAAGCACCAATCTAAATGTAATTTATGATAAGCGTTCCAATAAAATGTTTCTACTTATTTACTCGTTTTGCCTTGTTTTGTATTTTTGTACAGTCGATTAATTAAAAAATCTGAAAAGGGTTGAACTCTTGATTGATAAAATTATCTACAGGTATTTCTCAGTATTGGCAATTGGCATTTCAGTAATATAGCAGCCACACTTCATTTGGGGTTCAATTCTATCATCAGGTATTTCTGAGATATTTGTCATATGAATCGAGACCTAGTATTCTGAGACTTGAGAGCATCACAAATCTCTGGCATGCTCTTAATCAACTACAGCTACAAAACGGGTCTCTAACTGAACTAAATACTTGTAAATTGGTTGTAGCCGTTCATTTACAATTCCTAGACCATTAATAGCGTCGTTTGCTTGATCAATAGCACGTTTTCATTAAACAAGATCTATCTATTTCAAACGTCATGTTTAAACTTATAGTTTAATTTGAATTCATACACTTGAAAGGCTGTATCTTGATGATTTTATATTTTTATGATTTTCTTCCTAATACAATTATTACTTTATTATTATTTCAGGTAGAGGGAGAGCTTGCTTATTTTCGGGTAGAGAGAACGACGTGTAAAAGCTGGGAGGTATTTTGATAATCGGTTGCGGGGAGCAAATAGTCTCTAACTGCATATTGCAGCACCCATTATGTACCTTTATTTCGAGGTGGAATCCTAAGTGCATGCATTTAATTATTTCTTGCATGTAGACAGCGTGAACGCTGGAATTAATTGCTTTCAAGTTAAGAGCTGCAGGCCACAGGTACCGCGACTTCACAACTAATTATCATGCCTGTAAGTTTTAATCTGCAGCATTATTACTCATTAACGTTTTAATAACATGCCATAAATAATGTCGTGTAGTTTTGTACACTCCCTACGTGGTCCCAAAATTTAAGAGTGACTTTCTTTTTTGGGTTATTACCGTGATGTATTTTTAACGTCGTTCTAAATTCAAAACTAAATTATTGTAGAGCATGAGTCTGACATTTGAATGATGATAAAGTTAAGGCACAAAAGCTTTTAGATGTTTCTGACTAGACTTTCGAGTATTTTTGATTTTATTTGCTAAGGTATTATGTGTTTGAAGAGCAAACCATATCTAAACGTAATAAAATAATGATTAAAGTCATCGACTGACTCACGGACCTTCCTTTCTGATTGCAAATATTTATAAACAACCTTCAAAAGCTGCACACACCTAATGATTTTCTTAGAGTTGACGCAATCTTATTGTTTCTGCTAACCAAACGCCTTGAATCTAACTATTTTCTACATTATCCATACTAATATTATAAATGTGAAAGTATGTCTGTATGTTACCTCTTCACGCCTAAACCGCTGAACTAATTGTGCACAAATTTGGTATGGAGATACTTTGAGTCCCGGGAAAGGACATAGGATACTTTTTATACCGGAAAAATGTACGGTTCCCGCGCGATAAACGAATTTTAGCGCAACCGAGTTGCGGGTATCATCTAGTATTAAATATTTATTTTGCAATATCCAAAACGAATTTCGTTGAATTTCAATTCAATCAGTGTCAAGTTGATCCTACAATCTAGACTCTCGAGTGTTCAAAACCACGTTTACAGAATATATCTTGCAATAAATCTTTTTGAGATAACAAGCAGGAGCGTTCCCGTGGAAAGCATTAAGTTTTCTTATTACTAACAGATGTTTCTTTACAATTTAAATGCGCAATCTCATTTCTCTCCTCACTATTTATTATATTTTAACCTTCTTGCTTTTGTACACCTTGATAGAATAAGTGTCATTTTATTCAATCTTTACGCATCAGAGGTCTATTAAGTTAACCAAGCTTATGGATTCTTTAGAGTAAAAAGTTTTGCCTTATACAAACCATGCCTAAGGAAGTTCCTCGGAACTCTGGAGAAGGCCGCTGCCAAATTTCTATAAATATATCGAATACTTAATGCTTAAAATGTATTAAATCCTCGAAGTTAATTTTCGCTTACAAATACTTATGCGAACTAATTAAACTTCGTTTACAGGCCAATTACTGACGAGTAGGTCCTCAACTTCTAAATATTATTATATTCTCCGCTGAATTTTATATTTCACTTTTAAGCGAAATAATTTAATAAAAAATTATAAGGGCGGATTAAATTCTCTCGGTTAACTGAAAATTAATGCCAGAGAAATAGACTCGCTGCAAATATTTCAAAGATTATCTTTTACGATCTCTCACGTTTATAAACGAAGTTGAATTAAAAAACGAAAGAATAACTGAAATGTTACGTAGAAATAAATAATTGTAGATTATTTTAGGTTTAAAAAAGATAGCAACAAAAAGTACAAGTACTAATAGAGATACCAGGAACTCATTCAAAAGAGAAAGAACCTGACGCTTAAAATAAATTGTCAATTGAACTTTTCTGAGAGGAAATGCCTTCAGAGGAAAGGGCTGTTCATCGCTTTCAATAAATTTCGCAAAACAAAAGATCAACAAATTGGTAAACGCGCCAAGTCGAGACGAGGCTCCTCGCATAATCAGAGGGGATTAATTCTGCAGGCGACTTGACGCGACAGCGACAAAGATGCAAATATTATCTACCATTTCATCAACATAACCGTACTAATCACATTCACATAATCAAGAAAATGTAACTGGAAGAAAAGCGCAGTTTGAAAACACTATCAAAAAACAAGTAGCAAAATAACTACTTTCGTAGCTATAAGAACAGAAGTTTGTTGCATCTGCATAACTGCGTCGAGTGAATTCAGGAAAATTCTTATTTTCACAGGCAAATATGTAAATGAATATTAAGATGGTTTCGTTACAGTGCACATTGCGGTAAACTTGATGTTTTTCGTTTATATTTTCGATGAAGGCAATTAATTTATGATGAGACATGAAACATGTTTATCGAGGGAAAACATTAAAACACTGTCTCGATTCACGTAAACTTCACGTTTTATGTTCTGAAAGCAAATTTTACAAAGTAATTACACCTCTGTTTGTTCTGGTAGCTACATTAGCACGCCATGCAGGGTGAGTAATGTTCAAAAATTCATAGCCGTAACGAGCACACGGGGAGCACCGTACTTGAACTGGTAATGGGAATGTCGCTTGTTTATTTCGAACTTCTTATCTTTTTTTTATGAAATAAGGGGGCAAACGAGCAAACGGGTCACCTGATGGAAAGCAACTTCCGTCGCCCATGGACACTCGCAGCATCAGAAGAGCTGCAGGTGCGTTGCCGGCCTTTTAAGAGGGAATAGGGTAATAGGAGAAGGTAAGGATGGGAAGGGAAGGGAATAGGGGAGGGATGGGAAGGGAATAGGGTATGGATTGGGCCTCCGGTAAACTCACTCACTCGGCGAAACACAGCGCAAGCGCTGTTTCACGCCGGTTTTCTGTGAGAACGTGGTATTTCTCCGGTCGAGCCGGCCCATTCCTGCCGAAGCATGGCTCTCCCACGTTTAAATCTATTTGTAGTAAAGAGTTTAGGCTCCGGTCAGACGGTAAAATTCTAGCGATTTATATTAGATATATCCGATACTATAGGTTCTTCAAATAGTGTACATCATACTTGTAAGCTATCTGTAACTTTAGCAATACTAATATTAGTATTGTGTGCGCTGTGTACACAAATTACAAGGGCAATAAATTCAAACATTCCATTGAACTAGTTTTAATAAGCATCCGAGTGAGTGAGCAGTATGAAAATGTTTTGTTCATTCGAACAGCGCTGGACGTACAAAGTGGAACTTTTTCGCTGACCGCTCGTTAAAAGCGCATTTGGTTAAATTCAATCGAATACGAACTATTTTCTGCGTACTCTTTGTACGGTGCTTAGCTGAAACGGGAGTATTCGATCGACGTTTGTGTTATAAATATTTTATGAACCGAACTCGGAAGGAGTACGATAATCCTTTTTTCGTTTATTGAGATTTTGGTATGTGTTAAGGCAAGCATAATATTATTGGGCCAAGAGATTTCCAATACTCTTGATTAGTGAAGGTAAAATTCGTATTTTGAATATTCCTTGGCTTTTAGATAAAAATTTAAGAGGTTAAAATAATTGATATTAAAAAAGACAAAGAAAAATGTAAGAGACAAATAAAAATACCTAAAATAGAAATTACCAAAGCATCTCTAAATTACTCAGAATCACGTTTTTAATTACCAATGTCCTAGAGCAATGAAGTGTTTAATTACAGCAAATATAATTGTCTCAACTCCAGATGACTAATCTTTTCAAATAATAACGTTAAGTAAATAGTCAAAATTATTCCACAATTATTATTTCACCTAATTAACTAATTAAATACAACTCGACGAAAAAGTAACAAAAATGCAAAAATCCAAAAACAGCAAAGAAGCAAACATTTACAAAAACAAGTTAAACAATTAAGTGGAATGAGTTGAAAACTGCAATTACAACAAATTACGGTAGCCAGCTACCAGAATGGACTCCCTACAATGGAACTCTTAAAACAGTTAACTCTGAAAAGAAAACTGAAGATTATGCCTCGTTAGGTTTGCGAGGCTTTGGCAGGGAATTCTACGGTCGACAAGCTGTGAATGCATAATTTTAGTTCTTCTGCGACTTAATAAAAATGCCAGCTTTAATATCATAGAGCAATATTTGAATTACAAATAAGAGCTTTCGCATTCGCCTTTTTATATTGAAATTAAAAATTACGGCTATTTATAATGCAAAAGCGAGGGAGTGCAATCGAGGCTTTAAAAACATAGTTCTAGCAAATTAGATTTTCCGGACGCTACTCTCGTTAAAAATGTATCATAAAACAACGGGTCAATAATAACAAGATTACGATTATTGAACACAGGCTGGAAATTGTGCAAAATTGTTTTCTCAAAAATTAATATTAAAGCAGCAAAATGTAGCGGAGCGTATTGTTTAAAAGCTATATAATAGCAGCTTAAAACTCGGGCGAGGGTATAAATTAAAGCTCATAGAAATAGGGGATAACGAGTCGATCTTATGCCTGTCCGCCGTAATCCCCCCAGTTTAATCCCGGGGACTCGACGCCGTGATAAAATCTGCAGCTATACAAATTTAGCGGTTATCGACCACTCACTGGATTTCGAGACCCATATTCGGTGCTAAAATTTGCAGCAAATCGTCAGACCACTACAAGAAAAACGATTCATCTTAGTGAATTCAACACTCCAAAAATCCACGCTTTAGAACCTCGCTTTCGAGATCAATAAATTTCACGATGTCTGTTAGATGCAAATTTTAAAAGTCACTGAACTGTTCACGACTTTACGACTGCGAGTAGACGGAGTTTTGCAAATTCCTAAAAAACGACTGATTATGCTTTATTGAATAATTTCCTTTCCACCCTTTCCCTTTAATTCAATTTTGAGACAATAAAATTAAACACAGAATATTAAAACAATCTATGTTATCTAAGCCTTACCTTCATTTGGAGGGATATTTTGTGATTCAGACGGGCTTTTAATTGTATTTGTATTGGAAGGTCGTTCCGGGGGAGGGAAAGTACTCGGTTGTTTGGGATATCCCTATGATCCTGTTTAAATACAAACGGGTGATATAATACACTTATATGATTAGCGGTTTTACATAAAAGATGCTACGAGGCCCTCGGGCTTGAAAATTGAACCTCACAGTCAGAGAAACATTTACCAGACATGAAACATGATTCAACGCATCTGAATATTATGTTACCATCGGTTTCTCGGAAGTCAGATAATATATGCTTTCTTAACTTGGTAAGGCACATTTTTCAAAGAAATGGCGAGGATTCTATTATAGAAATGATGTCGGTATTTAAATTTCTATAATACACAAGACAGTAAGGGTAGGTTGCACCAGAGGCGTGGTTAAATTTAAGGTTAAAGTTATGGTTATAGTTAAGGCTAACTTAGCTTTAACCTTAACTTTGACCAAAGAAATTTACAGATGTCTGTTGCGTTTATTTTTAAAGCTACAGGATTGAGAGTACAAAAAAATGAATTTTCCGTAAAAATCGACAGGAAAAATATAACACTGTCAAATATAGGTTCTATATTCTATATCGGTTGACTTTACAGACAACCGATTTTTTTGTGTAAATTTACACAAAAAAATCGGTTGTCTGTAAAGTCGGTTTACTGACGATAGTTGAACGTGACAACGTATGACGTTGTCACGTTCAATTATCCTTAACCGCTTAACCCTCGCTTCCGAATCTCTATAGATAGAAACAAACTTTTTCGAGTGTAACCTAAAGTTATTTCGATGTATTTCTTTCAAATGATTGTCTAAAAATATTTATAATGAGTAAAATAAAGTACTATTCGCAATACAAAACGCTACTGTATACATTCGTGAAATCCAGTAAAATCTTTGAACAAAGAACAAGTCATACCTTGACACGTAGGAAATAGAGCACAATTTTGAATAGCCGAAATAATACTAATAGCTCACAGATTGTTTATTTATTTTTCACTAGATGATACCCGCAACTCCGTTGCGCCAAAACTCGTTTATCGCGCGGGAACCGTACATTTTTCCGAGACAAAAAGTATCTCCATGCCAAATTACAGCAAAATCGGTTCAGCGGTTTGAGCGTGAAGAGGTAACAGACAGACAGACACACTTTCGCGTTTATAATATTAGTATGGATTCAGAGTGTGGTCAATATATCAAAGGTCATAACTAACCAAACTTCTTCATACAAAAGTATTCTCTAAGTCATCGAAATACGTAATATAATCGAAACAAATCACTCTGTTTCGAGACTAAGAGTCTAACGGTTCTTGAGAGACAACGTGCCTCTTTGTCGCTCGTTCCGCGCTCTCGCTTGCACTTCAAGCCTTAAATGGAACGCCTCAGAGCGAGGTAACGCCGCATGAGCTGTCATGTTTTTCGTGCGCGCAACCCATATCGAATTATAAGACGTTATCACGTCAAAAAAAAATTAAATATAAGTATCTATGAGCGGTTATGGTTAAATATGGCGTCGGACGCCATAATATATAACGGTAACCAAAGATTTGACATTTTGCACTGTAGTTATAGTTAAAGTTACAGTTATAGTTATAGTAAGTTGGTGCAACCCACCCTAACTTTATTAGATTAGATAATGACGATAGCAATAATTAGTTGAACGTTGCTGATGATACTATGGAACTGACGTCAGAAACGTAAAGCGCGAAAAATGATACGGTTTTCTGAGCAGAAACATTATCCTTGTTAAAGTTTAATGTAAATTTTGTGGGTAGCATTTACCATCTTTAAGCGAACGCTTGCGATATTCATACCGGATTACTTTCAACTGCTGAACATACTTAGTCTCTTGTATTAAGTAAAAAGCAGAAATCCGGTAGCTCGAAGCCAAAATATGTAACCGAACTACCAGTGTGTCTAAAATATATCTATGTTATACAAAACTAGAAATTCTCGAATCGGTTGACGATAAATTTGAAACCGAAATATACCTGGAGGAGTGAGTAATGCGAGTTCTGCCTGTAATTGCCTGGGGTGAATCAAGATGTCTCGCCCTGTTTATCTTACACGCCTCAGATAGAAGTTATTGATGTACTTTTGTTGTTCCAACTTCGCAATATATTCTCGGAATATAATCATGATTTTGCGCTTAAGAAGTAGATGACTCGTTTTGAATGGTTCAGTCGATTAGTTTTATGAAGCATTTGTTCACAATTTAAAGGCCTTGGAAGGAAATTAGAATGTAGAAAAGCAACACACCTAATCCATACAAATATTACAAAGGCGAAAATGAGTTGTCTATGACTCCTTCTGTTACCTCTTTCTCAAAGTGATGGAACGATTTTGTTTGTTATGGTAATACTTCTTCCCTAGAAAAGAGACAGAAGAGTTTTTGTTGCGTCAAAATAAACGACAAAGTTGTGAGTGAAATCCACATAAACATCATTTGTCCATAACTATCCCCTCATAATATCATCAACTTAAAATATACCATCAAACCAGACTACTTAATTATGATGAATGCAACACTTAGCAGCACAACTTAGAAGCAACTCAGCATCCACAAGAACTAGATATTGGGACCAAAAGCTTTGGAACAAGAGAATAGAGACAAAGAGATTTCATTCAGCGAACTGAGTACGGATTAACAACACTCCAGTCTTTGTACTAAATGTTCTTTAGCTGGCTCGGAACAACAATAAGGAATTAACAGTATTAGTTCTGTTCTAAGTAGCTTTATTAGGAGAAAGGAACTAATCGAATGACCTAAATTCAGATGTGAAAAGAACGAAATCCCTACTAATAAGTAATATTATAAATGCAAAAGTGTGTCTGTCTTCTACGTCTTCACACTTAAACGGCTGATTCAGATGAAATTTGGTATCTCTAAGTAATCGTCTCTCAAAGTATCTCTAAGCTGTAAAAAAAAAAACTCGCTACAAAAACTTTTTTAGAAATAACGAATTTCGGCCCAACGGAATTTGGCATTATTTATTTATTTATTTATTTATGCTTTTTGCACAATGTTCGTACATAGGCGGACTTAATGCCAGATGGCATTCTCTACCAGTCAACCTTTAGGTGTCCAGAAACAAAATTGTGTAGGTGCCAATAGTGCGAAAGGATAAAAATTTATTAATTCATTAATTCATTATTTAATAATTATTATTGATAAGGAGAGAAAGAAGAAATTAATAACACAAAAAACATAAGAATGAAATAGTCATTATAAACAACTTATAAGTACAGTCCCTACATTTATTAAATAAATACTTGTTCTCCTTGATCAGGAGAAAACCTTTAGAATTTGTAATGTGACCTAAATAAATAATATTCACGGGCTATTCATGTATTCAATAGTTGAGTATAATTTATCACAAGCAAGCAGCTGCGCCCTGACGTGCTCAGAGGAGATAAGCGAAAGGATTTAATCCCTTTTAAACCTTATCCCAATTATTTCTAAACGGCTTATTACAGGGCTTTGTGACGACGCTCGAGATGTATTCAAGAAAGTATTCAGATCTTTTACTTTAATCATGATATAAAAAAAAATACATCATAGAAATTTGCCTTTAGTCATTTCTTTTAATTTATAGGTCTACCAGGATGAATAGGTACTATACGTCTACCAGAATCTGATGGCAAAAAGTGACAAAGTAAATTGACTCTAGCCATACTAGGGTAATTTGAATAAAACATTTTGATCTTTTTTTTTTCTAATAGCGGCTGATTCTGTGTGCGAAACATGCAAATATATATCCAATAATCAAGGATATTATTTGAAAATCTGCAGTCAAAATTTGCCATCAGATTCTGGTAGACCTATAAGAATTTTTCTCATGCCAAATGCCCTATTATTATTTTTAAATGTATTAAATCGAATAAGATTCTTTCAAACGGAAAGGTAAAAGGTAAAAATGTTTTTGGCAACCGAATTTCGAAGCCGGAAGTGCCTGTTAATGGCGGGCCAAGATGGCCGTCAGCTTCCGACTGCTGAACTATTCGACAGCCATTAAACCCATCTCTTGATGTTACCTCAGCAACGATAAATCCGATAACTACAGATTAATCTGGTACAGATTAAGTTTTCATAACAACGAGAAATGCTTTGTTGAGAAAATTGAAATTTGGTACAACTTTACATTAATTTGTAAATTGAATTTGTTTACCTTTGACGTTATCCCTATCTATTGTTTACAGATATAATAAATTGAATTTAAGTATTTAGATCGCAAACTATTCATGTAGATCAGGGGTTCCCAAATTTATTATGTCTAACGCCCACTTTAAGAACAAATTATATTTTAGCGTCCTCATTGTTTCAATTTAAAATGCAGGATGCATTTTAAATTGAAATAAATCACCCCTCAAGCCTCTACACAACGCCCCAATTT
Source organism: Lysandra bellargus (assembly GCA_905333045.1). Lineage (NCBI taxonomy): Eukaryota > Metazoa > Arthropoda > Insecta > Lepidoptera > Lycaenidae > Lysandra > Lysandra bellargus. The sequence goes on along the minus strand of HG995320.1, from coordinate 11,041,742 downwards.
TTTTCTGGGTCCCACACCGCCCTTCAGAACTTCAGCGCCCACAAGGGTGCGTTATCGCCCACTTTGGGAAAGGCTGATGTAGATGATTTAAAAAACAATAAAACTATTTTATAATATTAAATATTATGAAAAATCTAGTCTTACCTCCGTTTTTTTAAAGAAACTGTAAAATTGATCATATTAATCTCAAAATAAATCAAAAGTAATCCTCTGCTAAGAATTCAACGAAAACATTACGCGATATTCGTTAAGCAGTTTCTGGAGAAGAAACTCGATATGTAGATATTTCAAACAATACCTTAAGTTAAAATGAACAGAGAACGGAACAAAACATCGATACACATTATACGGAAAGTAAGCAGAACATCAAAGACGATAGCTCATAGTTACGTACAACCGAATTTACCTTTTGATCTCCACTGAAGACTTATTCATCCGTATAATAGCGGAATATCGATTTAAGGTTAATTAATCAGATATGCCTAATTGGTGATGAGTAGCAACGAATGAAGAAGCCTTAGAAATCTACAATTCAGATTATTTTAAAGTAAAGACAAATAGTTTCGAAAATGAAATCTCTTGATTAACAATATTATGATCTGCTGATTGGATTTTTGGAGTTATTAAAAAGCAAAAAACAAGAGCAAAATCGGTCCACCCGTTTGGATGCCACGATGCCACGGACAAACAGATAGGCAGACTGACAGACGTAAAACTTGGAACACCCCTATTTTTTGTCAGGGGTTAAAAATGATAAAATATAAAATTCGATAGGATCGTTCGAAAGTAATAAATAGAATGATTTCGTATGCATTATCTGCAACATTCGGTGAATTTGTAACTTAGTAGTTAGAGCTTCTTTCAACAAGATTTAAAACTACAAACTAAGCGGGTAACGTACAACAATTCTCTAGTACTAAAGATCCAACGAAGTTTGTTAAATTGTATTCAAGTTTTATCAGTTATTTAATAGTTAAGGTAACGACCCAAGTTGCTTGTGATATACATGCTTTTATTTTCAAAGTTGCTAACGAGGCAACAAGAAATGTTTAAGAAACTAAGTGATTAGCAATTCCGATCAGTTCGAGCGAGACTCGTCGTATGTAAACAATTAAGGCTGTTAGTAGACAGCGAGCTCAAACAACACGACCTATACTTATCAATATCATAAAATAGGGTTGAAAAGTAGATGTTAAGACTGATCAAATCATACAAGTAACAAACAACATAATTTTATAAATATGTAGTATCAAATAATTAACAGCTTTAATTCAGATTTCGTCTAACATTTTAAGTTTGGTTTGAATCTTCATAAAAGCAGAAAAATGCTTAACCGCATTAAATCCGGACCGAATAAGTCCAAAGAGGAAATGTATCTTCAGACTGCAAACGTTTAATACATTTAAGTTCTGCTTCAATCTTACACCCATTTATAACTTGAAAGTGTAAGAATTTAACCCGAAGCCTTTGAAAGTTAGGTGCCTGAAAAACCTGCACGTTATAGACGTAAACATAGTAGACTTAGCAAACTGTAGTAAAAAGGGGGCCATTTCGGTTTTAGGGACTATTTCAGAATTTAGATACATACAACATTAATGCAAAATGCCGTAACTTGAGCGTCTTTCCTTAATTTACCATTTTCCTTTCCAGTAGGGACACACCGACAAGAGACATGTAATACATGAAAGCCATAGCGTTATTAACGATTATGAATGGAAGTACATATTCAAAAACGTTACATGGGTCAGGGTGATATTATGACCAGATTTGGCACTTTATGTTCAGTAGTACTGAGAAACCCAATTTTTGTTTTGTCAAAGGTACATGTATCATATCCTGAGCTTTCTTTTCTCCAATTTATAACCTGAAATGTGAGAATTTTATCCGAAGCCTCTGAAAGTGAACAACCTTCACGCTCTAACAAGTTGCAGTTAACGTTATAAATTCAACTATGATTCTCTGCTGCGCATTTTATTCGTAAGTTATGCTCGCGATGCGTTATTCGCTTCACGTAGGGAATGCTTTTTATTTCTACAACGTCCAGGATTTAAATCTTTTCCGAATGCAAAACAGCCACTTTTTCAAATTCTCCGTTTCCACGTTACGTTTGGAGTGTGAATGCGGAATCTTGAGAGAACAGGAAGGTGTTTCCAATCTACATTAATCCGACTCGTTGCAACCAAAAAATTAAGGCCTTTTGCATCCACTGTGGATGGTTTATACAGTATTCTCCGAAGACAGAGCGAGATAACTAAGTACTCTTTAAATAGTCTCACTACACCGACGGTCTAGTCCAATGGAATGAAATAGTCAAAATATCTGGAAACAACCATGTGCGGGGTTTCATACTTGAGATAGATGTCACATTAGTACAAGCCACCGCTAGGGATCGAACCTGCATCCTTTTGAGTACGAATCATAGGTCTAACCACTAGATACATATATTATGTAGGTAATTGATTGTATCGTCGGTTCTTGGTGGAAATTCATTTTAAACAAAACTTTGTGTTCTAACCACTAGACCAAAAGCATTTGCAACCAAAGCTTGTTTTCGGCACCGCGTGGCAAGCCGAGTGTGAGCACACGTATGATCAATATTCGAGTATATATATATATAGATCAACGCTTCATTACGCCGTAAATCTGTAATGAACCATTCGATAGAGCACCGGAAAACCAGATCCCGATTCGGCATTTCACTCTTGTTGCTATACTGGGGGACTGGGGTATATACGCAGAATAAACGACATACAATACAGCAACAAGACCGTGATTTCTCGTAACTTTTGGGAGCAGAGGACTGAGTTTATGTCACTTCTCACTAGACGATCAAATTGGTTAATATTTTTGGCCAGCAGTGACGCTATTTACCAGAAAAATTCTTGATAACACCATCACGGTGAGAGGTGAAAAGAATTCGTGCCCTGTGCACAGTGCAACGCAGAATCACGTAATGCCTTTGTACATGTTTCTGTATTTCACGAATTTGATTTTAAAGCACGGATGAGTTACTCTACTGTATGATATTTTTCTGTAGCTATACAGGGATATGCTTCCTCTTTACGCCATTCAAAAGTAATTGCCCGTTTCGAACGTAACGTTACGATCTTTTTACGATCCGAAATATTTTCATCAGACAAGAGATTCGAACTTAATAGTCTTTTGAACTGACAGGGAAATTACTTACCAAGTGTATGATTACCTTCATATTAATTTTGACGACTGTGAATCCAAAGGATGATATCAGCTAAATAACTTACCTGTAACAGAAATTAAAATAAAAATTAATGAAACGATTCAATATATTGTCTATTCAAAACGTTTTAATTTTTTGTGACCCATCTTGTGTACCAACTACCAAGGGAATGTTTTCAAAATATAATAGAAACGATTATCAGTAAGTATACAATATAAAGACGAAAGAATTGATACGTACACAAACTAATAAATCATACTAGCAAATATAACTCAATTGTTACTGAGACGTAGAACCGAGAGAACTACTCGAACTGCGGAACTCAAAACGTTGTCTACGAAGCGTGTCTCATCAAATTTTAGTTTAAACCTAATTGTTTCCTAATTGATAACTTAGCGTTCCTATTCAAGTGTTATCGAAAGTTTAGGGAAGGTAAATGAATTTTAAATTAATACAAAGAGCAAGTAACATGATTAACTGCACATAGGTTCATTATCCATACTTATAGGTATAGATGATATTATGCCATACCTAATTGAATAAAAAATGTCAATGTTATCCAAAAAGATGACTTTAATGAGAAGGCGAAGCACGTGAAATCAAATCAGACTTGGTATTATCGCCTTCTCGAAATCAAGAATGGCGAGAACCAAAAAACAGACAGTACCTTTTCAGCGAACTGGGGAAAGTTAAAATAAGGGATTTCCCCCAGGGAACGGACCAACGGATGGCCAGGGTTTACAAACGACTCCTGTCTACGACCTCAGGGATTTGCCAATTACACATCTACCTGTAAATGTGCTGTTATTTTTGGCACTAAGATTGAAAATCTGAGTTTAGGTAAGTAATTTGAAGAATTAGATCGTAGAGCAAGGCTTAGAATTTATAAACTACAAAGTAACGCCTCATTTATATCGAATACATTGTGATAAACATCAATGTAACGCGTACTACAAACAATGAACGTAGTTTTAAATGTTTGATTAATACTATTGTGCCAACCCAATCCAGCCATTAAATCATAACGAGGTTTATTCGCGTTAAAAGCTATGTTATGTACCCTCGTAAACTAAGTACAGTTGGAAGTTTTATGACACTGACGGCGTTTTATGTTTTGCGATGCTATTTCGACGTTTAAGAACTTTCTAGATTGGCTATTCGCGAAATTTACAAGAACAGATTAAAAAAGTTACGATAAAAAAAGTATTTAGCGATCAACGTAAAGCGAGTAATAAATAAACTGGGATCAATGTAATAGCTGCGTATTTTTTCGTCTTAAAGTTGTATAAACAACTTCCTTTTAATGATTACGGTAGCACTGAATAGAATTTTCAAAATAAGATGCTTGCTAGTTTAATATCCTTTAAATAGTTTAATTAGTAGTACTTTCTACCTAGTATTAATGCTATAATTTGTACATTTGCTTACTACTGAATGTATTGTTCATTATTAAATCTAGTGATATGTAGTTAACGTAGTTGGTACCATAGCTTAGTCATTAACATTAATCTGTATGCGACTATTTTTGGAAATATTATGTACTTTAGTTACTGTTTGTTGACTCAAGTAAATAAAAAAAAAAACCTTCCGACTGAACCAATATTGAGGTGACGCCGTTTTAAAGTAAAAAAGCGTGTCGGGTATGTTTTAGATTGCTTGTTTTCTATGAGAGGTCGGCCCAGCCTCATAGAAAACAAGCAATGGAAAGGGCGTAAGCGACAAAATGGTTTTTGTGTCTAGCTATGTGCAAATTAAAGTGTAAGCTTGAACCAATTTATGTACTGGAAGCTTAAATCACTCTCCTCTGTTGGCAAAATAGGAATCCCCTTTTTTACAGAGGTCTTTTTGATTGATTATTCTGTGTTATAAAAGTTGACCAATCTTGTTATGCTATGGGTAATTCAAAGACAAAGACATGACGAATACTGACAATGAACTTTAATTTCTTAGCTTTAGTCATTGCTGTGAAAAATCGATATCGCTACAGCCAAATTATCAAGGCGTCGCGTCGCAGAAAGCACGGTCGGAGCACCTCTAATATAATTATTCAAAAACTTTCGCACGAAGTCCTCTATAAACTTACTAAGTGCTCTATAATTATTGTCCGCTAGCGAGAGACGATATATTTCAGAGTTATTTACCTAGTAAATGGATGTGCCAGATTAGGAATTAATAGTGATCCCGCCCTAGAACAATTTTTTTTGTGATTACTAACAAGCTAATTTTTTGTGAGCAGCTTCATTTTTATAAGACAAACAACTTTTTTATCTGCGAAAAATCTTGAAAGTGGTAGCTAACAGAGATAGAAAGGATTTCATACTTTGATTTGATGGTCCTAAAATATGGATTGTTCTATTTGTAGGACAATGTTACTCTTAAATTATATAACTATTAACCTACCAATATACAAAAAATCAGCTGGTTAGGGTTCCGTTTTAGGGTTCTGTAATCAACAAAACTTGGTTGACTACCGTACCCTAAGACAAAAAATTAGCTTGTTAGTAATCACAAAAAAAAAATTGTTCTAGGGCTCCCGTACTATAATCAATTGTATCTCGCAAAATGTTAGTGTATTTCAATTTGTATGCGACTCCCTTATCAAAACCAATCTTACACCTTCGTCAAACTGCCATTCACACAATACAGCAAAACCGAACTAGATATCTGTCGAATTATTTATGTTTCACTTCACACGCCATTATAATATGATTGTGTCTTTAATAATTGAAAACGATTTATCGTACCTAGATTTGATTAAATTCAAATAATTTATGAGCTATATGCTATTTAGGTGCCTGTAAAATGAAATTGTACAGTCATTTAGCATCATAAAAAGTTGTCCAACTATATGAACTGTTTGCATCGATAGACCCTAAAACTACGGGGCCGCTGATTCTACTCTGTTTTCCGCTAAGGACGTTGCGTATGTAAATTGTTAACAAGCTATATGACCGACCTTTGCTCGGTATTCAAAAAATTAAAAAAACCCACATAAAATGACATTTTATGAAAATGATTCCTAGCTAGATCGATTTATCGCCCCCGAAACCCCCTATATACTAAATTCCATGAAAATCGATCTCGATTCCGAGATTCCAATCATATATATATATATATATATATATATATATATATATATATATATATATATATATATATATATATATATATATATATATATATATATATATATAAAATACAAGAATTGCTCCTTTAAAGGTATAAGATTAAATTCACGATTACTGTACACAGTACAGTAGATATACTTTATTCTCTTATAACATAAATGAACTGCCAAGTATATCAAGGTGGTACCTTAAAGGTCACCCTCAGTAATATCCACAAAGCAACATGTCTTCATTGTCATAGAAAAACGATTTGCATAAATTCAATGATACCGTTATTGTTGGATCCAATAAAATTTTCCGACACATCCAAGTCGCATAAAAACGACGTTAGAATGCGAATGCTGCATTGTTTACTCTATATTCCTCTTATCTGACTTGTAGCATTTGTTTCAGCGTACATCGGCGATGGAATAATTTTTTCCTCGTCAAAACTCCCGTTACACTTTTTTGTTATTTTCTGCTTATCTAACAAGTTCCCGCTTTTCTGGAATTCCTAGTTTAACGAGAGACTTATTTTTGTGTGCCAAAATAATGCATGTCCACTTTTTAAGTGCCCATCTTCATTTAATATACCTATGTCTCAAAAATATAATATATGTAGAGTATAGTTTTCGAAGGAAATAACTGCTCGAAATACTTGAGTAGTCAGTAAGATATAGCTGCATGAAATCTTTGCAATTATGTCAACTTTTGGATGCATATTATTAAGAGGGCACGTGGGTGCAGTAAAATTTAAACGATGAAACTATCGCCATCCACGCTTCACCCTGCGCCGGCGCGCCGCGCGTGTATTGTGATAGAGCCAGCTGATACAGTAAATCGAGGTAACGTAGTCCTCTGATTCCTCTTTCAAAATAGAGCCTATCTAAATTTTTTTAATATCTTCAGGAAGAGTGAGTCTATGCCTCTACGTTTTTATTTTATCTTAAAGATCTTTCAAATTTGTTTGAAATGTGGATTGGCGCGGTACGGGGCAGTAATTTTTTTGCGATAATTGAAGGGTCATATTTTTTATTTATTAGTAAATTTAGAAGAAATCGAACGTAGAGGCATAGCTTTAACATATCCCAATATTATATAAAAAATATTTGTCTAGACTCTAGAAGCATTGTCCAGGGAGTAAATTGGTTACGAGAGAACGCTTACACTGTTTTTCATACGTTTGTATGTTCCCTCTTAAGCGCTACGATATTTTTGCTTTGTAGATGCTGGGTCAGACGAAGCTAGTTTACGCGAATAATTAAAATCGCAAATCGCAATGACACTATGGGTTGCATAATACAATGCGATTTGTGGTGGTTTATTTTGTTTTTCAGTAGCTATTTCAGCCTTTTAGCCATTTTTGTTGCAACAAAATGCCGCATATTTTGGCCTGTTTAATATTTTCATATTTCCCAGTCCAAAGATATTGTAAGCAAGCTCCTTTTTAAAGGCTCTAGAAATTAGGGTTAGCCTCCTTTTTGGACCTATGTCCAAAAGCTATTCTCTCATTAGGAAACCTTTTATCGGAAGTTTTTCAGAGGGCGAAAACGTATCAATCTCAGTTTACAAGATCGATCAGTACCAGCCTAGGGCGATCCCCTCACGCCCATTGTACTGACACAAAGGGTTAGGAGAGCAATGCTCGGTCAGATACAAAGGTGCCTGGTAAGGATCTTTTACATTTCAATTCTGTTTATGTATATAAATTCAATCGAAACAATCTTGTGTATTTATTAATGCTGCGGGGCTAAAATGGTCGCTTTGTTGAATCATGATATGAATCATAATATGATTCAATTCTTTAAAATCGCAAAATGCAACTCTGCTTGCAATTCATTTCTGTATTTTTGTACTGATTTAACATTTGTCTGTTTGACATTTATGTCAAACAGACAAATATATATATATATATATATATATATATATATATATATATATATATATATATATATATATATATATATATATAATATATATTATTTATATAGTCTGTTTGATATTGTGAACTATAATATTGAACTCTATATTATATTATAAGGGACTAATACACACTCTAAATTATAGTTTGTTTTGTTACGCCCTATCAATTATAGCAATATTTTCACGAATTAACTGAGACTGTCGCCTGGACCTTATTATCACCTAATTTATTTCTCTATTAAGGCGAGGATAAACCCCAATTTGTTATTCCGTGACTCCCGGTTTACCCAGTTCCAATATAATAACGAAATGTAAAAAAATATGAGATATAAAGCACAATATTTAAAAGACTTTAAACCATAAACATTTTTGTAAAACGTAATACTTTGGCTGTAATTAACTTACAAACTCACCTCCGTCAAAAATCTAATTCATCTAAATATAAGTATTAACTAGGATAATTATATATTTTATTTGAATAAATTGTTAGTAAATCTATATTTAAATCTTCTGAACCGAACAATTTTGTTTCTTAATATTTATTTCCAAAGATATTTAAAAAAAACATGAAAAATAGAGAAGATCCGCCACTAGCAACTACAGTTTTATGCTAAACTAAAATGAATCTTATTGCGATGCGTATACGGTCTTTGGTTGGTGGTCTTTGGTTGTGTGCAAGGTTATCGTTTTGGATTGAGATTAATCCCTGCCTTAAGTATTAGCTCAATAACTTATCCGTATAATAACTGTTGAGCGATAAGATTAGTCTAAGTGCTTCCAAACTTTCGTCAACTTTGCCCAGATCCACCTGTGGTGTTCCAACCGGGGTTCTAATCGTCAGGATTAAGGTAAACCAACATTTATTACCTCATAAAGACGTTTAATCCTAATTTATGGGCTTTGAATACTAAACCGTTATGAAAAAGTTCTGATAATGGACGCAAAACGGACAATCAAATTCTGATTAATCTTCCTTACCACAAATCAGTTCTCTGTTCTATGCCATTGATAAAAATCATTCTTTACTAAAATGATAAGCCCAAGAACAAATTTTTTTTGTGATTACTAACAAGCAAATTTTTTGTGAGTAGCTACATTTTGATAAAACGAACAAAATATTTATATTCGAAAAATCTCGAAAGTGGTAGCTAACAGAGATAGAAAGGATTTCATACTTTGATTTGATGGTCCTAAAATATGGATTGTACTATTTGTCCCTGTCCCTCACTATTAGAGCTGATTCGAGATCACTATTAGATTCCTTAGTTAATTCTTGAGGTATAAACGCAAAAAGTTTAGGTATATATATTTTTCTCACCTCCGGGCGGAAAACATCAACTTTCTTCCCGCTGCGCTTACCGATGATGCCGTTTTCCGCCTCCGTCGATGAGAAAAATAGTATACGCACCACGGGCAATGAATAAGAAAGCCTCAGATCGCATGTTTGTTGACCTCGGCTTCGCCTCGGCCAACAATTACATGTGATCTGAGACATTTCTTATTTTCCTGCCCTAGGTGCGTAATGTACTATTACGAGACAGATTTAAGGAAAAGAATGACATTTATTGATTTGTCATTTTGTCTATTGCGTAGAAAGATGCTCTTGCCACGCTGATTGCTAAGAGTAAATTATCGAATTAGTAGTATTTTCAGCTCACCTTGTAAATATAGTCCGTACGCGTTACAAAGGTAGATAAAATCTTTACAAACTCTAGGAAAAGACTCTACACTTTACTGATGTAAGTCTTTTCATACGGTTTTTAAAGATAATAATTATAAGTTAGAGAACTAATTTATTTAGACAACTGAGTAACGCAAAAGATGGCATCTTTAAATGTTTGCTGGCGAAGCTTTTCCAGTTTCAACTTATAAAGTAGTAATTTTCCATGTGAATGGACAGAAAATGCGGTCTCATAGCTTTTGAATGCTACTAATGACGTCAAGGGTCTCGGTAAAAATGTAAATGGCGTCATTTATTTTGTCATTTTGAACAATTCACTTCTATCAGGGTGGGCACTCATTTGCGGTCGATTGTTTCGATCCATCTTTGACGAATTGCCTACTCCTAACTAAAGAATCGGATCCCGGGATCCCGGTATTATTTTGGTCCCGAAATATTCGGGATTAAATGTTATGAATTCGATTATGAATTAATTATGATTTGATGAAATCGACATCGAATCAAATTCGGAAGTGGAAATCGTTTTACTTCCTTTCATTTTGGTTTCTAAAGTTTATAAGCGATGGATCGAAACGATCGATCGTAAATTAATCGCCGTCCTTAGAATGGGGAATAAATTGGAACTCCTTGTATTAAGTGTCTTCAGAAATTCAATGCATATTCAGTGTATGTTATGCTAATAATCTTCTTGGTCTTAGACGTTAGTGCATGCATAGCTCCTTCAATCTTAGTAGGATCACATTAGTTTTAGGGTCAGCTCACATAGCAATGCGACGAGGGAAAGCGATGCAATTTTGCATGACTTAAAACTGAACTCTATCATCTACACAATAAAAACATTGAATTGACAAGCTTGTGGTGTGAGGCTATTCGAAATTTTATGACTCGAAAGAGCGCTTCGCCTCTTTGCAATGTTAACTAAGGATGAAGCCAATCGAGCGTAATTTGTGAGTTGTGAGTTGCAGAATTTCTGCCGCGTAAATATCTTTTCATTCAAATCATGACTCACAAAATTACGCTCGTGTGAATCAAACAGGACTTTTGTATGAAACTGCATGCAGCAGAATTCTGCCGAACGGAAATTCTGCGACTCACAACTCACAAGTCACAAATTACGCTCGTTTGGCTTCGCCCTAACCCTTATGCCATGATAACTCTTAGGCATCCATTACACGGTAGGTTCCTCGTCAGTCAATTCCATCAATCATGAATTATGTTTGACTGATGGTGACTGATGGACTGGCGAATGTATCCAGATTTTCGTCAATCACCGTTAGTCACGCTCTTACACGGTAGGTTACCCATCAGTCACAGTCATGACTGTGGTAAAACTGACAGCAAAATCTACCGTCTAATGGATTCCTTAGGCATCCACTGCACGGGCATGCAAGCGTCAGTCAATTCCGTCAGTCATGAATTATGTTTGACTAATGGTGACTGATGGACTGACGAATGGTATTAGACGGTCACTCAATTCTGTTCAGTTTTATGTCAGTCAAAGCCAACATTTTCAAAGGTATACGTTTCTAAATTTTTTCCAATTTTGTCAGATGTGACAAAACTCACTCAAAATTCGTGATTGATGGTTGCATGAAGCAAAAATCAAAATATCCAGATTTTCATCGATCAGCTTCATGCAACCGTCAGTCACGCTCTTACACGGTAGGTTATCCATCAGCCACAGTCATGACTGTGGTAAAACTGACAGCAAAACCTACCGTCTAATGGATGCCTTACTCTAGTCTCTGGTGGCGAGACAGTGCCCTCGGCGAATCGTATCGTTTGCACTATCTCACCAGTCACCACTCTCTTCGGTAGGTGTAATCAGGCCCTTACATCTAGAATTTTCTTGAACTCCACATTTAATGAAAACCGTTTCCGAGGCAATAAAATGTCATTGTTGAAGCGTAGACATGCTATTTACTGCAAGTTCACCGTGAGATCGTAACAACACGTAACAAGGCACCCGCATTCAACGTCAGTACCATAATATAAATTATATTATACAGTACACCATTTACGAGACCTCCCGAATCGAGTGCACGCACACATAAGCGTGGTCTTAAGTAACTTTGAATGCAGTTTCGCGTTCCACGTGGAACGCGCTATATTCTTGTCTGTGTTGCACGAATAAGATTTTTT